>OZ010575.1:64442037-64447037 GCA_963932145.1 Acanthosepion lycidas
TTAACATGGCCAGCTCAAAACCCAGACTATAATCCAATAGAAAATTTGTGGAGGCAGTTGAAGAAATCCTAAGAATTTCCAAGGTAAAGGAATCCGAAGACATGTAAGAATTTGGTGAAAAATTACAAGATCACAGAAAATTATGGATTTAAAAGAATACACTATTGACTATTAATTAATATATTACATTAATTAAACATGCCAAAAATTTTGCTCTTTCTAAAAATTTGTTGCCTATTTGGGTTTTATCTAAAGAATTTTCAAAAGTTTTTGTTGAATGCATTGAATCCAAAGTAGATTTATCAAATATTGCTTTTTCTATTTATTTCCCATGTTAAAAATTAATTGTGCCCACAAAATCTATTTTTGATTGAATTCTGTCAATAATTTTGATAATCACTATATATGAATAGATAAATGAATCACTAAATACAAAAAACACATGATATCAAAATTATATAAATGTATAAATTATATATATTCCTATTATATATAAAGAGAGATGTAGATTGAATAATTGATTTGTTTCTTACAGCTTATCAACCCTTGAGAGATATAGATAGATATATGTATGTGTGTATGTCATAAAATATTGAATCATGCATGCATACACACACACACACACACACACACACACTGTGCACACACACACACACGACTTTAACTAACATAAGAAATGATAATTTTACTATAACTCATTTCTGTTATTCTTTTTCAGATCTGCTCACCCCCCAGTACAGTTTCCCCCCAAAATTTCAAACTGACCAGCTTCCAAGCACAGACATGAAACCCTTACAAGAACTATTTGATAATCATAGTGATGCAGCCGCCCCAGCCAGAAGTTCTTATAAATCAAATATTGGTCAAAGTATTTCTCACAATGAGTGGACGGATATGAAAATGACTGCCATAGGCAATGATTCTCTTGACATAAATGCACTATCCAAAGACATTCCATTGAATAACCACCACATTCCAAATTTTAGACCATTGCCGTCTGTGCCACAAACGCCATATTAGAGCTTCTTTGTACATACACTACTTATTCTAATAAATTTCAAATCTGCACTGATCACATAAACAAAGAAAAGGTTTCTTGGTACTAAATTGAATCATTCATAACAACAATGGATTGGGATTGTTTCAAGTAATAGTACAACTGCATCTTTTAAAGGATTATCAATAAAAACCTCAGGATCAAAACCTGATCATATTAACATAAATCATTGAATGTAAATTGTAAATAAACAACATTAGCTCAAGAGGAGATGAGTTAATATGAAATATAGACTAGGCAATAATTTTATGAAAAAATACAGAAACACTTAGCTATTAATTTTTGTTTATCCTGTCTGGTCTGAGCTGAAGATAAAACATAAATGATTGTGAAAGTTCTTAGAATAACTGACAAAAATATTTATAGAATATACATGATAACTCAGTTTTGGCTTCAAGATGGCAATACTTTATATATTCAGTTGTGACATTTTTTTTATCAAGAAAGCATTTGTAAAGCATAATAATCTGATATTCCTTGTGTTTTTATATAATTTTTAGTTTTCAACAAATTTTATTCAGCTCCAGGTATCATGTAGGGGAATTTAATTTAATATATAATAAAGAATGGAAAATAATGTACAAGATTTGATTTACTTAGTGCCTGCTCGATGTTGGTATCAGATAGGTAGTATTTACTTATAATATGTTAAACTTTCTTAAAATATTATTAGAAATATTCAAAGAGAAAATTCCCTTTGTGTATATCAAAGACATTTTGTAGGAAAGGAAATAAACTGTTTTATTATTATTAAGATATATAAAACCTAACCGTATATGCTCACATATAATCCAAGAAGTATGCGACAAAAAAAGTCAATGATAAAATGGCAGGCAAGCTTATATTCAAGGTTAATATTTTACTGATTTTTACCAACTTCAAAATCTATATTGAAAAAGAAAATGTACCAAATCAAAATATTTGGAGTGATTGCTTTACATTGAAACATTGTTTAGTAAAATTTTGTTAATTTTGGAAGATGGCACTGGTGTTGTCTGCTAAAAGGAAATAAACAAAAATTTGAGTAACTTGATGAAACTTTCTAAAACACATGAAATGGTAAACAATTATTGTGTAAAGGTGTTGTGAAACAAAAACCATACTTTCAAGGGTACTTCAAAATATTTTAGATATCAAAATATTAAAATTTCATAAAAATACCATTCACTCCTGAGAATTTACAAAACTGTACTATCTGAACATAATATGCTGATTAACTGCCTTGGCTTATACATGGGATTTAGATTTTTCTCAGACATAAAATAGGTAATTTGGTTTATATTCAGATTGGCTTCTACACTAAGTATATATGGTAGCTTAGGAAATTCTTTGCTATGAAACCTTTGCAGTAGTTCAATTTTCCCATCCCTAAAACACAGATAAGTGCAGATGGCTTTGAATATCAGTACCAATAAATAATCAGCAGAATGATTTAAAATCCTTCTACTTATCATCATACACCACATTTCACTTGATCTCAAAAATTCCGTTTGAATTAACATAAACACCTATCTCACATAAGTTCAAATCCAACACACCATAAATGAATATAGAAAAACAACGGAAAAAAAAAAAAAAAATAATTGTGTATAATATTCATAAAAGCATAAAACATGACTGAGTGTTGAATCTGTTGACTGACCATTAAGGATATGACCATGATAGATAAAAAGCTACTATTGTATATATTCAGTAAACATACTACATTCCAGAGGTTTACAAGCCTGGCTATAAACCTTCCATTTCATATGAAAATCATCAGTGAATACACCAACTGTGATATTAAAATAAAAAAGCACAAATGAATGAACATTTAATAAACATTTAAGCATTAAAATCAGTGCTCAAACTTTTATGAACTCGAAACATTAAACATCAGTCTAACACTCCAAGTAGGTAAATCTTCAGTGACAAATCTAACACTATAGACTCAGTTAAAAAGAAAAAGTCCCCATCTTCAAACCACTACAGGATAATCCATAAAACTATGTTTATGTGATTTTATTGTACGAAATTTCTGAACTGAATCTGTTTTGTAAATATGGTTGTATATAGATAAATAAATGTATTCATAAATTCTAAAGAAGTCATTTTATTGAAAAATTCAATTTCATTGAAAAAATATGAAAAGATCATCAGCCAAAAAAAGAAACTTTATTAATTACAGAACAATTAAAAAGTATAATTTTGTTTATTTGGAGACACACAATAATAAAAAAAATAATTTTTGTTATTTGTACACATAATTTTTTTTTCAATATATGCTGTTATGTAGCCATCAGCATAAAATATAAAATTATTATGTCTCATTCAGATGAGATTTTATTGGATTTCGCAATATAGGTAAGTTAAATTAGATTTCCATGTTCCTACTTTACAAATTTGGGGCATAATATGGTCTGTCAAAAGAATACATTGTGTGTGTGTTTATATATATATATATATATATATATATATATATATATATATATATATATATATGAAGAAATATAGTCTTAAGATATGCTATATTTATGGGATAAAGTGCTCAATATCAGAGATAGAGCATGTGTAAATATAAAAGTGAACATAGAAGTCAACACTTACAGGCGACAGCCTGTTTCATGCTAGATGCAAACGTCAGGCCTCATGACGATTGCATCTAGCATGAAACAGACTGTTGCCTCTAAGTGTTGACTTCTATGTTCACTTTTATATATATATATATATATATATATATAATGTGTGTGTATATATGTGTGGGGCATTTACTCATAGCAGCAGAAATTTGCCTTGTGTATTTGACAGAAAATAAAATGAAAGCATAGTAAATCATATGTTAATTTCATACAATTTATTTATATTTTCTTGTGTGTATTGGTGTGTATATGCTTTCAGTTACAACTGTTTTATGGTACATGTAATAAAAGGGAGAAGTTGGATATTTTGGTTGTATCAAGATTTGTGGTGAAGAGATTGAATTTTATATTGTCTTTTGGCGGGATGTCCGTATTTCCAGCATGAACAGTTTTTGTTGTATGCTGGGAGTTTTTTTATTATTTTATCTTTTTATTTATTTTATATAACATTTTTATATTTTTATTTTATTTATAATTTTCATTATTATTTTATTTATTTAGAATAGTAATAGTCTACATACATATATATATATATGTGTGTGTGTGTGTGTGTGAAAAGTGTGTGTATATAAATATATATATATATATATATATATATGTGTAATATATTTTTATTTATATATTATATGCATGGTACTTATTAGAAAGCGCTCAATATCAGAGATAGAGCTAACATATTTGGTTCGATCAAGCCACCCAGATATATATATATATATATATATATATATATATATACTGAGAGAAAGAACAGATGGAGTAAAATTCCACTGCTCATAGCATTTACTTTTAAAAAGTGCTTAATACAAAGTAGAGCAATATATATATATATATATATATACAGGTACATGTATGCTTTTATATATAGTCAGTTGTCTGATGATGACAAAGGTGTGAAACCCATGGTCACAAACTCATATCAAAACAACTAAATATGTTAGCTCTATCACTGATATTCATTGCTTTCCAATAAGTACTCCACATATATAATATATAAATAATATATATAGGAACTACACAGACACACACACACACATATATATATATATATATATATATATATATATATACATACATATATATATGTATGTATATATTTTGACAAATTTGAGATTTTAATAAATTTTCTGTGTAATATCCTAAAATAAATAATATTGCTATACTTTCTATTGATTCCTCTTTTAAATTAGATGCTACTAACATTGGAACTTTCTCATCTTAGCTGTGTATATATATATATATATATATATATATATATATATATTGTTTATATAAATATATATGTTTGTATCTATATAAAAATAATGGTGTGTGTGTATATAAATATA
>OZ010575.1:64449537-64487037 GCA_963932145.1 Acanthosepion lycidas
GACCTCAGAAAGGTGTTTTTGAACTGATCCTTGAATCAACAACATGGGGCTCTACATGGTGTCTTGCCAGATGCAAGCTCTGAAAAGAGGATTTGTTTGACTAGGTGGATGTCTGGCTTTCAGGCAAGGTGTCTGCCCCATCAAAATAATTGGCAATCATGATGGTTTTTAGGCTCTCCATCTTTATGCAGAGAAGTTCATTGTTTGGGATCCACTCCTGCCATGTGTTCCACATGATTTGATAAAGTTTTATTTGATTGAAACTTTCAAGTTTATAGATGTCTCTTTGGTAGAATACCCAGGTCTCACAGATGTACAGGAGAGTTGAGTTTACAACAGCTTGGTAGACAATGAGCTTGCTGGTTAGTGTTAGACCAGGATTGCCTAAAAGCTTGTTTGAATAGGTTCCCACATGTTGCATGTGGGCAGCCTTGATTCAGTTATCAACATACAGCTATGGATTTGATGTTAGTACACTATCAAGGTGTGGAAAATGTTCAACATTGTGCAGGTCCAGTCCGTTGATTGTAAATTTTGACTCCAGGTGGCTGTTGATGCTGGTCATGTTTGGAGCAGGACCTTGGTCTTTGCCACATTGATGACTAGTCTGTAGTGAATGTTGCACATCAAGCAACTCACAGACCAGGCTTTTATGCTCAAAGACTCTTGTGTGTGTGTGTATAATATGTGTGTGAATTGCATGTATTGGCCTGCACATTCAAGTAATCTTAGTAAAGAAAATCTGTTCCCTGGCAGGAATCAAACCTGTGCCTCACTTTGTAGGGGGAAACAATCATTTGATCCAGTGTGCTTTACCACTCAGCCACAAAGAATGCCACAGCAAGTAAGGTTCTCTTTCCCTTTCAAAGGGGGATGCAGATTCAATCACTGTCAGGGAATGCATTTTCTTTACTAAGATTTTTCCAGTGTCCTGGCTAATAGATGTAATATGCACTATTTAATAAATAAAAATGTAGTATTTATTTCATATATATATATATATATATATATATATATATATATATATATATATACAAACTGTTGAATTTGGCATGTTGTGCACCATCACACTTCCACAACATATTTTTAAGAAATAAAACACGGCTGATGAAGTACTTTGTATGGTATTTATGGTCCATTTTCTTGATATTTTCACTTTGCATATCAGCTTTTTTGTTTGAATTATACTTTTATTACTTAAAGCTTTTTCTTGTGACAAAGAGAAGCTATATTTTATATTGCTTATGGCATGCTTCCTTTTGAATACTGTTGATGAAATATATGGGTTAATTTTTAAGAGTTGCTTACCCTGAAATAAAATTGGCATATATATATATATATATATATATACACACACACACATAATACATTAATAATGCATTTTATATATACATATATATATATATATATATATAAAATACATTATTAATGCAGTTTAATATGTTTCACCAACAAAACAGCTGTGAATTTAATTATAAAATACTTGAGTTCACTTCAAATTGTGTGTATAGCTGGATCTAGATTAATACATTTTTTTCTGCCAAAAAAATCTGATTAAAAATAATAAACATTTTATGTCTATTTAATTTATTGTTTTTTTTTTGTAAATGTGTATCACTTTTATCAAATATGACTGTTGTGGATGTAAAAATATTTAAAATTCATGTTAGGTCCAAGCTTTTGACACACAGGAGTCATCTTCAGGAGTATATAATGGAAACAAAATCAAATGTATTTTAAGCAGCACATAGTTTAAAAGTGTTGCCATATTTTCTTTAAAAGTTGAATCCAATACATTAGATCACAGAAAGTCATGTCAATAATGTATAACAGCAGTGTGTAGCAGTAATGTGTAATATTTTTTGTATATACACTTTTATATGTGTGTTTGTGAGTGTGTGTAAACACATACAGTTGTATAAAAAAGTATTCAGCTCTTAGATTATTTTCTTTATTTTCTGATTTGATAATTCAAAAATTTGATTTAATAACATTTATCTTTACTCAGCATCAGTAAAACAGTTTAATATGTGAATTGATATAGGATACAGTAATTATTATATACTATTAATTATATAAGGATATCATTAATTATTTTATTTCCATAATTATCAATACTTTATGATAATGACTTTCACATTATTATGCAAAACCCTCAAATAAAACTGAGTTGAGGCATATTTGGCCCCAATCACTTCTAATAGATATATTTCTATAATCTTTGGTCTGCACCTTTCAACTGGTATTTTCAAACACCCTTCGATTTAGAATTATTACAAATTGTTCAGATTCACTGACTTCTATTTAGAAACAATAATTTTCAATTCATGCCACAAATGTTTGATTGGATTTCAGGAAGGCAATTGAGAAAGATGTTCTCTTGTTCATGTCTTATACTTAAGCCATCCTTAAGTGGTTTTTAAAGTATATTTCAGGTTGTTACCTTGTTCAAAGATGAACTGCCTACCAAGTCTAAGCTGGATCATAGAAAGTACAAATATTTTGAAAGTACAGACTGAAATTTTAATGAATTCATTTTCCCCTTAGTTCTAACAAGTTTCCCAGTACCTGCTGAACTAAAGCATCCTCATAAAATGTGTCTATTTTGCTTTATTGTTGGGACAATATTTTTTCGATTGTGCAGTATCTCCTTTTTCAATGTATTCTTTTTTTAACTACAAACTGAAACAGGCTGTTGGTTAAAAGTTGAGTTTTTGCTTTGTTTGACCAAATAACTATTCCAGTAATTATTTAACAGATCCAGAAAATTTTCAGCAACTTATAAATGTGCTTTTTGAGTTTTCTTCAGTAGTGTTTTTTTACTGGGCAAAAATCCCCAAAACTTTGTCAGTTCAATGTTTGACAAAGATGTGTATATTTTATAACAAATTCAGAGTTGACTGAAATTTTCCTTGGGATTTTTGTGACACTATGTTTTGAAATCTTCCTGGGACAACTCAATCTTGCAAGTATTAATATAAAGCCAATTTCTCTTTTATGAATTATAGATAAGACAAACGTCTATATCACATTGAAACACTGGTTCTCAAAGTTCAGCAATGTTGGGCCTGGTCAGTAACCACTTGGTAATACAAGCTGCTGTAACCTTGGATGTGCAAGTGGTGTGATTGATAATGACTCAGAATGAGAAATCAGAGAGCCAAGTTTAAATTCCAGTCAAAACCATTACATTCACTTATGTGGAAATACCTTGGGAAAGGTATGAATCCATCTCTTCTTCCTCCCCACCCAAATTATAAGTTAAATAGGAGGACATATTAGATCCTATAGCCTTGGTTGGCAACCAGTCTGCTCCAGAAAGTAATGGCAGCCTACTGCAGAAATCATGAATATGAAAAAAGACATGGTCACCCAAGCATGCATCTTGTAGACACTGAAAGGAGAAAGGAAGAATAGAAAAGGACAGGACTAGGTCAAACCATTTGGAAATTTTCTTATAGCCTTTCAGATTGCCTCAGTCAGTCTCTATTTCAGGTTTTTGGAGTATTATTCTTTGGTTTTCAGCAGGATTTAAAAAAAAAATGAATGAACATATAATTTGTAAATTTTATAGTGTTTTAAAAATGATGTTGAGCATTACAACATGCAGAAAGTATAAGAAGGACTCAATTTTAACTGCTGTTAAGACTTATCTTAATGCCAAATTTATTGTTCCACTATGCAAGCTAATACTTATACAAAAGTTATTGTTCTTGATAGTATTAATTATTTTATTTTCATTAATTCTCTCTTGTGTTGTATCGATTCATGTATTAAACTGTATTAATTTGCTAACTGAGATGTAGGCCCTGAAACAGAGCACATTCTCTCCTGATAAACTCAAGAACCTCCTGATATCCAGTATAGAGAACATTTAATTAGCAATACTTGTAATAGCAAGCTGTTCTTGACTTCTTCACTAATCAAGTAGATAAACTTCATCCAATCAAATTCAGAATGATTTATAAGAAAAAGTATGGTAATAGTCTTGGGATCAAAAACTTTTGTGTACAACTGTATATGGTAAATATATTAAGACTATTTAGGAAACTTTATTTTGCTGATCAATAATTGCCATCATAAAAATGATTTTTATATTTAATTTTAATTTTATTTAAAATTTTTCACAATTATATGTATATCTCTCTACACACAATTATATACAGACATATTTCCTATATGTGTACAGGTACGAAATATATATATGTTGCGACTTGAAGGCATCCTGCAAATCAGTATGATTTCTCATCTTCATGGATGCTTGTTTCCTTATGTTCATTTGTGTTTCTTCAACACCTACAGAGCCAACCTGTGGTTTATATTGCAACTATGGCTATCATATTTGACAGTAAAAATATTAACATTTTCTTTAAGAACTAATATTCAAATACTATTCCATTCTACTTGTCTTTTAGATGTAGAGTCAAATATTCAAAGCTAAAGCTGAACTACTTGTTTGGGATGAGTTGCTCTGAATAGTAACCAAAAAAATGATGTTGCAAAACTTATCACCAGCAAGTGTGTGTGTGTGAGTGTGCATACATGCACCATATTAGGTATATGTGGACAGCAATTTTTTCATTGATGAAAGTTAGTTTGAAAACAAAAGAAAGTTAAAAACAAGGCACTTAAGATATTTTTTAATCTGATTTTTCTAAAGTTTGGGCTATTTTTCTGATTTCCAAAGAAAATTTTAACATGAATTATCCAAAGACTTCTGAGAGCTTTTGACTTTTATAAGCCATTATCAGTTTTTTGTAGGGTTATGTCTAAGGCAATAGTTGTGTTGGTTTTTAGCCAAGCCTGAATTGAAATATATGTGGAAAACAAGTAATCCGTACATGCCATTACAATGAGATTATTGCATTATTTACCTATATATAATTTCTAAGGAATTAATGAATTTTATTTATAAACCAACATTATTTCTTATTACTTTAAACATTATATTCAGTGGAAACACATGTTTGAGTAGACATCTACATTTTTAAACAGTGTAAATTTATGTTTACTATCCTAGAGATTCAGGAGTCTCAATAAAGAAAATGTGCCTTCCAGCAGGGTTTGAACCTGTGTCCTCCTTTTAAGAGAAATCACCTTTAAGGCTAGGATGATTTTAGACTACTCAGCAATGGCAGAATGTCAGTCAAGCAAAGTTCAATTATCCTATTTAGGAAATGTTGTTCTCAATGCAGATCTTTACAACAGAAATGTTTACATCAAAATTAAACCACATGCACATTTCATCTTAACAGAAGTAAATAGGCACAAAAATTTCAACAAATATATTATATAAAAATATAATACATATTTTTAAAAAAGAAATGCAAGCCTATAGTATTTCTAAGTTGAAATTAATATTTCTTCAATTGTCTTTAATCTTTTCTCAAATGAAATTATCCCTTTTTAAAATGACCTATTTTCTTTCTTAAAATTATTTTCATTGATATGGACAGCAAATTTTTCAAGGTAAAACTGATTTTTGATTTAAATTTATAAGATAATCAAATAATTTTAAATGGAAGAAAATAATAAATCCCATCCTCAAATGCTGCATAAGTCTACACTTTCCAGTCTCAGTAGAGTCCAAAAACGTTTCAGTATCCTTGTGAGTGATGAATTATTTTCCACGCTACAACCTCTTTCCCACAGATGAAATGTTACAAGCTTCTTGCTACTCTGTTGCTATTTCCATGGAAAGTTTTCAGAAGAATCATATTTGTTAGTTCTACTAGGTCTAACTGTCATGTCACACACTAGCAAACCACCATTCTCTTTGTATTCCATAAGTGAGATATAAGTTCTACTGAAACAGCTTATTATGAAGTGCTAGTTTGTGGATCCAACTCCCAAGAGGATGCTTCTCTGATCACTGCAATATTAACCTGTTCAAATCTTGGGTTAACCATTATCTTTCACACATATCCCCATAAACTGTTTTTTTTTTTTACTTTGAACAAGGCTCAAGAGCCATTCAAAGTGAATATTATTCTAAAAAAAAATGTGTATCTGTTGAAATCAAATGTGTGGCCTTTCCCTTCCAAAGGCTTGAGAAAATATCCCTGCATTCTCTATTTGTTTTTGTATTGACTACGATAATGTAACTAATATTGCCCAAGAAACTTTCTCCATTAAAGAAGTCTGGTTATTATCTGAAAATATAAACTGATATTCACAGAAAGAAAAATCCCAAAAGATGCTGTAACAAGAAAAGGAAGCTGTACGTTTTGAAAACAGATTCTAACTTTCTGTCAACAAAAAAGTTTCATCTTAATGGTACACTAATCTCAAGAAGTTTATTGTTTATTCACATGGGTAAAATGACAAATGTAGATACTTTGTCAATAATTTTCAGTTTTTCTTAAAGATGATGAATGTCTAACATGTTGACGTTGATGCAACTAAATACAATATTTAAGATTCCCATTTATTTCTCAATGTTCAAAGAGATGAATTTTGAATTAACCTTTGACCAGAGGAAGCTGATCATAACTGCTGTTTCTGCTATTTCTTGATTTATTTACTACAAAACTTTCAAAAAAAATTTTCATTACTTTCAATCATTTTCCTTAACAATGAACTTGAAAGCTTATTAATAAAAATGTTAACTTTATAATGGACAGTGTGTCTGTTAACAAAAGAACTGAAGAACAATCTCCCTAAACCCACAAAATCAATGAACAAAGTGTCTGTTAACAAATGAACTGAAGAAGTACAATGTAATTTCCTGCAAAACTGTTTTAAGAGAAATCTTTTATAATTTTCAACTGATAGTAATGCTAACTTTTCAATCAATAAATGTCAAATATTTCTTGAATGGAAATTACTAATTTCAGCATTAGCCATAAAATTGATTATCTCAGCCAGAAAACGCTTTGTATCTGTCTTTCTATACAAACTACTTATTGCTTGCTTATTAACATACATTTTTCCCACTGATATATATATATATATATATATATATATATATATATACACACACACATAGTTCCACACATAAAGGTAGTCCTATCATGTCATTTTCATTACTTTATTAGCACTAGTTGACCACATCCAGATTTGTGGTCTATAGATGTTCTCCAGATACATAGAAGGATGGGCTGCTGTGAAGTTTCAGAGCATTATATTGGTAGATCCTTGATGGAATGCACTGATCCCGGGCAACAATTATGAACCTTTCAGTTTCTGGTTTGAGACCTGATCCTGACAGCCACTGATGGATAAGAATTTTATTTACATCAGTATCATTTACCATGCAGAAATTTTTTTCTCCCATTTCTGCTTAGTTTTAAAGTCAATTTCTTTTGCTTTTTCAGTTTGGCATGCATTTTCTTTTGGTTCTGTTTCATTTAGCTGCATTTCTTGGAGATAAGATAGAGTTTTTTGGCACAAATATTGGGATGGCTAAGACACATTCCAAAAGCTGGCAGAGTATTGCGAGACAGGAGGATTTCTTTGACAACAAAGAAAAGAGTACTGAGCTGTTACATGACATATGCCCACCCTTATGGCAGTGAATGTTGGATGGTCTCCTCAAAGATGAAGAAGAGACTCAAGGCAATGGAGATATGGTTCTACAGAAGGATTCTAATGCTATCATAGACCAAGTATGTAAGCAACAATGAGGTTTTGGAGAGGATGCAAACAAGTAGGAAGCTTATAATTAACATCAGGAAGAGGCAGATGAAATTTCTGGGACATGTAATGAGAAAGGAGGGCCTGTAGAATCTTATACTCACAGGTTGAATAGAGGGAAAAAAGAGACGTGGGAAAGCAACACATGACATACCTGCTAGGCTTAGGCAAGTGGATGACAGAACATGGTCAGTGGGGTGGGTGGCAGAGGGACCAAACTTATTGAGAGCTACAATGGATAGGGGAAAGTGGAGAGCTATGATCATCTATGTCTGGAAGGGACATGGCACATAAAAAGAAAGAAGGCCAACAATATACTATATCATCAAAACCAACAGTTAAAGTAGAAGAAACTCTGCTCATCAACACCAAGAACATAACCACGGAAAAGCAGATTTAATTTGTCAAAGGCATCTAAAATAAGAGGTAACTGAGGCTCTTTATATAAAACAATTTAAACCAACCCTATTTAACAACAGTAGTAATGTGTTGTCTTTTAAAAGACACCCCAACATGAAATTACAACCACAATTCTTCATGTTTGGCTTAGAATTTCCACTACTTCCACACAATACAATTTAGAACACAAACATAGAAAGCATTAACTATGAACCCCTTGAAAATGGCTAATGAATTGCCTAAAAGAATTTGGGACAATAATCAATACAGACCGTTTCTACACTGTTAACTTTCCAGAAGGAAAACAGAACATTAGAAAATCTTAATAAAAAACTTTCCCTTCCTGTCACATTCAGTGAAACATGTATAAAAAAAAAAAGGTTGCTTCCTTAATATCAGGCAGTCGGTTAAGTGTCATACATGATGCATGCTTGGACAATCATATATCTTTTGATACATGACTGATGATGCAGATTTTTTCCTGCAGTAGGTTGCCATTTCTTTCTGTGGTAGACTGGTTGCCAAACAAGGTTAAAGAACCTAGTCCTGCTATTCATCCCATAGGTTGGTGGGGAGAAGAGATGGATTCATACCTTTCCCAAGGGTATTTGTGCATAAATGAATCTAATGAACTCGACTCTTCGAGTTCTCACTCCAAGCCAATATCCTCTACACCACAACAGACATCCTTAATATAAAATATTTAAAATAATAAAGCAGAGGAAGTAGACAAGATATCAACTGAAGTTTAGAAAAGTGGTTCCTTAAAGCAGCAATTGCTTGAAATGTGCAATGAAACATTGAGCAGAGACAGACCAGATATGTGGATTAAAAGTGTCAAAGTGTCTATACCAAAGAAAATGGATTTTGACATTGCAGATAACTTTGTTTTCTATTTGAATTCACTTGAAATAGAAGGCTATTTTTGGCATTGCTTGTAAGTTTGTTCTTCACTGAATGCAACAAGATGTTGTTGCTCCAAATTGGGTTTTGTCTAATTAATATGATATAAAAAATAGCTACATGAAATATAAAAATTAAGCAACAGTTTTAGATTTTAAAAGTAAGAAATACAATCAAAGCTCATAGAATCTGGTCAAATAATAATAGGAAATAAATCTCCTGGTTTTGAAGAAGTATTGAATAAAGAATGTAGGTAAATTGTTTTCAAAGAAGGACATTAATTATATCTATTTCATTTGGGTATTGTGGATTTGACAAGCCTACTAAAAAAGAGATAAGAAAACAAAAACACAGTAACCAGTTGCAAAGAATATCAAAGATTTCTCTTCATGGTGTGCAGACACTCTATTCATGTGGAGTCAGTTTGAATTTAGCTCATTAGCAACACCCACTTGATACTCATGAGCACAAAACTCTTTGTGAACTGTTTACCCTGTCTCATTACTTGTTGGTTTGTGAATGAAGACTAAACTGGTATTCTACTTCTTTAAAAAAAATATTTTGACAATATTTTTTCTTAATGGAATGAAATATGTAAACTTTTATCTATATCATAATTAATGGTACAAAAAACAATTTTAAACTCCAATTTGAAGCATTACTTCTGGATCCCATTGATATTTAACAGCATAACAATATTGTTTCATAATTGACACAATAGAAAAAAAAGACATGAATACTATGTTAATACATATGTGCATTTAGATGTGTGTTTGAATGTATTTCTCTGTTTGTGTATACACACGCAAACACATATATATATTAATATATATATATATATATATATATATATATATATATATATATATATATATATATATATATATATATATACACCCATGATAATTATATTATTTTTCTGTTTAGAAATTCACACTACATGCATGTGCATATATGAATGTACATGTATGTACACATATCTATGTATATGCACATACATGTCTTTGTACATGTCTTTATATATGTGTGTGTGTGTATATATATGCATGCATTCACCTGCATATAGTGTGAATTTCTAAACAGAAAAATAATAGGATTATTCCTGTAAAGAAATATCATACATAAACTCATGCTCATATCTCTCTATCTATATCTATATATATATATTAAAAGCCCTTTAAAATGCACTTAAAAAATTACATTTCCTCTGATGTATGGAAAGAGATTGAGAGACTGAATAACAAAGTTTTTTACATTGTGCCATAATGATAAAAACTGAAATGTGCTGTATTGTGAGCAGTTGTCAAAAAATGCCATTGTAAAACATGGCTTACAAGCTAGCAAAGACAATAATTGTATTTCTCAATGTACTTTGTATTTATTTTCTAGTTAATTTTCTTGAACAATATTAAAGTTACAAAGCACAAAACATTTTTCCTTATCTAACAGCTTATCCAATTACTTTTTCTGTTAGATACTTGTGCTTTATAATTTAAATTGTGCAGTAGACCGATGACAATTAGGCAGAGCAAGACAAAACTGTTGACACATGGGGCTTCCAAAATTCTGTCCAAGACATTATACTGAAAACAAACAAAGCAACAAATTAAACTGATGGCAAGCCATGAGGCAACTGAAGCAAAGAACAACAACCACCACCACCAGGGATTTATTTAGAAAGAATTAAAAGAGGGAAGCCAAATCCATACTGTGTGATGTTATTTCAGTTAGCCTTAGAGTAATGAAGGTTTTCTACTGGGACTTGGACAGTGTCCATTTCCTGCCATGCCATGCTTTAGTAGATTGGTCAGAGCTGTCTTAGTAGAGGATGTTATTACTACACTTAAAAGACCCTGCTGACAGCATACAAAAGTTGTTCTATTCAACTATTGGTAATGTGCCGTTGGCAAAAGATGTAGAGTAGTAATACTAATACTGTTTCCTCAAGATTCCATTACATTTTCATTCATAGCTTCAGCTACAGTTACACTCAAGAAACTCTCTTCAAAAAGAATACTTCTAGGCTATCCTATATAGTTAGTTATGAGTCAGCAATTTAGTCTTTTCATTCGTTTCCTACTGACCACTCGTGGATAAATTACTAAAAAACCTTTTCAATGAATATCTTGTAATTTACTACTGAACTTATTACAGAATCTATCTTAATTAAATCTATACTTATATGCATAAATTTATATGGTAATGAGCTTTTTAAATTAACTTTCAATATGATTAATTCCAAAGTTACATTGCATTTTTAATATAATTTTTATAAAAATTCTATTATCTATTCTTTATATCTTGTATGATTGTAGAGAAGAAAAATGTTGAGACCTACTTGCTATGATGAAATTCAATTCTAATATTTAATGTTATTTAATCAAACATTTTTAATAATAATAATTTATCAAATTCGCTCAGTGGTTTGGGCACAAGAAAAGATTAAGGTTATATTCTAATATTTGGTCAATTTAATAATTTTTTTCATTTGTACACTTTTTAATGAAACTGAGAGATACCTTTCTGCCTTCTCTCAACATAGCTAATGCTAACCTGCATTGTCACTTCTTGGTCTAACATTTTTTGCTGACATGAAGTGGAAGGATTATATTGAATTAATTGTGAGGTCTGCTGCTAGTAAAGTTGGTTCACTATATTTTCTCAAAAGAATCTATCTTAATATTTATAAGTCTACCATTTGTCCATGCATTGAATATTGCTACCACATATAGTCCGGTGCTCCTGCAATACCTTTAGAAATTCTTGATAAAATCCAAAGAAGAATCTGTAATGTTTTGGGCCCTGACATGGCATCTTGACTTCACTTTTCCATTGCTTTAATATAGCTTTCCTGTGTCTTTTCTATAAGTACTTTCATGGTAATTGTTCTGATGAATTTTCCTCTATGGTACCTCGACTTTATGAATTTATGTGCAGTACTAGATTTGCAGCAAGGCTTCATCATTTTACAGTTGAAATGGCTGTATGTAACTGTAAGTTCTATGCTAACAGTTTCTTTTATCACACTTCTTGCTTGTGGAACTCTTCTGTTTTCTTGCTTCCCTGTCAACATTGATCTTCAAAAATTTAAATACAGTGTTAATTGTTATCTACTGTCATCTTAATACTTGTTCTTTTATTATTCTCTCTCCTTAATAGTATTTTTTCTTATAATCTGTAAAACTCAGTAAACCTTTGTATCTAATTGGATTGATTGTCTTGCTTGGGGTGAAATGATTAAAAAAAGAACTACAGTGTTGTACAGTATTCTCTTTCCGTAGTGATAAATATTTAAAAAATAAATAGATAATACTACATAGCCTTCCATATTGCTGTTACTTAATTAATATTTTGGGAAAACTGCAATGGGATTCACTTAGAAATGTCAAAGTATTTGAAGAAATAGACTTATAAAAGTTGCTAAAAAATAATATTTATGAAAGGTATAAGGTCAAAATTCTGTTTTAAAACAAAGCCAACTTATTCCATGTTTTCTAAATGTAATAAATTTGAAGGTTTGAAATGGCTACATAAAAGTACTCACAAAAAAAAATATTATTTACTTATCACACAAAATGTTGTATACAAGCATTTCTCAACCACAGGTCTTGTTTTTCTGACATGTTAATTGATTTACTGACAGCTGATTGATTGCCGAACATGTTCATAGTTAATTATGACAGAGCAGATGATAAAGTTTATAATGGGGGGGCAAGCCTTAAAACATGTGACCTTTTAATTTATCGGTTTGTACATCCATACTTCAGAAATTCTGCATCTATATACACATACAAAAACAAACTGAAATTCTTTTCAAAATATTCAGAATCATCAGATTGTAATAAACTTTACAATATATAATTAGTAAATACAATTTTACTTAATAACAATATTTCCTAAAAATTATCACTTTGAAACTGAATTTTAAAAGATTTAAAAACTGTATAAATTATTGAATGTAAAATTGTAAAAATGAAAACAAATCTTGTAAAAATTTATTTTTCATCAAAAATCTTTTTTCTTTGGACATTATTGTCTTTAATATATATTATTCAAAGAAGCAATTAAAAGCTTCTGTAATTAAATAATATCTTAGTTTTATTGCATTTTTTATTTTTTGATTCAGAACAGAGTTTTGGTAAGACGGTGTCCAATTTTGCAAAAAAAATTTGGTGAGTTACATTCTTCAAAAAATTCTACTTTTAACTAATATAGTCACCTAAAATTATCATGTTGAATTTTTCAAATTTTCATAAAATTAAGTAATGGAGTGAAACACCTGTAAAAAAAAAATATTTTCACCAAGATTTTCTAATAAAAAAAAATTCAAAAATAATTTCATTCATTTGTGAATAAGACAATTATTTGATTTTTGCAAGAATTTTCAAATAAATGTGTCTGTCATCACAAAAAAGAGGCTAAAATTTGCTAAAAATTAGTACAACCACTGATGCAGGAAAAACAAGTATTTAATAAAAATTTCAAATGTTCTAAAAAGGAGTAAAAAATTTAATTAAATATTCAAAAATCTTTGATCCCTCCTCTTAATAATAACATAAAGATTTTGACAATAAAAGTATGTTTTGTAGCATGTTTTCACCAAGGGACACTGATTTTTTTAATGATTTCATGGAGGTACTTATACAAATATAATAAAAATTTCAATATTTTCTATAAATTAAAAAATAAGCTAATAAATAAAATTAAACCTGAAAAAATGGCAATAGAAGTAAAAAGAAAATAAAAAATTTTAATTACTATATGCTATTACATTCAGAGGATTATCCTTATTTTACAATATTTCAGTCATTGTACCCTCCAGCCTTCTTCAGGCCTCTGTCTTACTCAATAACCTTCTTGGAATTTTGAAATGAGCCCTTTATTCAATCCATTTCTTATTCCACTTTCCATATTTGAAGTTTATTTTATATGAGTTAATATTCACTAATATTCACATTTTCTTCCACTGAACCAGAGTATATGTCTTTTTCACACTACTCAACCAAATGATTGACCTCACAATGGCATGAGAGCCAAATATAGTGATCAGTGTTCAAATCCACTTGTCCATGTGTCACTTGAACAATCCAGTGGTGTTATTTTGGAATCTTAAATCTAATGTCTGTTCTGAGGTGTTGGAACTTTTGAGTGTCTTTATCAGAGGCTCTCAGATGATGTTCAGATTCATCTAAGATTGTCCAAGAGACACATGGCTTACAGGTTAAAGTGTTAGAATATATCTGGTTCTCTGGCAGTTATGAGTTCAGTCTGTTGGTTAGGTCATGCAGAAAGTCATATACTCTGGTTCAGTGGAAGAAATGGACAAGTAACATGAAGATGAATAAGATTGGTTATTATTAACTGATATGATATATCCTGAAGCAAAGAGAGGATAATAAGAACAATCCCTTTGGTTTGAATAAAGGGTTCAATTCAAAATGTTGAGAAGTTTACTGAGTATAACAGGCACCTGAAGAAGATTGGAGAGTACAAGAGCCAATGATGAATTTCGTAGTTCTCATGGTAAAGGCATATAATAATAATAATGCCTTATAGCAAATTTCCTCACATAAAAAACTTTACAGTCTATTATTATTAATTGTTATACAAAACTAAAAGGTATTTTTTATTCTTTTTAGTATTTTGAGCTCTTTCTTTTCAAAAAAATATTTTACAAAATGTAGGGCATCATCCAAAAGCATTATGAAAAAAATTGTCCTTATTTTTATAAGATGAAAATGTTATTCTTTTATCTTTAAAAATTTATAATTATTTTTTTAATGCTGCAAACTTTGAATATGACACTGGTTATAAATATTTATGTTCACATGCTTATTGCATATATTTATTCTTTTCTTGTAATTGTTATTTTGGGTTAAAATTGACCTACACTGTTTCTAATTTTCATCAACAACCTTCTTGATGTCATCAGTTCTCAACTTGGTAACAATTCTGATGACAGAAGTTTTTACTCTTGTCTTAATGGTAAGTTTGATTGGTTTGATAAGGCTAAATTAGCAACTGATCTAAAAAATAACCTACAATCTGTTGATAAATGGTTTGAGAAATGGCTTGTTAATCTTTGTGGCTCCAAAATGAAACTGCTCTGTTTTAATCACCTTTGAGAACCTTTTTTTGTCTTCCAGCAGAATGGCTGATACTAACCTCCAGAAGAGTGTCTCATTGCACCTCTTCATGCTAACATTTTTCACTGACATGAAGTGGAATGATTAGAATGAATCCAGTGTGAGATCTCTGCTAGGAAAGTTGGTTAACTATTGTGCTAGACAATTTTCTCAACATAATTTATATTAGATATTTACAAGTCTACCATGCATCCATGTATTGAATATTGTTGTTACATCTGGTCTAGTGCTTCTGCTATGTGTTTAGATATTCTTGATAAAATCCAAAGAAGAATATGCAATATGTTATTAGTTCTGATCTGGTATCTCATCTTCAGTCTTTTTGCCAACACTGTAACATAGCTTTCCTGTGTCTTCTATAAATATTTTCATCATAATTATTCTGATGAGCATTCTTATTTGGTACCTTGACTTTATGAATTTAAGTCCAGTACTAGATTGACAGTTACTTTTCATCATTTTACAGTCGAAATGACTAGATGTAACCATAAGTTCTATGCTAGCAGTTTCTTCTCTCCCAATTCTTGCCCATGGAACTTTCTTTCCAGTCAACTTTGACCCTCAAAAATTTAAATGCAATATAAATCATTATCTTTTTCTTCTTAATTCCTGTTCTTTTATTGTTCTTTCTTAATATTTTTTTCTTTTTCTCATATTCTTTCACACACAGTAATCCTTTGCATGTTAGTGATTTTATTGCCTAGCTTGAGATGGAATGGTTTTAAAAAAATTGGATTGTTTTTCCACAAATACATTTATTATAGAGTAAAACCTTTTACTTTTTACACAGATCTATACCGGCTGAAATATGTTCAGCAACATAATGTAATGAAAGGTGACATCCCTCATATTCTGTGATATGAATGAAAACACTACACTAATTACATGACCAAGTAAATACATGTCTCAAATCACATGACTAAGTATGTTCACATCTCAAATGTCTAATTAGGTACTTCATGCAGATGCAGCTTTGATCATGGAACACATATATAATTTGATAAGTAAGTATTTGAGAAGTATTCATACTCAAGTTCTTGATCAGACTGATTTGAGATAAAGAAAGCTTGTTCCTTGTTCAACCCAGATGATTTGAATTAAGGAAACCTCATCTGTTGTTTAATCTATCTTTCTCTAACCAAATTTCCAAATAAAGGGAGAGCTCTCGACTGCTGAACAGTAAATTGTATTATTTCTATTCTACTCACCACCAGAAAGATTACTGACCCTTCCACTAACTTTGTATATTATTACATTGTAATTATAACAAACTTTTAATATTACACTTAGCAGTCTTAAAATATGCTAGGATATAGGGATCAACCAATATGTCAAGACTAGAAAGAACTGTAACAAAATAAAATTTATAAAAAAAAGATTTTTTTTTTTTGCTAAAACTCAGAAAAAAAAAGTTAAAAAAACTGCTGGAAAAATAAAAATAAAATTTTGTCTGTATTTCTAGGATGAGGAGTTATTGTTATTTACATTATTTAATTCAGACTATGTTTCAGCCATTGTGCTCTCTGGCTTTCATCAGATGCTTGTTGATCTGGGTAATCTTTGGGGAATTTCAAACTGCACCCTTTATTTAATCTATGGGAGGAAATTGTACTAATTCTTTTGTCTATGAATATCCTGTATTCTTGTTATGTTGTACTACTCAGTGGAAACAGGGTGAGTAGTAACTGAGCAGCACTAAATAAGAACAAAATGAGATATCCCTACACATAGACAGCAAAATGAGGACAATGTACCTTCATAGATTAAGTATATGGTTCAGTTCAAAATTCCCATATCGAAAAGCACCTGATGAAGGCAGGAGGACACAACAGCTGAAACCTGATAACAATAGAAAATATGAGGACAGTAGTCTGAGTATAAATTATGCAAATAAAGACTGAAATATTTTTTATTTTTTTCTCAATAAAATTTTCCTGTATAATTCAGGACAAAAGACATTCTTTTCAAGAAATGTCAGAAAGGTGGAAGTAACAGTAAATCAATAACAAAATGATAACTTTATACTCTAAGCATATAAACAAACACCTCCAAAATTGAGGTAAGATAAATAGATTAGTTCTGTATTGAATGGACAGTCACCACATCCTATAATGGGATTGCTCCTGGGCAAATGCAAATAAACTGGTGATGAAGATGAAATGATCTTCTTGGAAGAACCATGTGCATGCCTTTTACTTTCCGCAGATTCCTGCAAATGCATTCTTCTTTACACAATCAAAACAGACACTTTCTTTTAATATAGTTTATTTTTATTTCCAAACCTAATTTGCTGATCTTTGGCACAAACTGCTTGTCTCACTGTACCAGACTCCTACTTAGTGTCAGTCTTGACCACCATCTGTCTCTCTTCTGCCTTGTGGGTTTTCTGTGACTAGCCTCAACTGACAACCAACATCACCCTCCACTACCCAACAGAACCAAATATCTGCAGCACACACTGGACAACTAACACCAGATGTTGTCCAGACTCATTGGAGCCATACTTCTATTGCCTATGCAACTACAAATAAATATATTTCTTTACATCTATATTTTATCTTTTTTTTCTTTCTTTTTCAAAACGGTGTAGAAATTGGTCTTATATATCTCATATCTTTGGTAAATGTAATCATAAGTGTCATACGTTTACTCAATACAGCCCTTCAGTACTGATTACTTCTCACTATAAAATTATTGGGCTACAACTTATTGGATCTTATATTCTAATATGCCAAAAATATCTTCTTTCAGAGTAAAAAAAAAATATTTCTTTTTAATTGACAGTTTTGTAATTGTAAAGTCAGTGATAGCATTTCTATAAATTGATATTATTTGTATAACTTTATATACACTGACCAGCAATAACCCATATTCCACACATTGTAATGAATTGCCCTCATTTCCTTCATATTCCATTGGTGAAATGTAAATTCCACTCGAGCAGCTTCTTCCCAGGAACTGCTGCTTTGTGGAACCAACTCCCAAAAGGATGCTTCCCCAATTGCTATAATTTTAACCTGTTTAACTTTAGTATTAACAGTTATCTTCCCCACATATCCACATAAACTGTGGCTCTTATTCTGTAACCCTCTATTTGAAGTGGCTTTCAGGCCTTGTATCGAGTGAAGATCATTGTAAAAAAAAATGTAACAAGAGTAACAGCTACTGTCTGATAAGAACTACACATCAGGGCAGAAGTAAACTGCCCTCAAATACTTTATTTTGATGTGCTGGATAATACAGTTATGAGCAAGAAGAAATGTCTGAGTAATGTTGATAGAGTTTAAATTGTTATGGCTAAAAGATTAGATAATTTCTGAAATGACATAACTTGTAGGATGCTTGTGTTCAGCTATGGTAATTTACTATTAGCAATGGTTCCAGGAAGGATAAAACCAATCACCATTTAGGCATTAAACAGTCAAAGCTTATCAATGTGAATAATATCAGACATATGCACAAATGAAAAATAGAAAATTCAGTTAGTCTAAAACAACTAACTGAATTTTATATTTTTCAATGAAAAATGAAATGAAACACTAAATCCACATTTATACTTCCAGCAGCTGAAATGTGTCCACAAGAGTTTGGTTAAAAAGCTCTTGTCAAATGTTTCTGTTCCATGAAAATATAAGGCTGCATACTAAAAGAAGAACACAAGAAAAATTTTTGAAATTGATTTGTCTATTCTGACCCACTTGCCATATTCACCTGATCTTACACCAAATGATTATTACCCTTTTTGATCACTGCCACAAAACACTTTTATGGGAAAAATTTTATATAATGAAAACTAAATCTAAGATTTCAAAAACTTTCTCAGATAAAAATCTGCAGAAATGCATCAATGAGCTGCCTGATAAGAAGTAATAATAGCAAAGAGGGATGAATATATAAATGAATAAAAGGTAATTGCCCTTTACTTTTTGAAGAATAAAGTTGATAAACAAAAACGGAAATTGTTTATGACTTAACCTAATAATAAAAATTTGCCAGCCATTCATGAAATTGACTGGATCCTCTCAAAAAATATAATCTACATTTCAAAACATCTAAATAGGAGTAATAATAACTATGGCTGGCATGCACATAAAAGCTTTCAAAACATTGTGGAAATATATTGACACAGACAATAAAACTTTAAAAATTACTTTAAACTCTACTCAGACTTGATTCTTTTCTCTATTATGCATATAAATATTATGGGACCAATTGTTGCTGTGCTAAAGTGATTTTTGATAATTTTAGTTTTTTTAAAATGGAACAAATTTAAATATAAATGAATGATCATATGAAATTGGGAATTTTTTATATTTTGTGTCAATATTATTTTTTTAATCAGCAGATTAAAGTTGGCTAAAAAACAAGTGAAAAGTGCAAGAAAAGAAACTGTTAACATAGAACTTATGGCTACATCTAGCCAGCTCAATTGTAGATTGATGAGATCTCAACACCAGTCTAGTACTGCACTAAAATTCATAAATCTAGGTACCATAGCAAAGAGCTCATTTGAATAATTATACATCAGCGTTTATCATATTAGTTAATTCTATATCTAAAATAACTTAATACTCTATCTGCTAGATGTACCACTGTTTTATTAAATACAGGCAAATCACTAATTTTTTTAACACCCTTAGTTCCAGAGCCCTGCTGGATTATCTCTTTTTCCAAACCAACAGAAATTGCATAATAATTCAATAATACACATATGACCCACTAATTATGCATTTCTTGTCTCTATAGCATCATTGACTATCATAAATTTACATTAAACTATTATTATATACAATGCACCAGGTTCCCATCCCATGAATTAGTTTTGCAATTATGTGAAATTCAAATGGTTGCTCATAATTTTGTCCAGATTAAAAATCTTGCTGGACTAACAGTTACGAGAAAATCAGTGGTGCACTTGTAATTCAGCATAGCTATAATATAACTCTTCACTTTCATGACGTAAAAAATGTATAGATTCTAAAAATGTGTCACCAATGGTCATAGTAAATTAGAAAGAAAGAAAAAACAAGTAATTCTAACATTGTCAAGGTAATTATTTCTTTGTCAGATGCATGCCAAAATAGCATAAATTTCTTTTTCAACAACAGTTGATCCCAATAAGCTTATGACACCATTCTTATATAAAAAAATGATTACAACTCAATCCATCCAATAATTTTGTTATTTACCTGATGTAACAGCAAAATTGTTCAATTGTTAGATTAAGCTTTGAACCGTTGTATCTTACTGGAATTCTCAGAGGTTTTTATAACACTATTGAACTCTACTTTGAACAATAAGAATGCATAATTATTCTCCTAGCTTAACTGTAATGAAATCAATTATAAAGGAAAATTATGTGGTCATCATTAATTAATCATAGCTAAGGGTTAGAAGCTCATGAAGGATTGAAATAAAGTTCAAATGTTTATTATTATATATATATTATTCTAGGATCATTTTTCAACTTATTCAAGATGATCTTCACCCTCTAACTTTCTGTCCTGGAGTAACAAGATGCCTCATAGTTTTTACATATAATTTCATTTTCAAGTCTTTTTCTGCTGCCAAACACAGTATGTATTCAGTTGAATCTTTTCTAATTGAGCTCTTTAGCTCTAAGTTGAAATGATGATCCCTCTTCCTATTGTGACCTCCTGATCCAGTTTTCTTCCCTACTGTTCCCTCTTTTTTAACCTCATTCTGTTGTTGGTCCTTGAATGGACTTTGAAGTTGGAAGCTAGAGTATGAATGTTGGTACCATTACTGAAGGCCTGAATGATCTTTTTCCTCTCAACATTGCTCACTTGAGGAGATAGTGGGTTTGACACAAGGTGATTTTAACCTGTTTCCTTTGTTGCTGAATAAAACTGTTTTTCATGGATTCTTACAACAAATGGTATCAAAATGACTAACCATCATATATGAAAATGTGGAAAAAAGAAACTCAATTAGTTTAGTGGTTTTTTTTTTAGATGTTAAACATTTTGTGAGATGGGCAATTATGCTGTACCACCATTTGGACAATTTTGCTGTTACACCTGGTATAGTGATTGGACACATATTAATTCTTCAAAAGATTATACAATTATCCTTTTAAAAAATATATAATCAAAGCGTATATCTTATAAGGGCCTATACATCAAGGTAGGTAAAGATTATTTTATTAATGTCCTTTGATGATATATATTAGCTACTGAAGTTGATTAGTATGTATGTAAGTCATGGTCTCATTTTGAATTTCATCTACTCTATAAAATAATCATAAAAATCTAACTGTTTTAATATTCAAAGTGGGGATTACAGTCAGTATTGGTTCTATGGTTCAAGTACCAATGCTACATTAAATAGTGAGCCTATACTTAATGTCTACTTATACATATATGCTAATTAGTGGTAGCACTAACCAACCACTACTACATCTTCCTGGTGAGAATAGACTTTATGCCCTCCATTGATCTCATGCTTCTTTCTCTGTTTGTATTTTCATTTTATTGTCCCATAGTTTCTTTATTCTAGCAAGGGCTGGGAAGCACCTTATCCAAGTTTCAACAAAGTTTGGGTCTTCTACAGGCAACAAATATCCTATCGACAATGATATATTGTTTATGATATTCTGAGTAGGGATAGCAGTTGTATGCAGTAAGTATTGGTTTCTATAGTCTAATTACCAATGCCACTATCTTACGTAGTGAGCTTATACTTAATGTCTATTCATACACATATGCTAATTAGTTGTAGCACTAACTAGTAATTACTACACTAGCATTTTAATAAACTTACTGTATAACTTTTAATATAAAAATCATTCCATTGTGACACTATAAATTAGTAGTTCACCGAACTTTCAGAAAATGGCGAGGTTTTAGTTTTTAAATTTGAACCATTACTTTGCTATCTGAACAACTGGAGATACTAAACTATTAAAACTAGATCATTTTTCAATACCTTAGCAAGAACTTTTATAAAAAAAAATTACAGATATATCACTTAAAGCTCAAACTTTTCCAACATTTGTTGGATTTTCTTTTCACTATTGAAATTTCATTTCTTTAAAGACCCTTGAGAATATTTTTTAATACCACATCCTTTCAGGATATAGATGAATATGGCTTTCCATAGATTCTGTTTTTTTAATTATCTGTGAATTTTATGCTTTCTTAGAAAATATCTTAGAAAATATAGTGGTGTAATTTCCTATTGCCTTTTCTATGGTTTTAAATTTAAGGTTGCTGTTCTCCTAGACTGGCTAATACCTAAGCCTAGAGAGTCAAGTGTACTATGCTGTTTAGCCAATAGCCAGAGGAGGAGGAATGGATTCATGTTTTTCCCAAGGGTATGAAGTGAATGTAAGATACTAAGATGGAACTTGAACTTAGCTTGCCAATTTCACTTTCTGTACTGATACCTCCATATCTCTGAGAATATTATACGTAGTAAAAAAAAATGGGCTTGAGAGTAAAATGTTCATGGCTTATACAGACAGCTCACTGAGGTGTTTCATAGTCGTCAATGAAAAAGAGGGTTAAAAATACCCAATATGATCTGATTTGATCAAACTGAGTGGAAGTTAGTTGATTCCAAGTCCAAAATCCATTTTCTCTTCTTATTGGGAAAATCCATGAACACAGATAATGTCTATAACCTGACATAAGCCACATGAATTTTTATTTTTCTGGTATTTATTTTTTTATTTTGTCCTGCTTTCTCATCTTTTTCTTTTTTTTCTCTTTCTCTGTAGAGGAAGAATTTAAAGGAAGAGAGACAAAGCAGGGTGATGGCCAAGTGACTCAACTTAGTGATGGACTTTGATGAAATGGAACGACAAGTACAATAAATGAGGGATAAGGACAGTGGGACACAAAAAGAGAAGTGCTTCTTTTGATAGAGTGCATTTACAAAAGAAAGAAAGGTTTGGCATGACACTTGAGAAGAGTAAATCTGATGGAGGAAAATGGGGATCACTTAAGGTGGGATCAGGGATCAGCCTCAACATTTTGTTCTGGAAACAGTCCAGAAAAAGCAGTGGATGAGTAGCAATTATGAGCCCCAGATTTGAATGTCCATTAGTTTAAGCATGACCATGACGCAGATGTCCATGGAAGTAAATAGCAAATGGCTCATTGGATAAAGACACTGATCACTTAAACAACCATGATGGTAATTGAGGTTGTTCCCATTCAAGACTCCAAGCTACCAATCAAAATCTCAATTATTCTGTTGTTGAAAGACTGGAGAGTTGGTCATTACCATCGTCATCTTAGATTTTCCAATGCATTTTGCCTTGATTTATATCAGTAAAATATATCAATTGTCTTTAAATCTGTGTATATCTTAATATGATGAATACTGATATAAATTACATACTTTACTATATTCTTAAGCAATTAATGGGTTTTTCAATCCAATATTATTTCATTACTATAAATATTATATTTAGTGGGTACACTGACATATTTTTAAACAGTGAAATATGAGCCATATCAACCAAATTTTTTTTTTTTTTTAATCATTTCACCCCAAGCAAAGCAATAATGCCACTAGTATGCAGGGGATTACAGGGAGTGAAAAAAACTTTAGTGAGTATTGAGGAAAAAGACAATAAAGGAACAGGATTCAAGAAGACAGAATTTTTTAAGATTGTAGGTGGCAAGGAAGCAAGAAATTGAAAGAGAGTTCCACAGGTATGAAGTACAAGAAAAGAAACTATTAGAATAGAACATATTGCATCTAGCTAATTCAACAGTACAATGGTCAGACCTAGTTGCCAATCTAGTAGCTTAAAACTTATTCAAGAAAATTTGCTTCACCACAGGATTGGAACATGTGTTCAATTTATCTGGGAGAAAAGGTAACTTTAAACTATGCCTGCTTAATTACTTAGCAACAATTCCTGTCTGACATTCCCTTTAATTTGACTTTCAATTACCCAAGCAAGTTAATGTCAAATAAAATCAAATTTAAAAAAAAATCAATCAAGAATGTTTGCTCAAATGCATGTACCCACTAAATATAATGTTTATAGCAATAATAAATACTTTAGTTTGTAAAAATATCAATTAAGATTATAAAAAACATAATTAAATCAGCATTCATTAACTCTTTCACTGTTACACTCTTAAGAGTCCAGACTTTCCTTTTGATTTGTTACATATAACATTTTAGTCTCTGTGGTTAATAGAGAAGCATTTGAATAAATATTTTTTTCATTTTAACACCTCCAAAATGAAACTGCTCTCTTTTAATCATTGTAAAGAACCTTTGTTTACCTTCCATTGGCATGGCTGATGCTAACTTCATGGAGAGCAATTCACTGCACCTTCTTGGCTTCATTTTTCCACTGACATGAAGTGGAATGATTATATTGAATCAATTGCTGAATCTTCTGCTAAGGAATTTGGTTCAGTATACTGTAGTAGATATTTTTTCTCACCATAATTTATCTTACACATTGTCTATTGTACACAAGTCTACCATTCACCTATACATTGAATATTGCTACCACATCTAGTTTGGTGCTTCCACTATAAATTTAGAGATCCAAAGAAGAATCAGTCCTGACGTGACCAGACATCTCAGCTTAAATCACATTCCCACTGCTATAATATAGCTTCCCTGTGCCTTTTCTATAAATATTTTATGGTAAATGTTCTGATGGGCTTTGCTCTTTGGTACCTTGATTTCATGAATTTAAGTATAGACCTGGATTGTTATTAGGTTGGTGCAAAAATAATGACGTAATAATGTTGTTTTTTGACGTTAAAAAATACGTCAAAAAACGACATTATTACGTCATTATTTTTGCACCAACCTAATATATTAGTTGTGTTTCATTTTTAAGTCCTTGACTAATGTAAGGATGTTATTGTTCAGTATATCTTGGTACATGGTTCTTCCATTGAGTATGTGAAGTTGTTCTGTTCCCAGTGATGAAAAACAACCTTGACACTGTGAAATGGGGCCAAATAACTTTATCTTGGTCACATCAAACCAAGAAATAGTCTGGTAGTTATCTGGCATTCATAAATGCTGCTTGAAAAATTTTAGAACTTCATCAATATTAATATCTTCAGAAGATGTACTTTTCATGCTCTACAAAATTGCACATGATGCTGGCAGAGTATGTTACTGACATCTTAAGGTATAACATGTTCCTGTTGCTTGAAGATCTAACCACACCTTAAAAATAATCCATGTCTGCTTATTTATTATTTTTACAGTCTTACTTGCTGCACAGTTGGAAATTCTTCAAAAGGCACCAAGTTGAAAAAAAATCAATATCCTCTACCAAGTGTTCCAAGAAATAGGACTCAAGATAAATGTTTCCAAAACAGAAACTATGATCTGGAATTGGAATGAATACTGTGATATCACCTACCCGAATCCATCATAAAACTTTAGTATATGGAATTAGTAAATGCTAAACACTTCAAACACCTCAGTGTATGGATCAGCCAGTGACAGGCAGAGGTTTGGTGATGCCTGGGGCCAACTCCTTGATTGTATGCCTCTAAGACTCAAGTAGGTGTTGGGGGAGGGCGTCCCTACTCTAGTCTCACTTATCAAAACATGGATCCACATTCACACCAGCTTGTGGGACTGTAGAGCATTGTACAACAAAGTTAATGGAAACAAAATTTCAGAAACTAAATTTTTATTTCACTCTTTGATTGGATGCCCTCCTGATATAGGTGCCTGGAGTTTGCAGTGTTGGGTGAAACTACCTCTAATGCAGGCTATACTACATTAAATTTCCTTAACTCCAGTACTAAATTCCTTTTAACTGAAACCAGTAGCACGCAGAAGTGGGGCTGAAGGTGTGATGGCCTCCCTTAGTTTTCAGCATTATCGTTGCTACAGCATCAACAGTTAGTGGTTAACTCATACAATATATCATCCCAAGAATGTTAACTATTAATTTAGAATATTTTTGATTAACTTACAACTTTTTAGAACCATCCACCTTGAAATTTACATTCTCCAGTATTAGTTTACTTGTTTTATAAATATTCTTCAATATCAGTTTACTTGTTTTATGAATGAGTATTGAATTATTTTAGCTTCATCATTTCAAAATATATCTTTCATTTTATTGTGGTAATAAAATAAGAACATTCCATTCCATCTACTCTCTCGCTTGTAACCATCCATTTTTTTAAAATGTTTTCATGACTAAAGCTGAATTAGTGAAATAAATCTTTATAAGCTTCTACTTATAGAGTTGTTACTATATTACATTTATATAAATATATTTACTTAAATATTTATTTATAAAACAAATCTTGTAAAGATGAAACCTATATGTTATATAGTTTCGTGGTAAATACTTACTGTATTATTTTCCTGCAAATATATGTAGGTAAATAAATTGGATTTTGTCACATTTACAAAATACTTATTTTCTAAACAATATATATATATATATATATATATATATATATAATATATACACACACACACACACACACACATATGTGCATAAGTATATGTATTTATCAGTGGCGACTCTGGGGGTCAGGCTTGTCAGGCTCAGCACAAGTGAGTCAACATTCAAGTATATTTATTTCAAAGCAAAAATAACTTAAAGTCATCAAAAATCAAAGAAAGAGTGTGAGTATTGTTGAGGGAATATGATATCTGTCAGCAGTACTGATCATAAATGTACAATAAATTAAACTAAAACTTCACACAGAGATACATAAACACACTAATGCATAGGGAACATGTGTTGTAAAAACATGATATATAATTGGTTTTGTTATTTTGTTTATTTTGAATTTCTAAGGATACAGTAAGTAACAACATTTCCAATAACATCATCTTTATATAATCAATAAGCTGTTGTCTTTATAGGATAAGTCATGAAAATTTGCTATATTTTTTGAGCTTGTATATGTGGAAATATATGATATATATATATATAGAGAGAGAGGGAGAGTGAGGCAATGTTTAACCTTCATGCCTGCAAAAAATCTTTTTTCTGTTGATACTGCCATTACTTTAAACTACCTAGACTTCCTTGGCAATGTAACAAGATTATAAAAATATGTGCACCAAGTATAATGTGATATTTATTATTTACCATTTTATAAAAATGTATTATTTATAATTTTATAAAAAGATAAATTTGAAAAAAAAAATATTTTCATTCAAAAATTTATAAAAACCTACATAATTTATAATGGAATTAGAATGCCACCCATTCTTTGGAATGTTTGGTAAAAGTTTGGTGAATTGCCAATTGATTCAAAATTTATAAAATGGTAAATAATAAAGATTTCAATACAGTTGCTTCACATATTTTTATAATTTAGTAAATTTTTATAAATTTATAAATAAAAAATGTTTTCATATATTTCTTTATAAATTGGTGACTGATAAAAATTTCATTGTACTAGTTGGTTTGCATTTTTAGAATGTTGTATATATAAAATTATCCTTGTAAATAAACAACTTAATAAATGAATAGAGTTTAATATATTTGTCATAAATTCTCAAAGAACAAGAAAATGTATAAATTCACTTTCATATGTTTAGGTTTTATTAAAATTCTAATCATTGCTTTTTAAAACAATAAACATTGCCAAGGGAGTGAATACAGTACAAAATAATAGTAGCATCAATGGAAAAACCATCATTTTTACACACCATTTTATTGTGGGCTTGAAGGTTAAACTTTGCCTATATATATATATATATATATATATATATATATATATAATGCATGTACTGAAAAGTCTTTCATATCTATTATAAATTCATTTAATGTTTAAATTAATTTCATATCTCTTACAAATCCATTTAGTCCAAATTAAAAACTAAAAATACAGCACTTCATGAAAGTCTTTCATAAATGTATTTAATGCTCAAACTTTTAATTGATTTGAAAAGTATCTCATTGCAACCATTTTATGTGGAAATTTACTACTATTTGAATAAGTGATGTATTTGCTTTTATCATGAAAAATATTACCAATCACTTTATTGAGTCTTTTCTAATATGAATGCAAACATATTTACCTTGATACATGCAATAGATGCACATAGATTTTTAATATTACAATATACACTTGAAGACTGAGGGCATTCGAGATTAGTTGATATATGAATATATTAAAAATTCAGAGTTACCTTGCATGTACATATAAACAAGCATACATAGATGATGTGGGCTAAAAAGCCATGAACCTTTAGCAACACTTTCAAAAAACAAATCCTGATGTTTGATGATTTTCTCATATTTTAGGAAGTGTGTGTGGTCAAAAACTTTTCAGCACCTCCAAACATATAGTGCTTTTTGTGAATATAATGTACACATTTGAAGTATTTCAAAATCAAAGCATTTGCATATCCACTTACACATATAAATTTCTCTCTCTCTCTCTCTCTGATATACACACACACTTTTAAATAAATTTCACTGTTTGAAATCCAGCAGTATGCTGAGAATGCAGGGATATTATTGTGACATTTAGAACTGTAAGAGGCATTTACAGAACAAGGAGGGCCTGTAAAAGAAAAGGGCACTTAAAAGTTGAGAATACATATTCAATTAAAAAAAAGGAAAAAAAAACAAATGAATTTCATGTTAAAATGTTATTGGTGAATGCAGCACACACACTATTAGCAGAAACAATTCAAGTTGAAATATGATCAATATAGTGATACTTGATGAAGGGTTGGGGGTTGAAATTTAACAAAAAGAAAGTAAAAAATAATTATTTTTTATTGCCAACATCATTTTGGAATGAAAAAGTTTACCCACTGATTCAGTCATCACAGATACTGTTTTATTTTTTTTATAAATTTCTCTTTTTCTTAAAGCCACACTCCTTCAGGATGGAGGTGATCATATCTCTCCAGAGATTCCTTTTCTTTATTATCTGTGAATTGTCATGACTTCTTGAGAAAGATAGTGCATGGTTTCCTGTTGCCTTCTCCATAATTTGGAATTTTTTCTCTAAGACTGGTTGCCATCCAAGGAAAAAGCATTCAGTCTAACCTGCTATTTAACCATCATACGGAAGAAAAGACAAATTATTGACTTTCTTCAAGGGTGTTTTGGCAAAACATATACATCCACATTAGACATACAAAAAATAGTTTTTTGTTTTGTTTTTTTTTTAATGAGAGAGAAGAGATAGATTCAAGTCTCTATCAAGTGCATTTAATAACCACTACACAATTCTTCTTTTACAAAGTAGCACCTCACTGCTACAGCATATATGATCCAATTTCTACAATTGTTGCCTATAAATACAGTATCATAGGCAGTACAATATCATAAGGAGAATATATTGGAGTTGCAAGCTTGAGAAAGTACTCTAAACATAACAAAAAGATGGAGGATTCTGCTTAAAACTCTTTGAAGGCTATCAGATACAACATAAATCTATGGAAGGCTACACAATGCACAGTTCAAAATTTTGTGTAAAAAAAAAACAAAAAAAAAACAAGAATGAGAGTCCTGAAATATCATAACATACCTCTTACTCTGTGACCTTCTTCCTCAAGTGGCTCTTGAACCTTGTACAGCAAGAACATTATTGTAAATTAAGTATTAATACATATTTTCCACAAATAATTAACATTTATTCACTTTGAGTATTGTAGATTTTACAAACATTTAAAAGCTATATGGAAATGTCATTTGGCACAAATATTCTAGTGACAGTTCCTATTACAAAATTCAAAAGCTGTATTTAGATATCAACTGATATTATCTAAGTCAGCTTTAAATTAAGGTATATATTCTATAAAGATAATTTATTCATAAGTTTTTGTTTAGACAAATAGATCATCCTATTCAAATCAGTCAATTTATCTTCAATGCTCAAGATAGTATCAAGTCAATACATTTCCTCCCATTCTGCTGTTATTTCATTCATTTTCACTGTTCCAAATCATGCCATTGTCTGTTATCCGGAATCAACCTCTGCCAACCACAGAAAGATGACTTCTGAATCCTAATATAAGTTAGACCTGTCTATGAAATGATTTTAACTACAAAAAGTTGTTTAGATTAAAAGAAATCTGATGGTTTTGTTTGAGAAATGCAAAGGATGCAACTATTTTCTTGGGCCTTGTATTGGATGAATTATCAGTAAAAAAAAGTAATACTGCAAGAATGTTAATATTTAACCTATTCATTTACTAGATGTTTCCAATCTGGCAACGTTGATGTAGTAATCTTACATTTCATGGCTCTATTACTAAGTTTTGTCTGTTGTGAAGAGAACTGAATTACACATACAAATATATGCTTTGTGAACTTTCACACCATTTCAGATGTGTGTATTTTTAACTATTTCTGTATGAGAGGCTTATGGCCATATCCCGTTGAGTCAGCTGTTATCTATCCTACTCATCCTTATAATACTTTGTTATTTTCCTCTTCCATACAATCTCATTCAGTAACCCTCCATCTTGAGTGGTCCTTGAACCTTGTATTGGGTGAGCTCTCAATAAAAAACATTTAGGCAACAATAATATCCCATGAAAAATGAGATCTTATTTCTTGAGAGTTTACTATTAGAAACAAGCAGGAAAACAGACAAAAAATGAAATTCATTCATAATACTAGATTTATCTACTTTTGCTTAGTGTACAATTATTATACCATTAAGCATCTTTATTAAGTATTTTCTGGCAGAACCTCCTTCAACATAACTTCCTCCATTTTAGTTAAGGTTAAAATGAATGATTTATTTAGCAAAATCATTTATTACATTATATTTACCATAAAACATTACATTTTAATAGATAAGTATGCAGAATTTCCTGAAAAATGACTAATTTTTTTTTTACTTTATTACTTTCGAAAAATAAGCAGACAATTAATTCTATCAATGTAATCTATGTAATAAGAGCAAATAATAACAAAACTGGTCACCACCTATTAAAAATATTCAAGCAATAAATGGATAATTGAAGGAAGAAAAGTTTGGGAAGAATTTTGACTGGTGAAATCAATGAACAAAACGAGTTGCTTTGCAAAGGCCTTTTTAAGGATGCAAACTACAGGGCTGAATGTAACGGCTTTGATTTAAGTGTAGTTGCTTGCTATTTCTTGAATAGAAAGAAAGAATATTCAACATGGCTGTTGTTGACAGGTTTGGCTTCAGCCCAAAATCTGTAGATGATGTTAAAAGAAAGAAGTTAACTTCCTGGAGATTCTTTAAGCCTATACTTTTTCTACTCCATTTATTGTACATTTTAAATAATTTTATCTTTGAAGTTCATCATTTCAAAATTGTAGATGTGAGTTGATCTTGACACTGAAAGTGGAATTGGCAAGTTGAGTTCAAATTCAAAGTAAGTCTGTTGCATTCACTTTCACACAAGTGCCTTTGGGAAAGGAATGAGTATATCTCTTCTTGCAGCTATGTAATAAATAGCACAGCAAACTGAGTTCTCTAGCCTTGGGTAACAATCAGTCTAACTTAAGGAAAACTCTGAATTCAAAACCAGCCTGAACAGGGCTCTGTAAGGCTATCTTACCCTAGATAAACTACTACTTCTATGCATGTGATGCACCTACAACCCTAATGGATTATGGATGATAAGTGGATGTGCAGGTGGTGTAATGGTTAGTAGCTCAGAGTCAGAAATCAGAGAGCTGAATTCAAATTCCAGTTGAGTTTGTTACATTCACATATGCAAATATCCTTGGGCTCGGTATGAATCCTTCTTTTCTCCTCCCAGCTGTGAACTAAATAGATGTATCTATAAAAATCATTGTTATCTTTTAAAAATTGTTAATGCGATATTCACTAGCAAAAAAAAAAAGGATTATTCTTACAATCTAAATATGTTTCAGCTTTAAAATAGCCCACAAAGGGTTGATAGGCTATAAAAAAACAAATCAATCAATCAATCATGATTATGAGCCAGTGTTGTTATTTTTAAATATACAAATTTTTACCCTATCTGCATTGTTTTGTATCCTTTTCTTCCCCTTTATTGTTGAGAATCATGATATAACATTAAGAGAAATTTTCAAGTTTTCCATTAGTTGTGTTGAAAGATGTCCCCAAAGTTTCATCTCAGACTTCAGCCAAATCTGTCTGCTAAAAAAAAAAAAACAAAGAAAATCAACAGCAGATGATCTCCAAACCCAAAAAAGAATTGTACTAAATAAAATTGTCAGTCTTGGAATTTTTTAATTTTTTATCAATTCATTTTTTTTTTTTTTACTTCTCATTTGTTACCACAGTTGAGTTCAAATTGAGTTTAATTCATTAAAACCTTACAAGATTCAGAATTTGTTCTTATCATAAAAAATTTGAAAAAATGTGCATAAAATGTTCAGAAATTTTTTTGAATGGAGTAATTTTACTATTATCATATTATAATTCTGCTTGTTCCTTAGTTAGCTAGTATGCTCTACCAGTACTTCATAAATAATGAACTATTTTATTTGCAAAGAAAGATGGAAAAGACTTATCAGAGATGCTGTTTGGTTTCAGTGAGAATAAGAAAGAAAGAAATAGGAAATAGAAGAGTTGATAACATGTGTCTGCTTTAGTGAAATGGAAAAGCTAGTCTGTAAGATTGTTTTAAGTAAATAAAGCAATAAAGAAAAGAACAAAAAAGGATTGGTAAAGGAGTGAATAAAAAGGATAGGTTAAAGAAAATCATGTTATAACTCTGGTTGTTCCTTAGTAAACATATTCTCCACACCCTGCCAATACCTCATAAATATTGGACTATTCCATCTTTATCATGAGGAAAGACAAAAAAGATATATCAGAAATGTTGTTTGAGAGATGGAGGAAGCAATCAATCTCTCATATCTTTAATGTCTGCTTCAGTGAAATGGAAAAATTTGTCAATTTCAAATCTTTTCATTTGTACCTTCTTACTTTTTAAATATTGTATGCATAATCAAAATTATAATAACAATAACTTATTTGATATTTTACACCATGTAAATTTAGTCTAAAATAAAGTGGAATTTGTTATTATTTAAGTTCTGAGAATTTTTTCAAAAGTGCACATTTTCATGAAAATATAACCATAAACACCCACACATATATCTGAAGGTATGTGAATAAATAGGCAGTCATGATGAAAAATGTATATATTTTACATAACAAATACTTTTTTTTAGTATAATACCTTTCCTAGCCAATACAATTCATTCAGTGGCAAATATTAATCCTGCAAGTCAAACAATGTACAGTGAAAATTTCACATTATAATTTGCCTAATAACTATGCATCAAGTTAATGAAGTATTAATCTTTGTTTTTAGATGAATTTTTAATGCAAATTTTCTTAAAGCAATAATAAAATCATGATAATAAAAGAGATTTTAAATATTTGTTAACTAACTTATGAATATGGCTTTAAATCTTTTATCTTTGCATTTATATGCATGCATACACTTATTCATATATATATATATATATATGAAAATATAGGGTTGGAAAGAAACTTCATAGTGTTTTCTAATAGGTGTTTTTTATCACATATATACATTTCAACTTGTCTTTCTGTATGATTTGTGTGGATTGTGACTTTTAAATGCTATATATTAAAAGTGAAAATGGAGAAAAATGAGATGCATTTTCATCATTTGAAGCAATTTTATTCCAGAAAAAAAATGGTTTGCAAATAGCAGAAATGGTATGTGTCACTTATAGAGATGGTGCAATAACTGGAAGTTTTCATCTGGACCATAACAGAAGGCCTGCAGTCATTAATGTGACAAAATGCACATTAGAAATAATTTTGGCCAGGACATTGCAAAGATGCTCCACATAACTCATATGAGCATTATAAAGCATTTGAAAACAGTTGCATATATGAATCACTACAATGTTTGGGTGTCTGACAATTTAATGGAGAAATGGAGGAACCTCATTTTCATTGGTGATTTTCTGTTCAAGCACAACAGAAACAACCTATATTTAAATGACACATCACAGTTGATGAAAAATGGATTGTTTACAACAATGTGGAATGAAAAAAGTCCTGTGGAAAATGAAAAAAGCCAGTCTACATCTGAAAAAGCTGGTACTGTGTGTTTGGTGGGAATTGGAAGAACTCCTGCAAAATCAGACACTAAATTTAGATTTAATTTTTTTACAGTCAAACCAATTAAAGGCAACAGTTGACGAAAAGTGGCCAAAATTGTCTAATCAGAAGGGTAAAATCTTCCATTAGGACAATACTAGTTTGCACATTGCAGACCTGGCAGAAATTGGTAGAGAAAGGCTGAGATGTCTTACTATACTCATCTGACCTTGCATATTTCAATTACAATTTATTTCAATCTTTACCAACTTCTCTTAATGGAAAGAACTTCAATTCTCTAGAAACCTATAAAAAACACTGAGACCATTTCATCATCCAGAATGATGCCAATTTCTGGGAGGATAAAATCATAAATCTGCCTCAAAGATAGTTAAAACTAGTGGGACAAAATAGCATATATGTGGATGGAAAAAAAAAAATATATATTTTTTTTAAATCTACTTAAAAACAGTAAAACTTTTGTAGTAACCCAATACACACACACATATGCATGTATATTTGTGAAGTAGTATTATGTGTTTGTATGTGATATGTATTATGTGTTTGTACTGCATATATGTGTGTGCATGTAAGATATGAATTATTAATATATGAGCCTGTAGATCTTGGTGAATACCATTCTTTTTCAAACCTTGTAGACTGGCACTACAGAATTCCAAACAAAGAACTATATCAAATAACAGAAACCACATCACTTAAGCACTACAAACAATGGCAAGAACTAAAATAGATAGAACATATAACTTGACGAGAAAATAATGACATAATCATGATATTGATAATCCATACTACTTCAAGTAAAAGGTTAGTAAAGAAACTTCCATCTATAATGGAAAGACGAGTAACAATGAACTTGAGAAATCTATTTTCCTGAAAAACTATTTTAATAGAAATATTTTATGAATTTCAACTGAAATTAATACCAGATGCTTGGTCAATGAATAGCAAATGTTTCCTTATAAGAAAATGGATAATATTACCATTATCATATTCATATGTATTTAGCCTTTTCACATTGAAACATTGATTCCTGTATGATTACTGAATTTAAGCAACATCAAGCCTGGTCAGTCAGGTGATTGCTTGGAAATACCAGGTACTGTAAGTTTGGATGTGTGGGTGGTGTAATGGATAATGTCTCAGAATTGTTAATCAGAAAGACAAGTTACAATTCCAGTTGGGTTTATTATATTCACTTATGTACAAATACCCTTAGGAAAGGTATGAATCCACCTTTTCGCACACCAGCTATGGGTTAATTAGTAAGACTTGTATCACCAAATCATTATCTCCTTTCAAAAATTCTACAATCTAAAACTTTTCTGGCTTTAAATAACCTGCAATGGGTTGATTAGCCATAGGAAACAAATCAATCAATATGTATTTAAAGAATTTATCATTGCAGCTCATTATTGTATGAAAATGATAAACAGCTCATCGAAAGCTGAACAAGGATACAAGTGCCAACAAATGGAAATTTGCTAAAATTTGAAATGTTTTATTGCTGTTATCAATATTTTGCTTATTTCAAAACATGAAAGTTTCATATTAATTAAAGCACCCAATAACCATCTGTTTTCTTAATTCTCTTTGGACCATAAGGGTATGGATAAGAATATATACTTCAGTCATTTCCACAGTTTCATTAGTTGTAACAAAAAATACAAAGTATTTTTAACACAAAAGGGAACAAGACTTGATAAAACATTTCCTCCATAGATTTTGAAATGTACAAAAAATATAAATATTCATATTCACTTACGAGCAGGATATCTGCCATAGACTTTGCAGAAAATTTTTGTTCAGAATTTTCTCTAAGTTTTAAAAAAGAAACACTTCATCATAAAGGCAGTGAAAATTTGAGAATAAAGCTGTCACCATAATATTTAGTAAAAGAGAAAAATATAAGAAAAAGAAGAGAAAGCAATCAAGTTTTCAAATCTTTTTATTAATAACTTATTGACAGATTTCCTTCTCATATTCCCAAGTTGAGGCCTAAATAATATTTCTAAATATCCTAGTTTGCACAAAATTGGAGAAAATTTTTCAAATGAGAACTAACATTTTGCAAATAACATACTTGTTGCAACTTTCTTTTTTTCCAAGCTTGCGATGTCTCCAGTTACTTTTCTCCTGTTGTAAAAATATCCATTAGGAAGAAATAGAAAAAAGAAGATAAGAAAAATTTTTACAGCTTGTAAGTTATTTCCTATCATGAATTATGCATGTTAACTCTATAAACATGTATGCACATATGTGAGTAAGTTGGAAAAACTCTTTATGAATGTGCTATTAGAAAATTATTATACATATGAAAAAATAAATAAATATATATATATATATATATATATATGACTGTATGTACATAAATGCATATCTATATTTTCTTGTGTGTATAAATATTAATATTCATTCAGACACATATGCATGCACATTTCATATATATATATATATTAAAAGTATGAGAAACTGATAATTCATTCACAAACGTCTACCCATATATAGTTATTTACAAAGTGTAGCTGAGATTTGGCACTAAGCCAAAAGTATGGACCACCTACTGAGGATTGAACTCACTACTCAGTTGTAAGTGATCAAGTGAAACAAGCTTGCTAACACCTTGAAGTGCTCCCATGTTTGTGTGTGTGGTGTGCAGTTGGTGCAATAGTTGGTGCAAAATTAACTGAGTTCTAATTCCAGTTGAGTTTGTTACATTCACTTATGTAAAAATACCCTTGGAAAAGGTATGAATCCATCTATTTATCTCCCCCTGGCTATGGGTTAAATAGTAGGACAGACTGCTCTTTAGTCTTGGTTGAAAACCAGCTTAGCTGAAGAACAATTCTGAATTCAAAACCTGAGGAGGGTTGTTTGGAGACCTTGTGGTGCACTATGTGTACCAGTTCTCTGTATTCAGTTCTCCCAAAATGTATTGTTGGTTCTTCACAACCCTTCACCACTATAATCAAGTCACATGTGAGTAGTCTGTCTGCTCAGTTCTAAGAACTGAGCTGCTGGACTCTCATTAATATATATATATATATATATATATAGAGATAATAAAAATTTGATATATTTATAGGTGACAAAAGCTCAATATTAGAGATAGAGCATTTATAGATATAGACAGTGTGAACATAGAAATCAACACTGTCACACACACACACACACATATATATTGATGAATAGTTAAATCTTTTATTTGTTTTTAGAAAGCAGATCTTCATTTATTATATTCTTAATCACAAAACTGGCTGTATAATTGTTTTTGCCACAAGGGGAAAGAGATAACCCACAAATAGACAATGTTAATATAAATATTTTAACAACAAATTCTTTGGATATTTCATGCTTATTAAGTAAAGAGACAACCAATA
>OZ010575.1:64499537-64694537 GCA_963932145.1 Acanthosepion lycidas
TTTATCCCTGTACCTTGAGGATATCTGTGTATGAATTTCTTGGTATTATAAACCTAATGTCTTCAGCAACCATTTTTTACCAGTGCTCATATTGCAATTTTTGCTGTTATCATTGCATGTTTTTACCGGAGCTCATATTACAATTTTTGTTCTTATTATCACTTTTCTCTGGCACTCCTTATTACTAGTTCCCATATTGTATTCATTTCTATGCTTGGTCGGCTCAGGAGATTTTTGTTTCCAAGCATATATGCTGATTCCTTAAGTTTAAGAATTTTCGAATGGTGTTCTTTGAAGGTAAGGCTTCAAGAACACCAGAAAGCTGTAATACAAGGGTAACTGGAAAAATCAGGTGTGGCTGACCACATATGGAGAGAGAAGGGAGATCACCACCCTATGTGGGATCAGGTTGAGATCATAGACAAAGAACATCATTTGAAAATTCGTAAACTTAAGGAATCAGTATATATGCTAGGCCACAAAAATCTCCTGAGCTGACCAAGCATAGAAATGAATACAATATGGGAACTAGTAATAAGGAGTGCCAGAGAAAAGCGATAATAACAACAAAAATTGTAATATGAGCTCTGGTAAAAAATGGTTGCTGAAGACATTAGGTTTATAATACCAAGAAATTCATACACAGATGTCCTCAAGGACACATGGTACAGTGGATAAAGGCATTAGTTAGATCCAGTGACAGGACCAAAAATGTGTGAGTTCAGAGGGAAATTAACAGAAGATAACTGATAACTGACATCCATTAAACATGGCATGTGGAACTAGAACAGTCTACCCCAGTGAGCAAAATAAAGGGTTCAGTTCAACATTCCAATCACCTGAAGAAGGCCGGAGTGTACAACGGGCAAAACATTGTAATAAATATGGCGACAAAGATGAGGACAATAGTCCAAATAATGTAAATAATGTACATAATACCTTATCTCAGAAATATAGACAGATACAGATTGGGTTCTCTAGCCCTGATATTGGCAATCAGTCTAAAAGAAGGAGAATGCTGAATTCAAAATCCAGACACTTCAAGCTGTACAAAGATCATTGGACATAAGTTGCAGATACTGTATTTGTAAAACATAACACATGACTTTAAACAACTATAGACAATCTCCTCATAAATGATGGAAAAACTTGAAAGGGGTTACTCAGCCCATGTATCATGAATCCATGTAGAGATATGTAAACTAATGGGTTTACAATATCTATAATTAAACTGTTTCATAAAATAACCCATATTGATCTATTTATTTTTATCATATCATTATTATGCAAAAGCTTCCATAACAGATAAATTATAATAAAATATAAATTTGTTGTTTTCTTATCTTTCTGATGATATAATCCAAAAGTATTTTTGAAGTTTAAAACCTATGACTGTCTTAGCTCAAACTAATGTATTGGGTTTTTAATGAAATAAAAAGTAAAACCTATGTAAATGTGAATAAACTTTGTGGCTGAAATAGTTATTCATTTTCCTGTTGATACCAAACAGAGGAACTAAATATACTCATGTGCAAAAAGTCCTAGATATCAGTACATAAAGGTAATGGTAGGTGGTACCACCATAACTTGACATTATTGAAAGGCCCAGACTTATATCAATTGTTCTTTGGTATCTGGTGAGTCACTGTTAATACAGCTAGGTGATATGAATTATTAGAGTTTGAACAACAAGGCATGATAGCAGGTGCTAGTCAGATGAAATTCTGAAATTAGGGAAATATGTGACCAGAACTGAGCTCATAATGATGCTAATTGTACACTGGACGACTGGCAATGTTTGGTTTAATTAGATGAGTCAAGATTCCAGTTGTTTCAGTATAACAGTGGTTTTGGGTATGGCATAGATCCTATGAGTTCATGAAAACCCTGCTCTCAGCGATCCATCATGCAGGCTAATGGTGGTTTCATAATGGTATGGAGTATGTTCACATTGCATTGGTTGGGTCCACTTAAACATGTCAATTCACTATTTAGTTACAATTTGTACATATTCATAGATTTCATATACTCCAACAACAGCAGGTTATTCCAGCAGTATAATACACCTTGACATTGAATCCAAAGTGCCCAGAATTACTTTTAAGAGCATTCTAAAGACTTCCTATAAATGGTGAAGCCATCATGTTTAATATACATGAACCCAATCAAGTATTAATAAAACATGGTGGAGAGATCTATTCATACACAAGATCCTAGACTTACAAATGTCTGTGAGCTGTGGGAAGCTTTCAAGATAACAACATCTCTCCAGAGTTCTTTCAGCCACTTGGGAAATTGATGACACCTTAAGTTGCTTTATTTCACTAGGCTACAGGAATCCTACATAATACTAGGTACCACCCAATGATATTTGGCACTTCAGAGTAAAGCATATGAAAGCTTTTACATTTTACATTGCTTTGATTTTTATTTGTAGAAAAATCAACAACAATTACAATGGTAACAAAACTGAATCTTTATCCAGCAAAAATAACTTAATTTTTCCTAATTAAATCCATTAACTTCCAATATAATCAGCTTTTGTGTAAGGAATTTTAAATATATATTACACACATTCAAACAATTTCATTTGCAACATTTTGGGGAAAATAACAGACATTATTATTCTTGGGTGATTTTTTCTTTTTTAGAAATGTGGAAAATTAGGCTTCCATTTTGTTAATTATACATTAGTTTCTATTCAATAGCATCAGAAATTATAATTTTTATGGAATCACAAGCCATTATAAATAAATGCCACTGGTAATACTTTTAAAATGCTCACATAATAAAGAAAATACATTCTAAGCTGAAGTCTAATGAATATATATATATATATATATATACTTTAAAAATACTATTGTTTCCTGGTCTGATTCAATTCTGACCATTAACCTTTTATATATATATATATATATATATATATATATATGGGGATAGGGGTAATTTTGTAATGTTTTATAATAAATATTATATTTGATGATTCTTCCAAACTTTGAATCTTATATTTATAATGCCAAAATTTTATTTTAAAATTTCTCTATCTTTAACATTTAATATTTAAGAGAAAAAAGTGGAAAATTACATTTTTTTTTTCATATTTTCCAATTATGTTTATAATTTTATGGGTTTATCTCTAAATTTTTCTCGTACTCATTCCTTTTTTTTCTATATCTCTTTACATGATCTGTAAGTAATCCATTGAGAATAGACTCACAGAATGGTAATTTTTTTCTATTCAGTTCATAGTCTAAGATTATCATTGTAAAGTCTAACAAGAATACAAAAACAAAGCTCTTATACATAAAATTATTGTTTATTCACTTCTGGATTTCATCAGTTAATATTAGTGGGTGGTGTGTGGTTTTGGGGGTTTTCTTGGAATGTAGATTTTTTTTTTTTTTTTGGAAGAATGTGAGAGACTCTTTGTCTTTTCCTTTTTAGATGTGCATTTATATATCTTCCTGTCATCCAATTACCCCATATGTGCACATCATAAGCTTAGCTGAGTCAATCACCTGTTTACCTGTCAGAGGCACCTCTGACAATATTTGAGACTTGATTCTGCACCTGGTGGCTATGAGTTCACCCTCCAGGTCAACCTTCAGATGCACCTGGATCCTCTGATTCTCTAGTGTGACACTGAATGCAAAGCTTACATTAGTGTCATCACAGGTCAACTCCTCTTAGAACAAAGCTTTCTTATTGAATTATATAGTACAATGTACAAATAAACAGTGAAGTGCCACTATAAGTAGGCCTTTCTTAAATCAAATTTTCCTGTTTTATTGTATTTTTTTATATAGTTGCCACCCTTTATAGAGAATAACTTTGCTACAACAATTATTAGGCAATTGTGTTGTTAGATGGTTTTGCTCCTCAGAGTCTATCTTATATATCTATAAGTCAACAATTCATCCATGCTTAGAGTATTGCTGCCACATATGGTCCAATGATCCTGCTATCTATCTCGAGCTCCTTGATAAAATCCAAAGAAGAATCAGCAATATTATTAGCCTTGATCTGATGTTTCAGTTCAGCTTCAGTCACTTTCCAATCATGGTAAGGTTGCCTCCTTTTGCCATTTCTATAAATACTTTCATGGTAATTGTTCAGATGAGATCTTTGCTATGGTGCCTAGACTCTTGGAATTTAAGCACAGTACTAAACTGGCAACAAGTAAATTTGGTAAAGTTCTTTGTGAATCTGCAGCCTCAGTCTGTAAGATCTCATGAATAATAGTCTTCTTTATGATTGAATGAAGTTACTCACTTGAACCCATTTTTAATCATTGATCTGAGAAAACAGTTGTTTACAGATAACAGTTCAGACATTTCTGAACAATTTGGATGTCATGCATGTCATCCATATAAGAGTCTCAATCTGACGAGGATGTTTAAGAGCATGTGATGTGGGAAAAAACTACCCTTAGTGAAGCCTATCCTATCTACTATATTAAATATATTATAACTGAGTAATGTATGGAGGTATTTGAAGTCTTTAATATTTAATAATTCCATGTTCTGAATTTTTATGATGGATTTAGGGTATGTACATTCATTATTGCTTAGGATTTTAAAATTTACACAGATTTATAAATTACTGAATACTATATGTATTTATTTTATTTATAAGAAAAAGTATAAGCAATAATTTAAGGCTTTTGAGATTATAAATTATAACTTTCAGTTTTTCTGTACTAATAAACGAATTCTGTACATTGTGAAAAGTTCAAAAGACCCTCAGCATTCATGCTAACATTGGTAAGCATTTATTTTTCCACCTGAGGAAGATCAAAAATTACAAACTGAAATGTCATGATTTTATAAACACAGACATGATGAATGGAAGTGTCCACAGAAACTTCCTAGACTGTTTGTCTGTAATGGTCTTGCTTTTCATGTTTGCAATGTCCACAGAATAATTGGGTCTAATGATTCTGAGCACTTTGTTTCTTTGGGACACGTTCACAATGAATGATAATTGTAAAGATGGCTGGGATTAGATTAAAGCAGGACAAAATGCACTAATGAATCAGTAATTTTGAATCTACCTCTTACATTCGCCTACACAGATACCTATGTACTTAGTTTTACTTGGTACAGATACATGTAAATGTATACCTATACTTACGTAATATTAGATAAATATATATATAAATGCATTGTCCAATATGTATATGCATTCATACATATATATATATATATATATATATAATTTTATACATGCTTGGTTAAAGAACAACAGAAATTGTGTGTGTATAAGCACATGTCATATAATAACATGTCATATAATAACATGCTTTGATGAATTTATATTCAGATAAATCTATGCACAACAGCATAAGTAGACATATACATATGTATACTACTGGCAGATATTCAAATAATTTTATCAATGAGATTGGCTAAGTTAAACATCTAGTTACATTGGACATAAAAAATGTAAACTTAAAGCTGAGTATCTTTCAATATAAAAATTATTAACAATGTTTATTGTATTCCCCACCCCAGTCCATATATATATATGTATATATAAATAAAAAGAAAGAACAGTAAGATATATAATCCGGTGTTCTTATTGATATTTTTATTTTTACAAAACAGTGCTCAATGTAAATTTACAGAGCATAAATATTATAAATTAGCTGGTTTAAAATATGTTTTTTTTGCTACACAGTAATAACCATGTTTCAAAAATGAAAGTAAAAACTTCAAATTTAATTTTGTAATTAAATTAAAAACATTAGTTCCATTTCATCTTCAAGCGAATTTCACTTGAAGATGAAATGGAACTAATGTTTTAATTTAATTGCAAAATTAAATTTGAAGTTTTTAGCTTCCATTTGAAACATGGTTATTACTGTGTAATGAAAAAACCATATTTTAAACCAGTTAATTTATAATATATATATATATATATATATATATATATAAAACTGACTCCATTGATTGATTTGTCTGAAGAAGTTCCTTTGGGAAAAAAATACATTACTGAGGTGATTTTTTTCATATTATTCTTTGATTACCTACATATATACATACAAGTAAAGAAATATTTTTCCATATTAGACTCTGATAGAGGCAAAACATCAAAACCCAAATGTTCACCCTTACATATAAATTTATTCACATGTACATATGCTGCAGTAGTCATGACTATCCATTAAATATTTTGGATTATGAGGTCTCTTGTGTGACACTGAGATCCAAAGACATATTGGGATGGTCAAAGATACATTTCAAAAGCTAAGCATCATATTAAGAGACAAAAAACTTCGTTAGAAACAAAGAAAAGTGTACTGAACTGTTGTGTGATAATAAGTGAATGTAATGAACTTGACTGGAATTCAAATTCAGCTCTTTGGTTTCTCATTCATAGCTGCTATTCATTCCACCAACTGCACATATGTGCATACATAAGGTATATCGAGACAGCGAGTATTCAATCAACAAAGAAGAACTGACAAGGTCTATTTGTCTCATTTTTTATTGCATTTTTCCAATTTATGAATAATGTGTAGTATTGAAATCAAAATTGTGGATAAACTGTTCAAAGCTCATGTTTTTGTTGCTGTTTTGTTCAAGTACTTTTGACCATCTCAGTCATTTTCAAGAAAACAAATGGTGTCTGTGTGGTAGGAAGAATTCCTTCGTCTTCACTCTGGTATTCTTTGGAAAGCTGAAAGTTTGAAAGAGTCTACAGTGATACCATGTATAATGATTACTGGGAGCAAGGCCACATACATACATGTACACATATGGTTATAAGTAATGGTAATATTAGCTGTTTCCCTACAAGGAAACATCTGGCATTCATTGACCAAGCAGCCAGTACTATTTTCGGTTTAAATTTATAAACTCTTTCTTATAAAACAATTTTTCAGAAAAATAGGTTTTTCAAATCCAGTAACTGTTATAGCTCTTTCCAGTATTGATGGCGGTTTCCTTCATAATCTAATTTGAAGTGGTGTGGAATGTTAACATCTTGATTATATCATTATTTTCTTTGTCCATTTTAGTTGTTGCTGTTGCTGGTAGCACTCAAGTAATGTGGTTTTTGATATTTGGTACTTTAAATGTCATTATACTGGATGCTTGTATTTGAAATAGACACCCCATTTTTATTTTAAACCATGTCTATTACATCTATTGGCCTGTGCATTCAAGATATCTTAATAAAGAAAATGTGTTCACCAGGAGAGATTGAACCTGCATCCCTCTTTGTAGGGGAAACCACTGTTTGATATATGTTGAGAGAGGGAATAAAATATGCATTAAAATAAGTGTGTGTGTGTGTGTGTGTGTAGATATACTCGATAAAATAGAGATTCATTTCTTTCATCTTTTACATGTATTCAGTGCTTCCCCAACTTCAAATACAGTAACAAATGCCAAATAAATTAGGCAACAGAATGATACAAATCTTAAAATGGACCGCACTACCTTTGTTCAATGTTATTTGAACAGAGAGAAATTCTTATTTTATCTCACTTTGTTTTTAGTCTCACTTTGATGTCTGTTGATATATAATATTTATAATGCACATATCTGTCTATTAAAATATTGCCAAAGAGAAACAGAGTTTAAATTCACCAATTTACTTAGATGCATGTCCTCATCTTGATTGTTTGAGTTACAGCTTGTTGACCATTGTACTGTTTGAGTAATTTTATTAAAATTCTAACATCTTTTTGTATTGGTGAATATGATATACAAATTTGGTATATCAGACTAAAAACAATGCATTCCATCTTCTTGATGCTTAGTCCTTTCTTCTCACTTTCATTCACCACCTTCTGTAACATGCAAATAAAAGATATTGGAGATATCAAAATCAAACAAGTGCAACAATTCAGATATCTGGGAAGTGTTTTGACAGGACTGAAAGTGCAACACTGAAATTCAAAGGCACATTGGGATAGCAAAAGAGCCTTCTAAAAGCTAAGCAAAGTATTAAGAAGCAGGAAAATTTTGTTAAAAACAAAGAAAAGAGGACTGTTATCAGTTCTATATGGCAGTGAATGCTAGACATTCTCCTCACAGATGAAGAGAGACTTGAAACAACAGAAATATGATTCTACAGAAGGATGCTGGGAATACCATAGCCCAAACATGTGAGTAATGACAAAGTTTTAGAGAAAATGGAACCAAAAAAAGACACTTATGCTTAACATCATGTAGAAATAGTTGAAAATTCTAGGGCACATAACAAGAAAAGAGGATTTGGAAAATTTGATACTCACAGGACAGATTGAAGGCAATAAGGATAGCAGAAAACAACACCTAGCGAGCTTGAGTAAATGTATGTCAGAGGTTTAGGAGAGATAACAAAACATCAAAATTTATTAAGAGCTACAAAGGACAGGAAGTTGTGGAAACCAATGATCACTTCTAACTTGAAGACTGAATTTGAAATGCCAGGTCAGTGTCAATTACATTACAGAATATTCTTTGAATTTTGTCAAGAATCTCAAGATTCAAGTAGGGGCACAAGGCCAGATCTGGCAGCAAAATTCAATCACAGTTGAATAGCAAATTTATAAATATGCAAGATGAATTCTGACAAGAAAAATTGTCAGATACAATGCAGTGAACCAATTTTCTGAACAATAGATGTAACAATTGATTAAATAGAGTTGCTCTGCTTCATGTCAGTTGAAAATGTGAGCACAAGAAGGTGCAAAGAGTTTCTCTCCTGGAGTTTAGCACAGTAAATAATGTTTTTATTGATGGAATCATATATATGTAAGGGGAGAGAATAATAATAAAGACAAACATTTGTTATATTTATCTCTATGCTTAATTATAACTGACTTTTATCTATATACAAAAATATTTTTTTGTTTTTAATAAATTCACTCCAAGCAAGGCAATAATTTCACTAAAACACAAGGAGATACTTGGAGTGAAAGACATTGAGAATACTTTAGAAAGAACTAGAAACCCAATTTTAAACAAGGGATAAAACACTATTCCACTTCAAAAAACTGGAGAGGAGTGTGAAGCAGACGATAAGCGAACATATCTACTCCTCCATCAATAAAAACATTGTTTCGCCTGAAGAATCTGTTTGAAAGACAAAATGTGTTATATAGGATTTTTTTCATTTTGTCATTCAATTATCCATTCCTTGTATTGTGTGCAAAAATGTATAAAGTATAATTTTTACAAGGTCAACTAAATTGCATTCTAGTGCTCAGCTATATTTGGTTTTGATACTTGAGATCAATTTATGATATTTTCATCTTCAAAAATAGAAAAAACATTGCAAAAATATCTAATTGTAAATTATTATATAATCTAGTTTTTATTGCATGTTTTGTTTTGGGGTAATATTCTGCCACATAATTTTCATACATCACTTTAAACTAATACTCTGAGGTGATTTATTTTGTAAGACTACAGATGTTAGTGCATTGTTTAAAGACTATTTTTGTTTCTTTTTGTTAAAAGCTTATTGTTTTTACTGATTTTCCTGTAGTTTTCTGATAATATAAAAAATAAATAACAGGGTACCACATCAATCAAAGTTGTTCATTAAAATTAAGTCTTAAAATGATATAAAAACAATATATAGAAAATAGACTACTATAAGCATTATTTTTTCTCATCTCTTCTAAATATTTCTTCTGCTTTAATTTTGCCATGATTTGTAACTTTAGCCACTACACTATTTAATATGGCAAAATAAATTATTACAGTCATGGATCAGAAAGAAATTGTAATGAAAATCAAAGAATGATTGTTTATTTTAGTTTCCTTTGAAAATGAAAAACAAAGATTTCATCAATAATTTGAAGAAAAATATTTTTATTTAAAATAGAAAATTTGTTTCCTTGTAAAAAAATGATATATTGACATACTTTTTCATTGATATCTTGATAATGAAACAGGCACTTTGGAATTTTGCATATGCTATACTTTTCTCTTTGTTTCAATTTTAACAAAAACATTTCTCAGAATCCTCTTTATCTCCTTTTTACTCAGATGGTCTGTTAAAAAGTAGTACACAGACACACACACACACACACACACAGAGGGTGCGATGGATAAATTGTCATCTAAATTACATAAAAAATGAAAATAACACTGGCATCTCATTTTAACAGATACATTTACCAAAATTAGATAAAAAGTACAAAAGAGTAAATTTATTCAATAAAATTGCCATTGGCTTAAATTAGTAAATAAGTATTGAGTTGTCAAAGAGTAAAATATCAGTAATTGAGAAAGAGATTTTTTTATGCTTTGTTAAGTATTTCTGACAAAACCATGAAAAGTTGACCAATTAAAAAATATAAATATAAGTAGAATATATTTTAATTTGAAGAATTTAAACTTTTTACTACATGTTAACACAATGTCCTTGTCTATTTCTATGGCATCAAAGTAATTGATAATTTTATAGAATATCCTTAAATATCAACAATATTAAATTATCCTGACCAATATTCATTTTCAGATGTTCATTCTGAAATGTCTGTGAATATTTCTTTACCTGGTTAGATTTGCATACAGCTAAGAGAATTGGTATGGACCAGAAATAGTCTTAAAATATTGAAAGGAAATATCTGATCATTGTTAGATGGGCTTTGCAAAAAAATTGGAGAAAAAGAAAAGTACAAAGAAACTAAACTCAGATAACTGTTTCTATTTCAATTTAATAATCAGAAAGAAATTTTGGACACACAAAATGAAGATTGTAGGCTTGGTGAATTCAACACATACAGGATACATCAAAGACAAAAAAAACAAGAAAAACAGCAAGTAACTTTCTAGACAATTGTGTGCAAATGAAAAATAAATATTTGTTGTGTAAAAATGCTTTTTTTATAATTTAGCTACAGAAATATTAATATATGTACAATTAGAGTAAATGATATTCCTTTTCTTTTATGTTCTATGTTCCTTCAGAACATGGCTGATCATAGCTGTCCACAACTTCCTAAACTTTTTGTTTGTCTTTTTACTATCCCTTCCTGCTACCTGTCCTGCTAGTTCATTAACTAGGTTACTTGTTGTTTCCATTTGCCTTTCTTGTCCTCAATATGTCCTGTGAGTGTCAAACTTTCTCAGCCTTCTTTTCACATTATGCATCTCAGAAATTTCTACTGTCTCTTTTTGCTTCTAACTATAAATGTTCTTTTTGTTTCCATATTCTTTAAAACTTCCTCATTGCTCATGTTCCATCTATGGTATTCTCAGCATCCTTTTGAAGAATCTCATCTGTTGCCTCAAGTTTCCTTTTCATTTTTGAGGAAATTATCCAACATTCACTGCTACTTTCATTAACAGCTATTGATGATTCTCATGTGAGATGTCTCTCTGCTTATTGTAGTACTGGATATTAAGTATGGAGGGTGTTTGTTAATATTATCAGTTTATTATGGATTTTGCTATTAGCAAAATTGACAAATCTCTTCTTGTTAATTTTAAAGAACTTCTTTATCAACATTTTTCTTTGTGTCTTATAACACTTCAAGAGGCTAAAGAAACCAAAGTTATCAAGACTATACTTTTTGTATAATGGCTGGTAAAAGTGACCAAAGAACTATATATATATATATATATATTAATCATTTCATACCAAGCAAAGTAATAAAGCCACTAAAATGCAAGGAGTGACTGAGTGGTAGAGAACATGAGAAAAAGAAAACATTATTAAGCAGAGAGAACAATAAAAGAAGAGGAATTGACAATACAGAAGGTAGCAATCGACATTGCATTTAAATTTTGAAGATCATAGTTGGTTGGAAAGAAAGAAGCCACAAGAGAGTTCCACAAGTGAAAAGTGCGAGCAAAGAAACTGTTAGCATAGAACTTAGGTTACATCTAGTAATTTCAACTGTAAAAGGATGAGACCTTGCCACCAATTTAGTAGTACACTTAAATTCATAAATTCTAGGCACCAAAGAGGAAAGCTCATCGGAACAATTACCATATATATTAATTTAAATTGAACAATAATAGAATTTTTAAGTTCTTTATGAAAATTCTTCAATTAGATGCTAATTCCAAAGAATATTCTTGGTTATTTGAAACAATCTCAAAGTATAAAACACTGTTGAAAGATGACTAAGAGGGAAAAAAATTATTTAATTTCCTTTCTGTTCTCCTCATCAGTTCTAAAATATACTTTGTAATAATTTTTACAAGACTTAGCTGCCATGAAGTAAAACTGAACAGGGGAAAATTCAATCATTTTCTTATCTCTTGTGTAGGGGGAGCAGCAATTCATCTCCTCTACCAAGAACATGGAAAACGGATTTATTGTCTACTCACAAGGATAAATTGAAATCTGAAATGGCTGAGATTCTGTTGGGTTGGCAGGTAACACAGATTCATGTAGAGGGAAAATCTGCACCAAATAAAAGGAAAAAAGCCTAATGCATGTGTATGTGTATGTATGCACATATAAACTTGTACTTCTTAATTGTCTATTTATAGGATAATAAGGAATTGCATAATATATAGAGACATACATACCTGCAATTGTGTGTATGTGTGTGTGTGTGTATATATATATATATATATATATATATATATATATATATATATAGGGTGTCCCCCAAAAATTGACATCATTTTGTAGACTAATAACAGCCTATTCTCACTCAAATGATCTCAAATTTTAACAAAATGTGTAATAACTAAGTTGACTGTGCAGACTTATCTCAGTGAGAATCTACCAGGAAGATGGATTGGGTAAACCAATGATACGAATAATGTGCTGTTGAAATGCCCACTATGTTCACCTTACTTTGACACTTTGTGATTTTTTTTTTCTATGGGACTATGTGAATGGTCAGATTTATATCCTCCCTCTTCCTACAAGGCTAGAAGTTAAGCAGAGAATCACTGAGGTGCTAGAGAATGTTAAGCAAGATATGATACAACATGTTTGGCAAGAGCTGGACTACCAAATTGATGTGTGTCATATCACAGGTTGTGTACATACTGAACAGTTGTGAAATTGGTTATAAAATCTATATTCCTTTGAATATCTTGTTTGAATTTTGATAAATAAATCTTTTATTGTTCAAGATGAAGCCTATTTAATATTGTTTGCCTAGGACGGTGGTCAGCAACCTTTTGCTATCTATGTGCCGACTTAGGGTTTTAAAATCATTCAGTGTGCCAACAGCATACAAGTCAAGGTCAATATACCAGTTCTACAATATATTTTATATAGTAATATATAGTATATATAATTTAGTATATATTAAAATTGAAACAGCTAAATATCTTCTTTGCATTGTGGTAGTTATTGGTTCAGACTTCATATCATTTCCGGCTGTGCTGTAGGTTGCCGACCCCTGGCCTAGAATATGTAGTTACTCAAATATTCACATTTTAAATGATGTCAATTTTGAGGCGATACTCTTTATACATATATATGTCTGTGTGTGTGTATTCATAAATATATGCATGTTCTTATATGCGCACATATTTCTATGCTTGGTACTGCTCATTTCCAAGTAGACCTGTATTACCTACACCCACTCAAACCACAAAATCCACCTGTAGCTTATACTGCAACTATGCTGAACAAACCTTAGTTACAATTTCTGGGAGAGAGCACATAATCTGGCATGATCAATGATGACTTGTGACTTTGTGCTAGCACAACCATCACTGGCTTTAAAATGGTTCTCTTCTACCCAATTTCACACACAAGGTTTGGATTAAAACATAGTATGGTTTACAGGTACTTTCTAAAGGTGCCACACACTGATATCACCTCCCAAGGTTGATATTATCATAAAATTACCTCCCCGACAAATTAACCAACATGAGATTCAAATCTGGGTCTCATTGTCAGAAAGTAAACATTATAACCACTTGACCATATGCCCATACATATATATATATATATATATATATATATATATATATATATATATATATATATATATACACACACATACACACAAAAGTACACAAAACCATTATCATGTAGATATACATATATATATAAATATAAACATACATAGCTAATTACACAGAAAATATAAATATGCATTCTACATTTCTAAAGTGTATGAACATGCATAATATTCATACAGAGGCATTGAAAAATATACATTTTAGAGGCAGGTATCTTCTTCTAAGTGCTGCCTCCCTTCAGGACATGCTCTTCACAACTTCCTCTCCCTTGTGGCTCTTAGCAGTTTTCTGTCTTTGCTGAAGCTCCCGCTCCTCATTCTTCCATCCATTCACACAGCCTCTTCAGATAAGTGGCTTGCTGCCTTTCCCTATCTTTGCCCTCAGTATGCCCTGTAAGGGTTAAGTTTTTCAAGCTATCCTTCCTCATTGTGTGTACAAGAAATTCCAGCTGTGCCTTTCAAATTTTGAGTATCTGTGTTATTTTCTTGCCATTTTTCTAAAAAAGACTTTCTCCTTGCTTACTCACTCCATCCATGTAATTCTCAGTATCTTTCTGTGGAATTACATTTCTGTTGCCTCCAGTTTTCTCCTCGTTTGTGGGGAGATTGTCCAAGTTTCACATACATCTAAAATGTTGACATTTAATCTGTTCATTAGAGCCAGGTATACATATATATGAAATCATGGAGTTATGTATTTGTCTAATGTGTGCATGAGTGCATGTATGTGTGTAAAAGGCTGCCTGACCATATATTTCCAAATTAATGACTGAATATCAGAATTTAGTTTGTGGGGGATCCATTTTTGGCCAGACTGAGAACTTTTCACCACCACCTCTCTTTCTCTCACATATATACATGCACACACATTGTATGTATATATATGTAGGCACTCTATTTGTGTCTCTGTGTGTGTGTGTGTGTGTGTGCATGTATGTATGTTGTGAGAGTGTGTGATAAGTAAAGATCCTCTTAAAAAAATAAATATAATCAAGGGCTGGAATCAGAAACCAATTCAAGGGGTTATCTGCTATATTTCTCTGAGAGACCCAGGGAAATAAATCAACCAGCTAGAAAGTCTCCTCTTTAACTGCCCACCATCATTGCAAATTCCTTAATGGGCTGGAGAACAGAATGAAAAGAGAGTTTGGATGGATAGTCAAATAGAGGATGGAGAAAGAGAAGGAAAACAGTTGTAGAGAAGTGAAATGAGAGAAAAGAGGAACATTGAGTTAGGAATTTGCCTTGGATTGAGCTATAAGATCTTTTAGAGTGGGAGCTGGAGCACTTAAATGAAAATGGAATCTGGAAAAGGAGCATGAAGCAGTGATTTGAAGCTGCAAATTGAAAAGGTCAAGAAACTGCTAAGTTGCAGACATTGGCAACAGGAACAAAATGAAAAGCAAGAAGGACGAGGAGGAGGAGGAGATGAGAAAACCAGGGAAAAAGAGGAAGAAAAGAAAGCAGTTGCAGAATAGAAGATTAGGTTTCAAAAAGAGAAGTAAATGATTGTGAAGATGAAAAAGAACAGGAATATAGAGAATGAAATCAAAGACAAGAAAAGAGGAGATAAAGAAGAACAGAATGATGTATTAGAAAAGAATGGTGAAAGAGAAAAATGAATAAAATGAAACTGAGACAAAGAAAATGACAGGCAAAAAAGAAAAATATTTCCATCAACAAGAGGAGAAAGGAGAATTTTCAGGTGAAGGAAAAAAAACTAAGACAAAAAGATGAAATATAAAATGAAAGGAAAACTTAAGATCAATAAAAAGAATACAAAGAAAGTACAGGAGAATTAGGAGAAGGTTGAGAAAGAAGATTTTTAATATTGATAGTACAACTAAGAACTGACTTTTGCTTTCAAAGTCAATTTACTTAGATCAATAATACTGATGCGATATTCTTGTGCAATACTAGTAACTCACACAAATGAGCTGATATTATTGATACATATATCAAGAAACAATTTTATGATAATGATATAACTTTAACTCCAAACATTTTAAGATAGCATGACATTTTAAAATATTTACTATACAATCATTAAATGTCAAAATATTGGTGATATCATTATATCTCCAGTGTTGCAGTATGTTATTTATCTAGTGTAAAGCTTATTTTTTTTATTGTCAGGCTACTTACTTAAGTTAACATCTAAGCTATGGAGAAGTCTTTCACACCCCAAGTTACTGCTAATCAGTTCTTGTAACATTCATAATAGCTAATGCTATAAATATTAGTATAGTTAATACTGTCGTAAGAATAGGCTGTGCTAGGAGTACTTTTGCCCAACACCACAAGTTACCACAAAACCAAAGAATTAACCTAAGAACTTGAGTCATTTTTTAATCATTTCACTCCAAGCAAGGCAATAAAGCCAGGAAGACACAAGGGTTTACTGAGTGTGAAAGAATCTAAGAAAAAATATTAAGAGAGGCCAATAAAAGAACAGGAACTAAAGAAACAGAAGATGACAATTGACATTGCATTTAGATTTTTGAAGATCAAATTTGACTAAAAAGCAAGAAACTGAAAAAGAGAAATGTGAAAGAAGAAATTTAGCATAAAACACATGCTTACCTCTAGAAATTTCAACTGTAAAATGATGATACCTAGCTACCAATTTAGTACTGTGCTTAAATTTATAAAGTCAAGGTAACAAAGAGGAAAAACCATCAGAAAAATTACCATGAAAATATTTATTAAAATAGGTGCAGGAAAGCCTTGTTAAGGCAATGAGAAATTGACTGAAACTGAGATGCCAGGTCAGAACACTGCAGATTCTTCTTTGGATTTTATCAAAAATTTCTAAATACATAGCAGAAGCAGCAGACTAAATGTGGCAGCAGTATACTATGCATGGATGAATAGTAGATCTATGAATATGTAAAATAGATCTTGGTAAGAAAAATTGTCTAGCAATTGAGTCATGTCTTTAAATAGCCTCATCAGATCTAGACTTTTATATGACTGTCATTCATGGTGTCTAACTTGTTCAGAAATTTTTAAACTATCAGCTATATACAAGCATTTTCTCTGAACAAATATTAAAGGTAGCTTTGAGCAAATGAAAAATATATAGAGATGTAAAGGCTTATATGCAAGCAGGTTTTAAAGAAGACTTTCTTCTCATCAAGGTGGTTTTACTTGTGTCAGATACCAACTTGGAATTTAAATTTTCATGATATGATTTTTATATCAGAGATGTTCCTTCTCCTAGCCAGAATTGTTTTGTGGTGAATGGTAGGAGGGAGGTTCAGATTATTAAAAGTCATACGTCTGATTGTATTTGCAAGAGTCAAAAAGGTTTTGCAAGTCCAATGTTGGAAAATGTTGAAGGTGTAAATCAAAAAGGGTAAAAAATTCACATCATAACTTGTAATGCACTACTTCTTCACCTAAGGAGAGCCAAACAGTTTAGTGTTCCAAAGTAGAGCTCTTTTATTCTGATAAGAGAGGTTTTGATTGGTCAAGACTAATAAGGAAACACAAACAATTACCATATTTCAAGATCTACTAAAGTTGATCTGATCTTGATTCTGATTTTCTTTTTCAACAGACAGCACAGAGAACACAAATTCTTTTTGAGCTAAGAATTTGTTTTCTCCTTTGTTGCCACAACTTTAGGAGCTCTATTTAACCCATATTTTCACCAGCATCCCCTTATATAACTGTCACTTGAGGGGTAAGGTGTGGTGTCACCATGTAATGTTGATTTCTATGTCCACAGTGTTTATAGCTACAAAATGCTCTATCTTGGTTTTTCAGTGCATTTTCCTTAAAACAAATATAGTAAACATTAAAGAATCAAATTTCAATCAAATACACACACACACACACACACTCACACACACACACACACACACACATGAGTCCACCAAAAAAATGTGTAAACATTTCAGGACAGGAAAAGCTTTATCAAATTGCAATGACACTGTTTATTGATATTTTCTCGAATGATGGCATTATATTGGCAGCCCTTAGACAAGAAATTGAAAATGCATGTGCAGCAATCCTACTGGACTCTTTGGTCAATGTTACCCAAGCAGTAGTTCACCATAATAATAAATGTCTGGAAACTAAAGACCACCATTTTGAGCATCTCTTTTGATTGTAGAATCCAAAGGTAATGTGTATTAATTGCATGGTGTCTGAATAAATTCAGTATTACAATATCTATACAAGTTTTTTTCCTTTTCTGAAGTATGTATACATTTTTTCAAACTCTCTCTCTCTACCTCTCTTTCTATATATATATGATATACCAATTGAGATTAAAAACAAATTGTAATATAAAAATATCCAAAGATATTCAATGGAAAAAAAATCAACTGAGCCAAACATTTTCTTTTCACACAATATCTTATGAATCAACACTGCATGGTATCAGTTTCACACTTTAAGCCATCTTCAGATCATTATATAGATAGATAGATGTTTATTTTATTTAGTTTTAACATTATTTTATGGATACACATATTTGACTAAAAGCTCTGTTTTTTAAACAGTATTTTTTATCTTGCTACCTCATTTTATTTACTTTTTAAAAGATATCTAAAATTCCTATAAATTGCCATAAAGAATGAAAAAAATACACTAATAAACTTTGGCTGGAATCAATTCATCTATTTCAAAAATATTCAAAGAAATATATATATATAAACGTTTGTATATATGAAAATAATCTTTTCAGCATCCTGTATTTGGTAATATTGCACAATATGGAAATTTATTATGGTATTGATTGATTTGGAAGCCTACTTTAGTTGGCAAAAGTTTGCAAAAACAACTGAAGCAAAGCAAACCACCTGAATTACGTTTTAGGGATGAATGCTGCACATGGAATTGACAATAGTTTTACCTCTCCACTTTTCTGTATTAAAGAAAAAGCCAGGCAACATACATTAACAGATTGAATGCGTAGAAAGTGAGAGAAGCCAATAGTTTACAGACCAATAAAAAGCTTAAATCAGGAAAAAAAATAAAGCTCAGTGAGTGAATTCAGTATTAACAACCACAAGGCCAACAAGTGCTAGAATTAAAGAGGTTTGGTTTTATAGACTTGGGTCTTAAATCCTGTTACTTTCACATTTATACTTTAATCTATTTGCCAGAAGTAAACTTAAAATACACATATATAAACATATACAAGCACATATGCAGGGACAAATGTATTTTGTATAAATATAGATCATCTGCTGTACAGTCATTGTTTATGTTTGTTTTTTACTGAATGCTCAACAAATGAGGCCTTATGCCAGAGTCAGATCCAACCAGTACTCATTTCAAATAAATGTATATATTCACATGTATAGTTAGAGAGATGCAACAGCCACAGAGCATGACTTAGTAAATAATATTTATTTCCGTTAAGCCAAAAAATATGGTACAAGACCAAAAGGGGGATGGGGAAGGCTGGTCATAAATATGTCTTATCTTAAACTTAGGTAGTCACAAAGACCGATCCAAACAAATTATACAATATTCTTTGCACAAAAACAACACATTCTTACTTATTATTCTTACTACAACTACCACAATACCTCAAAGTCACTATGAAGTTCTAACTAGTCCCCATATGTACACTTTGTCTGTAGGTGGTGGGGAATAAAATAACAACTGTTAGAAATTAAACCCCAAATTACTTTTGCAAGCCTTTGCGAGTAAGTTTGATTCTTTCTGGTGCTCCACAGTTTTGACCTTGTTTCAGTCCTAAGTGAGCTTAGTAGCATCACAAAATAAAAAGTTGGAGGGTTGGGGGCTAAATCAGATGTTAAAAGTGGAGGGAGGGTATTCAGATGTTGTGTTTTAAAGATTCTTGATTCTATATATTTTTATCTGATCCTCTCATAAAGGAATATTTTTTAGATCAACTATTTTACTGTATGAATGTGCAGGTGGTGTAATTGTTAGTGGCTTGGAATGAGATATGGGTGAGTTAAGTGCAAATTCTAGTTGAGTACATTATATTCGCTTTCACGCAAATAACCTTGGGAAAGGTATGAATTAATTTCTTTTCCCCCCAGCTGTGGGTTAAATAGCAAAGCAGGTTGGACTCTCTGACAATGGTTGGAAACCAGTCTAGGAGAATGTTGTGGCCTGTTTAGGGACCAGAAAGAAAGACACAGAAGATGAAGGTAGACTGAAAAAGTATATTGAAGATATATACAAAACAATACTGTTAGTAATAAGTAGATTAGCACTGTGTCTATTACTCCACTCCACTTCACTCTATCTGACTCTTGCAATTTGTATTTATGAGAGGAGGAAGAGTTCATTCTACTGTAGGAGGGTTTACCACAACAGAAAAGGACAAATCTGAATTCCAAATTATATGTAGTTCTGTTGTAGTACATTCTGTAAACTATGTAGCCATTAACAAGATCATGGAGTTCACAAAGACACTATAATCTCAGCTGCAGTTGGCTTAGGATTGCCTTAATGTATTATTATTATTATTATTATTATTATTATTATCCTACTGCAAATATTTTGTGTTTTCTTCTGATTTTAAATTTGCTTTTGCTTTGACATGTTTCTATTTTCTGGAATGAGACCAATAAACTTTTGAGACATATATGAGACTTGTTTTAGAAACTAATGTTTTGGGGAAAAATAAATGAAAAATGAAGTTTTTTTTTATTTATTTTGAAAATTTATGTCAGTAATGATTTTAGACAAATAATACAACTCAGCTCAATAGCACTGTCATGAATTTGAAGTCAAGAGGTTAAATTTTGTCTTCTGTTAAGTTCTTAGTTTCAGCATATATCTACATTTATTTCAGAGAGTAACCAACACTGTCCTGCATGTTTGATATGACAGATTTATCTACCTAGCCAATTTCTTGCAACTTTGGCATCCCAAGTCATTGTGCTCCTGTGCAAATTGTTCTATTTTCTATTATTTCAAGTTATTTTGTACTTTGCTTTCTTATTACTTCCCAAATGAGCACTGTCTTCTTTTTTTATATGCCATGGCCTCTAGAATGTGGGTGATCATAGCTCTCCACCACTACCAGTCACTTATAGTTCTAAGCAACATATGACTCTTACCATCCCTCTTTGTCCTCAGTTAGCCATCCATTTTCATAAACTTGTGAGGGAAATTATTCATTGTTTCTCTCTGTCCTTCCTATGAGTGTCAAATACTCCAAGCCCTCTTTACTCATTATGTATCCCAGATATTTGAGCTTCTTCTTTCTGATTGTTCATATCAGTTTCCTTCTCATTCCTATCTTTTTTGTTGCTCAAATGTTTATCCCATGTTATTCTCAGTATCTCTGCTGCTTCAAGTTTCTTCTTCATCTGTGAGAAAATTTTCCAAATATTAACTGCTATATAGAAGGAAAGATATGACAAACATTTGTCTATATTTCTGAGATAAGGTATTGTAATAATTTACATTCTTTGGACTGTTGTCATCATCTTTATTGACATATTCACAACATTTTGGCCTTTGTATGTTTCAACCTTCTTCAGGAGATATATGTTAGAACTAGAACAATCTACCACAGTAGACTAAATAAAAGGTTCGGTTTGAAATTCCAGTATATATCACCTGAAAAAGGCCAGTGTACAATGGCCAAAACATTGTGACTATGACAATAAAGTTGAGGACAACAGTCTGAACAATGTAAATAGTATAAATATGGTAAACATTGTCTATAAATTGAAAAAAATTTTTTTTTCATTTTTATATCAGGCAAAACCAAAATTATACCTTTTTTGTATAGTATCCAATGAATATTCATTTATTTTTGGTAATCAAAATATATAATTTCATGCAAATTTGGCATGTTTAAATTAAATTAAATGATCTATATTATCATAATCATAAAGCTAAAACTTTATGGCTTATTTTTAAACCATAAAATACTTAAAATCCCAAATTATCCTCTGGTTAAACTTTTAGCTTTTGTGTACATATCAAAATTTTTGAATTAGTAGATGAAGCATTAATTTTTTATTAATATTTCTTTATCTTAATTTCAACTGCATTTCTATTATAATTACTCTGACCATCATTCTACAACTAATTGAAAACAGTATAAATTGGAAATAAGGATAAGTTTTAGTAAAATAAACATTTGGATCTCTTTTTCCTGAGTTCACCTGCCTTAGATTTACTATTTGAGCTACAAAAACCAATGATCGCAGAAGATCACATCTAACCATATGGCTTTATTCTTCATTTTACTCAAATACTTGGGACTGCCATTTTTTATTTATTTATATTAGTCATAATATAATCTTGAATTTCAATAATTTTAATGAAATAAGATCAGTGGGGATGAATCAGTTGTGTCCATTCAGTAATTTACATTCCAACTCAACCTATAAAAGTAGAGAATCACCTATAAAGTGAGAAGTCAATTTATTAAAGTATAACAATAAAATATACTAGTCATCTGTTTTTCAGTTATTTGATTTGATTTATTTAACAGCATCTAAATTGCTTATGGGTTATTTAATGCTAAAATTTAATTTTCTTGGGAAGTAATAAAAATATGTTAATATGCTTTCACAATTGAATACGTGGTAGTTAATACTTAGCTTTTGTGCTTATACATGTTTGTGTAAACATAATTACTAGAGGCAGTGATATGTGTGTTTTATGTATAGTTTTGTTGAATTTATATTTTGGAATACAATTTTATTTCTTTAAGAAATTATAGGATATTATATTGATTAATGTCATGAAAGTGTTCTTGCATGTTGATTGATATATTGTCACTTCCGGACATAGGCAATCATAACTCTCTACAATTTCCTGTCCTTTGTAGCTCTTAATAAATTTTGTCTTTTTGTTATCTTTCCTAAACCTTGCTCTGCCATCCATTTACTAAAGCTTACTAGATAGGTTATGTGTTATTTTCCTCTAACCTTCTTCCTTCACTCAGTCCTGAGAGTATCAAATATTAACTATCTCTTCATGATGTTATATATAAGTGACCTTTTTATTTCCATTTTCTCCAAAACTTTGTCATTGCTTGCATGCTTAGTCCATGGTATTCTCAGCACTCTTCTATAGAACCAAAGTCTCTTCTTCATCTGTGAGGAAATTGTCCAGCATTCACTGCCATATAGAAGGACTGATATTACATAACAGTTCAGTATTTCACTACATTTTTCTTTGTTTCTAACAAAATTTTTCTGTTTCTTAATACTTTACTTAACTTTTGGAAAGCATCTTTTGCTACCCAAAGCACCTTTGGATTTCAGTGTCACACTTTCTGTCCTCTGTTAAAATACTCCCAGGATATTTAAATTGTTGTACTTGTTTAATTTTGGTATCTTCAATAACAATCAAATTATGAAACAAATCAAGTAAACTGTATAAAATTGGCTTGTAATTTGATTACATCACAAAACTGTATTATATATAAACGTCAAGAACCTTTTTTAATACTTCGAAACTGTGTAGTAGACAAGAAGAGAAAAGAAAGGGATTAATTTAGTACAGAATAGCAATACACAAGTATTCCCCACTTTGCTTGAAAGACAGAAGTTGTCTCTGATGCAATAGAAATTTTTCTTTGCCGAATTATTAGTATTTTTATTTCATCCATTATTTTCATTCACTCCTTTGTGAATCCTTTTTTGTTATTTCTTTATCTTTCTCTTATATTCTAATTTTAAATTTATTTATGTCATTTTTTTTTTTTTTGTTTATATAATCATATTAATTATGTTTCCTTTTTTAAACTCTTTTATAATCCCAATGTCAAATTTTCACTTCATTCCTATTTTCTGCTCTAAGATATTTTGTGGGCTTATGGCCATATCACATTGAAACTCAGGTTCCTATATGATCATCAAAGTTAAGCAATGTTGAGTCTAGTCAGTACCCACATGGTACTTGGGAATACCAGATGCTGTAAGCTTGAATATACAGGTGGTATAATGGATAATGTCTCGAAATATGTTAATCGGAGAGCTGAATTCCAATTTTAGTTGTGTTTGTTATATTCACTTACACACAAATACTCTTGGGAAAGGTATGAATCCATTTCTTATCCCCCAGCTATTGGTTAATTATCAATACTTGTATCACTAAATCATTATCATCTCAAAAAAAATATTCTTACAATCTAAAACTATTTTCTGGCTTTAAATAACCTACAAAGGGTTGATAAGGCATAGAAAATTAATCAATAGATATTTTATGATAAACAGATACATATCAGTATTGGTTATGGTGAAGTTATTTTCCAGAATGTACTCAATGGTTAGTACAAGTAATGAACAATTACAATTACCCATGGCTTTGTTTATAAATATACTGTCCAGAATTTGTAATTTGTGTGTGTGTGTGTGTTTATGTGAGAATGAGAGAGTGAGAGAGATTGCATTAATAGTTAAAAAATAGTGTCTCAGTTTTCTGAACTTTTACATTTAAACTTATATTAGAAATGAAACAATATTTTTTCAGTTTAGACATCATCAGTTAGTAGATGAAATTCTCTGCCATGAAGTTAAAATATAACTAAGATCAATTTTGAAGAAAAACAATTCACCCTTCTCCATATTAAGACAAACTTCACTTTAAGCATGCACAAATAAAATCATAGACTTGAGTGAATATATTATCTCATTTGTCTTTTTTTAGTTTTATTTTAGGTTTATTGAAAGTCTATGTTAACTGCAAATTAGACAAAATAAAATTAACCAATGAAAGTTATGAATGAACTATCATTTTAACCCTGACAACTCTGAATAACCTTAACTATAAAAGAGTTAGGGTAATTCATAGATGCATGTCCAAGAAATATTGTGTAGAGCATGGAAAAGTAGATCTGTAAATGTGAAGGGAAATAAAAAATAACAAAAAAATATGCAGATTGCTTTATTGTGTGGTCAATGTAGAAAATAATATTATCTTAATGTTCAAAGTTGTTTGAGAGAAAAAAATTCTCCCGAGTCTTGTTAACTGAATTTATTCACTTTTCCTTTTCACTACCGTCATTCTTGTCTTAAGTTATTTCTCATCTTTCTCTCCCTCCCTCTCTCCCTCTTCTGCCTCTCTCTCTCTCTCTCTCTCTCTCTCACATGCAAAATTTATGACTAAATGTTATATTCAATGTACAAAAAAGTGGAGGATTACTGATAAAGTAGGAGATCAATTTATTGAAGTATAACAGAACAAAACAGATCCCCTGTTTTTCTGTTATACAGAAAAGCATCATGCGAATCTTTTTTAATATTGTAGTGTATAGTAGAACAAAGTGAATAAACTCTATAGAATTAGCTGATACTTTGATTACAATATAAAACAAACCCCTATTTAGTATCATGTATAAACCTAAAGAAGTTATTTTTTTATAATTTGAAATTGTATGGTAGACAAGCATGAGGAAAAGTAGGGATTCATTTACAACAAAATAGCACTACAAAGAGTCCCCTGTATTCTAAGCAATATTATAAAACTTGTCCTTTGATGAATTATTAACACTGAAGAAACCTGTGAAAATTTCATGCTTTTGCAAGTTCTACAACTATAAAATTCCCATGGAAATTCTTCTATTGCATCATTAAATATTTGAGCTTAACAACTTTCACAAATATTGCAATAACAATCATAAGTATTAATGCAGACCATTATTTAAAGAAGTAAGAGAAAATACAAATGAAAAGATTTGAAAGTTTTTCCATTGCACTGAAGCAGACATCAAGAATATGAGAGCTTTATTGCCTCTTCCATCTTTTCTCTCTCTCTTTCTTTCTTTTTTTCACTGAAACCAAACAGCATCTCTGATATGTCTTTTCAGGCCTTCTCTCATGATAAAAATGGAATAGTCCATTATTTATTAAATATTAGCAGGGTGTAAAGAATATGTGAACTAACTAAAGAAAAACTAGTTACAGTTATGATATAATTTTTCTTTAATCCATCATTTTCATTTACACCTTTGTCAATTCTTTTGTTCTTTTCTTTATCTCTTTATTTTTTTACTGTTTCACCCCAAGCAAAATGGCAATACCACTAGCATGTAAGGGGTTACAGAGAGTGAAAGAGCATGAGAAGACTTTAATAAGGAAAAGGACAATAAAAGAACGGGTTATTTACGTAAAACAATCTTACAAATTTTGTTTTTGTTTTACATTGCATATAAATTTCCTAATGTAAACTGTTCAGTTCTCAGATAAATAAAAATCATCCCCAGTTTTATATCAGTCAAATATAGACATGAATATTTTTCTTAAATGTCAAGTAATAAAATTTTAATGTATAAAAACATTACATCAACTCATTATATTTCTTAGTAATCACTGAGCACATGAATAAAAATAAAACTTATTACATATACTCCTTACTTAATAAATTTGTGTACAGAAGAGAACAACAATAATCTTTTCATTTTTCAATATAAACAGCTAACATAACACAGTTATTTTATTCTTTTCTTAACTGTTTACTACAGCCTTACTTTTTCCTGAACTTTGTCAATTGATTTTATTGGCTTAACTTTAACCAGGTTATTAGCTGCTGTTGATAAAACCCAGGTAAAGATTCTGTTGTAAAATTGCCATTTCCATATCTGGGCCACCACTTTCTCTCTTGCTAGATTTCTCTCTGTCTTTGAATATCCAGTACGGTGCAACTCTCGGAACCAATTTATCTGGCTAATCAACAGAACTCTTCCTAATAGACCCCCTATAACCCTTTAGCACATTACAGGGGAAATGTCATTTCCCTCTTCTACAATAACAGCTATGGCCTTTACCCTCTTGAAAGCTTCCTAATTGCAATCTCTGAAGTAACCTCAACACAGAGCCTATGCTTCAGTTAATTCAGTGACCATTTCTGTGCTACAACTTTCTTTACTTGTGCTGCAAAACATTATGCTTCTTCCAAAATGGTTTTTATTCTTACTTAAATATGGCTTTTAATGTTTGCATTATAAATATTAGACAATTTTAAAATGATTAATTTGGGAAATTATTTATTTGATAGAAATACAATAATATAAGGTTGGTTGTATTATTATGCAAATGCTAAACTCTTTATACACTTTATTTTAGATGCAAAATGTGACATAGTACACAAAAATCCAAAGATGAATTGGAATAGCAAAAGATGCCTTCCAAAAACAAAACAAAATATTAAGAAGCCAAAAGTTTTAATTATAAGTTAAAAAAGGCACAGAATTGCTATGTAATATCAATCCTTCTATATGACAGTAAATGCTAGACAATTCCCTCACAGATGAAGAGAAGACTTGAGGCAACAGAGATGTAATTCTACAGAAGGGTGCTAAGAATACTATAAATGTAGCATGTGAGCAGCAGGGAAGTTTTAAGAAAATTATAAACAAAAAAGTCAGTTATATTTAGAATGAGAAAGTGGCAGTTGAAATTTGTAGGACACATAATGAGAAAAAAAGGTTTAGAAAATTTGACCCTCACAGAACATAATGAAAGCAATAGGAAAATAGTGAGTAATTTACCGAATGAGCTTGTGTAGGTTGATATCAAGACAGAGAGTGAAAGGAATACTAAAAAGACTAATGTTGCTAAGAGCTACAAAGTATAAGCTGTAGAAAGCTATGATCTGCCACATCCTGAATGGATACAGCACATGAAAGAAGAACTGCTCTATTCAGGAATGTGTTTAAAACAAAAAGATTTTTCATTTTCATAGGTTATTAAAATGATCTTCTGTTTACCAGATAACAATATAGATATACTTTTATAGTTACCTATAATATGGATAAATGCAATATCTGAGATACAAATAAAAAGTTAAACCTACAAGTTCTTAAAGCAAATGTTGTAATGTTTTCCATTATATATAAAGTGGATGGTCAGTTTAATACTTACATTAAAACAAAATTGATTCCTCAATTTTAGGTTTACCAATTTTTTAAATCAGAGAAATTTAAATAGATAATGAAGACACAATAAACGACTGTATAAAACAAAGCCACTCAGCCTCCAGTAATTAATTTTACTCTTTCCTGAGATATAAAGAGGATATGTTTAGTGGTTATACAGTAATAAAAAGTGTTAATTGATTTAATGCTTACCAAATATACAAATAAACTCTTCTGTGTATCATAAAAACAAAATAAGTGGCTGGCAGCTTATTTCCAAATACAATCTTTTGCTAAGGTAGCTCACTAATCCATGTTGCAGATAACTGCTCAGGCACTTGTGTTTCTTCAACAACTCCGGTGCCAACTTGTAGTTTATACTGCAACTATGCTGAGTGGACCTTAGTTACAATTTCTGGGAGAGAGTTCATAATCTGGCATGATCAACAGTTTGGAACAAGACCAGTACACTTAAAAACTTGGTCATACTAGTACAACCATCAATGGGTTCTGAACATTTTTGTCCATCCAATATCACACACAAGGCTTAGATCAACTTACAAGATGTTTTTTATGCACTTTCCAATGGTTCCACATAATGGGATGGACTCCCTCAGAAAATATTATCAAGAAGTCACCTCCTTCACAAGTTGCCTATGGTGAGATTTGAACCTGGGTCTCATGGTCAGAAGACTAAATTTATAGCTGTGGTATAATAAATACAAAAATGCAAACAAACAAACCTTCAAACTATGCAAGACACCCAATACAAGCTGAATCAATTCTGAATGATGAAATTGATCAGGTACTTATTACTTTAATTGTCATAACCAGAAACTGGTATGTAAATATGCATAGACTCTTTAAGTATTTTAATTTCCATAAAATATTAAATTCAACACACAGTAATCCAAATGTTAAGATATAATTAAACTTCCTAAGAAACTAATTTTTTTCTTGTACTTTCATTCACTGCACAATCTCTACATGATTATGAAATGAATAGAGATTAACCAATCAAAATAGAGTGGACTCTGACCTTCTGTGTAATATTTATCATAAGACTGTGATAGTTTGATTGACTTATTTCTCATACATTAATGTATGACAAGCTTGCTACCCCAGGGCTTGAACTTGAGCCAGCTAGGTTATCAACATTAACAATGCACTGACAGGAGCAGTCATCTTGTTCTGAACCATTTCAATTAAGAGTCACATCTCCATAAATACTGCCTCTGCTTCAGTCAGCATTCTTGTAATTTAAGATGGCCATTAACTGCCTTCAACTTAGCATATACTTATATATTAAATGCAAGCAAGATTATCTTGCATTCTTTTGGGTAGAATAGCTTCCAAAATCATTGTGAACCCTTGTTGTTTAATTTTCTTTTATATTCAAGGAATTTTGAACTGGACCCTTTATTTAATCTAAGGCAGTGAGTCTCAATTGCCAGGCTGCAGCACACTAGTGTGCTGTAAAATATTGTCACAGTATTTTGATATGTTTCCTTCATTTCATACCACCTGCATTAAAGAAATGATCCCTCTGGTTACACATCTGAAAGTGCTTGGTGAAAATGTTATTTTCTATTAGGTTGGTGCAAAAATAATGACGTAATAACGTCGTTTTTTGACGTATTTTTTAACGTCAAAAAACGACATTATTACGTCATTATTTTTGCACCAACCTAATATCATTGAGCACAAAAAAGTATGATTGGATCCAAAACCCCTTCATAAATGTTCCTTCTAATATTGAACTTCAGTTATGTGAAAAAGAAGAAGAATTGTCCACCATTTCTAGTGATCAAGGGCTCAAGATAAAACATTTGATAGTACCCATTGATACATTTTGGATTTCAATACTAAAGGAATATCCCACATTATCCTTTTTAGTCTGTATCAGTTTTATTGCAATTTTCTACTTCTTATTTATGTAAATTAGGCTTCTCAACCCTCCCTAAATAACATCAAAAATAATAAATGAGAAAGACTATGCTCAACTGAAGAAGAAATGAGGGTCTGCTTATCACGCATTCAACCAAACATTAAAGAAATCACAAAAAAAAAAAAAACAGGCACAGTTTTGCAGTAAATAAGCTGCACAAATACTTGAATAAAAACATTGAAATAAAGTAAGTTCATATTTGTGTGTGTATTTCTTTTCAATCTGTGGTTTTATTTCATAACATTTAAATGTACACCCTTTAAATATTTTGCTAAGTGTGCCATAGTATTTTCCTTTGCTCCTAGGTGTGCTGTTGCTTAAAAAGGTTGAGAAACACTGATCGAAGGATTGTCCCATGAGACAATAGTGTAAGGGATTAAAGCATTGTTTCATGAATTTGGTAGGATAGTAATTGTGAGTTCAATCCCTAGAGAAAGTAGTACAGATGCAAACTCATTGGAAACAGGACTCGCAATAACTGAACAGAACTAAAAAGACCAAAACAAGATATCCTTAGATGTGGACAGTAGAATGAGAACAATCTACCATTGTGGATTAAATAAAGTGTTCATTTCAAACCAAATTGAAAGATACCTGAAGAAGGTTACAAGACACAATGGCTGAAATCTTTTTGTAATATCAACAAAGATGAGGACATTAGTTTGACTTCACAAGTTTGAACATAAAATTTCAGACAATAATTTTTAGAATTTTTAGTGGTCTAGATGCACATATACAGGGTGCGATGGATAAATTGTCATCTAAATTATGCAAAAATGAAAATAACACTGGCATCTCATTTTAACAGATATATTTACCAAAATTACACAAAAATATCTTGAAATACTAAAGAGTAAATTTATGCAATAAAACCACCATTGGCTTCAACCACAGCCTCCAGATGACTTTGCAATCTCTTGTAACAATTTTTAAACAAGAAGTTGGTGAATGCTGTGATAATCCTTGCCTTCAGTTGATTTTTGGTGTTACAATGAATTTTGTTGGTCTCTCACACAATAGTAATGAAGGGGGTTACAGTCTGGGGAGTTAGGTGGCCAGATGTAAGGGGTGATGTGTTTGCAGAATTTGTTTGACAGCCATGACTGGGTTCTCCTGCTTGTGTGGCATGGTGCAGAGTCCTGTTGCCAGATACAGGGTCTTCCAGCAGCCACTCTCTTGACCTAGAGAAGCACTACCTCCTCAAGGCACTTGATATAGGTCTCTATGTTTAGTCGGAGGTCTCCACCCACAAATTTGGGAGTTCTTTTCGTATCAGAAAAATCAGTGCGTTTTCTGAGCTGCCATACCTTCATAATCACCATTAGACTCCTCCAACTGTTTCCAAATTCTCTGCACTGTTCTCAGATTGACTACCAAACACTCTGAAATGTTCATATTGGAGCTTATAGCATGAATACCAAGCAGTACAGCATACCATGTCCAAATTTCTGGCAGAGTGAATTATGTCATAGTTCTCTTTTTCTCACAGATGGTGCCCAATTGACCCTACTCTACTGTGCAGCTGACAAACTTTAAAACAAACAAAATTAAATATAATAAAAATGACGACAATTTACCCATCGCATCCTATATAAACTCATAGAAACATAATTTTTATATATTTAATGAATATTTTGAGAAGGATAAAAATGTTTTAACGACACCAACTCTAAACATTATTAGAAAACTCAGAACAATGACAAACACAGATAAAATCATATCACTATTTATTTTTTAAAGTGGAAATCAACATACATTTTTAGCAGTGTTGAGTTTTCATCATTTAGATCAATTTAAAGTATAAAAAACAAAGAATACATTGATTATAAACCATATACTATTAGCAATGCAAGCTATATTTTAATCTTCCTTTTTTAGTATTTTTTCTATTTTTTTAAGAACAGCTTACTCATTTATATTCTTTATTTATCTTTTGTTTTCTCAGTGAACAAAGAATATATTTTTGATAAAACACTAAAAAAATTTTTGACTTTTTGCCCAAATCTTTTAAAAGAAAGTAAGCAGACATGTCCATCTCCCCCTTTTACAGGAAACTTTTCCAAGTTGCATAAATCACTTGATGTACATCACAAGTGATCAGCTTTGTTAAATAGATGTTGATAAGAACAAAAATCTCTTTGTTACTTTATGAACAGTAAATAAAATACTTTTGTTTCAACATAAAGCAAAGGATCATAAATGTGAAACCCTGAAACTTGAAAAGTAATTCATATTGTTTATCATAGGTTATAAAAAAACGGGTTTTGTTCCTGAATAGGTATAAATCATAGGTTATAAAAAAACTGTTTTCATTTCTGAATAGGTAGAAATTTGATCACATCTCAGTTACATTAAGTTTATATAGAACTAGTGTTTATTTCTGTACATGAATGATAAAACAAAGTTTCCATTTTATATCACTATATATGTTTCAATCTAAAAATGATTATAATATACATTTATTTATCAATATACAATATTTCATATATCACTACACTATTTCAGTGTTTCAGGTTTTATATGTTAAATTTACTTTTAAGGAATGAAGGTTCTTTACCCTTAATTTGAAATTTAATTTTTTTCCTGAATTAAACATGTGTAAATAATGTAATGTATGGACATGGAGAATGCACCTTTTGAAACAAAATTCAAATTATGCCCAAGACTATCGTGTTCACTTTTCTACTTATACTCTTGGGAAAGGCATGAATCCACCTTCTATACTTCCTACCTATAGGTTAAAGAGCAGTGTAGACTGGTCTCTTTAGCTTCAGATGGTATCCAGTCTAGGAGAAGGAAAACTCTAACTCCAAAACCGTGGAGAAGACAACAGGAAATAATTTCAGTATCTTTCCAAAAAGTCATTGCATTTCAAAGATATTTGTAATATAGCAACAACTCTAAGTAGAAGCTTATGAAGCTTTATTTGACTAATTCAGCTTTATCACTGAAAACGTTTATTTTATTATAGTGGATGGTTACAAGTGAGAGGGAAGATGGTATGTGCTTATTTTATTATCTCAATATATAAACTAAAATTAACTTATAAATGTTGATATTTTTAAAATTATTTCACCCCAAGCAAGGTGATAAAGCCATAAAAAATGCAAGGGTTTACTTAGGATGAAAGAATGAAGGAAACTGAGAAAATTTTACTGAAGAGAAAGGTCAATAAATGGAACAGAATTCAAGATGATGATGATTGATGCTGCATTTGAATTTTTGTAGATTGTAGTCAGCAGGATAGCAAGAAGCTGGAAGAGAGTTCCATAGGAAAGAAGTGCAAGAGAAGAAACTATTAGAATAGAACTTACAGCTGCATCTAACAATTTCAACAGTAAAATTATGAGAGCTATCTGCCAATCTAGTACTACACTTAAATTCATCTAGTTATGGTACCATCAAGGAAAGATCATCAAGACAATGGCCATGAAAACATTTGTAAAAATGGCACAGAAAAGCTAAATTACAGTGGTGTGAAAGTGGGCAGAAAATTTTCAGATGTGAAGAAATGGTATGAGATTAAAATGTTTCTAAATCACTTCTGGAACAATGATTTTAAGTTGGGAGAACAAGATGAATAATTAAGATGTCAAAACAGCAAATTTTTCCAGATTATACACATTAAAACAAAATTTTTCTTAATATATTCCAGATGATTATGTAAAAGTATATTTAGGGAAGTACAATCTGCTGCATTCTAATGGGCAATCACCATGTAATCTCCATTGCCTCAAAACACAACTAGGAATGCATTGAGCCTTATAACTTGATAAATTGAACTATTGGTCCTTGGCATACAAAGAAACATGGGAAAATAAGAATGATGTGTACATTGTTGAGAAGAGTGTTCAAGGAGGGAATGCTGAAAAGTACTCAACCTGGCACTTCATTCCAAAAATCTGACCAAATGACCAAACATGGGAATTTTTTCATTAATGAAATTTAGAAAATTGTTACCTATCAATATTTGCAAAATAAGTTACATAAATTATGTTTAAAATATCTAATTTATATTAACAAACTTTGTTTGGTAAATAACTTTCTTTACACCTGTAATGATTAATATTGTGTATGTGTGTGTAAATTGCTCTTGAGTAATTTGGAACACATATTTATCATCTCTCAGGACAATAGTCTGAATAATGTAAATAATGAACAAATAGACAATAATGATAAAGTTATGCCCTCTTCAGCAGGATTCAAATTTGTGTCCCCCTGATCAGAGGGAACATCATTAGATCTAACAAGCTTTAACCAACTCGGCCACAGAGAACCTTTGCCAATCAAGTGCCTTTAAACCTTCTCATCTTAGACTCTTAAAATTTTTCATATTTGCTCAGTTTCATATCCAAACATAAACAAAGCAATTTCTAAAGAAGTAATGGATTTCTATTTATTAGTCTGACAGATTTTATAACTTTAAACATTATTTTTAGTGGATACTCATATTTGAGTAGATGCTTCATTTATTTATTAAACAGTATATTTATTTATTTTCATCTACTGGCCTGAATATTTGAGAAATCCTAAAGAAAAATATGTGCTCTCTTGCAAGATGTGTACACCTGCATACCCCACCCTTGGCCTTCTCCATAAGCTCAAGGGCTATGGTGTCTGTGGCCAAATATTAATCCAATCATTCTTAACAAATCATCTAATGAAGGTTGTGTTGCACAGCCATGTTTCTAGATCCTTTCACATCAATGTGAGCACCACCCCCCAGGGCTCTCTCCTTGAACCTACATTGTTTCTTATCTTCATCAAGGGCCTTCCTGATGTCATCAGTTCCCAACTATGTATTTATTTTGATCACACAAATATTTACTTCTGTCTTGATAGTAAATCCAGTAGGTCTGACAAAGTAAACTGGTAGCTGCTCTCAAAAATGACCTCCAGTTGTTAACTGGGACAAGAAATGACTTTAATATTTTAGGTATTTTAATACCTCCAAAACAAAGCCACTTATCTTTTAATCACCATAGTGAACTATTTTTGCCTTTCATCAGCACAGCTGATGCTAACTTCCAGGAGAGCAACTCATCGTACCTCATGTTTTCTGCTGACATGAAATGGAGGGATTATATTGAATCAATTGCTGGGTCTGCTTCTAAGAAAGTTGGTTCACTGTGTTGTGCCAGACAATTTTTTCACATCAGATCCATCTTACACATTTATAAATCTACCATTGGTCTGTGCATTGAATTTTAATGCTATATCTGGTGATATATCTTGAAATTCTTGACAAAATTCAAAAATGAGTCTGTAATGTTATTGGTCCTGACTTGGCATCACCATTTCAATCACTTTCCCACCACCATGATGTGGTTTCCCTCTGTCTTTTCTATAAATATTTTAATGGTAGTTGTTTTAATGATCTCTCCACATAAATTTAAGATACTACTAGATTGGCAACTAGGTGTTTTAATAAGCGATTGGTTGTAAAGGAAAGAAACAAACAAGGATTAAGATTTCAACAATGTGCATTGGTCAAAATTCAGAATATGTACATAATTGTGTGAAAGGTGGCAAAAACTGTTCAGATGTTGATCTTTAGTTGCCTTTGGTAAGGAAAGTGATTAGGTGTACAGGACCAGTAGTTGACTGATTTCTTGAGTTGGTTGGCCAAGATCACAGTTGGTGTTAGAGTATAAGTCTGGAATGGATTAGTCATTGGTGGGATTTGATACAAATCTTTCTTTAAGGTTGAAATTGACAAGTGTGAGATGTTTGATGGGCTGGCATTTGTGTGATGCTAAGATGTTGAAGCCAAACTGCTTGGTAAAGTGGGTTGACAGGTTGGTTGATCAAGGTCATGGTGGTGGGTTCATTTGTGGTAAGGCACATTGGTTGCCAAGGTTATGGTGGTGGTGACAAAGGATTAGTTGTAGATAGCGAACATTGATCAAACAGAAGGTCTCTGTTAGATTCTAGTCTAATGTGGTATCAGTAAGATGGATTAGGTGCAGATAGTGAATGTTGAATGAGTGGAATGTCTCTGTTGGGTTCTGGTCTAATGTGGTATCAATGAGACAGGTTCATGATGGTGATGATGAGGGAGGCCTGGTGTGTAAACATTGATGTGTTAGAAATCAAGGTGGTTGACATCCGGACCACAGTGCTGTTGAATCTGGCATGTTGGCTGTATTCCACATGTGAAGAGTCAGGTGAGATTAGTAAAGCTTGGGCGAGGTCTTGGTTGTGACAAGAGAAGCACTCATGGCAGTGGCGGTGACAGCACATTGCACCTCTGTTAGTTATTACAAAGGGCTTTCTTTTAAGAAAATCTGGTGGTCTCCAGAATCATCCTTTTTCTTTTGGTAGTAATGTTCATGATTGGCTATTGTATTTTTACTGTGGGGTTTTGTTTTGTGAACTGGATGTGATGCTTGAAGCCCATGTGTAGAAAACAACTTTTTTTATTTTGTGTTTTGCTTTCTTGGCACCCACATCTGTCTGACATTGTAGTATGAATAAGAAAACAATCTAATTGCAGTGGAATATAACATAGGCCTCATCATTTTACTACAGAAATAGTTAGATGTAATCATAATTTATATTCTTATTAGTTTTTTTTCTCAAACTTCTCATCTGTGAAACTCCCTTCCATTTTTTTGCTTCCCTGCCACTTACAATCTCCAAAAATTTAAATCGAATGTCAGTTGCAATTTTTTGTCTTCATGAAACCTTTTATTTTATTGTCCTTTCTCCCTACTAAAATATTCTCATTCTCTTTCACTTCCAGTAACGCCTTGCATTTTAGTGGCATCATTGCCTTGTTTGGAGTGAAATAATTTTTTAAAATGTTCTAATATAATTAATGGATATATATTTTCCTGTCATTTGAGACAACACCAATAGCAACACAAATTGAAGAATGAGTCACTATAGACAAATAAAACACCATTAAGAAATCAGTATTGGTTTCTTAAAAGTTTCAGTGAATTCTAGTCCCTGGAAAGTAATGTCACATGACTTCTGATACATATAATAAAATAAGCTTGCATGTAATCTGCATTTGTAAAAGAAAAATGAACAAAAACATTACTTTATACTAAAATAATTTGCTTCTGAAAAAATATGTACTATTTTATATCTTTGTCTTTTCCAGGTCAGTATCTAACTCCACGTTGTGTTCCTATTCTATCTCAGTCTGGCTCTTGTGAAAATGGCAGTATTTCTTGCAAAAAATATCATTTAACTACCTCAGAGATGCAACAACCTTTACAAGATGTTTCCACACAATTATTCTTGGTCAGAGTCTTCATACCTAACTTACAGTGGCTCACAGTGCTTCTTATGACACACATCCACAATTTCAAGAAGTTGATTAGGAACAATCAACCCATTCCAACATCCCAAATGTTGCTCCTGGAATCACACATGCTTGACTAAAGAGACTAACACATGTATTTGCTGGTTTGAAAGATTTTTGTTTTTTATTTCAGGTAATAATACTGAAAGATTTTTTTCAAATTTTTTTCACTTGAAGGCCTGAATACCTTTCAAAGCTAACATGCAAGACTTCCCAATAAGTTAATGAGGCCTTAGAAAGTAAACAATAAAAACAAAACAAAACAGGTATAGAATATAGCAATGGATACCATTGCTGTTATGAAAATGTCTAGGTCAGTATTTATTCCATTCCATGTGATAAAGAATGCAGTACAAAGCCTTTTTAATGTGAATTAGATTGAGCATGGAAATGGATCTAATGCTAAAAATCTGTTCACTTGGCGCTCAAAATGTCCAGGACAATCAATCACATAAATAAAAAAATAAATAAAATGATTATATCTGACTTTAAAACAGGTGCAGGTTGGCTACTTTAATATAATACAAAAGTTTCCGATTTATAGATAAAAACAAAGTACGGTAAAACTACTCTGTAGAATACAAATAAAATTTATATTTAAGAATATTTGCAATTTCACATCAAGGCTGTTTTTTTTTTAGATTTGGATACTATCTATCTGGAAATTATTAATGTAATATAACCAATATAATCATAGATAGAATTCACCTCATATCAGAAGAATCAGACTTGCCAGTAGATATACATATAAAAACATTTCAAAATTATTTTAAACTTTTTACATCATTGTGATAACTAACAACAGGTTGATGTTGAACAAGAGATTTTATTTACAGTAATATATAGATATATAGCATGTGCAGTTAAGTCCACTATGTTTTTTTTTCTCTTTTACCTTCTTGTTTTTCTCCAAGAATTTTCTAATCTTGCTACATCAAGAGTTTGACTATACTACAATTCTACAATTTATTAAAAAAATTCATCAAAATTATGCTTTACTAAACATGATAAGTACTTTAATAATTATTATTTGACCACCTGATGATCATTTGGGAATTTCAAATCCTGTAAGCAAAATCTAGTTTTTCACTACTAATAATTTCAAAAGTGAAAACAGACAATCTTCCTTTTTTCATCACAAAATTTTGAATGTAGTAAATCAGAGGTTATTAGGATTTTACAAAAGTGACTTTCAAAATGTATTTATGAGACATTCAAGTTTACAAATATATATTAGATTGCAGATTAAGTCAATGCAAACTGCATAAAAAAATTCAATTCTTGGCCATTTCTTTAAAAAATACTTATACTCTGTAATTTATTTTTACTTGCTTTGGCAATGACTGTAACAAAATAACAGCTTAATATAAAATATATTTAAAAAAAGAAACGTGTATATGTTTTAATATAAATATACTTTTTGTTCCTCATTATAACTCATCTGTTAACATCCCCTTTATTCTTTACAAAATTTCAGCCTAAAAGGCTTCAATTGTAAAAAGTCTAAAAGGGAAAAAGTTATTGGTTATATGTTTTTTCCACTTCAAAGATGAACTTTTCTGTTTTACAAACATTATCAATATTAATTGAAGACAAATCTGGATAGTGATAGTGCATGCAAATTTTGCAAAAATATATAATTTGGGGCTCAGTTCATGAAAGACATGCCTAAGATCTATATAACTATTACTTGGTCAAATTAAAACTACAATGGAGTGACCGAGTAACCAAAAATCAATTCTTTATTTTATTTATCTTGAAGGGCTTCTTGGATGAACTGTGAACTTTTCCTTCTTCCCATTCTGATCTGGGTTGTTATCTAAAAAATTAATTTAATATTGTGGCTAATGAATGTAGAAGAACTACACTACCTTTTCAAAATGTATATACAATGAAGGTAATGATAAAGAAAAAGCAATTATTTTGCTAAAATAACCTGTGAAATAACTAACAGCCTTTTTCTGAAAATCAAAGAAACACCTATATAATTTATATCTGCCTTTTGTGTGAAGAAATTTATAAAAATGCAAATCCACTGCAAACATTGCACATAAGTTTAAAAACTATTCAAATTTATATGATTATATTTGCATTCATATTACTCAACTCATGTATTTATGGAAGGGAATTATTCTGCTATACTGAAAATTCTGTCTAAATTGACTGATAGCAAACTATTTATTCAAGTTTATCTAGAAAATATATACTAAGCAGTGCTAAAAAGTTCTCAGCCTGACTAAGAGGGGATTAAAAAGAAGAAAATAAAGGTTTTTTTGATGTTTGACTATTTGGTCAGATTTTGAGAAGTGGGTCAGGCCAATATCTTTTTATCCCCTCATAAGCACAAACCTAAGCCAAAAATTTTATCAACTTTTTTGGAAATGATGTCCATTCAAGAAAAGCAAACCACTAAAGCAAGAAATGTCATAAACTTGAGGATATAACTGATCTTACAAGAAAGTGTATAACTTAGTTCTTGATTTAATAATTATCTAAGGTTTGATAATTATTCTTTATATTCTGTATGGAATTAGAAATTTGTTGATATTTTGTAAACAGATTTAAATTATTCATAAACACAAAACCGACTTTTATATTTTCAAATGTGCTAATGTAATGATATCATTTTATCTATTTATGTTTTAAAAATTGATAAAATGAAACCTGTCACTACATTTATTCTGTTGTAAAATCTGCAATATTTGTTTCTTTTTTTAAACATCCCATTGCTTGAAGGAGCCAATTGTAAAATGCTATGCTTGCATTTGAGGCCAAGAAATGTTCATGTGATCTTGAGTTAATGTTTGAAAACCTACGCTATGTTCAATTTGTATAGTTTTTTCAGGTTATATTATTAGTCATGTAAGGGGATCATTTTGTCTGTTCAATGTTTTTAAAATAGACTGACAATCATGCAACTTTTGGGAGAAGGTTTCCAATTTATATACTTCCACCATTGGTGTTTACTTGTTAACAAAATCACTTGGCTCAAATTTGAACCAATTATTTATTTGCTTGGAAGGAGTTAAGAGCTAATATAAAAGGAGTTACATTTCAATGTACATTAAGTCACTGAAACGCTGCATTTATAATGATATTAACAAAGAAATGCATTGTTAAGCCCAGGTTAGGACATATTTATATATAGACAAGTATCATATTAATCACACATATTTATCACTACAGTAGTATACAAGGAAATATTTAACTTCAAGCACATGCACACACAGATATATATATATATATATATACAAATTTATATATTAAATCAATATTGATTCATAATTAATATTTATTTTATGCTTCAAACACTTTCATAAATAAACTGCTGTACAAACATATTACATTGTATTCTATAAATAAAATTTATAATCTTTATACTATACTATACTTTCAAAAAACTTGTATGTGATAGAAATAATTGTCTTCATACACAGAGAATGTAGATATCTATTAGTATACAGTATAATGGCTGGCTCCTCATTTCTGACCACACCAGTCTACTAGGCCAGCTAGCAAATCCCTATTACAGATGCCCACTGAATCAACAGAGTCCACCGGTGGTTTTATACTGCAACAATACTGAGCAGACCTGAGTTACAATTTCTGGGAGTGGCTGCATAATCTATCATGATCAATTTTTTTAACAATGCCAGCATGCTCAAAACTTCTGTTATGTTGACTTCATGCTGGCACAAATATTGATCAATTTCAAAAGGTTCTGTCAACCCACTTTTATTCACAAGGCTTGGGTTAACCTGTGGTATGGTTTTCAGGCACTTTCCAAAGGTGCCACAGGCAGGGGACACCTCCCCAGGCTGATATTTTCAAGAAGACACCTCTATGACAAATCAATCATGGTGAGATTCAAACATGGGCTTCATGGCCAGACTGTAAACATTCTAACCCCTTGGCCACATATGTCCATAAATACAGTTCATTTTCAAGAACACAAACACACACATTTTTACATACACACACATATTTTTATGATACCATGTCTCTGCAGAACAGAGGTGATCATGGCTTTCTACAGATTTCTTTTCTTTTAATATCTGTGAATTACCATAACTTCTTGGGAAAGATAGTGGAGTGCTTTCCAGTTGCTGTTTTCATGATTTTGAATTCAGAGTTCTCTTTCTTCATGACTAGCTACTACACAAGGCTCATGAGCCCAGACTGCTCTGCTATTTAACTGATAGTTGGAGAGAGAAGACATGGGTTCATGGCAAAGGAATTTATGTGAAATTCAATGCAACGGGTTTGGCTGGAATTTGAACTCAGTTTGCCTAGTTCACTTCCCATGCTAATAACCACTATGCTACATGCGCATTTCCCAAATACACATATTTATATATTATACTTTCTGTCTTAATTCTTCACAAACTACTTATATTACTCTGCAGTGTGCATGTGTGAGTTTAAGTGAGAGAAACAGAGACAAAGTGTTTCCAGCAATATTGACATCACTCAACCATATTAAACCAACATACAAAATATTTTGGATCTGCTTGTACTGTCCATAGGAATTGAAACCTAAACACAAAATATGGTTTCAGTGTTAAGATAGAATCAGATAACTAGTAGTGATTTGCTCCTTTATATGAAATGCTAGCCATTCATACATATTCATATATTAAATGAACATAATTATCTATATATTTGTTTAATTTGATCATTTTTTTCTATGCCTTATCAACCCTTTGCAGGTTATTTGAAGCCAGAAAATATTTTTAGATTGTAAGAATTTTTTTTGTTTTTGAGATAATAATAATTCAGTGATACATCTTACTAATTAACCCATAGCTGGAAGTAGAAGAGGCGGATCCATACCTTTCCCAAGGGTATTTTTGTATAAGTGAATATAATGAGCCCAACAGAAATTGGAACTCATCTCACCAATCAACAATTCTAAGCCATTATCCATTACTTACACCACCTGCACAAGGTTATCACCTATCTAGGTACTGACCAAGTTCAGTGTTGCTTAACTTTGGTGATCGTATAGGAATCACTGTTTCAATATATATATATATATATATATATATATATATATATATATATATATATGTTGTCCATGTGTGTATGGATAAACACTATTATTCACATACAGACACACACACACCCACACACACACATATATATATATATATATATATATATATATATATATATATATATATATATATGTAAAATCAATTAATTCTTTGGAAAACGGAATGAGTGAGTGCTTTTTAAAGGCAAAATAGAACCTTGCTTTATTGTGAAGCTCTTTGTAGCTGAACAATCAAAGCAAATATTTTTGTTGATTTTTTTTATTATGTAATTATTATTTATAATATTTTAAATAATGGAAGGTTTAGAATTTAAGCATTTCCTTTTAATTTAAAAAAACTTTTATTGTCTTATATGTTGGTTTGAAAAAGGAGCATATCTTTTGGGGAAGGATATATTTGAAAAAAAGTCCTTCAGAGGATGAAACACTATGAAAATTTGTCCTTTTGTCTTTATTCATATGTCTTTCTACAGACATATTTTTAGTTATATCTGAATTTTTACACACACACACACACATATATATATATATATATTAATAAATATATATATTATCTCTCATATATACATACAAAAACACACCTTGATACATAGCCATAATGAGTAGATAACTGTTTTTATAATTGTACACATTAAGACAGGACTAACCTCATACTTATATGTACAATAGCAAAATAAGTATTGTCAAAAAAACTAGTTTATTGCATTATTTACCTATACTGTAGGCATTTACATCAGAATTAAACCATGTACATGCTTCATCTTTACAGTAGTAAATTTAAATAAAAAATTCGACAGATATACTTATATAAAATTTATAAAAGCTTTATTACTAAAAGCTAAGGCAAAAAAGTATTCAGCACCTGACACAAAGCAGAATCAAACAGAGATCAATACTTTGTTCATGATGACAGTCTCCGCTCACTTCCTCTAAGTAGCTGTTAAGTTCAAACACTGATCTGCTGGTATTTTGAGCCACTCATCATAGCTGATTTTCACTTCATTCAAATTACTAGGCTGATGAACACAGACACAAATTTTCAATCAAGTTCAGATCAGAGAACTGACTGAACCACATCAGTAAGTTGATTTTCTTAATTTCAAGCCTATGTATGGTGTAAATTTGAGGTAAATACTTCATATATATATATATATATATATATATATATATATATATATATATAAACACAATAAACTGATTTTTGGAGCATGTATTGAATACTTATTTTCTCTGCTATACTATGTCTTAATATATGTTTGTACATCTGTATATTCTTTTATATGAATGTATATAAGCCTAAATTCTGTATAAAATGCATACGTGTACTAAATCTTGTAATCAATTGGCTAAAATCCTAACATCACAGATAAATAAATAAATAGTAAGTAAATTTTTCCCTTTTTTTACTTGCTTACCTACAGCGTCATCAGCAGTTGTGGTTTAAAAATACTATTGCAATAAAAATAAAACCAGTATTTTGTACTCTGTGCCAATTATTGTTTATATTGATATAAAATCCTAAATTCTTGTTGTGTACCTGTTTCTTTTATTTCTCTCATTTTTTTATTACATGTAAAAGTTTTTAAAAACTCATGTAAATTATTATAAAATCCAGATATTATTTAGAAGCAACTTTGTTTCATTTCAATTTATTAGATTTTATTTTATTTTAAATTAAATATTTTAAAAATGTGACTATTTTATTATTCTTCATAACATCACAAGTTTTACAGAATTATATTTGTCATGGGATTGGTTTAACTAATAGGTAATTAGCATAAAGAGAGCTATAACTATAGCTCAAGCACAACTTTGTGCCAGAGTACGTAGAATATTTACAGCTAATAAGTTTGATCACCATAACAAAATGGTATCACCTGACAGAGCTCTGTTGAACACAAAAGAACCTGAAAACATAAAGATTTGGATAAAATGCTTTGAGGCATGTTCCAGAATAAAGCAGTTATGAGATGACCAAACACCTGAAGGACAGAAAGAAATCACAGATATATTTTTGGCCACTGTGAGATGCGAAGCCATTAGGCAGATTACATTAATGACTTACCCGGCTAAAATTGAAAACTTGACATTTAATGAAGTCAAAGAAATAATATTGAGAAATATTCAACCAAAGAAAAGATTGGTCATAGCTGACCAAACCAAATTCTTAGCATTGAGACAAGAATTTGGGAAGCCTATAAGGAAATATCTAAGAAGGTTAAGAGATACCAGCAGATATTGTGAATTTCATGAACTAGGACAACAAGGAATAAGCACAGAGGAAGAATTAATTCAATTCTAATTGGTAGAAGGACTGTACAATACCTCTCATAGAGTAAAAATGTTACAGCAGTTACAGACAAGCCAAATGATTTTAGAAGCTTGTATTGACTACATACAACAAGGGGAGTTAACTGAAAAATTTAATACAAATGAAAATCAACCTGAGTTTATAGACACATGTGCAATAAAAAGACAATAATAAAATGCAGATATTGCAACTATAAACACGAATCAAAGAGAGAGAAATGTCCAGCATGGGAACAGATATGTAATAAGTGCAAAAAGAAAAATCACTTACAAGTCATATGTAGATAGCGAGATACCAATGTAAAAACTGTTGACACAAGTCAAATAAACGTTTTTCAGTAGAAAGGAGAAACAAAAAGAACACCTTCATGAATATTGAATTAAACTGTGCAGGCTTAAAAATATAAGTTGACACTGGAAGCAAAGTGACCATTATTCTGAAGAATTTTGGGGAACAATTATCAAAACCAAAATTAAAGAAAAGCTTAGTAAGATTAAAACAGTTTGGTGGAATGTGTATAAAAATATTAGTGTCCTTTCAAGGCACTTGCGAAACAAAAAATAGAATCAAAACTGTCACTATTATATCATAGACTGTATAAAAAGAATTAAGAATTTGGAATTAAGACAGCCAGCTTGATTTTTCAAAAAACTGTGGAAAATTTGTTAGTGGGGAGAGTAGAAAATATGATAATTTATCAGGAGGATATATGTTTAGGTGCAGCCACTGAAAAAGAACTGAAACAAAAAAATAAATTTGCAACGGATAAGTTGAGGAAGGCAGGAATGATGATAAATGAAGATAAGTGTACATTTAATTGCAAAGAATTAACATTCTTGAGTTACCAAATTTCAGAAAATGGCACTTCACTGGACCCAACGTTAATACAAAAATATTAAAAGTATCTTCTCCAACTATTAAAAAAGAAATGGAATCATTTGTCGGATTAGCCAATTTTTATAGAAAATTCTTGTCAAAATATTCTGAAAGGATTGAAGTGTTTTCTGAATTGCAAAAGAAGAATAAAGAGTTTGCATGGACTAGAACACACAAAACAGCCTTCATTAAATTAAAAGAATCTCTATCTAAAAACCAGAGATCAAGATTTTTGACTCTGAAAAGGATGTTACATTAAGCACAGATGTGAGTAGCCAGTTTGTATCAGCAATTTTGTCCCAGGTAATTAGCATAAAGAGAGTTATAACTATAGTTTACAGGAAACTTTGAGTACATAGAATATCTATGACTACTAAGTTTGATCATCATAACAATATTTTTTTAAACTTGTAATGTTATGATGGAAATAAGAGAGTCAATCAGTTGACATTTCAGTTAGCATTTTGCTGAATAAAATGGCAAAAAATTTTCAAAAATTAATTAAAAATAAACATTTGTGAAATGTGGGCTATAAGTATTTATTTTTCATGGTTTATCTTTATTTTTCTTTTGTCTGTATTTGCAGTGAGTCACCTGATGATGACTAAAGAGTACCTAACCAAAATCTTAAAAATATAAAAGCAAAAACAACAAACGATACTAACCAATAGAATCATATAAATCATTTATGATTAAACTGAGGCCTGTATGCTTGCATGCAGCCCATTTGACATTCTAAATGCTTAATTTCACAAGGAAAATAACTTTCATTAAAATTTTTAATATTTTGTTTCATTCTCACTTTTTCACTCACATACTCTCTCATACATAATGGCATAAAAGTAATTAAGTACAATGTTTCTTGAATTTTGTAACATTTCATTGAAGCTAACTTTTCTAGCATTTTAAACCATTGGCATTTTTTACTAAGGATGATCATATGTGTAACCATCTTAGGCTTTAGAAAGAAGAAATGTTCATAATTTTTATTCATCTGGAGAAGAAATATATTTTTCTTTCATTTTTTCCATACTCAAATGAATAAATTATAAACAAATTGCATGCAGCAGCATATGTCAATAATATTGTTATAAGTATTAATATTATAAATTAATATATTACATTTTTAATTATAAAATATACTCCAAAGGAAAAAAATCAACTTCATATTTCTAAGGCAGATACCTATATCTATAGACTTCTGTAGTTAAAATGGCTGCAGTATTTTCAATGAAAAATTACCTCGAATATTTTTAAAAGTGTGACGCACCTTATAATGAGCCATATCTGATGTGGCCCACTTCTCAAAAAAAAGTTGCTCATGCCTGATGTATGTACTTGTAGCCATTCAGTATACAAATATTAAATCATAGCTACTGTCTTTAGAAAGATATTTCTACTAAAGCATTCTCCAAAATAAATCCAGAAATACCAAACATTATTTTTATTATGGTCTTCCTTCATTCCATATAATATTTACAAATGCTCTCTGTGATTTCAAGAATGCAAAAGGAAAGAAGTGATACCTCCTCCAGTTTTCTTTATAAAATGATGGCATTTTCACAATATATATTCATTGTTCACTAACGTTAATGTAATGTCAATAGGATAGAAAAAACAAGAAATCTCTGTTTTAGATACATTGCAAGTTATATTCCTTGATTCATATATATAAAAAAATCATATATATGATAGTTTTAAGATGTTAAAAATATTCATAAAAAGAAAATTAAAAAATGGTTTATTTTTCCATTATTTTAAAACTCTGTGTCAGGAATATTTCAGAAGAAAAAAGAAAAATATTTTAACATTTCATATGAGATACAATGAAGCTATATTTTAATGTAATGAAATAAACTAGGTGGTATTAGAATGTCCCTGGATTAGGATCTCCTGAAACAATTCATAACTTATTGCAATCATATGAGAGAGAGAGAGAGAGATGCTGGATTGTTCAATGACAGTCCTCAAGTTCAGGATATATTTCTATATTATCTAGCATTTTTCTAGTAATTGGTCATCCTGTCTGGACACCTATAATCTTTAATTGATATTCAAGTTTCTTTAAAACATGTATGCATTTAAAAAAACCTGAATTCAACTTAAAGATTGTTCACCAAAAGTCTGAGACAGCATTTCAAGGTTTTCAGTAGTAGATTTGCTGAGGTCTGTCAATGAATGGTGATGGTGGTGGGGCAGTTGCAAAATTAATATTAGCTCAAGCCCCAGGAAGTCATCCTCCCAGGCAGTATCTCTCATTCAGGAGAGATCTGGTGTCATTACTCGCTTATTGCCCAAGGCATCCCAAAAAGGGGAAGTGCTGAGAGGGTTTGATCAATTTTTGTACGGCTACTGAAATCCCATTTTAAACTTGACATTGGGTCAAATCCTGTGCAAGTGGATAAATCCCACATGCAAAATGCAAGTATGTTGCACAAATTTATCAGCTATTCTAACACTTTACCAAACCTTGTGTAATAAATGGACTCAAGTAGATAGCATGAAACCTATTGGCAGACTAACTCAGTAGGCTTGGTATTAACCAGAACAAGCTGTGTATCATTAAACCTTAGCATGTACAGTTCAGAAACTTTCTGATACAACCTTGTATCTCTGGGGGTTTTTAATATTTAAAAACAAATTTAAATGTTTGCTAAAATAATTCTGATGCAACTGTTCTTTTCAGCAAGATATATTTATATATATGTATAAATATTCTCAGATCAAGTATACCTGTAGAAGAGACAATATGAATTTGCATTGATAAAGTCAGAGTGACCAAATACATCGGCTAAACTAAGTATAGTTTTCCAATTGTTTTTTCATTCATTTATATATATATAGAATATATGATATATTGAAACTAATTGTAGTGAAGTAATTCTAATTCAATATTGCATATCTTTTTGCTTCTATAGACCATTGTGAGTTCAAACTTCATTGAGTGTTTACATTTGTGGCCCTGTACCATACTAAGCTAAGTTTAGTAAATGTTAATGGCTTTAATCCCTAAAAATTCAAATAAAATATTGCTTAGTGATGATTTTATCAACTTTTACACAGAGAATATCACTCTAACCATAATTCAATGTTACAAAAACAAAATAATTTATATCTGAATTTCTTGGATGAGGTGTTATTAATATCTATCTTCTTTACATCCAGAGTAATGTCTTCATCTTTATTATCATGATAACATTTTGGCCATTGTGCTTTCCAGCTATCTTCAAGTGTCTGTCATACCAAATAACTTTAAAGGAATATTGAACTGAACACTTTATTTAATCTATGGAGTAGATTATTCTCATTTCCCTGTCCATGTCTAGAGATGTCTTGTTCTTTTTAGTACTGATCAATTATTACTAAATGTGCTCCCACTGCATCTGAACCTGTACTACCTGGCCCAGGGATTGAACTCACAATTCCTATGCCACCAAATTCTCAAATCAACAATTTAAACCTCTAGACTATTGTCCAAGATATTTCTAGACACAGCTGAATGAGAACTATCTAACCCTGTAGATTAAATAAAGTGTTCAGTTTGAAATCCCCTGAAGGTTACCTGGATCGACCCTGAAGAAAGCTAGAGAGTACAAGGGCTGAAACATTGTGATAACAACAACAAAGATGAAAACATTAGTCTGAATTATAAATAATGTAAATAATAAAAACAAAAAATATGTATCACTCTTGAAAGCTTAAAAGTTTAAATTTTATAAATTATTTTTTTATGAGAGGCAGCCAAATGTGAAAGTTGTTGTTGTTCTGTATGCTATGTCCCTTCAGGCAGGATGTTGGCAACCATGGTTCTCCATAATTTCCTGTCTTTTGTAGCTCTTAGTAAATTCTGTCTTTTTGTTATCTCTCCTAAACTCTATTCTGCCATCCCTTTACATAAGCTCATTAGGTAGATTTATATGCTGTTTTCCTCTATCCCCTCTTGCCTTCAATATGTCGTGTGAGTGGCAAATTTTCTTATCCCTCTTTCATCATTATGTGTCCTAGAAATTTCAACTATCTCTTTCTGATGTCTTTTTTGTTATCCATTTTCTTCAAAAACTTCATTGCTCAAATGTTCAGTTCATGATATTCTAAGCATCCTTCTGTAGAACCACATTTCTATTGCTTCAGGTCTCTTCTTCATCTGCAAGGAGATTGCCCAGCATTCACTGACATATAGGAGGACTGATATTATGTAACAGTTCAGTATAATTTTCTTTGTTTCTAACAAAATTTTCACATTTCTTAATTCACTAATTTACTTTGTAAAGAATGAAATCAAAGTTTCTAGTTTAAAAGATAAGTGCATAAACTAACTTAGGCAGCAGTAAGTGTAATAACTTGCAAAATGGAAACAATTAGACATTATATATCAATATGTTTATTATAAAATAGGAATAGGAAATAATAAGAATATATATAAACAATATTACTTTAACCTGAATATGATCTTCAAGTTTGTTGTTTTGTAAAGTGTTGCTATTACTATTCCTCCAATTGTACTGATTGCAACTGAATATTTCAAGATTATGCACCCTATTAGATTTATTGTACTAATCAATGTTATCACAATAAAATTGGTTGTAACCAACGAATGTTATCAAAATTTATAGGATATGATTATATTTATATGAACAATATACTATTTGAATATAGGGTCAAATAAAGGATTGTCTCTGATTGATTACTATAAAATATCTTTAACCACCCAGCTTTACACATTAACCATCTAGTGGTTAACCTTCCATTCACAATACCTGCATATTGAATGTAGTGTAATATTTAGATAGTCTTAGGAAAAAGTGCCTCTTATAGGCTAGCAAATAGAGTATCTTGTTGCAGCATTAGAACATTGCCATTTTCTAAGAGCATTAAAATTCTTGTACACATAATCAATACCAATTGAAAAAAATACTGAATGCAGCAGAATTTTGGATTGTCTCTGGTTTGTTGTGACTGACATAAAATATGAAGATATTGTTCCTTTTTAACAAGAACCAATATTATTTCCCCTAAACTAAGTAGATGCCTCAAGAAATATTTAAAAGAAGTGATTGAAATATTAAAATTGGCTTATAAGATATGGCATTTTTTAAAATTATGCAACTTAAACTATGCTTTTCCTTCTTATTTTTTTTCTCTCTTTTTTTTTCAATTTATGACTTAAATATCAACTTTACTTCAGAGGATAGATGAATTAAATTTAACATTTGAAGAAAAATAAATAAGATCACTATATTACAGAGTGAAAAATTAAAATTGTAACCTTAGGTATCTGTAATCTTTATGCAATTGATTGCTTTGTTCACTTCTATAATATATACTGAATTAGTTTAGGGGTGTTCTGGTTTCTTTTTTTCTTATTTCATATTATGAATATACCTTATTTAAATTTTTTCAAATGATTATCTTTTGAAGGCAATAGCAAAAATATTTAAAAAAAAAACTGTATTTATTAAATTTAATAACTGCAGAAGTGTTTTTGACAATCATTCAAAGGCAAATTGTCTCCGTACAAATTGCTATAAATGTAGTCATGTGACCAAAGAAAACTACTGATCCATTCATGTTATGCATATTGTGACTAAATCATAGAACAGTAATGTCACTGTTATTAAATTGTGGAAGGCTGAGGAGGGGTGAAAATTTGTCCTTGTAAAAATATTCAACTCATCCAAAAAGAAATAGGAAAAGAAAAGAAAGCAGATAAAGTATAAAGACAAAGATTTTTATATTATAGAAATTGCTTAGATGCTTTCCAAAATTTGTCTCGTTTTTTCAGTTCAGTTCCTTCTTTTGAAAACAATTTTCATGTCAGAAAATAGACTAGACATATGAATATTTCTTAATGTCTTTTCTAACTATTTCGATACAGACTTTTACTTCGAATACCTACTTGATATGTTGTCTTTTATTTGTACATGGAATGCAGACATAATATTAAACACAAGAATGCATTTGAATATTTAACAGAAAAGTGATTGGATCTATTGTAAAGTGTGTTACTTGAAGAGTATAAAATTTCTAATAACTTAATAACTATACATGCTTAAAAACTGAAACTTAATAATTTGATATATTGTATGTGTTACATGTTATGTAATTTTTATCTTTCTCCATAAATTATAAGTCACTTAAATTTTATTTTAAGTTGGTATCCACTCAGTAGGGATATCATATCTTATTAATAATTTGAAATATAAAGAAGTTTTTATTTTGTCTGAAACTTATTGATTAACAGAATATGTTTTAATAATGTGTCTGTTATAAATTGAATGTTTCTAATATATTCATTTCACCAATCTTAATTTATATGAATTTTTAATATTTTCATCACTAACACTACAAAATAATATTTTCATCTAATACTGGCATGATTAAAATCTGATATTGTAGTTTTATTATTTGCTTTATACATTCCCCAAAAGAAGCATTATTGCTGTCAAAAACATATTTTGATTTTTAATTGCAATATAAAACAAAATTTTTAAAACATTTTGCTTTTATGCTTAATAGCAAAGTATTTCAGGATGAAGATTCAGATTTAAAGTTACATAAAAGAATCTCAGAAATAAATTGTCAAAAAATACAACAAAATTAAATTTCAGATATAACTAATGTACATACATACATACATACATACATATATATATATATATATATATATATATATATTATATATATATATATAATGAGTAATAAAAGGAAACTACAAAATCACAATAGTCAATGTAAAATATAAAAAATATATGCAAACCATTATACAAAAATATAATATATAAAAAACTCAAATATTTGGGAAAGTTGTAAAAGAGTGAAATATAATTACCTTATAATATATATATATATATCCATTAGTGGAACCAACAAACAACTTGCGAAAAGACCTAAATACCCTTAAACAAGATAAAATCTTGAACAAGGACAGCAATAAGAAAAAATAAAAAAACACCTACCTATTCAGTTTCACACTCATGCGACCTTCAGACAACTTGAACACCCAGAGTGTAAGCATAAAACCTAAGTTATGACTAGAGCCATCCTTTCATAGGAATTAACAGTCAACTAGTTTATATAATATATATATATATATACATATATATATATATATATTGTTATATTCTGTGCTAATAGCAATATATACTTGACAAACACGGTGGATAAAATAAGTAAAGGTTTATTGTAATAACAAGTACAATAAGAAAAAAGGTAACAGTTATGCACAAAATTGTTGCAAGTCAATCCAGTAGTGAGTACTACTATTGGAAGGTCGGTATTTCTTACGTAAGTCTGAGTTGTACTCAACAAAACCCAGCTAAACTCCTGTAGTCTGTTGACTTACTGCTACTTATAGGCAGTTACTACCTATAGTGTAGTTACTCATGGGGGTGACAGGTTATTCCATTACATCATATATATATATATACATATATATATCTTTCGCAGACAGTACTGTTTCACTGTATCACAGCTCCTCAGTGTGACTAGACATCCGAATGCTTCAAGCCTAGACCGAAACACAACCAATTTGGTGTCACTCAGAGTTTCTACCACTGAGCTATCATCATTCAGCAGAGAGAAATAGCTAATCCTAGCATATTGTTTTTACAAATGTAAACAAACACCAGTCAGAGGGCTCCAATTTTTAATGAAGAGCTTTGCATTAGCACTGGTGGCTATTGTTATATATATATATTTATTTCATTAAATAGAATGGAAAGGAATATTTTGTAAATTTTTTATTCATCTTATGTCCTTACAATTTTTCTTTTTTGAGGACTAAGTGTCTGGAAGAAATGTCCATAGTGTTTATTGTCTCACATACTTTCAACTAATATTTTAGTCATTTTCATGGGGAAATGTATGTTTTTGGTTTTATTTTCTATCCTGGGTTTTAAAAGTGCACATAAGTGGAATAAAAACTTACAAAACCTTGTCTCCTATATTTAATAAAACATGAGTATTTCTACTCAAATATATACCAATCAAAATGAAAGTAAATGCTGCAACATCAAACAACAGAATATAAAACATTGTTTCTCTTGAGATGCTATTTGCTTCTTTTTCATCCAAACAATAAAATGTAAAACTAAAGTCTGAAGTCTCATTTCAGTATCCAAGCTTATAAATTTCTTTTGAGGATGGAAAACAGGGTATTTAAAAATATCATCATTGCCATTGTTTTCAAACATGACTTTAACTGCTTGGATATGGTGTTGCTTTCCTTCCTGCAATCTGTTCATCATTCTTTGCTTCTTTTTCTGTCAAAATAAAGCAAAATATTTCTCATAAAGCATCTTTAAAGAAATGGTTATTATTAGAAGAGTACCATAAAAAATATATTGTGCTGAGTTGGTGACTTAATAAAATACTGATATCATTGTTGTCACAGATTGTCTAAGCATACACATGGGTTAAATGTAAAAGGTAAGATGCGAAAAGATATGCCCAAAATCTAGCTGCCAACTTTAAGCATCTGTATTTCATGATCACAGGTCCTGTAACCCATTAGGATCATCTGGGCACCATATGTACTTCAGCCATAGCAGCAATGGTGTGTTTTGGGCAAGATAGCCTAATGGATCCCAGCCCTCTCCAGGCTGGTTTGAATTCAGAGTTTTCCTTCTAGACTGGTTGCTAACCAAGGCTATAGAGTTCAGTCTGTCTTGTTAGTTACCCATAGTTGATGGGAGTGGGGAGAAGAAATGGATTCATGCCTTCCCATTCTGAGCTGCTATCCATTTCACCATCCATCAGTATTTATAAGGACAGTTGAACAACCAGCTAGTTTAAGAAATATGCTATGGCACAATTTAAGTAGATTCCTCTGTGATCCATGCTTGGTTCATACTTGAATTATGTGAAAGATGTATAAATTTGTTATTTGACTTTGCACAGATGGATAAATCCATAATGCTTGAGAATATTTTAAAGCAAAATACTAAGCAGAAATATTGATTTTCATAATATTGTGTGAAATAAAGAAAATATCACTGTGCCTTTATAGTTTTTATCTACTATGAAACTTGCCTAACAAATTAATTCAAATTGTTACTATTCCCATTTTTTAAAAACTGTCACTGATTAGATACAATAAAACAGCAGATGTATTTAAATCAGAAGTTACAAAGCATAGAACTAAATCAGTTAAATTTATCAATATTCTGAATGACCAAATACTACTTAAATACAGGATGAATCAAATGTTATACATCAGAAGATTAAATTAGTTTATCCTCATACAAGTTCTAAATAACCAGCAACTTCAAAATGGTTCCTAACCAAGCATTTGAATGCTGTCAGAACACTTCAAATGTCTCTTCTTTAATTTCATTATATTTCCATCAAAGTGCTCTTTGCCAATAATTACAATAGTGCATTCTCTTCAGTTGGCCCCCGGTTTAAATCATGCCTCTTAACTTTTAAGATGATCTATGGAATCATTCTAATGGCTTTCCAACTGTTCACCACAAGGTGCATATTAACAATCTCACTATTTATTACAGATTACTGTATTTCTTGGTATATTTTAGTAATAAGAGAAAATGACAATAAGCTGACAAATCTAAGGGAAAGATGAACGAGTTTCCCCACTACACATTCACAAAAAGAAAAGAATCTAATAATTGTATATCAAAGTGTAGTAAAATCCATATCATGAATATAGCCTTAAATATTTTGAATATAACTAGAAATATTGTTTTGAATTTTATTTATATTTATTAATTATTTTTGTTGATTTTTGTATTACAATTATTCAGGCCATCATTCTAAAACCATTTAGTAAACTGTACAAGTAAATCTGAAATTCTGTGGGACTGTGGTGTTTACAAAGAAAAAATTTAAAAATCTATATAAATTAAGATTTTGTAAAACAAATTAGATTCAAATTATAGAAAACAGATTGAAACATATTCTATTAATTAATCAGTGTCAGACAAAATAAAAACTTTGTATTCAAAATTATTAAGATACAATATACCTAGTGAGTGGATAACAACTTAAAGTAAAATTAAACTGGTTTATAATTTACAGAGAAAGAAAAAAATTACAGAATTTAAAACATATCAAATTATTAACCAGCATAATTTCAGTTTTTAAGCCATGAGAAATTTTATAATCTTCAAGTAACATATTTAAATTGAGCCAAGCCTTTTTCTGTTAAATATTTGAACATATTTTGTCTACTACTACATCTGAGAACCGTGTATAAATAAAAGATATCTCAACTGATGTTTAGTCCTTTTTTTCTCACTTTCCTTTACTACTTTCTGTAGGAATTCTTATTTCATTTCTTTGTCTGGTATCAACACTTTGTCATCTGCATATCTAATGTCATTAAGATTGTGGCCGCCAGTAATGAATCCGAGTAGGACTTCTAATTCTTTCAGAATAACCTCACTGAAAGTTTGAACAAGTCTGATGCAAAGTCACATCTTTGTCTTATCCCCATTTTATTTTTATGTATTTACAGTAAATACATAAAAATAAAATGAATTCTTTTTCTGCCTATATACAGGCAGTTTGCTCCCCATATAAGTTCTGAATTATTCTAATAACTTTCCCAAATAAATCGAGCTTACCTAGCAGTTCAAACTGTTCTTTGTGTTATAGAGTGATAAATTCCAATAGTTTAACCAAATTGCTTTATTTCTTATTTGAATCATCATCATCATCATCATCATCATCATCATACTCCTCCTCCTTCTTCTTCTTGCCATGTTCCTTCAGGACGTTGATGATCATGGCACTCCACAATTTCCTGTCCTTTGTAGCCCTTAATAAATTTTGTCTTTTTGTTACCTCTCCTAAACCCTGCTTCACAATCCATTTATTCAAGATCATCAGGTAGGTTATGTATAGTTTTCTTCTGTTCCTCTTATCTTCCATCTGTCCTATGAATATCAAATTTTCCAAGCCCACTTTCTTTGTTACCTGACTTAAAAATTCCAACTGTCTCTTCCTAATGTTAAGTATAAGTGTCCTTTTTGTTTCCATTTTCTTGCTCATGGCTTTTAACAATCAAAATCACTCTGCTATTTGAGCTAAATTTTGATTTATATAATTATTGGTAACAGTTTTGTATTTTTCTAACAATAATCTGCACTGATCAATCTATAAAATAAGCATGTAAATTAATTTAAGAAAAAAACAAATTATTTAACAATAGCTAGAATATACTTAATTCAGCATATAAGGCTCTACAAATACACACACATATACTGCTAAAATCTATTATATATTTTGTGGCTAATAATAAGGAAGCATTTTAGACCATTTTCCTAGTTTTTAATATTCTCAAGTATTTTTTAAAAAAATTATTCATCCTTTTCTTTTTAATAATGAGAATAATAATATAAGGCAAAACAATATAAATATAGAGTTAAGCAGACAAAATTTCATTATCTAAGAGATAATTTCCTATTGATTTTCATTATATTCATATGAGAATGTTTGTCTTTGCATATAAAATATTTTCCTTTAGAATTAAAATTTATCCATATTTTCTGTTTTGTTTTGTTTTTTTTATTTTCCCTGTTTAGTTCTTTTTTATTGATTTAAATTGTTTTTTTATGTATTAAATTCCCTTTAGAAATTCAATATATCTTCCTTTTTTTAGTGGAAACTTGAGGCTATGTTCACTGATATATTTTTTCCTCTCATATTCTTCTCACATGATCTGCATTCCTTATTGAAAAAGTAACTTTAGAATTGCATGTTTTCTTTTATTGCAATTTTTTCTATAATAGCATTTTATATTTCTTTTTTTTATTTCCTGTGACCAGAAGTAACATTGAGTACTTAAAAATAACAGCAAAAACAACCCAAAAAACCCAAAGAGGCACCAATATTGCTAATATGAACTACAATGAGTACCAATATCTGAGATCCTAAAGAAGTTTAGTTCAGGCATTAGTTGTACTACCAATACTAATAATCCTAATGACCTATTAACTCCAATAAAAAAAAAAACATCTTCCCACTCAAATGAATTGTTCTTTTGTAAAGATTACAATCTCCAAATGTTACATGTTAGAGCTGAGTACTTTATGTTCTAAACTAAATAAATGATTGCAATGGAACAGTACTTTCAATTTTACCATTTTACTTATATTGTAATATAGTCTTTTATAATGAAATTAAAAAATAATTTTTTTTTATTTATCTTTTAGTTTGTGCCAAAGGTAGTTACTAAATCATTAATTAAATCCTATATATAAAGTAACAATAATAATAATAAAATAATTAGTTTCTACAGCTATATCATGTTGAAACATAAGTTCTCATTTGATTGCCAAAGTTAAGCAACATTGAGCCTGGTCAGTACTCAGATGGGTGACCACTGGGGAATACCATGTGACAAGCTTAACAAGCTGACAAGAGATACAATCTTGCTACTTATGCTACCAGAAGACCTTGATATATAAAGGTGCTTCTGAACTGACAGGTCACAACTTACCTGGAGTTGGGTGAGTGAGATGAGCAAGTTTCTACTGGTAAAAAATTGCAATGGTAATCGTAAATTTAGCTATTTCCTTATAAGGAAACATTTGGCATTCATTGACTGAGCAGTTATTGCTGTTGTTGGTTGAAATTTATAAAATCTTTCTCTTAAAACAATTTTTCAGGAAAATAGGTTTCTGAATCCCAGTGGCTGTTATCACTCTTTTCAGTACTGATGGGAGTTTCCTTATATCTTAGTGGCAATATTGCCTTGCTTGAGGTGAAATGATTAAAAAAAGCCATAAACCTATTTTTTTTATCTCAGCTATGGTTTAAATAGTAGAGCAGCCATGGCTCTTGAGCTTTGTATAGCAGCCAGTCTAAGAATGGAACTATTCTGAATTTGAAACCATCAAAAAGACAATAAGAAAGCACTCTAGTGTATTTTTCAAAAAGTCATTGAAGTTTATGAATATTAAAGAGAACGAAACTGTTGAAAGCTATGACAGCTTATATGAATTTTTTTTAAATCCTGAAGGGACATGATATTTCTTTTTAAAATTGGCTAATTGGAGAGTAAAACTGCAGGAAAACAGTCCCTTACCAAGATCATCATAAGAAGAGGAATCTTCTAAATTGATTCCAATTCTCTGTTGCTATTCATCATAACAATGACACCATTCAATTTTATTTTATGAAGTTGTAATGGAAGATACGGATTTACAAAACAACAGGAAAATTCAACCTTTTTATGAATGACTTGAAGATCATTGCCAAGAACAAAAATAAATTGAAGACCTTAATACAAATAGTCAGACTCTCCAGACAGAACATTAGAAAAATATTCAGAATTAAGAAACATTGCAATGGTGGTGATGCCCAAAGGTAAAACAGGAAGAACAGAAAGAACTGAATTACAACCAGGATGCTGAGCAAGAAATAAATTTTTAAGTACCTAGGCTCAGTGGGAACAAATTCATGTAACCATTATACAGGGTGTGGTAGAAATAACTCTCACATAATTGTAAGATATTAGTGGTGTCTTCATTGAGCTGATGTCTTACCATTATGTAAGAAGTATTTCTACTGAAACCTGTCTAATGTAAAAGAAAAAGTCAGCAAAGTTTATCTCAGAAGAGCAAAATAAATATGAGAAATTAAACTCAGCAGCAAAAAATTGATCAAAGAAGTAAATAATTGGGAAATTTATATTTTAAGATATTGATGATTCTTTTTTAAACTGGACAAGAAGGGAATTGAAGAAGTTGCATAAATCCTTCCACCCAAGAAATGACGACAATAAACTCTATACGAGAAGGAAAATAGAAAAATTTTCAGCAATGAAGATTTCATTAACTTGGCTGTCAAAGGACTTGAGAACTACCCACACTAGAATCATAAAAGGATAATTATAACAGATAAATTTTGCAATAGAACTTATGGAATGAAAAAAAAAGGAGCATGAAACTCCAGAACAAATAGTGTGTTATAAAATGTGATTCCCTTCAAATATTCTCAGTCCTTCGGTAGTCATTAATCTTGTGTACCATACTATGCCCCTCCCCTTACTGCCTTGAGAGGATACTGGGCCTCAAACACACACCCAACCTCAAGTGGAACTCCTATATATGATCCATTGCTAAAGATGTAGATAAAATAATTCTGTACTACTCCAGTATGTATCTGACTCCTCATGCTATCTGCTACTTTTATAAAAACCAGATCCAGATGAAAATGGAGTACTGTTGCTATATCTGGGTAGGAGCTGCCCAGATCTCACTTTCCAGTCTTGATAGAGTTCAAAAGCGTTTCTGAGACTTAGTTGATGAAGAATTATTTTCCACCCTCCAACCTCTATCTCCCAAGCGGGATGTGACAAGTCTCTCACTGCTCTGTTGCTACTTCCATGGAAAGTGCTCAAATGAACTACATTCCTTGGTTCCACCAGGCCTAGCTTTCACAGCTAGGACCTACCATGCAACTTACATAGTAGTAAACCACCCACATTTCCTCCATATTCCATTGTCGAGAAGTAAGTTTGACTCAAACAACTTCTTCCTGCAAACCACTGCCCTGTGGAACAAACTCCCAAGAGGATGTTTCCCCAATCACTACAATCTTAACCTATTCAAGTCTAGAGTTAACCTGCTATCATATTAACTACCCCTTGATGTAACCATCTACCTTGAGTGCCCCCCAGGCCTTGTACAGAATGAACCTTACTGTAAAAAAAATGAAAAACTCTAAACACAAACCCTGGAGCCTTTTCAATAACAATTTAAAAAGAAGTAAATCTCTGCATGAAAAATGTCATTCTCCAGAAAATTATATTATTATATTATTATACTTATAAAGCCCATATGGTTTTATTTTGAGATATTGAAGCATATATTTTATCATAATAATATGCTTATATAAGAAAAATATCTATACATACAATGCATTAAACAACAAATAAAAAAAAATTTCTTTTTAATACTCCTAGTGAAAACTTTATTAAGCTAGTATAAAAGATGAATTTGTAAAAATATATGAAGGAGCTTTTAATTTCCTGCCAACAATTTTCAATTTGAAAATTCTATTGAGGAGTAGTGAACAGGTTTGAGATTATAAATTTAGAATATACTTATAATTTATATAATTAATCTGAAAGCAAATGATTTATATCTTAAAATCAAAATACTGTTTATATCTATATGTTTTGTTATATTTAATATATTTTCATAACATACCAGTGTCGAGGGTGCAAAATTTATTTCTCACACACACACACACACACACACACACACACACACACACACACACACACACTTATCGCTCGCAATCAAATATCGCTAATTCTAATGCAAGGGGAACAACTCTTTAAAGTTACTGTACTGATGCCGAGTAAGCTTTATCATTGACCAAAACAAAATAAATGCATCCACAAATAAATCTAAGACAATGTTTTGAATTTTTTGTTAATTAGTCTTTTAAATTTACTTTATTTTACTTCTAGTAAAAAAAATAACTTATTATTGTGATAAGATGAAATTAAGTATGAAATTGAAAGGAATAATGGATGTATGCCACTTCTAAAACAGAATCAGATGCCCCATTTTTATTTTTATTTTAAACAGTGTGTATTAAGTCTATCAGTCTGCGTACTCGAGAAATCTTAATAGATAAAATGTGTTCTCTGACAGGACCGAACTTACATCTCCCTTTGTAAGAGAAACCACCATTTGATCCAGTGTACTTTACCACTGGGTTATGAAGAATGCCACAGTCTAACAAGGTGCTATTTCCCCTTTTAAAAGTAAGAAGTTAGATCAAACGGTGCTTTCTTTTACAAAGGAGAATGCAGGTTTGATCACTGCAAAGGAGCACATTTCCTTTATTAAGATTTCTCAAATACCCAGACTGATTGAATAGATGTAATACACACAATTTAAAGTAAAAAATAAAATAAAAAGGGGGAGTCTATTTCAAATCACTTAACAAATTTGAGCCATTAAGTTTTTTTATAAGTTGATGTTTATTGCCATTACACAAAAATGTAAGATTTTTACCTATTCATATGATTATACATATAAATAAAACAAAAAAGTAAGTAACCAAAATACATTAAAATATGGATCCAAACCAAAAGAGATATCCAAATGAATCAATATAAACCAAATTAGAGTAAATGGATAAAAATAAAAAGTATAGATTAAGTAAAGCATAAAGAGATAGATGAAAGACAAGAATATATAAGAAAAGTAAAAGAATAAAGGGATGTGCAGTGTGGTATAATGGATAACGGCTGAGAATGGGAAATTAGAGAGCCGTATTTGAATTCCAGTTGGGTTTGTTACATTTACTTATGCACAAATACGCTTGGTTAAATTATGAATCCACCTCTTCTTCACAGCTATGGGTTAAATTATAGTTGAATAGCAGGACAGATTTGGTCCTGTAGCCTTGGTTGGTAACCAGTCTACCACAGAAAGAAACAGTCGTCTACTGCAGGAAAATCTTCTGCCTAGTCAGTCATGAATCAAAAAAACATGATTGCCCAAGTGTGTATCACATATAGCACTCATAATGGATGTTTTTTCTCCTTTTTAAGATTTAATCTGACAAAATATTATGCATGAATTTGTGATAATAAACAGTGAAAGTTTACAAAACTATTTTAAATAAAGATTTAGGATACTAAGCAAGGCTAAAAAAGAGTGTTGCATAAGATAGTTTCCTCTATTATATTATTTACTAACAATGCCACTTGAGCTAAAGATTATAATGCTCAGCAATAATAGATTCACTAACAGACATTTTAAAATAGGTTAAACAGATCAATTTTTGATAGTACATAATCAGTAATATCTTTGGCATACTTGTCTTTTGTTTTTTCTGCACTCAGAATCAAATAAGTTTACACACACACACATACATGCACATATATATTGAATGTTTGCTTATAAAGAAACAGCTAATATTACCATCACCATCTATCTTCCTCTCTCTCTTTTTCTCTTTACATACATACATGTGTGTATATGTGTGCCCTTTCTATAAATATTTTCACAGTAATTGTTCTGATGAACCTATCTATATGTTACCTAAATTTTATGAATTTAAGTGCAGTACAAGATTGGTGACAAGGTCTCATCATTTTACAGTTGAAATGGCTGAAATGGTTACATCTGTAACCGTAAGTTCTATGCTAACAGCTTCTTTTGCACATCTCATTTGTGGAACTCACTTCTGGCTTCTTGATTTCCAGTCAACATTGATCTTCAAAAGTTTAAATGTTATCTTATGTCTTTTTAATTCCTGTTCTTTTATTGCTCTCACTCCATAATAATTTTTTTCTCATATTCTCTCTCACTCAGTAACCCCTTGCAACTTAGTGACTTTATTGCTTTGCTTGGAGTGAAAAGATTAAAAAAAATAGACAGATATTATAGCTATATGTGTACATATAAATAAATATATTTTTTAAAATTTTAGTTATATTTATAAAATAAATGGTGTGTAAGCGCTATTTTAGACAATCCAAAAGTTGCTGGAAAGTAAATATATTCTGAATTCTTGAATATGGCGAGTACATTATGGCCATGTTCATAGTTGACGTTATTAAGTGTTTTGTTTTTTTATAATAATAGCTTCCATAAATAAAAATAACAAAATATTTGTGCTTCTTTGAGTAATTTTATTTTTGTACTTATTAACCCTTTGACCCCTGCATTCCTGAACAATTTTAACTCTTCTGCCTGAGGTTCTGAGTAAAGATTCTCAAATAATTGGTATGTAATGTTTCACAGTAGATGTAAAAATAGTTACAAGTGTTTACTCACCGTTCAACCTGTGGCTGGGTATTATGTCATTTTTCTCTACCACCAGTAAAGTGATGGTCAGGGCTTAAAGGGTTAATATCCATTGATATGTTCTTTACCTATTTTCAGTAATTATTAAAAAGTGTATAGTCATTTTTAAAAGATGTGAATAAGACATTTTTAGTATGTCACACACACGCATTATAGTGTATGATATATATATATATATATATATATATATATATATATACAATATGATAAAAATATAGTTTTAAAGTATGTTATATGTATGAATAAAAGTGCTCAATACCAGAGATAGAGTGTATATAAATATAAAAGTGGATACTGAGGTCAACACCAAGTGGTAACACTCTGTTTCATGGTTGAATGCACTCTTCAGACCGTAAAGATTGTGTTCAAGCATGAAACAGACTGTTGCCACTTGGTGTTGACCTCAGTGTCCACTCTTAAATATATACATCTTATTTTGTTAAAAACAAAATAAGATATATGTTTTGTTAAAAAAAATACAGTCAAAACGCATAGTAAAAATATAATTTTCTTCCCTTTGAACTGAATTTGAAAATGAATCAGTCATCATTTATATTTGTTTGCAAGTTGATTCATAAAATATTTCAGGGAACCCCTCCCTGGATTTGAACAGGAGTAAAGCTTTATCGTGTGTTCCCTGTTTAGGATTGGGTTTCCAGTTTCTTCTAAAGTCTACTTCAACTTTATATTTTCACATCTCCACTTTAACTCAGAAGTTTTACTTACTAATTTTTTTTCTTCTCAATAAGAGTAGATAGATTTGCCTTGTGTCTAGTTCACACTCCTCCCTGGGCTTTTGAACATGAGCAGAGGTTTATCCCTTGTTCCCTGTTCAGGATTAAGCTCCCAGTTTTGACAAAGTCTTTACATTCTTGTTCACTCTCAGTAGCCCCTTGTATCTTAGTGGCATATCACCTTGCTTGGGGTGAATTGATTAAAGAATTATTTAAAATTTTATATTTATTCACTCTAAAAATTTGAGTTTAAATTGTTTTCTCTATAACATGATCTTTGCCAAAATTCTTTAAAATAAAGACATCTGCAACTATAAAGAATATCAATCCAAAGAACCAAGTCTTTCTTTTACTCTTCATATTCCTCCATTTTCAATCATTATATTTTTATCTTTCATGTTAAATGAAGTTTTAAAGAAAAATTTATCAATAATATCAAAGCCATTCCCACCTAGATAAGCTTGATACTACTTATACATATACTAACACATATATACATATCCAAAAATGAAATGTATATATATATATATATATATATATATATAAATGGATTTGTTTTTAATCCAACATCTTTATTACTTTAACCATTATTTTTAGTGGATACCTGTATTTGAAATAGATGCTATATTTTAATTTTAAACAGTGTGCATTACATCTACTGGCTTGCACACTTGAAATATCTTAATAAAGAAAATATGTTCTTTGGCAGGATTCATATCTGCATCCCCCTTTGTAGGAGAAACCTCCATTTGATTCTGTCTGCTTTGGTTTCTTCTACAAAGGGATTGTAAGTTTGAATGCAGCCAGAGAACAGATTTTCTTTATTAAGACTTCTCAAGTGTGCAGAACAATAGTTTTATACACATGGTTTAGAGTAAAAACAGGGAATCTATCTCAATTATAGGTATCCACTTACAGTAACATTTGTTTTGGTATAATATATATATATATATATATATATATATATATAGATAGATAGATAGATAGATAGATAGATATTGATAATATTAGTGGTTAATATACACATGCATATATCTAAAACACACAAATATATATACAAACATACATATATATATATATATATATATATATATATATATATATATATATATGTGTGTGTAAAAAAATTCCAAGAGGATAGAATCCAGGTAGAACTCAATCTCCAGGACAGAGTAAGGATATAATAAAAAAACTCCATGGTCATAAATTATTACATTGGAATCATAAATACGATCCAATTCATCAGACATACAAATTCAAAGATTTATGTATGTACACCCTAAGTCAAACCACCCTCCATCCATAATTAAGCATATACCCTCATCAATAGAGAATAGAATCAGCATTAACTCCGCTAATAAAGAAATATTCCAACAACACAGTAATTTTTATAATGCAGCCCTAAAAAATAGTAGATACAAAAATGCTAACATCAATTATAGAAACAATTGTACTAACCATAAGAAAAACAGGAAAAGAAAAATCATTTGGTATACCCCTCCATTCAACCAAATGGTTAGTATTAAGCTAGGACATAAATTCCTAGCTTTAATTGAAAAACACTTTCCTACCAATAGTAGATTTAGTAAAATATTTAATAAAATCCCCCTAAAATTAAGTTAAAGTTGCACTGAAAATCTAGAAAGTATAATAAAAAACACAATAATAAAATCCTGAATAAACCCCCATGCCAGAATAGTATTAATAAAAGCCCTACACTTAAATTAGACAAAAATAGTGAAAAATTATATGATTGTAGAAACCCAGAAGACTACCCATTGGAAAATATATGCCACGTAAAATCTGTGGTATACTAATGTACTATCTCATCCATTGAGAGTCCTAATACTAATATGATATACATTGGGTCTACGAAGAATTAATTTAAAACCAGGTGGAGGCAGCATAAGTGCACCTTCAACAATATTAATGAAAGAAATCAGACATCTCTATCTAAATATTTTTGGCATTTGAAGGAAATGAATAAAACACCAAAAGTAAAATGGAAAATTATAAACAAAACTAGAACTTGTAAAACTTGGGATAACCCATGCCCTTTATGCCCACATGAAAAACTACAGATTATCAAGTTTCTAAATAATGAAAATTTGTTAAACAATAGACATGAGTTAACAGTTTTTTGCCAACATCATCAAATTTTTGCATTGAATAATTAGCATAAAAAAACAAACAAACAATGAAATAATAAATACAAATTTTAAACTCCATAGTCTAAATAAAAAGTTTAAAAGCCATACCCAAAAAAAAACAACCCTTTATGAAGTCATCAAAAAGACAAATGTTAGCGAATTATGACAGTTTTTTATATACACAAAACCCTTTCAGGGAAAAAAAATAAAATAAAAAAATAAATAAATCTCCATAGACACTTAACCAGACTAGACGATGTCATCTTCCGCTTTGAATTTAGACACCCCAACCTTACCCTGACTTGACCTCTTTGAATGTAACTGAGATATTGATACAAATTATTAACCCTTACACCCCTTTTTTAAAATAATTGCTCTAGCCATTACTATAGTAATTTTAATTTTAATAATGAATATGCTTATAAAAACGCATAAATTTCAGGAATTAGTTATTCAAAAAAAAATTTCGCTCGAAGATGGAACAGAGCTTGGTACTTTAATTCAATTTAATTCAAATAATTATATTGAAGTTTTCAGCTCTTCTTTTGAAACATGAGAACTCTTATGTAGCGATGGAATCATATTTTTAAATAAATAATTATATATATATATATATATATATATATATATATATCATAAAATATAGTTTTATTCTATACTATATTTATAGTCAAAAGTGTGTGTAAATATTAGATTTGACACTCAGGTCAATACCAAGTGGTAACAGTCTCTTTTATGCTTGAATGCAATCTTCTGCCCAATGATTTTTCCAGAAACAAGTCCTACTATTTAACATATAGCTAGGAGAGAAGATGGATTTATACCTTTTCCAAAGGCATTTGCATGTAATTGAATGTAACAAACCTGACAAAAATTTTAACTCAGTTCTCCGATTTCTCATTCCAAGCCACTATCCATTACACCAGGACTAAACAAGCAAGTAGATGATATAATGAATGATTATATCATTTCTTTTAAAATTCATTTAAAATTAAGATTGCAGTTGGTTTAAAAATAAACAGAATTTTTCAAGGCAAAGGTGCCTGCTAATATTCTAAAACCTGAAGTAACCCTAATTATATAAGTATCAATTGTTAAAGATCCATCTCCTTTAATACATGTGCCATCACACTTATTCTGGTAGGAGGTTGCATTTTACATTACTAAAACAGGGTAAAACAAAAGGAATTGAAAAGCTGTAATTTTTCATTGTAAATACATAAAAAAAATAATTTCCTTTAAACACAAAGTGTAAATGTTTTCTATTCAGAGTTTTAATGAATCAGCCAATCAACTGCTTGGCTCATAAGCAGCAATATTCAGCAGATATGCAGCGTTCTTTTTATAAGCATGCATGCCAGACTTTGTACCTCTCATACAAGTACTCCAGTGAATAATAGAAACTGAAGAATTTTAAATGGAAATTTAAGCAACATACCACTGAATTCTGTAGAAATTTTAATTTCACAGGTGAGTACTAATTCATTTTTCTATTTAAATCTTTTTATTGTTTGGGTCTCTATATAGAACTTTTGGGGTTGATATGAATGCAGGTTTGAATTATACCACTGCTTAATTTATTGTACATTAATTGATTGATTGATTGTTTTTTATGGGTTATCAACCTTTTACAGATTAATTAAAGACAGAAAATATCTTTTAGATCGTAAGAATTTTTTGAGACAATAATGATCTACTGATACAAGTCCTACTAACCCATAACTGTGGGGAGAAGAGTTGGATTCAACTCCTTTCCCAAGAGTATTTGCATTTGTGAATATAACAAACCCGATTTTAGTCAGTATTAAGCTCTCCAATTTATTGAAGAGATATTGTGTATATTGTCTTTCTTTTTCTCTCTCTCTCTTTATATATATATATATATATATATATATATATATATATATAGATAGATAGATAGATAGATAGATAGATAGATAAAGATAAAAGGAAAACTTTTCTTTACTGATACATCTTCTAAGGGAATTTATCATGTTTAAGTGATGACAAAAGACACATTGTCAAAGAAAATTTTTCTTTTTGTCATTATTCATATTTTCTTTTTACAGATATATTTTATTTATATCTGAATTTTTATGCACATGCATACATACATATATATATATAATTAATGTGGAGAAACTTGTCACTTAACAGTTAAGTGACAAGTTTCTCCACATTAATTCTATTAATACTCTATCCTTACTTTTTGATATCGAGCACTTTAAAACAAAAACCTGCTTGCCTAAAATGCCTTTCCACAAGTAAACTATGGAAAAAGAACCAGCAATTTTTACACTTAACATTCTTACAAATTTAATATTACATATATATGTATATATATATATATACATGTAGTGAGATGATTACTAGCAAGTGTTGTGATATGTGTACATACCTTTGTGCTAGATAGTAATTCTATAATTACTGTATTGTTTAGGAGACTTCAAGGCCAACAGTTCAATTCAGAATAAATGAAGATCCCAAATGCAAATCAACAATTTCAAAAGCATAAAAACTTAATCACTTTCACTAGTGAGAGAACTAAGAATTGCACACATGATTAAAATATAGTTGTGAGAAAAGAGAAGCATCAAAGCAAACTTTAATATAATTTATGATAATCAGTCAATGACATTTTCTTGAAAGTCTTTTCATGGATTTATTGGATTAAAGAAACAGATTTGAATCTGACTTCTTTTGTCGCAAATCTCTTCTCCATAAACAAACAAGAACATGCACATAAAACTTTGGAATATTCATAATAATTTTCATGAAGATGATTTTCTGTTGCTTTTGAATTTTAACTATTTCTCTAGTTTTAATTATTTTCAAGGCACTTAGTTCATTTCATATAAATAAAAAGATTATATTTTAAGAATTTTTATATGTTTGCTACAGTAATTAATTTCAGAGTCCACAGTAAACTCACTTTTAAGAGGATTTTTTTTTACTGGGCTCTTTAGCTGTATTCAGCAACCAGTCTAAAAGGTCAGCTCTGAAATCAAGACCACATGTAGACCTGGCAAAACATGTACTGTATAGTGAATGAAAGGATCGTGGAATTCACAATGACTCTATGATCCCAAATGTGGTCAATCTGATAGATGGATGGACTTTTTCCATGATTTTACAATGCATCTGGACAAAATGGCTAATTTTTGTTAACTATTGTTCTATACCAGAGTATGATGGGGCAAAGTGCATCAGGATTATAGTGAGATTGATGACAGAGGGTAGTGAATTACCTTGGGTGGTAAGTAGCAGATTATATTTTACAGTGGGGAGTGAAATGCTTTAATGGAGATAAAACCAAACATTCCAGAACACTGTAAATGGGGTCTTTGTAGTTAAGACATCTTCTATCATTAACTAAAAAACACACAGTATCAACAGCACACAAATATAAATATGTCAAAAGGATGGTTATTCTCTTGGCTTCTAATACTGCATACACTTTTGACTCCCTCAGCAATGTTTATTGTTTTAAAAAGCAACGATTAGAATTTTAATAAAACCCAAACATATGAAAGTGAATTTATACATTTTCTTTATTCTTAATAATTGGCACAAAAGATATTAAACTCTTTATTAGATTGATTAAAAAATGGTTTTCATAGTTATTTATAAAATAATAAATATTACATTGTAGTTGGTTTACATATTTTGATAATTTTGTAATTTTTTATAAATTTTTTAATAAAAAGATTTATTTTCAAATTTATTTCTCTATAAAATGGTAAATAACAAATATATCATGTTACCTGGTTCACATATTTTTATAATCTTGTAAATAAACATGACAAGAGAGTTAAGTGTATACAGTAATTGCAGGTGTCAAGAGAATAACCATCCTTTTGAGACTGTGTTTTTGTGAATATGAAAGTTAAACATTGCTGTATCAACCATATGCTAAAAAATTTAAAAATATATTTATAAAATATATGACTATGTAACAATGATAATGATTCTGACAATATTATCTGTACATAATTTTTAATATACCTTTATATATTCTGCTTATGAAAGATTGCTTAGAAAGTTACCCTAAATTATATTAAAATATTCAGTAGATAAATGTATATTAAAAAATTAAATACTTCATTAAAAATTTCTAATATATATATATATATGTATGTGTGTGTGTGTGTAAAACTTTCCCCCATTCCAAATATAAGAATTTAAATTTTATAGAGAAATAGATAAAAATTTAAACTAACATGTCTTTATAAAATGCGTTATTAAATAATTTCCACTTTGTTGTTTGCCATAGAATAAGCTTTGTTTTCAAGGTCATAAATTTCTCACTCGTATTTGACTTGAGTAATAAGTGCAAAGTCTTACATCAACACATTCAGAATGATTATTTTTAAATTATTAGCCTTAGGGACAGTACACTCACCACTGTGCTACTACAGAATATTTTATTCATAAAAATCCATAATTATATTATTAATGCCTGTAAAGTTTTAAAACAACAATACAGACATTTAAATTATTAAAGCAGCAGCATTAAACAAATAAAAAGAAACTAAAAAATATGTTTTCATAGAGAAAAACGTTTGCAGAACAAATCTACAGCTATTGTGTTCTATTTACAAATGAAAAGGAGAAGGGAGGCAACTCTTGTATGTTTTCAGTTTTACCTAATGAATGGCATTTGTTCGTTAATTAATTATGCCATTGTTAACTGGCGTCATGATTAATAACATATTCATAACATATTGTACACAGAGCAGAGGATGAAATAACTTATTACAGTGTCTTATATTATTTCTTTCGTGCTGAATTGTCTTCTTTTTAAAAGGAAGTGGGAAAAGAAAATTATGTTGATTGTTGAATCATTCTCGTAAATTAAATGCTTAAGTGTAAGGATATTTTACTTACAAGAATGATTCAACACTTAAATCAATATATATATATATATATATATATATATATATATATATATATATATATATGTTATATTTGGGACAAATATAACATTTGTGGTTTCTGTCTATTACAAAAATTTAGACTGGTCAACCCTTTGATCCTACTTTAAAGTACCTTCGATCATCCTTTAAGTATACTGTAATAAATAAATACATACACACACACATACATACATATATATATATACCTATGAAACAGACCTAATGCTTTTGATTTAATTATATGATTGAATTTGAAATTTTTAGTTTCTGTTTTTGAAACATGGTAATTCCTGTGTATCGATGAAACCATAGTTTTAAATCATTTAATTTATAAATTTTTTCAAAACATACTTTCATGAACGTTTTTTCCTATTGTCATTTAATGTGTTTATATATATAATTTATGCGCAAACATATTTCACATATTTTGTAAACATAAATAAATTTTACACTAACAAATACACATGTACACATAAATATTTATCCATGTGACCACTCAAATGGAATATGGCACAAGTCCTAAGTCCCAAGTGTAAATTGGACAACTTTTTGTTAATAATCCTATCTCTCTTAGCACTTCCATTTGGAATGTCTCAAGAATCAGAAAGTGACCTAGCACCACTACTTTTTAGAAAAATGGAAGAAGTGTTGCCTAGGAGAGAGAGGATCAATAAAAAAAAGGACATAGTCAATTTGTGCTTCCAGTTACAATAAGATATGCATTATAAATGACATAGCTGCATACAGTATTCATGCTCTTTCTCTCACAAACATACATACAGGGCTGGTGTATACTAACTCCGAACCCGAACCCACTGACTGGGGATGGGCCCCAAGTAGTGTTTTGTGACCTTCATTAGCTTATCAACATTAGCATTTTTCTACCTACATTTATATATTTTACAAATTAAACTAAGCACAACTGATTATTAAAAGATGAAAAATTTCCACAGATTTTGATGTTATTCTGGGGTCTTTTTTCATCCAAATCTGTGAATTTGATTTACTCATGCTAAATCTTGAAAAAAGAATATAAAATTTACTATTTTTTCTCCATAATGATGAATATGTTAAAATTATTCAACTTTTTAACAAGAAAAATATTAAGTCTGTGTTTCACTATGGATGTGGAGGAGTAACTGCACTTTGTCCTTCCTGGATGTTCTTATTGAATGTAGGGATGGTATTTTTTGTAAACCTTACATTTACAGCAGTGTTTCTCAAACCTTTTTTACACACTTGTCGAATAACTAAAACTCTGGGGTGCACTTTAAATTTTAATAAAGAAAAATAAGTCCTGAAATTTGAAAATAGGAAAATAATTTCAAAGTTTTCTGAAATAAGCATTTATTTTTAAGACATTACTTTGCTTGGTGTCTCTAGTTTTTTTTTTTAAATAATTTTTTTTTAATGTAAAAATAATTTATAAATTACTCTTCTGTTAGATTGAAACACACCTGGCTACCTTTCAGGGCACATTTGTGCGTCCGGGTGCACCCATTGAGAAACGCTGATTTACAGGTTTATACACAAATTGGAACTCTTTTGTTCCTAAGACTCACAAGATTGGCCTGATATCCACTTTGGTCCACCACACTTTAATGATTTGTTCTCCTAGTACTTTTTGAACAAAAGACCTTCATGAAATCCCACAAAAATATTGGCAATTATTGGACCCCAAATGACGTCATCTTTGTTTAAATCTATGTTCTTCTACTGTGGGTTCAAGTCCTCATGTACACATGCACACATATATAGCCTGAAGATTGCATTTAAGTACAAAACAGATGGTTGACACTAGGTGTTGACCTCAGTGTCCACTTATACATATATATATATATATATATGTAAAATATAAAAGTGTACACTGAAACCAACACTGAGCAGTGACAGTTTGAAGACAATCTTCAGGCCTGAAGATTGCATTCAAGTATGTAACAGTCTATCACCAATATTGCTTTTGATATCAGTGCACACACACACACACACACACACACACATATATATATATATATATAAACTCAGTCAAACTGACATACAGATTTCTTCCTGTATATTAATATATTAATGCATATTTCTATAATAAATATTTACTGCATTAATTATATATATTTTATAAATTTCATTACGAGACAAGTTTATAAAAAATGAAATGTATATTACATTTTTTATAAACTATAAACATATATATGCATATATATATATATTCAGTTATATGGATATGAATTTCATACAACTCATATCCATACAACTGAATATATTAGCTCTATCACTGATGTTGAGTACTTTCCACTAAGTCCTGCACATATAAATATATATATATATATATATACATACACCTTGTGTAAATGTTTATTTGTGCATTTTCAATCTGTGAATAAACTGTGTGTTTGTAACCACCAATAGATTAGAAAAAAGATAACTGTAAAGGGTAGCATTAGAAGAAATAGAGAAGGGAAAGGAATTACAAAGGGCAAAATATCAGAAAAGAAGATTCAGTTTGTGTATTTGTGATAGTATTGCCATAATATCAGTCTCTCAATAAATTGACAGTAAATTTGACTTTCACTGATCATTTTTAAATTTTCAGATTTACCCCTTTATTTTTTCATGAATTGTGCACAAAAAAATTTAATATACGCAAAAAACCTGTAGATTTGTTAGATTATATTATATGTTCTGTGTATAACACAACAAGCAAATACACTTAGATGCAGTATTTTCAATGTAGTATATTTTTTATATGTACGTTTCATGTATTAAATTTGTATTTTTATATATTTTAATATTTTCCTGAGTTTTTTGAGAACCTATCGAAATTATTAGGTTGGTGTCAAAATAATATCGTTTTTTGACGTTAAAAAATACGTCAAAAACGATATTATTTTGGCACCAACCTAATAGATAAGCATTATGTAAGGGAGATAACTATTCCAAGTCAGTGGAGTTAAGATAAATGAATCAATTTAGACGAAAATTAATCCACTTTAAAATTATTACATGATTTTAATACATTTTTGTATTCTTTAACTTTTTTCCTTTAAATAATTTTAATTTTATACTGACCTATCAATTTAAACATTTTAATTATTGAAGTTCATTGCATGAATCCATATTGATAAAAAATATGAAACTGATAAAGATTTATAAAGGGATTTATTTTAGAAAAAAAGAGAGGGATAATATATAATGTATACATATTATGTTTTGAAATAATTCCCTAAAAATGAAATCGTGTATAATAATGATTTCTTTCATTAATTTATATTCCAAATATTTTTTATGTATATTTCATGTTTTCACCTTATACTGAACAGATTGTCTTTCATAAAAGAAATTACTAATCAATTGTAGCTTCTATCTCCTTTTTATTTTATTTTCTAAATTTTTATTTTTATTTATTTTAAAGCTATGACAAAGTCCATAATCAAATGTTCTAAACTGTTCAAACTTATAAGAAAGTCAATGTGGCAGAAACATTTCACTGAGAGGCTGCTAGGATAAAGGGATGAGTAAAACTAACAGTAGCATTTTTTTAAAAATCATTTCACCTTAAGCAAGGCAATAGAGACACTAACAAGCAGGGAGTACGAGAGAATATAAGGAAAACATTATTAAGAAAAGAGAACAATAAAAGAACAGAATTTAAGAGGACAGACAATAATGAGTGATATTACATTTAAGACAAGTAAGAAGTGTGAGAAAAGAAACTGTTAATGTAGAACTTATGATTACACCTAACCATTTCAACTGTAAAATGATGAGATCTTTCCGCCAATCTAGTCATGTACTTAAATTCAAAGTCTAGGTACCATAGAGGAGAGTTCTTCAGAACATTAACCATGAAAGTATTTCTAGAAAAGGCAGCTTCCTTACAGCAGTGAGAAAGTGACTGAAGTCAAGACGCCAGGTTACTGAGAAAAATTTCATGGTTTTCCTGTTCTTAATTTAATAACCAAATATATTTCTTGCAATTTTCCCAACTATAAAATAGCCCTGGAAATGCCACCATTTTATCATTAAATATTTAAGTTTAACAACTTAACAAAATATGGGAAACAATTGTTTTCATCATTTTATATTCTATTGTCATTATGTGTGTTTAAATGAGTTCTAATGGAGCTGTGGTCAGATAGGTGTAACATAAATCATCTGGATAGGCATGTAGTAGTGTGAACAATGTAATTATTTATGAGTTTAGTTTGATCAGGAAAAACTCTGTAAAGGTCACTGACTATGATGCAGGTAAAAGCAAGAAAGTCAGCTGCTCTCTAAACCATGATAACACAAAACCTACCAGACTCCATCCTAAACATACTAGTAGAATTACAAGTATAATAACCTCATCCACATGTAAAAAAAAGGTTAAAAATAATGGAAGCCCTAATAAGAAAAAAAGAAAAAAGCCAACGCTCAATAACATTAACTATGAACATGACCACAATGTGCTGATTGTGTTTGGAAAATAAAACATCCCTATAACTCTAGATACATACATAACAGAACCCAAACATTCAGTTAAAAGTAGAAATAAAATGATCCTTGATAATGGCTAAGCATATAGCCAAAAGTACTCATAAATTGCAGAACTTTTGCACAGTTTTTACACATTTTGTGTCCAGAAAATTAAATAAAAAGCTTAATTGCAGTACCTTGTTAGTCATCTTTAACAACACATACACACACAAATATATATATATATATATATATATATATATATATATATATATATATATATATAGCACTTTACATTTTGCATATTTATTGATTTAGTGTAAAATAAAAATGTTTTTGAAAAAATATATGGTGTATTTATATTTGTGTTTTTTTTTTTTCAGATTAATCCAGTGTCTTAGGCACAATAACAAATTGAAAGAAGTTGAACAAATTCAGCAAGAAAAGATGTTCATACAAGTTTATGCCTTATTATCAGTGTTACATGGATGTCTATGTGTGGATCTCACATACACTGTGGAAGAAGAAAAAAGCAAAGGTGCTTATTTGGGTGATATTGCAGCAGATTTAGGTATGAGAAATGACCCTAGCCTGATAACCTACAGATGGCTACAACAAGGCATAAACAACAATACCGTGTTGTTCCATGTTTCTGAGAAAACAGGGAAAATGTACACAACAGTGGTTCTTGATGCTGAGACACTTTGCAGTCATAATATAGAATGCTTTGAAATGGTAGATGTTGTGGTTCAAAAGGCAAACTCTTTCATCAAATTATTAGAAGTCAAAGTGATAATAAAAGATATCAATGATCACCAACCAGTATTTCCTACAAACCAATTTAGTATAGAATTTTCTGAAGATGATAGAAAAGGAGCCAAGAGAGCAGTACCTAATGCTATTGATCTCGATGTTAGTAAAGAAAATTCTGTGATTAGTTATCATTTAAAGAATAACTTTGATGAATTATTTACTTTATCAGTGTTTACAAGTTTTGATGGAACATCAAAACTGAGTTTCATTTTAGAAAACCAGCTTGATAGAGAACTGAAAGATTTTTATATCATCCAAGTGGTTGCAAAAGATGGCGGTTCTCCAATGAAGCAAAATATTTTGAATGTCAATATCACAGTGGCAGATGTCAACGATAATAATCCAATTTTTTCTCAGAATGTGTACAATGTAACTGTTTCAAATCAAAAGACAACATCTGTTGTATCTTTATTAGCACAAGATTTGGATTCAGGAAAAAATGGCAGAGTTTTTTACCAGCTAAATTATAAAACATCACAAACAGCCAAAGAGCATTTTTTGCTAAATAAATCAACTGGAGTAGTGTCTTTGATTAAAGAATTTTCTTTGGGAGAAAAGTTAGAACAAAAGTTATATATTGATGCTATAGATAAAGGCAATCCTCCTTTGAGTTCAACTGCAATGGTTTTGGTGAATGTGATCAACCAGCAAAACAACCCACCTTTAATAGAAGTGAACTTTGTTCTTACATCTAAGGAAAATGTTGTTGCAATTTTTGAAGACATTGAAGTGGGCAGTTTTATTGCCTATGTAAAGGTCACTGACTATGATGCAGGTCAAAATGGGAAAGTCAGCTGCTTTCTGAACCATGATAAATTCCAGCTGCAAAGGCTTGGTTCAAGGAAGTACAAAATTACTGTGAAAAATCCACTTGATAGAGAAACAAAAGATCATCATAACATCACAATCAATTGTCAAGACAATGGATCACCAGCCATGTCCTCTGAAAATGCTTTTACCATACATGTTATGGATGTAAATGATGAGAGACCAAAATTAGAACAAAAGCATTATAAATTTTTTATAAACGAGAACCAAAATCCTAAAACTAAAGTTGGTTACATCAATGCTACTGATCCAGATCTTGGAGAAAGTGGTAAACTAATATATTCTCTTGTACATAACACTAAAGAATTCTTCCCATTTCAGATTTCAAAAGATGGGTTGATCTCAACAATGCTTTCATTAGACCACGAATTAAAAGAGTCTTATGAATTTAAAGTTCTAGTAAAAGATAATGGAACATATCCACTGAATAATACAGCCAAAGTTTTTATTAGAATTACAGATGAGAATGATAATGCTCCTTATTTTGTCTTTCCCAAAGTTAACCCATTATACTTTAATTTCCATTATTATCCACATCACACAAAGAACATCACTCTGCTCAAGGCATTGGACAAAGACAGCCGAGAGAATGCATTTCTGAAATATGAAATAACAAAAGGCAACCAACAGTTATTCACTATTAATCATTACACAGGTCAACTGACTTTTACCCATGTTGCCATGCAGAAAGATGCAGGTTCTTATGTGCTGGAAATCCTTGTCAGAGATAGTGGTATACCAGTACTCTCAGCCACAACTGTTTTGTATCTCACATTGACAGCAAACAATAAATCCACAGAAAAATTGAGTCCCATTCCTACACAAACAAATGAGAAGATTAATATCAAACTTGTGACTATTGTCACCGCAATTGCTGTAACTGTATCTGTAGCCATTACAGCTTCAATATCAATCTGCATTATTCGATATGCTAGCCGTGCAAATACTTTACACACTACACAGATGAGCTTGTTTAATAGATGTGTTCATAAGGAAAGTGATTCAGTGTGCTTCTCTTATGTGGCAAACTCTTGGCCAGATGTCCCTGTTACTAATGTGACCAATCAGGTCTTACCAAAAATAGCCCATTTAACAGGATTAAGAAAAGAAACCCAGCTCTTTAAAAATGAACTTTGTAATAACTATAAAGGATTAACTCCAATGCAGAAACCAAAGACCTTAGATACAATATATAAGGTAGGTTTTTAAGTTCCATGAACTTTTTAAAAAAATATTTAATCATGAATATATACATTTTTTTGTGTGTGTGGTTAAATGTTTTGATAAAATGCTTCTTTTCAAATTAATTTCATTAAATGTAATGTAATATTTTTTGATGATAATAGTCATTATGTGGAGTATAAGCATTATGTTTTTAACATTCTAACATGTTCTTACACTGTGGAGTAGTTGGCCATGGTTAAATGTAATTGGCAGAAATGCCCAAGTAGAACTGACAAAGTTTGCAATAAACTGTAACAAGAGAAAGAAAAGAACAGGACAAAAATATTAAGTAAGCAAACAATATATGCAATGTAAAAATTTCACAAACTAAGAATGTTGTTAACCCACAAAAGGGGATACAGACAAGTGATCACAGCATTATGGCTTCAAGGCAATAAAGAACAAACTAAGTTTGATGAGACTGAGAAGTGGCCTATCTTATTGGTTAGGAAAAAATCCCAACATCTATGTGTTTTGTCTATAAATTTGGGGATTGAGAATTTTTTGCAGTCATTCCTACTAAATGGAACAAACACATACTGTTTACTTGATATCAAAATGCAGTTGCATGTTCTGATGTAGTACATATTCAGGATATCATTATTTCTTAGAAAGCCTCTCTTTACTCTCTGTAGAATCCATTTGTATATCATAATAATTTGCTTAATTAAACATATAATAATTTTTGATACAATATGTTTCTAAACCAAGTCTACTCATATATCATTTCATATACATTAACAAGTTCATTCTTATATATACATAGTATTATTATATACCAATATTAAATACTTGTGAACTGTCTGAAAAACTGATATATATGAATGTGTTTATGCATATATAAGAGGGTCTTGAAATGTTTTCAACTTGACAAATAAAAGATACAAAACAAATTTCTAATGTTTGTTCATAGTTTAGGAAATGAGTCAGGCTAAGAACACTTCAGCACACCTTGTACACACACAAATGACTGTACATATATATATATATATATATATATATATATATATATATATATATGTGTGTGTGTGTGTATTCATAATCTTTGTTTTTTATAAACTATATTAAACATAGAAGTGTATCTATATATGCCAATATATATACAGTGTAACCCTGGTATAAGAGAGTTGTCGGGGCCGGAGAAGGAGTCTCTTATATCCGGGTTTTGTCTGTTTTGTTTAGGTAAGTATGGGAACACTTCATATAACGCTTTTTACGTACAGAACACTAGTTTATTTAACAGTTATAGACATAAAAAAACACAGACAAAAATACATTTTCAATCAGTTTTCAAAATAATTCAATCAAAAATTACTTTTTCTTAAAAAAGTCAGTCATTTTTTATTGTACAGAAATCTCTTTGTTAACATCATGAACACTTTCATACAGTCCGTAATTCATTTTCAATGCGCCATCAGGATTACTGCTTTTTGCTTCAAAGTAGGCTGTCAGAGTTTCAAGCGCATTCAATGTAGCCAGAGAATTTGGCACTGGTTTATCACTTTCAGAAACTTCAGAACTTACACTTTCAGCATCATCATCTTCGTCAAAATCTTGATCATCCGATTTTATACCACGTGTGATGTCCGTGTCAGTCAGTTCTCCATAACATTGTGTACGGTCGTCGAAGCTGATAAATTCGTCAAAATCTGTTTGCCGTGGTTTTGCCGACTTACCAACAGCTACAGCTTGCTTTTCACTGCCGTCCATGTTTGTGAACTGAAGCATCGTGAGTCTGTCTTTGGGAACTTTTGTCGTCGCCGGCAAATCGCAAAGATCCAGACGGCACGGCTTTGTAGAAAATTCCCGTTTCATCACAGTTCCAAACATATTTTGGATCATATCCACGAAAAAGTTGCGGCAAAACGTTTGTCACCCATTCGTTGGCAGAACCGTGATCTGCTGACGTTGATTCGCCGTGAAATTTTTTGAACGAAACGTTATTGGCCTGCTTCCAGCGCATGAGCTAGCCATTGCTCGGTTCAAAATCAACTTCAAGATTTACGGCCAGTTGTGATGCTTTCTGCCTGATGACGTGATCGGTGACGGTAGCTCCATGAGCACATGCTTGCGTAAACCATAGTGTAAGCGCTTCGTTAACGTCCTTGTGCACGGATTGGCGCTTTCGTTTGCGATTAGAGTGTTTCCGTTCATTTGCATGCAAGATCTGAGATCGTCTTCTTTCTTGAGAATTTTTGCTGCTGTTGAATAACCGATTCCGTACTTTTTGGCTGCAGCGGCCAGTTTGAGTTTCTTCACTTTGACATCGTCGATGAGCTCCAACTGTTCAGAAATGCTCAGAGTTTTTCGTTGAGATGCCGACGTTGACATCACTAATCACAATGATCGCAAGCAAACGGTTTTCAGTGGCAAAATTAACAAACAGACAAACTTCTGACTCAACAGAACAGTGGGTAAAGTGAAAGTGCTGTCCAGTAAATGCAACGACAAGCAAAGTCGGCAAAAAAGCAGGCGGCGCTACACTTAGACACACAAAGCAAAATCATAAGGTAGAGGGTGTCTCCTACAGACACAGATTGGACACACCGTGTCTCTAGACTAGTCAAGCAAGATTAAGTCATTGAACTTCACTCTCTCTCTAACTGACCTCTGTTTGACCGATTTACGACATCACACTGTCACTCAAAACGAACTCTCTTATATCGGGGAGGACGGGACCAGAGAAAATCTATCATGTATCCGGGTTTCTCTTAAATCCGGGTCTAATTTATATACATTAACACAGGCTCTAATTTTGGACCAGATAAAATCTATCTTATATCAGGGTTTATCTTATATCCGGGTCTCTTATATCCGGGTTACACTGTATCTGGTCATTTCAAATTGCATATCTATTCATCCGTCCTTTCTCAGAAACATCTGAATGTACAATGGTGAAAACTAGTTTATTACATTATTTACCTACATGCAGAGTAAGTAATGAGCTCAGTTATACCACATAAGATTTAATCTTTATAATAGTAAATAAGAGAAAAATATCAATAAATACATTTATATAAAATTATAAAAGATATATTTTAAAAAGATGAAACAAAAACCTTCAGAGTCTAACTATATTTCTGAGATGAGGTATTACGTACAGTATTTACATTATGCGGACCATTGTCCTCATCTTTGTCGCCATATTTGTCACAACGTTTCGGCCGTTGTACGCTCCGGCCTTCTTCAGGTGGTTGGAACAGTCTACCCCAGGGATCGAAATAAAGGGTTCAGTTCGAAATTCCAACCACCTGAAGAAGGCCGGAGCGTACAACGGCCGAAACGTTGTGACAAATATGGCGACAAAGATGAGGACAATGGTCCGCATAATGTAAATACTGAAACAAAAACCTATTGAACAACCATTGATAGAAGCAAATAAATACCAGTGGAAAATGAACATTTATAAATGGTAGGTTCTAAAGAGTTGTAGGTTATTCTACATCATTTTAAGTAATAGTTAACATTCTTGGGGTGATGTTACTTCTATCATTTTAGTGGCAGCTATAATGCCAGAAATTGAGGAACAGTTTACAAATTTCAGAGACACTGTAGTTAGTCTTTATCATAAAGGTGAAGGTCACAGAGTCATTGGTATTGTGCACTGTGCAAGTAGAAGAAACATGGCTTGATAGTAGAGCAGGCCTTTAGTTATTATGCTTCAAATGATTTCAGTCATACACTAAGCAGGACTGAAGGCAAGGTAAAGGTAAGGATTATTGTCAAAGAGATGGTAGAAGATTTCTCAGTATCAAAAACAACAGTTATAACATAAACTGTCAGTGACATACTTGCATGGTTTTCCATCTTGTAGACCATGAAAAGTATCACTTCTGAAGAAATTATGCTTGGAAGCATGCCCCAACTGTGAAGAATACTGGTGGTAATGTAATGATACCCAAAAAATGAAAACAACCCATTGCAGACAAAAGACCTAGAATGTGTATTAATAACTAACTAAAACTCAATAAACACTTGTTAGAGGCACTTTTTCATATCACCAATATTCATAAAACCTACACTCAATGAATGTATGATCCAAACATTTTCAGATTATATAACCCAGTATTATATATTCACTTCCAACACTTGTCATGTCTATCATGCATTCACTAATATACCCAATTTTTAATGTTTTAATATGTAAAGATTTCAAGAACTGAACTGTAACTCTTTTTTCACACACAGACTCTATGATGTAGACACAAGACAGCTACAAAAATTGATACATGCATAATCATCAATGCCATTAAATTAAAATACACTGTTTACCCAACTAATGAAAACATAACAACATAGAATTTAAAAATCAAAAGAACTCCACATTATTCCATTTCCCCTCTATATTCTAATGAAATGAAATAAAAAGCAAAACACATTACATTTATAAATGTTTTCAACTGGTTTCTTAATCACACACACACATGTATGTCTTTATATATATATATATATATATATATATATATATATATATATATATATTATTGATTTTTTCTAGTATTCTTAAATTTTTCTATTTGGTGGGGGTAAGGAAGTGTAAAGATTGTCTGTAGTATCTATTGTTCCAAGTGCTTTCGGCCATTTTTTTAGCCATTTTCATGGGGTTTGTTCTTAATAGTTAATTTCTTTTCATAGTTGTCTTTTAAGATGAAAAAGATCTTAAAAGACAATTCATCAAATTTTCCTTGTGTCATATTCAAGAAAACATGTTTCAAAGAAAGATTGCTGCCCAAATATACATTATATATATATATATATATATATATATATATATATATATATATATATATATATATTCAGTAGCGTCCAAAACTAAGGGACAAAATTTTAAAACCTAATATTTGTTAGAAATAACAACTGTGAAAAGCTGAAATTTTGACAACTGGTAGTCGTTATCATCCATAATAACATACTAAAATTTGAATCATTTGCAAAGGATAGAAAAAGAATTATAACAATTATTCATTTATTTTCAAAATAGGATCGTCCAAAAGTAAGGGACAAAATTGAGAAAAACAATGTAAACAGTATGCTATATTCAAATTTTTTGATTTTCTCTAAAGAATAAGTCTTACTTAGTTATTTGTAAACGTTGCATCAGCCGGCACCATGGCGAAACGCCAAAAACTTGATTACTCTGTGAGACAAGCTATTGTGAAGCTACACAAGGAAAAGCACACGATTAGAGAGATTTCAGAGAAAGTGAAACGTTCCAAGAGTGTTGTAGGCAGGGTTGTTAAATCCTACAATCATACTGGCAAAATAGTTAGTCCTTTTAAAACCGGCAGACCCCGCAAAACTTTGGCAAGAGAAGATCGAATAATGCAGCGTATGTCATTAAAGGACCGTTTTAAGTCTTGCACAGAAATTAAAAGGGTTATGAATAGTACCTCATGTGTTAATGTGTCAAGACAGACTGTTTGTAGACGACTGCAAGAAATAGGGCTGTTTAATGGAACCCCAGGGAAGAAACCACTTGTTAGTTCGAAGAATAAGAAGAGATTAGAGTTTGCAAACAGGTATGTAATTTGGACATATGAAAATTGGGCAAAAGTATTTTTCAGTGATGAAAGCAAGTTTAATTTATTTGGAAATGATGGAAAAAACAATGTAAAGAGATGTATTGGTGAAAGATTAAGTGCAAAGTGTACTAAGAAAACTGTCAAGTTTGGGGGCGGAAGCGTCATGGTATTTGGAATGTTTTCTAGCCAAGGTACAACGCCTCTTGTCCGGTTACAAACTCGTGTAAACGCGCAGATCTATAAAAACATTGTTCAAGATCATGTTGTGCCAATCATACAGAATTCAGGTTTCGATAGGGCTACCTTTATGCAAGATAATGCCCCATGTCACAAGGCAAAGGTGGTAATTAGTTACCTTAGCGAGCAAGATTTGGAAATTATGGATTGGCCACTGCAAAGTCCTGACTTAAATCCAATAGAAAATCTTTGGGAGACCTTAGGACTGAAAGTTATGGAAATAAATCCCACTAACACGGAGGATTTGTGGGTGAAGCTTCAAGAAGAATGGTCTAAAATTAGTATCGAGGATTGTCAAGAACTGATTCGTTCTTGTAGTCGAAGATGTGCAGCTGTCATTGAGAGCAAGGGCTCATTTACTAAATATTGATTGTACATGTATTTTTATTGTTTTTTTGCCGTTTACATTGTTTTTCTCAATTTTGTCCCTTACTTTTGGATGTTCCAAATTTGAAAATAAATAAATAATTGTTATAATTCTTTTTCTATCCTTTGCAAATGATTCAAATTTTAGTATGTTATTATGGATGATAACGACTACCAGTTGTCAAAATTTCAGCTTTTCAAAGTTGTTATTTCTAACAAATATTAGGTTTTAAAATTTTGTCCCTTAGTTTTGGACGCTACTGTATATATATATATATATATATATATATATATATATATATATATATATATATAAATACAAAGATATTTTTTTCAGATCTGTGCACAGGAAACAAAAGTGTCTCCAGAAAAGTATGAAAAAGGCACTATTGGAGCTCCTGGCTATTTCACATGGAAATCTAACACAATTTCATGTAATAACAACAAAAGTGTTGAAAGTGAAGAAGAAGACAAAGAACTAGGTAAGTGATTCAGCAAAAGCAAACATCCCACTATGGTTAGACAATAAATAATATAAAAGAGTTACAGTTTTTTTGGTAAATATAATATTTGGCAATAATATCTGTCACAGAACAAAATTATGGCTTGTGAGTCCTTTCCTTACTGAGTGCTTCATAAATATGGCCCTGTGCCAAGATTGGTTTCATCTCCCCAATTATCCAGAATTTTAGACAAAAGTGTGTACATTGAATATTCTATCTTTTTTAAATATAGCTTTTATAATTTTATATAAATACTAGCAGGCTTCATTTGCTCACTATCACTTTGCAAAGTAAAATATATTCACTACAAGAAATCCTTGAAACAAAAACTTTAACTGAATATTTCATTCATAAATTGGCTTGTTATAGTTACAGAAAATTTTACAAATAGATGCCAACTTGTTGAAGACCTAGTAAAATGAAAATTTCATGCACTCTTCTGCAATATATAAGACATTATTCTTAAAGAAAAATAATTTTGATATAAAAAAACAATCCTCAAATAAAAGAAAAGTAATGAGGGACAGTTAATTAATGGAATATACTTTCTTAAAATCAATATGCAAATTAGTTAAACCTGAAGAGTGATACCAACTAGAAGTAAATAATATATAAAACAGATTTTGAGCTTTTAGCATGTCTTGAGGAGTTTCTAATGTATTACTTATCATCTCTCATTTATTTTTACCCTTCCCATTTCCTCTAGTGAGTGTGCTTCTTGATTTTGTCTATCGACAGAATACAGCAGCCATTCTTATTATTTGGAAGGATGGTTGGATCCTACTAAAAAATTTTTGTTTTAGTTTTATCTTTGTGTTTCGTTTTAGTTTTTTTCTGGTTTCATCCTCCCACCCCATCATTTAATAAATCATGGAATCTGATTACAAACGGACTTTATGGGTAATGTAATAGATTTAAATTTTTACATCATGGGATATTTTGTAGGTCCCCTGTGAATATGCGGTATTTTGGTATATGCCAGATTAAGTGGTGATGGATGAGTCATTGTAGTGAATGGACAAATTGTAATGAATGAATGGGTCATGATTGTGATTAACTAGGACTAGGATAACTAATGAAGACCAGTCTCTCCCCATTTCCCCTTTGGCCTTGTACCACATTTTTGTATTTTTTACAAAATAAATAATCTTATCATCTCTCAGTTGTGTCTCTGTCTTTGGGCAGAGTGTGCTCAGGAGCTTCTCTGTCAAAGGACAGAGGGGCAACTGAGAAAATTATACTGAGAGGTGCCCAGCACCAGCTGCTCGAGGCCGCACCATCCCATTGCACCAGAGGGAGGAATTGGTGCTCACACTGAGGTCAGCACAACCGACATTTGCGGGGGCCAAGGAGAATTTTTGTTCCTTGCCCAGGTGTTCTTGCTCGGGTCCCCACCTTAAAAAAGGTCTTGTGTCACATCTTGTCTCAGTGAGGAGACAGAGCGAATACTGCATGTAAATTCCTCTTGAGGAGTTTCTATGCATTACTTATCATCTCCCAGTTGCTATGGCCAGTGGCCCAAGTGAAGACACTTGGGTCCCCATGTTAAAAACCGACTGTGTGTCACAACCTGATTCAGTGATGGGAGGTGGGGGTTGGGTTAAGTAAATAAAGTGTAAATTCCTCTCAAAGAGTTTGTAACACATTATTTATCATCTCTCAGTTGAGTCACTGTCTTTGGGCAGAGAGCACTCCATCAAAGGACAAAGTCGCAACTGAGGAAAATTATACTGAGAGCTGCCCAGCCCTGGGAAACAGCTACCTGAGGATCGGTGCTCGTACCGAGGCCAGTGCAACTGACGTGTACGTGCTTGGGTCCCCACCTTAAAAAAGACCTTGTATCAAAACTCATCTTAGTGGGGAGACAGAGTAAATACTAGTGTGTAAATTCCGCTCTCTCGAGTGGTATACACATTCTGATACTAACCAGTCACAGGGATCCGTCCCTGCGCTGGTAGTGACTATGACTAGCTTGCACTGGCTCTGACCAGCTTGGACAAGCTATGACCAGCTAAGACCAGCAGCCTGAGTGAAGACACTTGGGTCCCCATGTTAAAAACCAACCTTGTGTCACAACCTGACTCAGTGTGTGTGTGTGGCGGGGGGGGGGGGTCAAGTTGCAACTGAGGAAAATTATACTGAGAAGTGCCCAGTCCTGGGGAACAAGCTGCCCAAAGCTGTGCCCTCTCTTTGCACCAGAGAGAGAGATTGGTGCTCAAACTGAGGCCAGCCTAACTGATGGTTGCGGGGACTGCGGGCAATTTTTGTTCCTAGCCCAAGTGTACACATTCGGGCTTCCCACGTTAAACTGACCTTGTGTCACAACCTGACCTCATGGGGGGGGGGGTAAATACAGAGTGGTATATGCATTCTGATACTTACTGGTCACTGGGATCCGTCCCTGCGCTGGTAGTATCACAGCTATGATTAGCTTGGACCAGCTCTTGGACCAGCTATGAGTAACTTAGATTAGCTCTGACCAGCTTGGACAAGATATGACCAGCTAAGACCAGTGGCCAGAGTAAAGACACCTTGTGTCACAACCTGAATCAGTAATTTGTAACACCCTATTTATCACGCGTCTCTGTCTTTGGGCAGAGTGTACTCAGCGGTGACTCCATCAAAGGACAGAGTCACAACTGAAGAAAATTATACTGAGAGGTGCCCAGCTCTGTGGAACAGCTGCTTGTGGCCACACCCTCTCATTGCACCAGAGAGAGGGATTGGTGCTCACACTGAGGCCAGTTGTGGGGGCTGTGGGAAATTTTTGTTCCTGGCCCAGATGTATGCGTGCGGGTCCCCACCTTAAAAAAGACCTTGTATCATAACTCGTCTTAGTGAGGAGACAGAGTAAATTAGGTATTTACTCTGTCTCCTCAGAGTGTAAATTACCAAATTTTTATGTCATGAGGTGTTTTGTAGGTCCCCTGTATTGTGGTATATGCAGGATTGTGTGTTTTTGTGGTGCATGAGTAAATTTTATTGAATGAATAGATTGTGAGTCAGATTAACTAGGACTCGAATAGCTAATGAAGACCAGCTCCTCCCTATTTCCTCCTTGGCCTTGTGCCACAAATCTGTATTGTTCAGAATAAATCTCAAATTAATATAAAGTACAGTTGGGGCTTTTTAACCCCAGAATTTGTGGAAGAATTGTGTTCCAATTTTGCATTTATTCATATCAATATTTGTTGAAATTTTATCTCATATTTAATATTGTAAAAATGAAACCTGTATGTGGCATAATTTTGAAGTATTGATTGATTGATTTGTTTTTAACAAATTTTTTGTGGGTTATTTAGTCAAAATATATTTTTGGATTGTAAGATTATTTTTTGAGAGTGAATATTGCATTAAATTTTTTTGAGATAACCATGATTCTACCATATAGAAGTCCTACTATTTAACCCATAGCTAGGAGAAGAAAAGCTTGATACATACCCTTCCCAAGTAATTTTGAAGTAAATACTTAATATATGTATCTATAAATAATACAATAAACTGAATTTGCAGCATTTTTTGAATACTTGTTTTCCCAATTGTATATAGGTGAATAAATCATATATATATTTATGATTAATACAAATATAAAATTTGTCACTGAGTTGATTGATGCATTTTAATAGACAAAAATCTTACCATTGAAAATTCCATAAAGTTATCGCTAAAACTATTGATTCAAACTTTGTTTCTTTTCAGATTTGTTTAAACATCAGACCTCAGCTCTTCCTGATCAAAATGACAGCTCAAAACTGAGACCTCATGAGGAAGCTTACAGCTCTCCTTATGACACAACCATTACTGCAATGTATTTTTATCAACCAGTTTCTCGTAAAAACAGTTTCAAAAGAGATGATACAGATCAAAGGTCTTCCACTTTTGAAAGTGGCACCTCTAGCGTACTTTCAGAAACAAGTATTGATATTAGTAACCATTGTCTTTCCTCTGTTGTCAGACCATTACCTCCAGTCCCTAAAGTCCCTCAGTGTTCAGAACTTAAGTAATTTATGAATGTAAATAAAAAAAATTATAACTTACTCTACTTTCTCAAAAGTATCCGAGACACTACTTCAATTCATAGAAGTAGGACTATGAATTATTTTCCATAATGCACTTCTGTACATAGATACATCAATGTTTTCTCAAGCCTAATGATAGAAAAAGCATTTTCTCTAACTTTGAATGAATTAAAAACATAACTAATATTGCAAAGTGGATGTTTGGGAACTCTCACTGGGTATAACTTCAAACTGCCTGGGTACTTGGTCTACCGATTACTGATAAATTGAATTGTGAAATTGATATAGTCATGACCATTTTTCTGTTATCATACTTTATTTGTTTGTTTCTTTTTTGAAGAAGAAATGAGTTTACATTGTTCTCATGTAATACACCTGATGAAGGCTGAAGAATAGATTGGTTGAAATATTATGATTATGACAGCAAGTATACAAAGATGTTCAAATATCTTAAAGATCTTAAATATCTTCGGTTTAAAAACATTTATTGTACACAGACAGATATTTATTTTACCAATGAACTTAATTCTGCAATAAATATTAACAGATAGATCACACATGAAAAAATGGGCAATTCAGATTAAAATTCTGCTGTTAACTAAACATCAAGAGTTAAAATTGTAGTTAGCTATTCTTGAATTTGTTTTCTTTTGAGAAATTAGGTACAAATTCAGCATCTATACTTTTCATTCTCAAAAAAAAAATACAGAAATCTTTTAAAGGCATGATTTAGCACTCACTGAAATGTGCGTAGAAATGAATAATACATTATACATTTTGATAAGTGCACCAATAAAATAAACTTTACCACTATATTCAAAATCATATTTTTTTGTTAACAATTATATTATCTTATGAACATAAAAATGAAATGAAAATTTAATTCACTCCCATTATAGCAATAATATAAATCACTATAACTTTGTCCATCAGTTTTACATTTAGAACATAAAGAAAATAACTTTAATAAACATAATTGCAGGTTATCAACTAAGAAATCCCCAGAAGTTAATGGCTGGCTGCTTGTAGCTGAGTACACCTGAATAATAACATCCCCACATAGCATATGGACCAGATGGTATCCCTGTAATAGTCCTTAAGAAATGTACTCCCAAACTGGCTCCGGTTCTTTCTAAACTGTACAATAAATGCTGTGCTGCCTCTTGTTTTCCTGTTTGTTGCAAATCTTCCTCTGTTGTTCCAGTCTTTAAGAACTCAGGTAAACTGTCTGGCCCTTTGAATTATTGGTTTACTAGCCTTCTAGCTCTTTTTGGCAAACTACTAGAGGCTCGAATCAACTCTGAATTGGTTAAGCATCTCACATTGCATGGCCTTCTTTCAAACAATCAATATAGCTTTCACTTCTCTAGGTCAACTGCTGATGTATTAATGACTATTGCTGAAAAAGTCTATCAAGCTTTAGATAAGACAGGTGAAGCTTGAGCTCTTGCTTTGAACATCTTGAAAGTGTTTGACAGGGTTTGGCATACTGGTCTTCTTCACAAGTTGAAAGGCTATGGTATTTCAGGACAAATTTTTGAACTGACTCAGTCTTTCTTATCAAATTGTGAAATGAAAGTTGTACTGAATGGCCACTCTTCTAGATTTTTTTGTACTACTGCAGGTGTCCCACAGGGCTTTATCTTTGGACCTACTTTGTTCTTAATTTTCATCAATGACCTTCCTGGTGATATCAGTTTTTAATGTGATATCTATGCTGATGAAACAATCATTTACTCCTGTCTTAATACTAAGTCTGGTCAGTTTGATAAGGTCAAATTATCAGCTGATCTAAAATATAATCAACAGTCTGTTGTTAACTGGGGCAAGGAATGGCTTGTTAATTAATTTTAATGCCTTCAAAACTTCTCTCTATTAATCCCCCGAAACAAGGCTGATATTACAAGAGTGATTTGTTGCACCATTTTAGGCTAACATCCTCAGCTGAAATGAAATGGAAAGATTATATTGAATCCATTGCTAAGTCTGCTGCTAAGAAAAGTTGGTTCATTGTGTTGTATGGGACAATTTTTCTCTTCAGAATCTATCATACATATTTATAAATCTACCATTCGTCCATACTTTAAATATTGCTGCCACATATGGTCCAGTGCTCCTGCTATATATTTAGAGATTCTTGATAAAATCTAATAAAGAATCAGCAATATTATTAGTCCTGACCTGGTGGCTTGGCTTCAGTCACTTTCTCATCACTATAATATAACTTTCCTGTGCCTTTTCTATAAATACTTTCATGGTAATTGTATGGATGAACTTTTCATTATGGTAGCTGGACTTTATGAATTTAATTGCAATATTAGATTAGCGACAAGGTCTCATCAATTCATAGTTGAATTGACTAGATGTAATTGTAATTTCTATGTTAACAGTTTCTTTTCTCATGCTTCTCACTTGTGGAACTCTCTTCTAGCTCCAAGCTTTCCAGCTAACTTTGATCTTTTTTAAATTTTAAAGCTATGTCAGTCATTGTCTACTGTCTTCCTTTTCTTTATTATTTTTGAATTGCCAAGACCTTTGGAAAAGATATTGAAGTTGTTTCCCAATGCCTTCTCCACAGTTTTGAATTCAAAGTTATCCTTCTCCTTGACTGGTTGCTATGTAAGGCTTCAGAGCCTAGTTCTCCTTGTTATTTAACCTATAGTTGGGGAAGATGAGATGGATTTATGCCTTTCTTAAAGGCATTCATGCAAAAGTGAATGGAATAGAATAGGCTAGAATTTGAATTTGGTCTGTTGATTTCATTCTCTGTGTCGATATGCATATACACTAATCACATATCCTGTAACCAAAATGGCTGGTGTTGGTTGTTAGATCTGGATTTAGCTCTCATAACCAACGACTTCCTTGTTGTCTTTATTTATATATTCTGTGCATATATGAATTTACAGGCTGGAAAAAATAAGCTGCAATACAATATTTTTTTTTATGTGCTTCTTGGTTTAATTTAACCAAGAATTTTTAAGAAATATTAATTATTGAATCCTAGATAAATTCCTTACATGAACCTAATATGTAAAATTTACATGGAAACAGAACTAGCAATAATTGGTTGTTTTTGTTTAGCAGCATATGGGTTATTTAATGCAGAAATCTGAATATTTTTTATGCAGTTTTATTTTTTTGAGATAATAGAGGTATTAATAATTAACCTAAAGCTGGCGAGAGAATATGTGGATTCATACCTTTCTCAAGGATATTTACACATAAGTGAATATAACAAACCCAACTGGAATTGGAATTTGGCTCTCTGATTAACAATTCCAAGGCATTATTCATTACACCACCTGCACATCCAAGCTTACAGCACCTGGTATTCCCAAGTGGCCACCTATCTAGTTACTGACCTAATATGACATTGCTTAACTTTGATGATCGTATGAGAACCGGTGTTTCAATGTGACGTGGCCACAAGCTGACTAGCAATGACTGAACAGTACCAAAAAAGAACAAGACAATATATCCCTAGGCATGGACAGCAGAAAATAAACAATCTACACCTGTTGATTAAATAAAGGGTTCAATTTAAAATTCCCTGAAGGCTAACTAGATTGGCAGACACCTGAAGAAGGCAGGAGGGCACAATGGTTGAAACACTGTGATAATAATATCAAAAATGGGGATTTTAGTCAGACTGTAAATAATGTAAATAATTTAATTGTATGGTTGCCTAAATTTGATTGAAAACAAAAAAAAGAAAAAGGATAATTTACAGTATGACACTTGTAAAAGTAAATACTTTTTTATATCCTTGTATAAAACTACTTTAATATTTGAGATAGTTATTTGGAAATATGGTATGCATATTTGTACAGACATAAAATATATAAGTAGAATAATGTTAATTGTATCGCTACAAGCATAGGCTAAATCATTAAAAGCTAGAGAATTTTTAAAATTTTCCCATGTGACAAAATTACTAGCCAATATTGGCATTGTTTAAAATGAGTAGGACTGGAAAACTTGGTATTGATTGTTTTGTTCAATTATCAACTGTTTTACTGTTATGACTAAATATTGTATGTAGGTACACATGTATCGTTAAAAGAATGAACACATAGTAAGGCAATTTTATTTCAGCAGTTTATAATATTTCTCAATGAAAAATTTCTAATAAAAACATTTTTAAAATACTACTTTATTTGTTTCTTTTCTTTTTCAAGTTAATATGTTCATTAGTATAGTCTGCCTATTGTTTACTAATGAATGTTGTGGTTTATTTATCTAATATTCTAAAACCATTTTCTTTTTCCCTGTTATTTTCTAAACCTTCCTCTCTGTATATGGCTGCTACTCCTCTATTCCCAAATCTAATGAAATAGGTGTTGTTGTTTTAAAAATTATAGCTTGCAACCTGATTAAGATTGCTGTAATGGCTATCCTCGTGTACCTTTCTGTCCATTAATATAAGATTTTGAATAGAATGCATTACAAAATTAAAGAATTTATTTTATATTACTCTAAATGTTATTTTTATTGTATACATGTGTTTAAATAGACACCCAGTTTTCTTTTTTTAAACAATGTGAATTATGTCTGCTGGTCGGTGCATTCAAGAGACTTTATAAGTAATGTCAGATTAAATATAAACTACATTAAATTCTTAGAAATTACTTTATACTTCAGATAAGAAAATAAAAAAAATCAGCATATATGAACTTTTGAACTGATATGATCTTTCAAGATCTGAATGAGAGAATGTACATTCTTTAAAAAGGATAATTGATCCTTGCTGGTCTGTAATATTTACTGTGGCTGAGCGGGCTAAGGCACATCAGATATATTGTGGTTTCCCTTACAAAGGGAGATGCAAATTTGAACACTGTTGGAGAGCATATTTGCATTATTAATCCTCTCAAATATGCAGGCCAATAGATGTAATTCACACAATTAAAAAAACAGGATATTTATAATGCTCAATTAAATATAAAATCCATTAATTCCTTAGAAATTAATTTAAGGAAAAATAGATTTTGTCAATAATACAATCATGAATATTGCTTTGGAACTTAAATTTTTACCTAAAAATGATTAAATAATTTCACTTTACTTTCAACATACAGCAAAACTGAGAAGCAAATAAAAAATAATACCTCCCCCTGTCTCAAAATGTAAGTTAATTAGAAAAATTATTTAAATCTATCTCTATTAACTTTCATATTCCACCCCCACCCCATCATATATAATAAGCATGTTAGATTAACTTTGCTTTTTCTTTCCTAATTAGTATGAATCATGTTTTGCTGGTCGTGCAAAATGACGAATCAATGAAGCCTTAGTCTGTACAGGAGACAGTTCATGGATAGTTGCCACAAAGAAAAGATGCTTTCCTGACCTGTGTGTAAAACGACAGACTCTTGCAATATGATGTGCTGGAATTGTGAGTAAAAAAACAGTAACATTCACTAGCTTTCCTTTTCAGGGTCAGAGAGAAGGCATGTAACAATTTTCTACACTTTGTTAGCATGTTCTCTTTCAATAAAATAAATCTTCTATTATATTCTTCCAACTTCTCCCTAGCCATCATTATTTTTATTTTTAATATTTGGGTAAATATCTCTATCTATGGCAAGTACTATTAAAGCCATCCACATATATTTGGGAAATACAACAAGCAAATACATTTAGTCAATATTGGTTAGTGTGAAATGGTTGCTTTACCAGTTAAATTCAGTATCTCTGAAAAACTTGACATCTTATGAAAACCATATGCACTAAAAATAGTTCAACAGACACAGGTAATGGATGCATCATGTCTCCTTGAATTCAGAAAGCCACAAATTATCAGAATCTTATTTCAACAAATAGAATGCATTTGAATGTATTTGAAGCATGATTAACCAATGAAAATCAGACAACATTAAAGTAAAAATACCAGAATTTTTGTCTTCTTTTTCTCCATATCTCATTCTCTGATAAAGCTTTAATAAAAATGAAACATGTTAAATTGATAAACATTTCCTATTTGTTCTTTATCTTATCATGCACAAGTAAATCATATCAAAATAGATTTTTTAGTTTCACTGACAAAACCAAGTCATGTAAACTGATCACTGATGTCAATACCAAACTAAAAGCATCCCGGTATTTATTCTTTTTCTGAAACAGAACTATACAGATTATATCAAATGAATTGCAAGTCAAGGATGTTATCAGTTAAAACAGCCATTTAACAAAATATTTAATAATTTCTTATTCATTAATAAAATTATGAACTCTATGATATCCATAATTCAAATAATTTTTTTATCAAATGGCAAAATATTGTCAAAATTTACAATACGTTTATAATTTATAATCATTTTATTAAATATTTAACATTCACAGTTTCTTGTATTTTTTCCCTTTTATATTTTGTTCAGTCTTTTCTTTAATCTTGCATTTTTTGTTCAATCTGGAAAAATGATATGTTTCTTTTTTGCTTATATAATTCATTTTTCCAGTACTTTTTTCTTTCATTGCTTCAACTGATCATTTCATTTTCATCTGAATAATAATATTATACAGATATTTACCCTAAAAAAAGTAAGAAATTAAAATGATTTTTACTATTAGTCATTTTTCAAATAACTTTCACAATGTATATTATCAAGCCAATGAAATCATTACATCAAGTCAAGTGCCACATGTGATACATGCTTGGACAATCATGTCTCTTTCAATTCATGATTGACTAGGCAGAAGATTTCACACAGTAGGCTGTCATTACTTTCTGCAGTAGACTGATTGCAAACCAAGACTATATAGCCCAGTCTGTCCTGCTATTCAACCCATAGCTGTGAGGTGAAGAAATGTATTCATGCCTTTCCCAATGGTATTTGCATGTAAGTGAATGTAACATGGAAGTACAGTAGAGTAATGGTCAGTCAGCAAGGGAGTGAGAAGGCTTTGGATTTGGTTGGATTTGGAATGTAACAAACCCAAATGGTAATCAAACTCTACTCTTTGATTTCTCATTCTGAGCTGTTATTCTTTACACCACACTTCACATCCATGAAATCATTACATGTTTTTTTTGTTTTTTTTTTTGTTTTTAATCAGTATCACACCAAGCAATGCAGTAATGCCACTAAAAGACAAGGTATTACAGGGTGTGGAAGAATTAGGAACAGAAACAATAATGATGGGCAGATAGAGAAAAGAGTAATCAGGAGGACAGTAGATAGTGATTGACATTGCATTTAAATTTTTGCAGATGGCTGGAAAGCATGGAGCTGGAAGGGAGTTTCACAAGCAAGAAGTGCGACAGAAGAAACTGTTAACATAGAATTTATGGCTGCATCTAGCCAGCTTAATTGTAAATTGATGAGATCTCAATGCCAGTCTAGTCTTGTGGCTAAATTCAAAAAGGTTAGGTACCATGGCAAAGAACTCATCTGAACAATTACCATGAAAGTATTTATAGAAAAGACAGAGAGGCAACCTTATGGTGGTGGGAAAGTGACTGGAGCTGAGCCACCAGGCCAGGACCAATAATATTGCTGATTCTTCTTTGGATCTTATCAAGGAGCTCAAGGTAATAGCAAGGGCACCAGACCATATGTGGCAGAAATATTCTAAGCATGGACGAATGCTAAATTATAGATATGTAAGATAGATTCTGGAGAGAAAAATTGTCTTGCCCAACATAGTGAACCGACATCCTATCAGCTGACTAAGCAATGGATTCAATATAGGCCTTCCATATCATATCAGCAGAGAACGTGGGCCCAAGAAAACACAAGTCACTCTGCTAGAGGTTAGCATCAGCCATGCTGATGGAAGGTAGTGAGGGGTCTCACAGATGATTAATGGAGAGAAATGTAGTTTTGGAGGCATTAAAAATAATAAACTATCTTTTGCCCGTTAATGATTGACTTGAGGTCGTTTTGGACATTGGCTGCTATTTTGACCATTCCTTACTATCGTGGCAGGAGTACATTGTTGTGTCATCAGTGTAGATACCAAGTTGAGAGCTAATGTCATCAGGAAGGTGATTAATAACAGAGTAGGACTAAGGATGGAGTCCTAGGGGACACCTATGTTAGGATGAAAAGATCTAGATGATCTAGATTGTAGATTGTAGATAACTTTCATTTCATGATTTGATCGGAAAGATTGGATCAGTTCAAAAAAGTGTCTGGAGACACTGTGATTTTAAAGCTTTTGAAGAAGACCTGAATGCCAGATCCTGTCAAAGGCTTTTGTGTGAAATATAAACAATGTCTGAAACATACACTGTATTCTGTTTAATATATAAAATAATAATATAAAAAAAATAGCCAGAAAATCAAGACAATAAGTAATATTGGTAAATAGTGGTGAAAATATGAAGTAATATAGCAGATTGAATAGAACAAATATATAATTGGCAGTTACTCATTCCTGAGCACACCCATATGAGAGGACGATTAACCAATCTCTGTTGGAGACACTTGTTCAGGCATATTTGTGTTTGATTAACACACACAGAGCCCAACTACAGCTTTACTGCAACTATGCTGACTGAATGTTAGTTACATTTTCTAGGAGAGACCTCATAATCTGGCATGATCAATAATTTGAATAATTTTGTTTAACCACTTTCACTCATAAAACTTGGGTCAAATTGTGGTATGGTTTTCAAGCACTTTTCAGTTGTGCTGCATGCTAGGATTGCCTCCCTAACCCAATAACATCAAGAAGACACCTCCCTGACAAATCAATCATTGTGAGATTGGAACATTGATTTCACACTTGCAATGTGACTGTTCTAAACACTTGGATATGTGTACATTTTATGTTTAGAAAGCAAATGTTCTAACCATTTGGCCATGTACAAGGAGGAGTGGTAAAAAGTCAAAAGAGAGGAAATTGTAGAGACCTATGATTGCCTACATGCTGAAAGGGCACTGCACATAAAAGAAGAATCTACATTATATGAGAAACAAATAAACTCATGAATTTATCAGCCAATAGGCATATGTAGATATATCAATAAGTCCATAGCTTAATGAGAAAAAATATTTATTTTGCACAACATATATTTTTTAATATAATAATCTTCCTTATCTTTTCTTTGTGATTTAAGTTTTATATAGTTTTCTTTTTTCTTTCTTTTTTTACAATGATGCACCAGGCCCAGGAGCCACTTGAGATAGAGAGTTACAAAGTAAGAGGCACAGTTTATGGGAATATGTTTCATCCTTAAAAATGTTTAAAGTATTTTCTTTTTTTATACAAATTGTATTATTTCACGAAAAATGGACATATTTTAAAAAATGTAATATGACCTGAAAAGCAAGGAAAAAGAAAAAATATAATTACCATAAAGAGGTAAATTTAAAAAAGACAAGAAAAGACAAATATGAAAAAATAAAACTCCCCAAAACTGACTGGTTATTGTTTTTCATTCTTCAGAGCTAAATTGTGAAATAAAAATTTTAAAAAGATTTATCTTTAAATAGTGAGAAATGATGACCCGTCAACTTTTTAACATTTTATATTTTTCTTTTCTTCATTTGATTTAACTCTTTATGGTAATTATATTTTTTCATGTTGTTTGTTTCTGTTTTACATTGTTTTTTAATATGTCCATTTTTACTGCAAGATACAATTTTGCACCTCCAGAAAATTAATCATACAAATTAAATTATGTGCTATATGTAGGGTAGCATAATACAGCATAATACAGAAAATTTAGTATCAACTCCACACGCATAAATTGAAATGCCAAAAATTTACAGACAGCAAACTAATAATCTGTATCACCTGAATCATATCAGAGATTCTGCATCGTGCTTGAGTCATTATGTGGATATATCTGTTTGGGTATGCTCCAGGACTGTGAATAACTGTGTTTTATTTATTAGGTATGGTGGCAGGGAATTTGGTGGTACTTCCAACATACCCCATACATTCTTTTTAATTATTTCACCCCAAGCATGGCAATAAAGCCACTGAGACACAAGTGGTTACTGAGTGTTAGAGAATATGAGAAAAAAATTAAGAAAAGAGAACAATAAAAGAACGGGAATTTGGGAGATGAAGGATAACAATAGACATTGCATTTAAATTTTTGAAAATCAAACTTGACTGGAAAACAAGAAGTGTGAGAGAAGAAACTGTTAGCACAGAACTTACAGTTACATCTAGCCATTTCAACTGTAAAATGATGAAACCTTGCCACCAATCTAGTACTATGCTTAAATTAAAAAAATTCTAGTTTCGGTAACGAAAAGTATATCAGAACAGTTACCATGAAAATATTTATAGTAAAGGCACAAGGATGCTATGTTATGGCAGTGGAAAAATGACTGAAGCTGGGATGCCAGGTCAGAACCAGTAACATTGCAGATTCTTCTTTACATTTTATCAAGAATCCCTAAAAACATATCAGAAACACCAGACTAGATGTAGCAGCAATATTCATTGCATGGACAAATGGCGCATTTATAAATTGATTCTGGTAAAAAAAACTTGTCTAGAACAATACAGTGAACCAACTTTCCTAGCAGCAGACTCAGCAAATGATTCAATATAATCATAATCCTATAAACATACTCAATGGTATTTACATCTGGTGGTCAGTGGAGTACTTAGCAGTCAGCTAAATGTTCTTGCAACCAGTTTCATGTCACCCAACATACAATAGAGGGTGTTACATTTTATTGCTGGAACAGACCATAACCATATGCTGGTCTGCAATAAGATCTGTGCATACCCTCTGGTGCAAATTAATTGAAACAAAACAAATAATTCTGTTATTATTTACTTTTTTTCATATTTTTCCGATGAAACATGACCCAGTGTACATGTTAGTACTTTGTATGTCCATTCCACAAAGTTGTTCCTTGCAGATTGACTACAGATTCTCAAATGAATTTAAATCAAGAGAGTTTCCAGGCCAGTCTATAGTACTTTGATTTGCTCACTGGTAAGGCTTTCCAGTGTGTTCATGCAGTGTTACAATTTTCGTATGCTTTCTTCGAGTAACATCCATCGCAGAAAATGGCTGTAAGTCAACTAATTGACAGTCGAGACAATAGTGTTTAGACATGATGAAAATCTGATGCAATCACGGATGACACAATATTTTTCAAGGCCAAACAAATTTCATCATACACCCCGAAAATAGATTCATATTACTGCACACCACTGCAAATGACTTAATCTGAGGAAAAAATAAAAATCAATTACACCTTGTCACTCCAGTGGGTCTAAAACTGACTGTATGGTGAAAGAAAGGAAACTAAAGCAGTTGTTTCAATTAATTTGCACAAGAGTGTGTCATATCAAAAGAAACTCCAGTGTTAGTAGTAGTCCTTGCAAATTCCAACAGAATTTAACTTCTCTTATTAGGGAGTCACTACAACTTGCATCACACATTTCTGACAGGTTGACTTCATAGTTTCATGAGATCTTCATATATGAACGAGATCATCTGCCTGAAAAGGCCGGAAACATTACTCATTTAATTAGGAAACATGTTGCCAGTTTTCCATAGTCTATTTAGTCTATTAGTAATGTTCTCTGGCTTAACTGAGACACAGTAACCAATGCTGTGATGTCAGTAATGGTATTATTAGTGTAATGTATACATTATACAGCATATTGACTTAGAGTACTTGCCATCTTGGAGATGAATGTCCCATGTTTCTAGCCTTAGCAATCATTCCAATTTCATTTCAGTCTTCTGTATATCACGTAGCTCCCACAGTTACACTATCTCTTTACTTATTATGTCTCAAACATCATACAGTTGAATCTATTTCTAAAAATTGGAGAGGATGAAACTATATAATATATTGCTGTTTCTAGGTTTTGGCGCTTAAGTTTTTATATATATATATATATATATATATATATATATATATATATATATATATATATATATTTTAATTGATTCATCGAGTCTGATAGAAACCTCAGGAAGCACTGGACGGCCGTTTCGTCCTATATTTGGGACTCATCAGCAGTGCGCATCCACTACCGAGGGAATCGAAACCCCGACAGTTAGGTTGGCAAGCGAACACTATACCAACTGCTCCGCCGGGCCTCGGTGACGAAGAGATTGCAAATCAGACTAAATGATGAATCAATTAATATAATTATCAAATCAGACTAAATGATGAATCAATTAATATAATTATCAAATCCTCCTCATTACTTCGCTTGAACCAGCTTCTAATGCTCCAGTTGGAGCGGCTTGGTGAGAGTAGTCGTGGCTCCAGGAGGCTCAGTCCTATGGTCAGAGAGAATTTCAGTTGAGTTCCACCACGGAATGTGGGAGTGAGCGGCGCTTCTTAGAGTCTGATTTGCAATCTCTTCGTCACCGAGGCCCGGCGGAGCAGTTGGTATAGTGTTTGCTTGCCAACCTAACTGTGTGGGTTTCGATTCCCTCGGTAGTGGATGCGCACTGCTGATGAGTCCCAAATATAGGATGAAACGGCCGTCCAGTGCTTCCTGAGGTTTCTATCAGACTCTATGAATCAATTAATATAATTATCAAATCCTCCTCATTACTATGTGTGTTTATCTTCGCTTCAACCAGCTTCTAATGCTCCAGTTGGAGCGGCTTGGTGAGAGTAGTCGTGGCTCCAGGAGGCTCAGTCCTATGGTTAGAGAGAATTTCAGTTGAGTTCCACCACGGAATGTGGGAGTGAGCGGCGCTTCTTAGAGTCTGATTTGCAATCTCTTCGTCACCGAGGCCCGGCGGAGCAGTTGGTATAGTGTTCGCTTGCCAACCTAACTGTCGGGGTTTTGATTCCCTCGGTAGTGGATGCGCACTGATGATGAGTCCCAAATATAGGACGAAACGGCCGTCCAGTGCTTCCTGAGGTTTCTATCAGACTCGATGAATCAATTAATATAATTATCAAATCCTCCTCATTACTATAATATATATATATATATATATATATATATATGCATCAAGTATATAACTTTATTCTGAAAAAACATTTATTTTAAACAACAAATATTTATTTTTCATCATAATTTCCTTCCTTTTTAATGCATGATTCAGTGGTGAATATTAATCAAGGGTTTAACATTTTCCAGTAATAAAAATGATATTTTTAATGTTCCTGTAGCGAATTATGCTTCTTCTTGGGGGAAAGCTGGCATTGAAGTTTTCATGCCAGCATAGAAATACAAATGAAACCATAGTCTTCTACTTAGTTCACTCCTGGCTGTTCAGCCACTATAGCCCATAGGAATTACTTCTTCCTGCTATACTAATGTGACTTTTCCAATCTTAACAGCCAACTCTTTGTATCTGCTTGTAGTGAGTGTAAGCATATCCTCAATGAGACAAAGTCACTATTCACTGATAGAATGAAACACTATATAGCCTCTCACAAGTTTGGTTCTAGAGATTACTAGCAGCTCTGTAGGAGTGTGCTGAACAAGAGCAAATTCTTAGTCTCTTTTCAATCAGTTTGAAGTATTGTCATCTGTTTCAGATAAAGCAAAATGCTTTGCTCAGAAATTCTCTGCCAACTCCACTCTCAACACATCAGGAGTATCTTTTCCTGATTTTCCCTTGAGAAAAGAATCTCTACTGAGTGATATGCACATAACTCTATCCATGGTTTCTGCTATCATCCCTAAATTAGATCTCCACAAGGCTTGTGTATTCAACACTATCCTAAAGAAATGTTCTCCTGAACTGGCTACTGTTCTCTCCAAACTCTACAATAAATGCCTTGTTGTTTCTTACTTTCCAGTTTATTGGAAATCTTCCTCTGTAGTTCCTGTCTTTAAGAACTCTGGTGAACCTTCTGACTCCTCGAATTATTGCAGTATTAGTCTTTTACCACTTGTTGGTAAAGTACTAGAGGCTCTAATCAATGTTGAATTGGTTAAGCATCTCTCTTCATATGATCCTCTTTTGGATAGACAGTATGTCTTTTCGTTTCTCCAGATCTACTGTGGATATATTAATGGTTATTACTGAATTTGTCTATCAGGCTTTAGATAAGAACAGCAAAGCTTGGGCTGTGGCTTTAGATATCTTGAAGATGTTCAATAGGATTTGACATAGTGGCCTTCACCACAATTTCAAGGGCTATGGTGTCTCAGGATGAATATTTAACTTAATCCAATCTTTCTTAACAAATCATGTCATGAAGGTTGTGTTGAATGGATATACTTCTAGATCATTTCACATTAATGTGAGAATCCCTGTTGGACCTACATTGTTTCTTATTTTCATCAATGACCTTCCCAGTGTCATCAGTTCTCAACTAGGTATTTATGCTGATTACACAACTATTTACTCCTGTCTTAGTAGCAAGTCCAACAAAGTAAAACTGGCAGCTGCTCTTGACAATGATTTCCAATCTATGGTTAACTGGGACAAGGAATAGCTTGTAAATTTTAATACCTCCCAAACAAAACTGCTATCATTTAATCACCATAGAGAATATTTTCAGCCTTCTGACAGCATAGATGATATTAACCTACAGGAAAGCAACTCTTTTTGTCTTCTGGGGCTCATGTTTTCTACTGACATGATGTGAAGTGATTATATTGAATCAATTGCTAGCAGTTTGCTAGGTAAGTTGGTTTGTTTTCTTGTGTCAGACAGTTTTATCATCAGAATCCATCATGCATATTTATAATGCTACCATTTGTCTGTACATTGAACTATAAATATCGTAATTCTTGATAAAATTCAAAGAAAGGTCTGAAAAGTAATTGATTCTGACCTGACATCTTGACCAATCATTTTCCCATTATGTGAATTCCCTCTGTGTTTTCTATAAATATTTTCATGGCAATTGTTCTGATCAGCTTTCCTCCTTGGCGACTCATTTATAACTAGAACAATTTATTATCACACAACACAAATACAACAACAAAATAATAATAATGATAATAATAATAATAAAAATTGATAACATGACAAATGTTATCTTCAATGAACATTATTCCATGAAATCAGAAATAGACATGGATTCATTCATGTTATAGAAATTTTTAGATTATTAATATTATTATAACTGAATTGTATTGCATTTATTTTTTGTTACTTTTGTTTCTCTGTGTTCTACTGACAACAATCAAGAAAGAAAGTCATCAAAATTATATTTTTAAAAGTCTTCAACCTCTGAGGCAGTAGAAAAGTTACAAAAGAAATCCATTTAGGTTTTCAACACTTTCATCAATTTTTCTAGCCAACAATACATCCCATGTTCATCATTTTTCACATCAATAATAACAACATCCCTACAACTGTATTATAGCTAACAATAATAATGATTTGGATTGAATAACAGACTATGTATATTTTATATTTTTCCCAGTTATAAAACCCTGCAATGTCAGGTAACTTTGATTTAAATATAATAAAATTCAATGTGGTAAGTTGTTTATCGCTAACTTTGATAATGTGCCCTGACCATATTGTTGATGTAATTTTGCTTAAATGTGACCCAAGTTTTTTCCCAACCAAATTCATAAATAAAAATCTTTTGAAAAGACTTGTTATCCTTTTTGTTCTTTATTCTTCCAATATATTGATTTTATTTCCATGTTCTCTCATATTTATATTTTCTTTTGACAACAGCATGCCTTCAATAATGTGAGAAAAATTAATTCAGTGACAAATGGCCAGTGTTTCTATCATTACAATGCATGCAATTTTTAAGTCAAAAGCCGACACAAATGCAAGAAATCTACACTTAATAAAATTTTGGAGCTATCTTTTTTATCAACACCAGAATCATTTCATTTCATTTAGGTTTTCTGGTAAATTTAGGTTTTAACAAACAGACTTCCTAAAAAAACCTGAATTTAAAACAATTTTAATTAATTTTAAATAAATGCCTTCTTTGAGCTTAAATTTCAGTTTTATTTGAGAGATACTAATCATCTAAAAATGCTAATCTTAATTAAAAGAAAAATTAATTTTCGTATATAAATATAAAAAAGTTTTAGGAAATTTTTAAAACATTAGCACGTTCACTTATTGAACTGCCATCAATGTTATAATTATCATTAATTCACTCTTTCTAAACCAATCTAAATCGACCCCACTTTTCACCTCTGCACACACAAACACATGGCATTCTCATTATTGGATATGCGATCAGTCTGTGGGTCAACAAAAATTTCGACTCGCTTTCCTTTTTCAGGTCATAATAGTAACATTATTCTCTTAGCACTCAACAAAAATTTGAGTTAAGAATACCCTGGACACTTCTTGTATTTTCCAACTAAATTATCTGGACACTCATTACACATGCACACACACACACACACATACACATATATAAAATGTATATGTATATAAATATAAATATATAATATATATGCAATTTTTTATATATATTATTTATATATTATATATGCATGGTACTTATTGGAAAGCACCCAATCTCAGTGATAGAGCTAACATATTTAGTTGAATTGGTGTGAGTTTGTGACCCTGGGTTTCATGCTATTTACGATCATCAGTTTGTCTTTTTTTGGTGAAAAAAGGCTCCAAACTTGATTAAACAATTTTTTTTATTGTCTAAATGTTTATGTTATTATTAAGAGGAAAGACCAAGTTATTTTTTAATATTCAAAAAAAAATTTCAATCCTTTCTAGCACGTTTGAAATTTTAGCTAAAAATCTTGTTTTTTTTGAGTCATTAAAATTGACGTAAATCAATCATGTCAGCCATTCTTGATAGTTTTGTAAACAAACGGGAAATTCTCCGTTTAAAAATCTTAAGATTCAATTATATACTTTTTTTTAAAAAAAAAAAACTAATGCTAAATAGTACGTACGTGACCGCTGACGTAAAAAAACAAGATTTTCAAACAAAATTTCGAATGTGCTAGAAAGGAATAAAAAATTTTAAAATAATTAAAAAAGTACTTTGGTCTTTCTTCTTATTAATAACATTGAACAGAAACTCTTTCATGACAAAACTTTGTTTTTATTAAGTTTGGGGCCTTTTTTCTTCGTGCTATGCTGTTTTTTTTTGTTTTTTTTTTTGGCGAAATATTGGGCATAGACACTTTTAATCTTCTTTATCTTTATTTTATCATTCTGTCGGATTCTGATCCGTTTGAATTTGATCTACTCCCAAACTCACAATTTTACTCAGTACTCTCACGTGTCCCCAAACACCACTTCAACACCCGTTTTTTGTTGTTTCAGTTTAAAATTTCAGTGTAACCCGGATATAAGAGAGTTGTCGGGACCGGAGAATAAGTCTCTTATATCCGGGTTTGGTCTAATTTGTTTAGGTAAGTATGGCTCTAATTTGGGACCAGATAAAATCTCTCTTATATCCGGGTTTCTCTTATATCAGGGATACACTGATTTTTATAATTATTTACTCAGTTAACTCCCCTACAATACAACAAACTTTTGAAAAGTAGTTGATTCCCTACTCTTGCTAAGCTGTCAGAATCTGAGAATATATATATTTTTTTTTTTTAGAAAGGTTCTGATTTCAATGGACATCATTTCATATTTATTTTAAAATTTACAATTTTCGTAAAAAATTTAAGTCATATGGAAATAATTTTAAACTTTAGAGTTAGGAATGTCCATTTTTTCGCTAATGGCACACCCTGATGAAAAAGGCCCCAAACTTAATAAAAACAACGTTTTATCAGGAAAAACTTTATGTTATTAATAAGAGTAGAGACCAAAGTATTTTTGAATTATTTTTTGAATATTTTTTTGAATTTTTTTTTTCCTTTTTAGCACGTTTTAATTTGTGGCTGAAAAATCTCTTTTTTGTTAGGTCTGAGATCTGTCGCGGTCGCCATTAGCCGCTCCTTAGAAAGACGGCTTTGACCTCCTGATCTCGTAGATTTAAGTCAAGCAACATGCGAGAAACCAGACGACTAGTTCAATATCGTTGATGCCAAACCGTAGCTCGTGAGCATTGGATTATGCAGCGCTTTCTCAAACATCGGACAACAATTGTATTAATTTCTACGGTTTTCTACTCCCTCTAGCCGGGGAGTTCTTGAATAAATGAAATCGCTCCAAATATGATAAACCCCTTTTTTCGTCCAAATCGAAGCTGCCCGGCCCGTTTAGGATCAAAGTGCAGTATCTGTGCTTTGTGATCATCCGGGCTGGCTTCTGTCGAACTCTCTAATGCAGAGAGGAACTCGGAGGAAGCTTTGCCGAAGGGCAAGGTTTCCTTCGGGGAGGTAGACAGGACCTGAACCCGTCAAGGCGGGTTCAAAGGTCATATTTTTGGCCGAGCCTACGGGCTCGCGGGCTACCCACATTAAACCGGCCTTGTGCCACATTTAATCCTCGTGGGTGGATTAATAAATACCAAGCTGCTCGGCCCGGGGGCCTGGATCAAAGTGTACGCTGCCTTTGTGAGCTTCCGGTGCTTTGTCGAGAGTGTTACACTTTGGCGCGATCCCGTTTCCGCGGTCGATCCGCCCTGTGAAGTGAAGTCTATCACTATTCTGACTTGGCCCTGTTTAGGGACTCCGTCTTCGACTATTCTGACTTGGCCCTGTTTAGGGACTCCGTCTTCGCCAAGTGATACACTTTGGTGCGATCCCGTTTCCGCGGTCGATCCGCCCTGTGAAGTCTATCACTATTCTGACTTGGCCCTGTTTAGGGACTCCGCCTTCGCCAAGTGATACACTTTGGCGCGATCCCATTTCCGCGGTCGATCCGCCCTGTGAAGTCTATCACTGTTCTGACTTGGCCCTGTTTAGGGACTCCGTCTTCGCCAAGGGATACACTTTGGCGCGATCCCGTTTCCGCGGTCGATCCGCCCAGTAAAGTTGTATCACTGTTCTGACTTGGCCCTGTTTAGGGACACCAATCAACCTGCTGCTGTTCCCGTCTATTCTCCCATCCGGCAGTCGACCAGCTACATCCGTTTCGCCGATCAACTCTACATTCGTTTTTTACCGATACGACCGAAAGCAGCTACCCCTAAACAAAACCAGTCATACCGGACCCGACACCGACTTGAACACATTTCTTCAGAGTACTCTCTTGTACAATTGGCATTAATAAAATCGACATTATTGTTTCATAAACCTTCGCCTTTGTCCCCTCATTGTCTTGGCTGTTCACACGTTTCTACTTAAAGCTTGCGGGGGCGACATTCTTATCGACCCCGCAACAGATCCCCTAATATTTTGCAATAGCTTTTTTTCACTTAAAAAACACATTAATTTGGAAATTCTTGTAAAAATCAAATAATTGTCACAATTTAAGTGGAACTTTCAGAATTTATTCCGAAATGACTGAATTTATTTTAGAAATGTTTGTCTTTTAGAAAGTCACAGTAGAGTAAAACCATTTTTTTTTACGTTTAATACCCACCTTACTTAAGTTTATGAAAACTTTAAAACTAGAATAGTTGTCTCTAATTTTATTTTTTTATTAAATAAAGAAGACTTTGAGGAATATAAATCATAAATTTCGTGTAAAAATTTGATACGCGTGAACCCCAATTTTAGCTCTGAATTTAAAATATAAAAATGCAAGAAAACTAAGGCATTATTTTATGAAAACAGCTTTTAATGGATTTTATCAATAATATATATTAAGGACTTTTTTGTCTGAAGTCAAAATTCTTTTAGGTTGAAAAATAAATTTTTACGAGAATTTTTTCATTTCTAAATAAAAAATAATAATATTGATAAATATTTCATAAATAAATTAGAACAGTTGTCTCTCGGTTTTTTTGCTCATTAAAAAGATCTATTTTTACAGATCATAAATTAGAAAGCTTATTACAATCTGTGATACGCGCGATATTTTAAAATAATTTTTTATGATTTCAAAAATGTATTTAAAATCATCTCCGACAAAACTACGGGTGTACATTTAAGAATAAGATGAATAAAATTATGTTAGAGTTATACCCCTTAACTGACTGATTGATTGAAGCGTGTACACTGTACAGACAGTAGCTAATGACAGAAAGACTGACAGTCTTTCTGTCATTAGCTACTGTCTGTACACGCACTTGTCAAATTTTCTGAGTGACCATTATCGTCGCATTGTCAACAAACTTTTCTAATTCTGTTAACAAAACTTTTCTTCTAATTATATTTTTAAATATAATCAATTCTTTTTCAGTGAGAGACAAATATTAATTTTTTTTTTTTTAAGTAATCAGGAAAATAAATAAATCTCTTCATAAATGAGTTACGGGTTTCATTTTGAAATGTAATGGTATTTTTTAAGTATATCAATATGTGATTTTTTTGTTTAAAATGTTTTTAAGAATTAAAATAAACTAGTTTCTACTTTTTCTTAAACTAAAAAGTTAACTTATGATTACAATTTTAAATAATGGAAAAATAAAAAACATTGCCGTTTTAACTTTTTTGCGTTTTCAATTTCGATTTACTAAAAGTACGTAATACTTAGTTAAAAATTTAAAATATAAATTTATTTATCAGATGTTCATATTTTTATGAAGTTCTGTTGAGTAAAAATTTTTAAAATATCAGTTAAATCACCTCTTCAAGTAAATGATCATGGTGATCATTTACTTGATCACCTGATGATAAGAATAACAAAATTTGGTTTAATCGTAAAAATGTACGATTATTATTTTTTTTTTAAATAAAAAAAATACATATTATTGATTATGTTAATCAAAATATCGTATTTTATTAAATTATATAAATAAATTAAAAAAATATATATCAACTATTTATTTTTTAATCGTAAACAAAATTTAGTTCATCAAAATAAAATTTCTTAATGACTAATTTTATTTATTAAAATAATTAAATATATATTGCACCAACCTAATATATATATATTTGTAAAGTTGTTGGTTGTTTGCCAATAATAAAACTTTGGCCTTTTTATTAAGAACCCTGCCTTTTGCTGTATCTCAGTTTTTGGTGTCAATATCTTTCTGTATATATTCTTTATTTATATTTTAAGTGGCAACCCTTCAGTGGGCCACTGTGCAGTGGTCCCAGAATGGTAATATTTGGTAATTTAGGAATAATTTGAGAAATATTCATGATATGATGTTGTATGAAGGCTTGTTGGAAGTGAATGTGCAACACAAATTCACTGAATGAAGAAAGTTGAATGTTTTCATATTTTGTGGGATGTGGGACTGGATAATTGTCCCAAAACATGAAAATTGTTCTAGATAGGAAAGCCAACCAGGGCTTTCTAGAAAGCTATGAGCAGCCCAATATCAATGAAATCAACAAAATCAAATTTTTCCATATAAAAAATCATTTTTTTTTTTTTCATATTTTTGGGGGTCTAGAACTGGATTTCCATATTTGGGCATTACAGCACCAAAACACAAAAATTGCTCTAATTTCAGTTTTGTTGACAATAGAACGGCCTGAAGTACAGAGAGAAAGAAAAGAAAGTGTTTCTAGTTTTCTTCTTGCCATTAGAAGCTGTTTTGTTCATGCACCGTATGGTTCTCAGTAAAGAGCAGATGAGACAGGTTTGTTATTTCCACAGTCAAAAACAATTAATGCACTCTTTCCTATCAGAAAGTCCTTTAAACCTCAAACATATTCTGTTTTGGATGGCAAAAGAAGAGGCCTTGACTACAAGAACCTTATAGCAGAAACAATAACCTCAGTGGTCAAGATAGTCAAGGAAAATTCTCCAGATCAGTCACTCAATGGTTTGACCATGTACTTGAACGATGGTGCTGATACAATGCCAATGCTTAAATCGAAAAAGGAGAGAATTAAGGATGGCAACTATGATGAAGTACACATATTTCAGTACGGTATCATTCTTCAGAAATTTACATGAAATGTCGGTGGCAAAGAAGAGACAGAACAAAGTACCCAATTCTGATGATCATTGAGACCTGTGTATTTGATAAGAGAAGTAGAAAGTAATCGACCTCCTCAACTTCATGGTATAAGAAACAGATCATGTTCAGAATGATTTAAATACTAATGGTTTGTCAATTAATGTTGGTGATGATGATTTTAGTGTGTCAAGTCCAAGATAAAAGATCCAAACGAAATACAAGATAGATTCTAAATCAACAGATCATCTTCAGATTTGCTAAACATATTCAATGAAGTCCTCGATGTTGATGGAAACATCAGTACTAAACCAGGAGACTTTGGAACCAGAGCTGGTGTCACTCAGCAACCACTTTCTGATTCTGACCAGCATTGCATAACTATCATCCACTTTTACATAAATGGAACAATGTAGTATTTGAAAATGTTGTATCATTGTCATACAGACTACAAGAAATGGGTTGAGAAGGCTGGTTTATGAAATCACCTTGACATATCCAAAGATAAGATGAGGAGCTTCATCAAACAAAAAACTGGTCTGCGCTTAGATTACATAAATTCCGCAAAAGGTAAAGGTGGTACGTCAACTGATGAGAAACAAGGTTGTTGATTTTATTCTGATGAGTTGATTACTGTTATTGCTCAATAAGAAATACAACAAAGAATCAATATTAAAACTGCACAGACAGTTGAGCATTATTCTCCGGATAGTTTCATGTAACAGAAAGATCGACATTGTTAAATTTGATTAGCACTGCAAGGAAACAATGCTTAACATCATCAACAACTTTCTATGGGTTTTGCCGAACCACACATTGCATGGAACCATACCGCATAGTGCTGAATTGATTGAAATGAATGGTAGGGAAAGCTTGAGATGTTAATCTGAAGAAGGCTTAGAGGCAAACAGTAAGGATATTCATAACTATCTGGAATGTCTCGGTAAGAAATGGAACAACAACAATCTAATTGAATATGTTCACCATAAATTGTTGGAGAGATCTGACCCTTATCTTATGTCACATCAAAATACACTGGGACAAAACTGTGTACAATTTGCAAAGATACAGATCACACAGTTTGAAGTCATGATGCTTATAACTTAAATTAGATGGACTTGAGGATTTTTTCCTTGCATAGCAATTTGATGATATATGTTCTGATTTGGTAAGTGCAATGTTCAGTCATATTTTCTCTAAAATATTGTCATTTTTGACACCTGGAAGGTCCTTCTAGAGCCCATGGTCAACATGTGTTCAAGTAAGTTTTGTGTGTCTATATGATAGATATAATCAAATAAACTTACTTCATGAAAGTCTTGACTACCTTGAAAAGATCATTGATCCAAATCAAGAAAATGTTTAAAATTCTGAAAATTTTGAAATTAGACCCCAACTGTTTCTTTTCTCTTTTGCTTGTGTCAACTTTGTTCCAGTTTCAGATTTGTTGGCACTATTTCAATTATTGATTCATGTAGGAAATATGTTCACGAATCAGAAAATATATACTTTACCCATGTCTGGAGGCTATCTTTCCTTATATTTCAGCCAAATTTTCCCTAAAATATTGCCATCTTTGATCCCTAGAAGGGTACAACATGGGTCTATGAGAGGGTAAAATGTGTTTAAATAAGGTTTTTATGTCTCTATGTGATAAATAAGATGCAGAAAATAAAAGGATTTGAGTAAAGATTGCATTTTACTTGTCATTTCCCCAAAATACAGATTTTTCATTAAATTCAATGCAAAAATGGCGTATCTAATTTTTCGTAAATTCACTACATTGAAATTTCCATAACTTTAGTTCTAAACAAGATATTGAGCTGATTTGTTTTGCACTGATTCAGAAATTTTATTTAGTTTCCATAAAATATATCTTTTGCATGTTTTTTTTTTTTTGGTAGCCATTTTAGCCCAAATTACCACCCCTGGGCCCACTTTGACAAATGGATTCTGAAAAAAAATTTCTGGCATGACACAGTGAACCAACTTTCCTTCCAGTAGACATCGCAATTGATTCGATATAGTAGCTCCACTTCATATCAGTGAGAAACGTGAGGCCAAGAAGGCATAATGTGTTACTCCTCTGGAGTTCAGCATCAGCCATGCTGATGGAAGGTAGAAAAGGTTCTCTGTGGTGATTAAATGAAAGCAGTCTTGTTTTGGAGGTGTTAAAATTTAAAAGCCATATCTTGCTCCAATTAACCACTGATTGGAGGTCCTTTTCAAGAGCAGTTGCCAGATTTACTTTATCAGGTCTGTTGGAATTGTACCTAAGATATCTGCATAAATACCTAGTTAAAAACTGTTGACATCAGGGAGATCATTGATGAAGATCAGAAACAGTAGTTTCAGTAATAGAGCCCTGGGCGACCCCAACTCCCAATGTTAGTATGAAATGATCTGGAAATACATTCACCTCAATCTTCATTACATGATGTGTTAAGAACAATTGGATTAAGCCAAATATTTGTCCCATGACACTGTAGCACTCGAGTTTGCATACAAGGCCACCATGCTAAGCCCTGTTGAACACCTATGAGATATCTAGAGCCACTGCCTGAGCTTTGCTCTTCTTATCTAAAGCTTGATAGTGAAATTCAGTGCTGATCATTAACACATTGGTGGCAGACCTGATGAAACAGAAGCCATATTGTTTGTCAAAAAGAAGGCCGTGTGAAATAAAATGCTAAACTAATTCAGCATTGATTAGAGACTAATAGGGCGATAATTTGAAGGATCAGTGTTCCCCTGAGTTCTTAAAAACAGGAACTACAGAGGAGGAATTCCAACAAGCTGGAAAGCAGAAAGCAGCAGGACATTTGTTCTAATGTTTGAAGAGAACAGGAGTCAGCTCAGGAGCACATTTTTTAGTATAGCAGCAGGGATCCTTTCACATCTGTTTGTCTTGCGGGGATATAATTTAGAAATGATGTCAGAAACCAGTGACATATGTCACTCAGTCTTGTCCTAGGTGGAAAATACTCCAGTTGAGTGGAGTTGGAAGAGAACTTCTGAGTAAAGTATTCTACCTTATCTGCAGTAGATGTCAATACCTCAAATTGATTGAAGAGAGGATGGACTGAGGACTATTGTTCAGCACACTGTTTGCAGAGAAATGCAAAAAAGAGACTTTCATAAAAGCAGGTTTTAGAAATTGGCAGAAAGAGAAAATGTTATGACGGTTTTAAAATTAGAGTATAATTGTTGTTCTTTTGGCCTGATAATTCTGATAAACAATTGACTTTATATATATATATATATATATATATATATATATATATATAGGTTTCAGTTCAGTCTGAGTATGCACCAAGTTCACATTTTTGATAATACCAGCAAAATGTTAGGAAAATCTTCTGGTATTGCAGCTCAGATGTTAAATATTACACACTTTCAAACATAATTGTTGTCAGTTGGATTAACTGTATTATCTTTCAGCTTGAGAAATACTCAGAATAGGGATATGACACTCTGACTGGTGTCAAAGATTGACTGGCAATCTAATTTTTATTTCTAAAGAAAGAAAAATATTTTTCATGTTAAAACAATATGATACCATGAATTTTCTGGTTTGTGTTACTTATGGAGTATAGTGTGAGAGGTGAGTTTGGGTAGGATTGGTTGGTACAGGCTTAGATCTGTTTAACTTGAGTGTTTTCATTTGATAAATGGTTCATTGAAATGTGTGATGCAAAGCAAATCTTTACAGGTTAGGTTTATTTTGATCAGTGATATAACAACACACTTTCAGAAAGAGGTGACAACACCTGTGATAATTAGGTTAAATAAGGGTGAGATTCTAGAATATGGGAAATGTTCCGCTGAAGGTAGATATGAGTGATGCAAGGCCACAATTTTGATTGATCCACCAATGAGAGAAGGGCTGGGATGGAGCTTCTTGTCTCCCCCTATGATACTTACAGCATAGGACCATGATTTTGATTGGATCACCAGTCATATGCGGTTCTTGGAGGCTTTCCTTCCTCTCCTTCAAGGTGTATGACACAAGATCATTGGTCAAGCATTATTATTGGCTGGCCAATCAGAGCAGTGCAATTGGGATTTGCACCCCCATAAAAGCAATTGCCAAAAAAGCAAAAGTAGCTGGTTTAACCACAAGTAAACCAACGCTCTTATTGCTGAATGACCATGGTGCCTCAATCAGCTCAGGTCCTGTTCTCTGTTCCACTTTTTGAATTCTCTCAATCAATTGCTTTCATTTAAATAGTTGAATGATTCTGGGCTGTTTAGCCATAACTGCAACTAACAGTCAAACTCTCACTCCCAGCTTAAGAATTCTATATACGGGGAAACTTCTTTAAATCCCTTTTATTTATGTATTCATGATATTAATTATAGTACTATAAATAAAAGTTGTTATTTTTACACTTGCTAATGAATGTTGTTGAAGTTCATTAAGTTTACCAGTGACTTCAGTCTTTCACAAGCATGGCCAGAACAGAGAGGACTCAAACCTGGTCTTCAACATTCCTTCACCAATATTCCTTTGGATACTGAAACAAAAAGCACAATGTGGAGGCACAAGATTGAGGCAGAGTGGGCTTGCCAGAGATGGGCTGATGGTCACAGACCAAAGTAAGAGTGGCATTCAGCAAAGCATGCAGCAACAGGATCACAGGGGCCTGAGGAGACATCTGAAAATCTTTCTACCTTCTGTGCATACACTATATTTATTTATAAAACCTAGATCTGGGAAGTAATGTCACTACATTATTCCTTTCCTTTTGTTAGTCAAAGAAAATAAGCAAATGTAACACTCCACATTTTTTACTTTTAAGTCCATTACAGAATTGTCAAATTTCTTTGGCATCTTTGTTTCATCTGACTAGTTGTAATTCTGTTGATGTAGTTGCTATCTCCTGTAAATGGCCTTGCTACATGTAGTATCTCTCTGGACAGGTGTAGTTGGTTTTGTCAGATTGGATCTTTTCTGTTAATTTTACCCCAAAATATTAATTTACCCTAAAATAAAAATAATTTATATTTACTGAAATGCACACCAGATTCTCCCAGGGCAAGGCCCTTCCATTGCACTCAGGCTAGGTTGACATATGTGGGCATCTCTGGTGTACTATTTCTAAGTGTGCAGTTCTCCATTTATACTTACCCTGATAAACAAACCCCAAAACATATTTTTTCTTTTTTTTTTTAAATTGTAAAAAATTCCTGGTAAGTACCTCAAATATCATCCACACTGATGAAATGTGAATAACTGCCTGATTTTGTGTATTTTTTCATTCTGAGAGTTGGAGTTGTTGCGAGGCATGCTAAAGAAATTTTGATTTATAATTTCAAAAGAGTGCCAAAAATTTAATAAAAAAAACAAACACTTTGATTTAAAATTTATAATTTCTTTGGCTGAATTAACAGAAAAGATTTGTCAGGCCTATTGGAGCTGCCTGAAGGGTTTCCACTGGTGTTGGCCTATTTGTTTGCTCATCTATTTTTCCAGGTGGAATAACTTTAGCATGCACATGTTTGAAAAACAAGAAGTTGCATGTGATTTGGTGGTCAGCAAGCTTTTCTGTCACTATATTACCCACTCTATTTTTTATATGGCCTCAGATTGAAAGGGAGAGGGAGAGCATGGGTTTGTGTTAACAAAAACGAAATGTCATTGTTTAGATACAGTGCATCTGATTGGTTTATGTTTTAATCTTGTCTTTGCCTTAAAATGGAGGACAGATTGTCTCTAATCTTCCCATCAGAGAGAAAGAACAACTTTAAGTAATGAGACAGTTTTATCAGATTGAGAAACTCTGGCATCTATGTGAAAGATACCTATGATCATCACCTATGTGAACATTCTCTTGACTAGTTTCCTAGCTGGCAAAGTTGCCAGCATTAACATTTAACTAAAGGTAACTATGATAGGTTGTATAGCAAACCAAAATTACTAAAAGAATAAATGCAAATATACAGGTATAATTTGACATGGGCACTCCCTTTTGGTGAATCTTTCAATGCCAATCTTACCTATAAGGGCAGATGAGCAAATCAATACTAAACATTGTATGTCTGGTATCAACCCAGGATGTAGAGTTTATTGAGCATCTCCTCTGCTCAAGCTCTGAGTACAAAACAATTCACTCTATGTTTTTCTTCTCTTCACCTCAGCATATTGAATTGATTTCCTTCACCCTTTGACAGCAGAATGGGAAAGATTTCAGGAATTAAAGTTAGACTTCATATTGACTCCGTTCAGAAAAAACACCAGATGTTAACTGTATAATTTTATCACTGACCTTAGTTTGTTCAAGATGAATCTTTCAAATGCATATAATCAGCTTTAGCTAGAGGAATTATGTCAATACATAAGCATTCACTGCACATGCAGGGTTATACTAATGCAAGAGATTGTTATTTAGTGTCTGACAGATGCAAGCAAAGTGGTTTAATTTTTAACAGTTCTTGCATTTATCTCTCATAGGTCAAGAAATATGTAAGACCTACTTCTGTAGTAACACATGGTAATACTGCTGTTTTTGTGGGACCTATTAGAGCTATGCTAGAATTTGAAGTTGTGTCAGGGTTGGTAATTATTTCTGTGGTCAGCCACTTCTTTTTTTTCTTTGTTCCATCCACTTCCTTGTCTGTTGCTTTGTCTGTTGGCAGTCATGCTGTTGACTCTGCAATTTTCTATTTCTGTGACTCTCATGTCCCTAAGTTCAGTTGCTCCCACATCATCCAAAAGATGTTTTAATGAGAAATTATCTTTCAGGACTTTCTGATTCTTGAATAAGAGCAACCTTAAATTATTTACTGCTAGAATTTCACTCTCTGCATTTGTAGAATTTGCAGTTCAAAGACTTGTGTAGTCAGCATCTATGCTTTATCCTGTGATCTGGGCAGTGAACTTGAATACTTCATATAAAGCATTTTTCTTTTGGTGTGAAATATTCTGTGAAAGGAATATTGTACTTTTTCATACTTTGCCAATATCACATTATTGTTTGTATTCTCTATTATGTTAATAGCTCTTCCCTTGTTGTTAAACCTATGAAAAATGTAACACTTTGTCACCAGAGTTTCCTTCCATTTTTATTTTGTATGTCTATTGCACACAATAAAATATTGAAATTTATTATTTTCAAATTTTTTCAACCATTTATGCCACCTCATGCCTGTAGTGTGCTCATTGTTATAAACCTTGAATAATGGAAATGTGGGTTGAATGTTTACTATTGCTATCTTTTATTATTGTTATATTACAGTTGAGGTCATGCAAGATGTTCCAATTGTTGCCAAGTGTAATATACTTCAGATTGCAAAAGACTCTGAGGGGACACATTTAGTAGTACTCCCAAAAATAAACCAGATAACATTTAAAGCTTCTAACATGCATATGAGGACATCTGAAAGTTTTTTGGTTTTTTTTTAACCTTCTGTGCCTGCAATATCTTTATTTACAAGACCTAGTTCTTGGAGTTATGACATTACAGCAATGAAAAAGATTATTACCTTGATTAGATATTCTTCCAAGAGAAAATCTGGTCAGTCTATAAGTGTCAGAATGGAAACATTTATCAAGCTGACAGCAATTTGAAACTATCAGAAACATGATAGCTATGCAGATGGTTTTAAAAGAATTATGGACAATTAAGGTCCATTTATTGAATGCTTTGGGAAGACACTTTCTGAAATGATCAACTGAAATTTGATTTAAAGGTTCAAATAATTGGAGTAAAGCAGATAGTATCCTTTGAATTTTTTATTTATTTATTTATTTTTTTTTTGTGCTAAATTTTGATGAGGTACTTCCACACAGTTTTGATGTCCTGGTTTAAAATGAAGTTTTAAAAATGAAAAAGCTTTCTTGAAGCTTTCTTTTTAGCTTTAATTGAAAGCTAAATGATTAAATTTACTATTTCCAGTAAGCAAAACACTGGTGTATTTCAAATAGAAATTATATTGATTAGAATCTCAACTTGCTTGCTTTCAGAAATCATTTAAATTCATCTATTTTTGGCACATTTGTAAACAAAACTTAATTCTTGATTTTAAAAATCTTCCAAAAATAAAATATACTTTTCTGAAACTTTATTTGAGGAATATTAGCTGATTTAAAGTATAATTAATCTGATTTGAAACATTATTTACTTTAAGTTTAAAATAACAAAGAAATGGGTTTTTAAAACAAACAGTAGCTCAATTAAGTGCTTGTCAACACCTCGTAAATTACTTGAGTAATTTAAGAAGTGTTTATTATTGTTTTAAGGAGACCTTATCTGTTAAGACATAATTTAAGAAAATGATGGGTGAATGCTTTTTTTATATAATTTTTAAGTACTCAGTAATCTTGAAAATGTTGGAAAATGTTCTCTGTAATCTAATTTTAGGAATGTTGAATTGCTCTTATTTTTTGATTATGTTGTGTATGTTCACCATACTTTTAAAGAAGTACATTATATATACATAAAAGATGAAAATATCTTTTAAAAATATTGGGCACAAATGACTTTCAATGAGCTTTTCAATTTTTGATTTGTAAATATAGTTTTCACTTAATAACAATATCATCCAACTAGATTGAAATAGTGCAGAATTTGAAACAATTTATAATATTATAAATTATTTTAATTAAAATTTTTAAAAATGTGAAAATTTATTATTCATTAAAAAAAATTTTTCTTAAGACAATAGTGTCCTTAATAAATCTTATTTATAAAAGCAATTAAAACTTTTCTGATTCAATAATATCAGAGTTTTTAGCAATTTTTATTTTACAATTCAAATTCTCAGTAATAGGATGTTCTGTTTTACAAAAAAAAATTGATTTACATTACCCAATGAGTCCTTTTAACTAATAAAACAAATTTTGGGATTGCAATTTAATTTCTCAAAATTTCATGAAATTAAGTAAGTGGGGCTTAACAGATGTAAAAAAAAAAAGTATTTTTCACCAAGATTTTCTAAAAGAAAAAAATTTCAAAAATAATTAAATTCATTTGTGAATAGGTCCTGAAAATTTCATTAAAATCTCATAATTATTTGATTTTTGCAAGAATTTCACTGTTAAAAAGCGCAAAACACTAACTAATTATTATGTCAACCGTGATGAAAAAAAAAAGAACAAGATTTTTAACAAAAATTTCGAACATTTTAGAAAGGAGTATAAAATAATTAAAAAATACTTTGTTCTTTCCTCTTAATAATAACAAACATTTTGATGATAAAACTTTGGTTTCATTAAGTATAGGGCCTCTTCATCATGCTATGCTGCTTTTCAGCAAAAAAGTGCAGGAACCTAATTTTGACCATTGAATATATACATGCACTTCTAATCTATCTAAAACAAAAATCAAATAATATTGGCATGGAACAGCAAGAGGCTTGCAGAAATGTCATCATATGTTCTTGAGAAGCTCAGAAACTATCATTTATTTGATGTCATCATAAAGAAGGCCAAAGATTATAGCTTTATTAATGGGTCAGTGAAATCACATGTTATTCTCCACAAAGAATTTACACATGAATTGAGTTTGACAACACTAGCAGATTCATTTTTGTGCTAAATTCAATAGTCAACATTTAATTGTTGGACATTTTTAAATATACAACTATTAAATTTTGTGAAAAATATACAACTATTTCCTGATTTAGGTTCCTCCATTTTTGTCTTTATTTTTGTGTGCATTGATTGACATGTATAACATAGCAAGATTTTGAAAAATAACCAAAAATCAACTAATTATAAAATTTAAGTAACATTTTCAGTATTTATTCATTAAAGTACTTAATTCATTAATGATTGAAATTATTTGTAGAAATAATTTTGTAATAAAAATGTGGGCAAATATTTTTTAATAACTGTCCTTGATCTAATCTTTTGAACTTGCTGTAAAATATCAGATGCAAACTGGACTTAAATTTTCTATGAAGATAAGTCTCCTCTGAATCTGGACCAGTTGGAATTTTTTTTTATTTTACTTTTTTTACTTTATAGATATTTTTATATATAAATGACTAATGATGTACTAAAAGTGTTATTGGCTTAGATTCAGAGGCACCTACAAAGGGGAATGCAGATGAAGTATGTAGTATTTAAGTAGCTATTTGTAGCAGCCATCCCTATGAGGAAAATTGCTTCCTGCAGGGCATCCCCATTTAGCTTGTGTCACACTCTAGTAACACTCTGGAATTTTGGATGTAGAAAAGTGGCCTGATTCCAAAAATTTAAACAATGCAATAACATGAAAATATTGTTTTTGAAATTTTTATAAGTATATTTTTTACTTTTGAATGGTATTATATATATATATATATATATATATATATATATATATATATATATATATAGGAAAATCAATACTTAAAAGTCTTTTCTTTATGTAAGTATAAATGAATGAAACATTTTTCCTTAAAATGGTGTATATGTAAATTAAAGATTTAAAACATTGAACATTTTAAAACTGGGTATAATTCAAAAAATTTGTTGAAGGCTGTAACATTTATAACCAGTCTCTTTTTATTGTGTTTGCAAAGCTAACTTACTGCCCACAAATATTTAAAAGAGTTGCTTTTTTTCCAACAGTAATGTATTTATTTTTAGGTTCAACCATAGTTCTAAAAAACACCCAAAATGGTAATTGTCCAACATTTTTGTTGCTACTATCATAATGGGAGCATTGATATGAAAGTTTATATTAAATTTACCCTTTTTACTTTTTATTTCATTGTATACCTGTTTAATAATTGTAATATACTTACTGAAATCAAAGAAAATGAAATCTTAGTTTTACATGATTTGAGAATTCTACATGCTTCAAACAAAAAATATTTATCCCACTATACAGTATTTCACCAATAAGAGATGAAACCCATTTAACTCAGTATTAGACTTCACTATTTTAATTTTTTGTCTTATAATTTCATGAGCAACTATTTTGTTATATATAAAAAATAGAAATTAGTTGAATGTTTTAATATCTAAGATTACAGAACAGAACAATTCTCTAAATGGGATTACATTTCAAGCATTCAAGAAAATATGGTATGCGTAAGATTTTTTTCCCCATTAAAATTGCACCAACAATGCTGAGATCAAATGTTAATTAGAAATTAAGGTCATGTCATCAAAAGTTTATAAAAATGAAAGAAGACAAGGCTCTGAAAACTACGTTGAAGAAAAAGCAAGCAATTTTTATTTTAAAATGGAAAATATAGTGACAGATTTGTTTCCAAACATTTTAATGAACAGGAAACAATTAACAAATTATTGTAAACCACAGATAAATTAAGCAAAACTTCAATAATTGAATTAATTGAAAACATACTCAAAAATCCTTTCAAGGAAGATCTGAAAGAATCATATCAAAACTTTTAAGAGATAAATTGGCACAAAGAAAAGACAAATTTAATTCTATGTTGATTCTAAATAAAAATGTTACTCTTAGAAAATATCAAAAGCCTGCACAAATCTCAACATGTTTAATGAAATCTGTTTAATTGAAATTTGTTCAACTGTTGTTCTATTATTTCCCTGACATACTTAAAGTCAAATGGATCACAGAGGATTAGTGATAATATCTAGCTTTCAGGTTGTGCCTGCACACCAGGCAATTATGATACATATAAATAATTTTGGATTACATTCTGAAATACAATTTATATAAGACCAGAATTTTTTTAATTTGAGTCATGTATGATGAACATACAATAGGTAAGAAGGATCTGGATTTAGACAGTATATTACCATGGATAGAATGTGCATTGTCTGCTCATATCAGGCTTAGCTACATTGGATAGTTTGTCTCTAGGTTTGTACTTGAATGTTGAAGGTAATTTTGTCTATCAAAGTTTCAATACTTAATGTGTATATAATTGAAATAAACAAGCAGTAAAAAGGTAATAATTTGATTTGTGTATTTTTTTCTGGTATTGACAAAGTAGATTGAGTGACCAAAACTGATTTTCTTGTTGGAATTTTAGTCATAAGTGATTTTAAGTTAAAGACTTTTTTCTCAAACCAAATACAAGTAAATTAGAATGGGAAAAGTATTCAATAAATTTCACAAAAACCAGTTTATTGCATTTACCTGAAAATTATATCAGATATGTTTCATCTTTATAAAAGAGCAAAAATTTCAACAAATACCAAGTTACAAAGATATATTTTGAAAAGGAGTAAAACAGAAAAAGCATTCAATACCCTAGAGAAAGCAAAGTAGTAAAATAAAAAAATAATGGCCTAGTAGTTTTTCTTTATGACAATCACCTCTAGTAACTTCCTATAAGTAGCCATTAACTTTGAACACTCATCTGTTTGTCTTTTGGACTATTCTTTAAGGCAGATCAAAATTATGTAACTGACACAAATTTTGAGTTGGGTTCAGGTCAGGGAATTAACTGGACCTGTTTAATAGGGATTTTTTTCATTTTCAAGCCACTTTTTGATCGTGCTGGTGGCATGTTTATAATTACTATCCTACTAAAACCTCCAGTTGTACAGGAAGTATATAACTTAATAATTGTTCCTTAGTAAACTTCAGACTGAACTACATATGTCATTTCTTCAGAATTGGTACTGTTAAAGTTCAACAAAATCACAAATCATGCTGATAGAGTATGTTAATGACAGCATATAGTCAAACAGTTGTCCCTTATGTTCAAAGAGTTTCTACTTACCCATTTTCAGCAATCCTTAGCTACAATCCCGGTTGCAGCACTTTTGGAAATCTTTTGAGGGTTATCAGATCAAGAACAGTTCTCTAAAGCCATATTTCTTTCAATTGTGAATAGTAACACATGGATGAACTAGTAGCACTTTACTAAATCTTTGTAATCTTTATTTTTGCAATAAGGATCAACTACAGTATTTCTGGAGGTCTGTAAAATGTTTCTAAGCTCTGAACATTGTGACTGCTACTGTTAGACCAGTTAGCAGTCATCATCTCAAGAGAGTTAGCTACTACTTAGAATTTTCTAAAATAATTTTGCTGTTTAGAACCAATTACATAAGAATTTACAGTTTCCATTTATTAGGTGATATTGAATATGTTGTTTCATCTTTTTCAATAATATCCTTGTATATCACTAAAATAAATATAGATAATTTTTTTTTTTATTTATTTAATTTTCAATAGAATAACTTGTACATCACTAATAACCTTTTGATTTATTCAAAAATATTTTTCTCATCTTTGCTAGTTATAAATGTTATTATAAATCAACATTTTGGCTAAGTCTCTTTTGGCTGTCTTCTGATGTATATATTTTTTTATCTGACAGATATTTTGTGTTAGCTGATTATTGTGTTATTGTTATCCCTGTAATGCCATTTATTTTTTATTTTTTTACAATAATGTTCATCCTGTACAAAGCCCAAGAACCACTCAAGGTAGAGGGTACAGAGTAAGAGGCACAGCTTATGGGGATATGTTGGGGAAGATAATAGTTGACCTTAGACATGAACAAGCCAAGATTGTAGTAATCAGGGAAGCAGAGTTGGGTCCTCAAAGCAACAGTTTGTGGGAAGAAGCTGCTCAAGTGGAACTTAAATCTCAACAATGGAATATGAAAGTCTGGTCAAAGTTCTGGAGATGTACCTATATACTGTTGTATCATCAGCTTAAATATTCACAGATGATTGGAGTATACTCTTAGGCAGATCATTTATGTAAAGTTGAAGGAAGGTTGGACCAAGAAGCAAGTGTTGGGGGATTCCTGTGTTGATCAGTTGGGTCTTGGATGAATGGCTGTTAACAGTTACCTTCAGGGATCTACCCATTAAGGAATTTTTCTTGTTGAACCAGCATATATGGAATTCTGTACCTAATCCAGAGATTAAACTTACTTGTCAGATTTTTTATGCTGATGGATTGGGGGAGGGGGAAACTTGGACAGCTAGGCAACCCAGAAGTGTTGTACCCAAAACTTGATGTGGAAGGAGAAAAAAAAAGATAGAACTCTTGCCTGTTGTAGCAGTACTTCACAGTGTCCCTGGATAATAATAGTTTGAGATTGCAACAAATTACTTTGTTTCTTACAAGCAATGTTTGTGCTTGTAATAGTGACAGTATCTAATATTGTTATAGTACGACATAGTAACAGACCAATAGAACTGAAAAAAACCAATAACTATCTGGAAGGTGAAAGGGATTTCCTTTATAGCTTTCCAGATAGTCTCATTTAAATGTATTGTAGTCTCATCCATCCAATCAGATAGGATCTACCAAAACTGCAAACATAAAAACTGGTCGACAAAGAAAAACTGATTCCCTGCTTCTTACCTTGACCAACTGCCACACAACCATTTGAATTCCATTGCTTCCTCCCTCCACATTGAGTTTCTTCATTGAGAACAAGTTACAACATACTTGGTTGCTGTAAAAATTTTAACCAATGTCTATATCCATTATGGCACCACTCCTAACAGTCATCAGGTTTTTGAAACATTTTAAATCCAATATCGGATTAAATAGTTTCTGGCATTTAATCATCACAGTGGGTTCATACTGCTTTTGATGATTTTATTTGATTTTTAAGATTAAGAATTGTCAGTATATTTTGGATTTATTTGAACTTTTGTTCTCATTTTTTGTTATAGATGTTATTATTATAGATAGTTTCAGCGAAGTACCCTCTTGCCATGAATAATGTCATTTGCCATCATCATGCCAATAACAACCAAAGATATAAGAAAAATAATTCACATAAATCCAAAGTACATTGATGATTCCTCATTTTAAAATAAAATAAAAAATCACTAATAGCCTTTTCATCATTAAATATATAAGTGGAAGGTGTTTGAAAGTTTTTAACCTGACCCACTTCTCAAAATTTGAACAAGAATTTTTTAAAAATCCCCGTTAGTGGTACCAAGAACTGTCGAACACTTCTTCATATGTAAATTATTTGGAAACTTTTGCTCATAAAAGATTACAAGAACAGTTTTCAAATGTCTCAACCAGAAGAATATCATTACTGAATAGATGACATGACTTCATTATAAAAGTTGGCAATTTCTTGTGTCATTTTGGCCTCACTAACCAAACATTTGGGGTAGAACCATAGATTTTCTTCTCTTCTACCTAGCAATAAAAAACTGCTTGCAGACTAATTATATTTATCAGAAGGAAAAACATCAGTGGTGAAATTGTTCAAGAAGCTTTATTCATAGAACTATGAAAACCAGTCCTTTCAACGAGTTATGTCATAATTTATTATCTATCATAATATTAAAAAAGCAATGCAATGAAATTTAACTTGCAGGTAAGCCTAATTGGAGGAACTGAACATGAAGAATGTGTAAGTACTGAATTGCTAAGGCTCCTTGCTAAACCTATTTGAAAAATCAGAATTCACAAAATTAGCTAATTCAGTCCCATCGATCTTTTGATAATTTCTGGAATAAAGAGTAATCATTATTTACTGGCCAAATCATGATGATAACAAAGATGAGGACATTATTCTAAAGGCTTAGTGAATTGGTGACAGTAACTGTGTGTTCAATATTTTGGCTTAATGCAGACTCAAAATTGGGTGAAACAGAGCAAACAATAAATAAGCAGCACTAGAAAAAACAAGAAATGAAATGAGCAGCATCAGGAGAACAGTATACACTATAGATTAAATAAAAGGTTCAGTTCAAAATTCCTTGAAAGTTCCTCAGATCAGAAGAAATGCAGTGATAATAACAAAGATGAGGAAATTAGTTTGAATGTCAATGATGTAAATAATCTTTGATAATTTGATTACATAGATTCCATATCTGAATCCATCAATTTTTAATTAGATTATAGAAAATTCATGATGGCCACATCACATAAATATTCATTAATTTGACAAGTGCGAGATACTACTGTCATGAGATTGGTACTTTTAATACATCCTTAGATGTATAAAATAAAAACACCTGTGACCCATAAGGCCTTAGTTAAATAGCTGGAAACTTCTAAATTACAATAGGAAGGTTCACATCACAACTTGCAATGTGCAACTACCTCTTTGCCAAAGAAGAACCAAGCAATCCTGTAGTCCAAGATAGTTTTTATTTATTGGGGTAAGAAAGAGTGTGATTTGTTCAGATTGGTAAGAAATCACAATTACCATATTTTGCAGACTGCTAAAGTCAACTCGATTATGATTTGGATTGTCTTTTTGCACAGAGAACACAAATTCTGTTTTGAACTAAGACTTAGTTTTCTCCGTCTCCCCACCAATCTCATGATCACACACATGACAGCTGGAAGTGGGCCTCTTTAGTCTTGTACTTTTTCTTAGTGGGTCAATCACTGTTTCTTCTCGAAACAAGTCATTTTCCTGAAGGTTCTGAAGCATTTGTGGAGTTATTACGATGTCTGTGACTGAGAGCAAACTGACTGAGTTATTAGGTGTCTGTGACTGAGGACAAACTGGATGCACTTCTAATAGTGACTAATCTTTCACTGGCTGAGAACACAGTTTGTCTTACTTGCTGGTGTACCAGAACCCATGAAGGGAGACAGATCCTTCATGTGGCGCAGTATTCCATTGACAAGAATATAGAGCAGAGTGATGCATCCTATTCATTATTTTATTGTGCATTGGCTGTGTAGGGCTTTTACCAGCACACAGTCTCCCAAATGGTATAGTGCTTGCCTATTATCTCATGCAAGTGGGATCACCGAATCAGTGCCTTGCAGTCAGCCTTGGTAGAGTTGTATTATATTAGTGGGTGCAGTTGAGGATAGTACATTATCTTTTGGTGTGACGTGTCAATATAAGTTGCCACCATTACTGTACACTGCTTTCTTGCAGTGATCCGTTTCACAGTTCTGTGGCGTCTCTTAACTATGCCATTCCCTAAAGATGCATACACACAACCTGAGTCTGATGTTCCATTTGTCTAAGAATTGCCTAAATTATTATCACTAAGTCTTGATTCTGTCACAGAATGCCAATTCTTCTTATTAGGAGGAGTGAAATCCATCATATTCCTTTTATCCAAAACAGAATTTTTATCTACTTTGAAAATATTTGATACCTATGTGATATAAATAACAAAACTATACACTAAGTTGTAAAGAGAACCCAAAGACAGATCATAACTTGAAGCAAGTTAGCTTTTCTTTAGAGCAGTTAATATTCACAAATAGTCCCCCATTCATTTATTTTCATATTCACAAACAGAAAAGTAAATTAAATTTACTGCCTAAGTAGAGACATCTACTTGATTCTTGTATTGCTTATGTTTTTCAAATTTTACATTTGGAAAATAATTGTAAAAGAAAGATCCATTTTTTGCCTGGTTCTCAAATTGCAATTTCTTTGTCTCACTGAAATTGTACTTGTGAGCTTCAGCAACTTATATGAATAAAATCTTGGGTTGTATGGTTGCCAGCTTACTAATCTGAGTAGCAATGAAATACAAAATAAACATTTTCATTTAGAAGTTGAATAATAAAAAAATAAATGGTTGAGCTATAAAGGGAGATAACTGATACAAAATAAAACTCCTCTGCAGTTAAGACAATTTCATTTTACTTAGAAAGGACTATAATTATCCTTAAAAAGTTATTTTAGATTTCCTCTATAAGAATTTTAAGTTCCCTTTTTTTTTTTTTTTAAGTCAAATTGGTTAAATTCTCTTAATAATTTAATTACAGCAGTTCAAAATCAAATTCTAGGGTTTTCTTATATTTATCACTGACATCAAATTAACCTAAGCTAATTTTTTTTATGTTAAAATGCTGTAAATTAGTAATTTTTCATTTCATCACTGTCAGAAAAAATATTCAAAAGAATAAGTTGACAATGCGTAATTTTAATATGAAGCTCAGTAGAATATTGTCCTTATCTGAATTAATTATTAATCTGAATTTCTAGTTCCAATATAACAAACTAATTAAAGGTAAAATCAAAGCTTTTAGCTCTTGTGGTCAATTATAAAGTTTAAAAATATATATGATAACTCAGTAATTATTGAAGTTAATGGGCAAAAAACAATAACTCAATATTATTATTTTTCAACTGGTTCAAATTCATTCACTCTACTATGAAATAAAAAGCAGAAGTTAAACAAAATTATTTTCTTTATATGAGAAAGTTAAACATCAAGTTTTAATTACTTTATATAAATATAATTACAAACATGTATATAATTTATTAAATCTCTCAAAATATTAATAAATATTATTCCAACTAATCTAAACAACTCATACTAAAAAATTTAGTTAATGTGTTGTTACTTAAAATTCTTTTGCAGTCCATATTCTGTGGTCATATATTGTTTAATAATTTTTAATTTAATATTTCTTTCTTTATTTTGTGATATAGTAACAGAAAATAAGAATTAAAAATCACTATCCTTGTTACATGAAGCTCATTGTCTCCAATAAGTTTTTCTAATCTTTACAAAAGTTAAATTTACTATTGTGTTGAAAGAACAAAGGCAATGCAGGGATAATCTGAAAATGTGCTAAACCACATACAGATTCATAACATACTATGTGTATGTCTCATATCAGTTTGATATAAAGAAATATTAATTGAATATAAAAAAAACTCCATTTAAATAAAGACCAGTTAAAAAATAAATTAATAGAAACACAGTCACTCAAGAATTCTGTAACATTTGAATTTGCAGAGATGCTGTTTCATTAAAATATGTGACCCAAGATCAGTGAAAATATTTTTAAAAAATTCTTTATTTCCCATCAAAATTGAAGAAAAATGTTAAAATTAATATTTGAAGAAAACGAAGTTTTTAAAAAATTTGGATAAGAAAACAATTTTACTTAATTATCTCCATGAAAATGCTAAAAAATCAGTGAAAAAAAAGGTTTATTGTCTGCTTCACCATACCTAACTATGTACACTCCTGGCTGTCAATCAGGTGTAAATAATCAGAAAAACAAAACCCCATAGTTAAGAAATGTTTGTATACAACATTTTATTCTATAAGTAAGAAATATTTGTTTCAAATCAGATTACTTTTACTTTAAATTTGCTAATTTTCCTCAAATAATGTTTCAGAGATATTTTATTTTTGCAAGATTTTTAAAACTTAGAATTAACTTTAGTTTACAAATGTATCAAAAATGGCTGTTTTGATCAATTTTACTGAAAAAAAAAATTGATTCCGATCAATATAATTTCTGTTTGGAATGCACCAGAGAATTTCACTTACTGGAAATAGTAAATTTTAAATCCTTTAGCTTTCAATTAAAGCTTCAAGAAAGCTTTTTCATTTTTAAAAATATAATTTACATATACTGAATTAGTGGAGGTACCTGAACTTTATGTACTGTTAATACTTATTTTGGTCAATTCAATTTCATAAAATGTAAATTATATTAACAGGAAATAATTAATGCATGAGTCAGCATAATTACACACATTCATTATATATATGGAAAATTAAATAATTTATCACAGCAAATGCACATGTAGAATCTTTCTTTTTTGCTTAATGAAAAATAATCTTGTTCGAGATTATTTAATTCTGGATATTTTTTTAAATTATAACTGCTGAGTGCATGTAATATAACTGAGTCATATTTTATCCTGATAAAACTAAAACATTAGGTATATTTCTGAACTTAATGCAAATAGAAAAAAAACTAGTTCAACACTTTAAAGAAGAGATAGAACAAAGTGAAAGTTTTTTATTTTATCACAATTATTTTCCCAAAGTTTTCATGTTGCATAAGTTCTAAAAATTAAATCAAAATCAAGTTTAAAATTTTTTTAAACATTTTTTTTTTGCCAAAGTGATATTAACAGAGACATCTCAACCAAATTAAGTAAAAACAATAGAAATATGTTCTTAATTTTTTTTTTATTTATACTTCATACACACTAAAAAAAATGAAGGTGATTTAGTGCAATTCAATATTTACAACTACTGAGACATTTTATTTTTGCAATCTTTCAAAAAACTACGGTAACCATAGTGTACTAGTCAACAGTGTAAGTTTGGAGTTATTCCCTATCAAAGTAACTTAAAATAATTAGCACATATGAATCTTATACATTGAAATACTCAAACTACTGTTCAATGAAAAGTAATAATCTCAATCTTAAACAAAAAAAAAAAAAAAAAAACAACATGCCAGTTAGTTCAATGAGTAAACAAAAGCAATTTAGGCAGTGTATGCGTAGAGGTGAAAGTGAAAATGAAAGTCACATGTCAACTCGTTCAAAATTGACATAATAATATTCACGAATAAATAAAATGAAAAAGAAGCGTAAAGCAAGCAAAGGAAAATAATAATAATAATAATAATAATAATAAAATATGCAAATATTCAAGAAAACATTAAAATTTTTAAATGAATCTTATTTTTGTTGTTATGGTTGTGTAGCAGCATGACCGAACCAGTAGGTAGAGTAATACGACAGAAAGAGGATCCATTTGTTTACAGAGGGTGGGGAAACCGCCGAATAAGCAAATCTTACCTTTTTTACATTAATCACCGGAAGAAATTTGGAGACTCGATGTGTGTTGTATCCTTATTTATTCAATGATTTGAGATTAAAATATGGGGCAGCTGAGAAGAGTGAAGCAGACGATATTTTCTGCGTTTTGTTTTCTTTTCGTTGTCTGACTACGTCATGTCACGTGATGCTCTCAAAATCACTTCTACCGCCTTTTCCCATTTTCTTTAATTTCCTCCTTCCGTCCTTATTTCTTTTTCTCCTTTCCCTTTATATTAAATTCTTACTTTGTTCTTTTTCTTTGTTGTTTGTCTACCATCTTCTGTTTATTGTTTTTTGTTAGTTACGAATAAGATGAAACGAGTTGGTCGTGGATGTCTTTTTGGGACTGTTACTGTTATTAATTTATATATAAAAAAAAACTTTTAAAAAGTTTCTTCTCATTAGTCTTTAAAACTAAAAGTTATATTGTAAATTAAATTTATAGTGTTTTTTTTACTCATAAAAAAAACATTATTTCATTAGCGCACAAATTTCTTGTTTGCTTACAAATTTTGAAGCACACTTAAACTTTCAAGTTCAAGTGAAATTATTCTAAAAGTGGAGTAAGTAAAAATGTTATATTGTTTACACCTTTTTTCTTTCTTTCTTTACTGTTTTCTTTAGCGTTATTTTTTTTTCAATTTAACCTTTGTTTGTTGTCGTCATAAAAATATATGTATGATTCAGTTCAAAATTGTAATATTTCTCGTGAATTATCTGATAATTATTATCAGTAAAAGTTTTGATAGCATTCGCAAAAAGAAATTTTATTAGGGAGGAAAATCGACCGAAAAGAAATCCGTTTTGTTTGTTTGTTTTTTTTTATGTTGGTCTTTGATAACCGGTTTTATAGTAAAAGTAAAACAAACACGTGACGAACACACCTCCCAATAGTGCTTATTTTTTAGAGTCGCGACTGATCGTTGTTCTTTAAAGCATTATTTTCTGTCATGCAAATTTCGAATTGTTTTTATTTTTGTTTTCCTAATTCCCGAAGAAACTAATCAATGTTGACAGAATGATTATAACTTAGGTTCTTTTCTTCGCTAAAAAATGAAAAACAAATCTTAAAAATTTTTTTAAAAAAACGCCGTTTTGGAACGTTGCAAGTAACTAACAATAAAAACATTTGTATTCTTGACAACTTGTCTAAATTTACATGTTAAAAGTTTTCAATCATTAAATTTTATTTAATGAATTACTTTTCTTTCTTCGATCATGTTAAAAAATAATTGACCCAACAGCTGGCCCTACCCAATAAATCTGGATTTCCTAATTAAGTTTGTTTATTCGTTTTATTTCTGTGCATAAACAACAAAATTCTATCTTATACTCTTGTATCGAATGTATTGTTATTGTATATCAATATTTTACACAAAACTTTGCGCTAAATTTAAATTTAAGGGAGAGCACTTTGCTTTATCGGTGCGAAGTTGGAATCTATTTCCTTTTTGATTTTAGAATAGATTAAAATTCGATTTTAATATTCATTAATGTTGTAAAAATAAAGAAAAGAAACAATGCGAAAATTTAAATGTTTCTTATGGAGAATCTAATTTGTAAACATTTTAAAAGAATTATTCATCTCATTTAAAAGTTTAAAAATTAATAAAAATCATTTCAGATTTCCTTGGTTTCAACGAATTTTTCGATTAGGCAATGACAAAAAAAAAAACGATTAATAAAAAAATTCTCATCTAATTTTTTTATTTTTTTTATTTGCTTATATTCAAGTTGATATTTTAGAACCATAACACATGAACATTTAAAAATTTTGTCTGCAAATGAGATTATTTTCTTCCAAGGCAATACTCAGCAGTTGAAATTTATGAAAGATTTTTCAAGAATAAAAAAAAAATGACTCCTTTTAGGAATTAAACTTTCTCAAAATTTTAAAAGCAGTTTTGCATTCCAGGCAGACGAAAGAAAGTCTATATCACTGTAATCATTTGAAAAAGGATTTTTAAATGTTAATACTTGCAAGTCACAATAATAACATCATTTTTTCCAAATTGTACTTTGTATCGGATACAGTTCAATAAAGGGAAAAGTTTGGCACACTTCAAGGCTTGCCAGTTTGTTATTTTTGTGTTTTAGCTAAGTTATTGATTTTTCTCCTTCGTTTCCAATTAATCAAACAAAACATTTATGCTGAAGCTAATATATCAAGTACCAGTGTTGCTGTTGTGAGTTGTTTTATTGTTTGGAAGAAACTGATAGTGTTTTTGGAAAGTTTGCCCATTAATTTATGTTGAAATCATGTTATTCCAATAGATTATATTTCTGTAGTTATTATTCCTTGCAAATTGTCTATGTTAATGTTTTTGAGCCTTGTATTTGGTGATCAATAGTAAAAAAGAAAAAAACAGTTTGAAATAGTATACACCTGAAAAAGGCTGGAGGGTACAACAACCAAAAAATTGTGATTATGACAACTAAGATGGGTATACATCTCCTCCTTTTATATGCTGTATGTTCTTTCAGTGCCTTGGTGGTCGTGTCTCTTCACAACTTCCTGTTCTTTGTAACTGTTAATAAATTTTGTCTTTTTGTCAGCTCTCTTAAAACTTGTGCCACCATCCATTTACTCAAGTTCGCTAGGTAGGTTGTGCATTGTTTTCCTCTGTCCCTCTTGCCTTCAATCTGTCCTGTGAGTATCAAATTTATCAAGACATCTTTCCTCATTATGTGCCCAAGAAATTTTAACCCTCTTTTCCTGATGTTAAGTATAAGAGTCCTTTTTGTTTCCATTTTTTCTAAAACTTTCTTGTTGCTCACAGGTTCAGTCCATAGTATTCTCAGCATCCTTCTATAGAACCACATTTCTGTTGCTTCGAGTCACTTCTTCATTGGTGAGGAGATTGTCCAACATTCACTACCATATAGAGGGACTGATGTTATATAACAGTTCAATACACTTAGCTAAAACACAGAAATAACAAACAACTGCCAAGCCTTGAAGTGTGTCAAACTTTACCCTTTATTGAACTGTATCTAATACAAAGTACAATTTGGAAAATATGATGTTATTATTGTGACTTTCTAGCAAAATCTTTGTTTCTTAATACTTTACTATGCTTTTGGAAGCCATCTTTTGCTATGCCAATGTATCTTTGGTTTTCAGTGTTGTACTCTCTGTCCTCTGTTAAATCACTTCCCAGATATTTAAATTGTGTATTTGTTTGATTTTAGTATCTCCAATTTGTAACTTGCATGTTAAGCTCATCCTTTTGCTAACAATTATGCATTCTGTCTTCTTGCAATTGATGTTTAAACCTTTCTTCTTGCTTTCTTTCACTATCTTCTGTAGGAATTCTTGTAGTTTTCTGTCTATGTCTGCTGTCAATACTTTATCATCTTCATGTCTTATGTTAAGATTGTATAATGAATATTGGTAGGACTTTTAATTCTTTCAGAATCACCTCACTGTATAGTTTGAATAAGTCCTGTGAGAAGATACATCCTTGTCTTACATCCCTTTCTATCTTTCTATTGCACTTTCTGATATCATTCTGAGCATAAATATTGCATTACATGTTCCAGAGTATTTAACAAACCCACACTGTTCTTGTCCTATTTCTGCTCTAATTCTGCTGCATGCCCTATACTTCAGATAAGTTTTGTTATATGATTCATTATGCTGACTGTCCAATGGATTTCATTTATTTGCATCTTGCTTCTGAGGTAGTGCTATGAAAATGGATCTACTAAGGTCTTCCAGTATATCACCACTATTGTATATTTCAATTATTATGTCTGTAATCTTGTCAGTGCTTAAATCATCTCAGGTTGCCAGCATCTTTTTTACAATACCATCTGGTCCTGCTATTTCGTTTCTGTTCAGTTTTGCCAGTGTTGATTTCACTTCAGATTTTATTATTTCTGGACCTAAATATTTCTGTGTATTACTAGTTGTCCTTTCTCATCATGGAAGAGTATGTATTTGTTTCATCTCTAAAGTATTTTTTTTATTTCTCTAATATCAGTGTCCTATCCTGAGATTTTATGCATTCTGTTGATGAGCATGTCTTTTGTTCTGTTAGGTCTCTTACTTTTTTATGCATATCTGCTTTATTTGTGATGTTCATTCTTTCTATTTCTGCACATTTTTAGATAAGTCATTACTTTTTAGCTTGTCTGCATTTGTTCTTAATTTCTATATGCAGAGTCCTATATTCTGTTATACCTTGGCTTGTTTTTGTCTTCTTTTCATCATGTTGAGAATTTAGCCTAACATCTATTCATTTTTTTTTTTTTTTTTGAGATGATCTTGATTGCTGCTATTGCTTTTTCTTAATTTTCTTCAAGTTTACATTCTCATTTTGTCCATTGTACCTGCTTTTAACACCCTCCATAGATTTCTCCATTGTATTCAAATCATTCTGGAGTCTGTCATATTACAATTTGGGTTTTGCTGTGGCCTACTTCATTTTCTGTAGTTTCACTCTAAGTGTTGGAATTTAATTTGAGAACAACAATTTCACAAGTTCATATTCTCGATATTTTTTCTATCCTCACTCCAACATCTCTTTTTAATTTCAAAACCGGCTCCCAAGGCCGTCATTCTTATCATAGATAAGAATATATTTTCTGACTAACGAGAGAGATGGAAAATAAAAAGGAATTCCACCACCATTATTCTTTCCATGGAGCCATAAAGTCTGGGAGAAACCTCACAGCTTCTTCACTTCAACTTGTTTTCAGTACCTTTGAAACTGGCTCCCAGGGCCCTGATTCTTATCAGAGATAAGAATGTGTTTTCTGACCAATAGAGGGACCAGGAGATTTGTACAACAATTTTGGAGGGAAAAGTCCCCGATCCATCGGAGCCTCCTAAAACTCCATAAATTTGGAGAATCTTGCCTATTTCGACAGTGAAATTTCTGCCCACCGTCTGTGAGGTCAATGATAGGAAGCTCCAGCACCTCTTTCACCAAAAAAGAACTACTAAAAAGGGCTGTCAAAAACGAACATCGGTCCACTATTCAAGACCAATCCAAAGCTGCATTCCTTCACCACTCCTTCTTATGAGCTCACTGGACTACTGTTCAAAAAAAAAAAAAAAAACTCACTCAGCTGCAGGCTTCCTTCATCTGCAAACAAATTTCCAACTCTACAAGAACTGTGAGTGTATCTATCAGAACTTTAACAATAACATCTAATTGCTAAAAGAGAGAGTTTGTCCACTCCAATCTTGCAGTTTTACTTGCGTTTTTTCGCAAAAAATTTAAACCTGAACCCTATTTTTAACCTCAACCCTTTGATGCGGGAAAGCTGGGACAAATTTCCTAGCAGAAGTTTACATATCACTGGAATGTGATCACTTCCACAGTTGGCACTGTAAAACTGCATTTTTGAATCTTTTATTTATAATTTTATAATCAGTTTGGTTTTTTGTTTCTCCTCCTGGACTTCTCCATATCCATATATGTCTTAAGTGATCTTGGAGTCAGGTGTTGGCTACTAACTGATCATTCACTGTGCAACATTGGACCCAATTTCCTCTGCATTCATTATGAGTTCCTAGTCTGAATTTGCCAACTATTTCACCATATCTCTCCTTGCCTACTTTGGCATTCAGGTCTCTGTTGACTATTGTAATTTCTTGTAATTTGTACTGAACCTTGGCATTGTCTTGCATACAGTAAAACTTTTCAATTTTTCTTGTTTTACTAAAAAGACATATAATACTTTGGACTTCTTGGAATTTTGTACTTATTAAGCATTCATGAATTGATAGCAGTGATTTGTTTTAGTTTTAACTTTCCTTTTCCTAAGTGTATCTTGTCTACTTTAGATTTCTTGACTTACATTCTACTTCTTTACTATATCATTTTGTTGATACCAGTTTGATCTCTTAGAGCATACATCTTTTTGTCAGTTTAAAATTAGTTTTCCTTCCATATTGATCTTGACTCTTGCAGTGTTTGTGAAGAAAACTTTAAAAATCTATATAAATTAAGACTTGGTAAAATAAATTAGATTGAAATTATCATGGACACATTATTAGAACATATTTTATGGATTAATCAAGTTCAGACAAAAACTCTTTTTATTGAAAATGATTAGTAAGATACAATATTCTCATAGAGTGGATATCAAATTAAAATAAAATGTAATTATAATTTATGGAGAAAAATAAAAATTACCCAGTGTTTAAAACCTATATCAAATTATTAATTTGCAAAACATCACTTTTTTAAGCGTGTAAAGTATTAATTTTATACTCTTGAAGTAGCACACATTAGAATAAAGCTGAGCATTTTTCTGTTAAATATTCTCTTGTATTCTTGTGTTTAATACTATGCCTCTGTACTATGTATAAATAAAAGGCCATGCATCAAATAGCCAGTCAGAGTTGAAGTAGGAAGACGAGTCATCAAGAAATCTATTTCCTGTCATATGCAAAACTGTCTTCATAAGTAGAAATTGGACTGAAAAAAAATATATATTTTTGTAAAAATCACCTCAACAATTTATAAAATCTTGTACTTTATCTTCTTTCTTCTTTTCTTTTTCTTTTTTCTTTGCAGATAACATATATTTTTTATAAGAACAAATTTTCATCCCTTAACCTTGCACAGATCCTTTAACACAGTCTTGTTGGTGTCCTATGCCTTACCACTGAACCACATTTAAAATAAAAATTTTATCTGTTGCTTTTCAATTATTTTTGTACATGTTTTATTAGTTTGCATTACCTTTATTCGTTTTGATTCCAAATTTTTCTCATTCTTTTTCAGTCTTAAACCCAGTGCTATGGATTATTACCAATGGAATTTTAAGTTTTACAAATCTTGCTGGAACTTTAAAAAACGAAGAAGCAATCAGAAAATTAAGAGTTTAATTTTGATCCTTCAGTTACTCAGCTTTTATTTATTGGCCACATCTTACTTCTGCATTCCACACAGATAAAATACACAACAAAAATGGAAGGTAGTCTTTAATAAATTATATATATTAAAAAAAATCTGTGTTATTTGTCACAGCAAGACCAACATGAGTCAATACTCCTTTAAGATGTCTGTTGTATAAATTTTTAGGGCAAACTGAAGCTTGAATTTTGAAATGAAAATGAATGATATTGTAGCAACAGTACTATTTGTGAAAGGCTGATATCTAAATAATAATGATGTACACCAGTGGTTCTCAGCTGGGGTGTATATAGACCCTGGGGATTCCATGTAACATTACTGGGGGTCCATACAAAAAAAAAACTAAAAAAAACTAGCAAATTAGCAATCTGCAGTAATATTTTAGTTGCCTATAGAGCAATTTCACTTCAGAACGGTTGTTACAACTGAGAATTGGAATTTCTACAGTAATCTACGCCATATTAAAAGGCTAAAAAAAAAGTAAAATAACTGTAAAACTAGCAGAAAATGAGATATAGTGATGTAAGTTAGCATCCCTTTTACTCTTTTGGATGTTTTGAGTATAATGGTTAAATAAAAACTGAGAAGGATATATAAAGGAAGGATTATATATATATATATATAAAGAAAAATTATATAAAGATTATAATTTATTATATAAATTAGTTTATTATATTAATAATAGATAATAATATTAATTTTAAATATTAATAAAATAAAATATTAATATATTAAAATTAATTAATATAAAATATTAATAAAATAAAATATTAATATATTAAAATTAATTAATATAAAATATTAAAAAAAATAAAATGTTAATAATAAAATTAATATATAAGGATTACATATAAAGGAAGGATTAACAGTATTAACCTCTTCAGCAGCAGGGGCAATTTCTATCAAAACCATCCACTCTGAGCACCTATATATGTACTAGTGTACATAAATGTTCCATTGTTAAGTACAAGTTTATTTTCATTAAATTAATTTTACTTCAAAATAATATCATATACATTTACTATTTCTATAATACTATTCCTAAACTTAATCTATTAGTAAACAATGAAATAAGTTTGTTTTTTTTTTGTTGAGTGGTTATGAAGATCCACAAAAAAAAAAAATAAATAAATAAAAGTGGTCCATGGGTAAAAAAAAGTTTGAGAACCACTGACATACACTCTGTAGGACATTTTAATTTACCCTTTGCAAAGACTCAAATAATATTATTCAAGAAAGTATTAACATTGATACATGGAAACGATGCTATCACTGTATAAGGATCATAAAGAGAATGGAAGAACAGTGGGATACAATAAGGCAAGTGAAAGATATTTTTTTTGCATTATTAAGCATAATAAAAATGAATTAATTATAAATAATAAATTAATTACCTTTTCTTTGTAAAAATGAATGCATCATAATTAACATAATCATAATATTATATAGTATTTTCGGTTAGTGTTTTATAAGATTTTGTGCATGTGTCTGACGAGTTATGATTGATTTTTATTTGAGTTTTAGTTACCTGCTCATAGACTCAAATTGTACTACTTAAATGAGACACAGAATATTCTTACAGAAAATAATGTAAAATATTTTTTTTAATCATTATCACCTGATGCACAGCAGTACAGCTACTAAAACACAAGGGGTTACAGTGTGTAGAAGAATTAGGAACAGAAAAATTAATAATGAGCAGAAAGAGTAATCAGAAGGACAGTTGATAGTGATTGACATTGCATTCAAATTTTTGCAATTCAAATTTAATCAATTCAATTTGCAATTCAAATTTAGCTGTAAACCATGTAGCCGGAAGGGAGTTCCACAAGTGAGAAAAGAAACTGTTAGTAAAGAACTTATGGTTACTTCTAGTCAGCTCAACTGTAAATTGATGAGATCTTGATGCCAGTCTAGTCAGTCATTCAGTTATGTGCCATGCGTGATACACATGTAGGCGATCAGGTATCTTTCAATACATGACTGATGAGGCAGATTTTTCCCACAGTAGGTTGCCATTTCTTTCTGTGATAGACCAGTTGTTATAAAACCCAGGTCTGTCCCACTATTTACCTATAGCTGGGGAGGAGAAGAAGAGGATTCATACCTTTCCCAAGGGTATTAGCATGTAAGTGAAATTAATGGATTCGACTGGAATTTGAACTTTGCTCTCCGATTCCTCAATCCAAGCTGCTATCCATTACTCCACCATGCTGTGCTTAAATTCAAAAAGTGTAGGTACCATAGTGAAAAGCTCATTTAAACAATTATTATGAAAGTATTTATAGAAAAGGCATGGAGATGTAATCTTATGGTAGTGGGAAAGTGACTGAAGCCAAACCGTCAGATCAGGACCAATAATATTGCAAATTTTTCTTTGAAACTTATCAAGGTGCTCAAGGTAAATAGCAGGGGCACTGGACCATATGTGGCAGCAATATTCTAAGCATGGCTGAAGGGTAGACTTATATGTAAAATAGATTCTGGAGAGAAAAATTCTCTTGCATGACATAGTGAACCGACTTTCTTAGCAGCTGACTTGGCAATGGATTCAATATAGTTCTTCTACTTCATGTCATCTGAGAATGTTAGCCCGAGAAGGTGCAACAAGTCACTTTCCTGGAATTAGTATCAGCTATGCTGATGGATGGCAGAGAGGGGTCTTTCAGATGGTTTACACATTTAATAGAAAAAATTAATTCTCACTAAAGAATTATATTTTAATGCTAGATCTATTTAATTTTTTATATGATTCCTTCTCAAAATTATAGCTGCTAAATCTAATTGTAATTATACTTACTACAAAATATTTCATCTTACATATTTTACAAGTTACATTTACTATTTTACAAAAATAAATTGCATGGAAAATTGATTCATATTACTTTTGTATCTTGCATTCAAATGTTAATCTTGGCAACTATCAAAATTTAATAATTTCCTTATAATTTAAAAACTTACCTTCTCAGAAAGAAATTGACATAAATAAGTAGAATATATGATTTGAAAATTATAATATTTTTTATTTTTATTAGTAAGGTCCATGGAAATTGTAATATGCATCTTTTACAGGAGATATTCAATATTTTATTTTCTGTCTGAATTTATGGGGTGAAGAGTAATCATTATTTACACTATTTATATTCAGACTATTGTCCTCATCTTTGTTCTTGTTATCAGGGAAAACAGGCAAGCAATAACTGAGCAGCATTAAATAAGTAGACAATACCCCTAGACATGAGCAGTCTACGCACGAAGATTAAATAAAGGGTTCAGTTCAGGATTCCCTGTAGGTTACACAGATTGATATACACCTGAGAAAGGTTGGAGGGTATAACAGCCGAAACATTGTGATGACAACAGCAACAACAATCATGAGGACAATAGTCTGAGTATAAATAGTGTAAATAAATACTTTATGCACGGAAATGTTTTTTTTCTTTTCTTTTTGTAGTCAATTTACTAAGTATGTAATCTAGATTCAAAAATACAATTATCCTGAATAATCAGTTTTCATTGAAAACAATATTCCTTAGGAAGAAAAATATCCTCCTTTTTGTCTTGCTGTTTTTTTTGTTTTTGTTTTTGTTTAGCTTACTTTGGCTATGAAAATATCATGTTGTAAGTGGTTAAACAGTTGTTGAGAACTTGGCACTTGGCTGTATTTATTGTCATTGATGACTTGTATGAACAGTATTTACATTCTTAAGAATTATCTGTTTGAAACTTAGAATCTATGAGGCAGCTGAGTAGCCAAAGAAAAGTGATTTCCATAAAAATCTTTGATTCATTTTACTGTTGTTATTTGTAATCACCTGAATAACCCATAAACCAATTCTCTCTTGTATATCTTTTGTCAGTTGTCATCTTCTGTCTCCTTAATTCCTGTTTTTTATTGGCTTCTCTCCTTAATGTTTTTTTTTTTTTTCAGAGTCTTTCATACTCTGTAACCCCTTGTGTCTTCATAGCTTTATCGCCTTGCTTGGGGTGAAATGATTAAAACAACATAGCAATTGACACCTAAATTCTCATGTGACAGGAAGGAGGCAAAAGTAATGGCAATGCTAGAAGACAGATTGTGGAGCTAATATTGGTTAAAATAAATCAGTAAATAAATAAATAAACTGCAAACTTTTCTGATGTGTCTAGAACCAGTTAAGTCATGCTATCAAGAATATGCCTTTTGATTGATGGCAAACCCCTACACTCAGCTTAGCCATGTATCTAGGAGAAGGAAACTTGAGCAAAGTTTAACCTTTGTGCCCCCCAAAAACACATGTGTCAAAAAGACAGTTATTCCCTTGACACTGTTATTACTGTGTACACCAGTGTTTCCCAGCTGATGTTTCCCAGAATCCTATGGTTCTGTAAGAGGTCACTAGGGGAGACAATAATAAATAGGCTAATATAATTTTTGAGTAATTTCTGTTTAATTTTATACTTGTAATTTTACTATACACATACAGCATATTGCTATAAAATCCTTGGTTATTATAATAAAGGCTTCAACTTCTCATATTATTTAAAATTATAATAATCATAGGAAATGTATTTAGCAATGTCTATATGGCATCAGTGTAAAACTGCATTCACTGATTAGTGGACAAGACCTATATATGGTGGATTCATGTATCATTGAGTGATTCACTTGAGTACAGGATGCATGCGCATTCTCCATATATTGTTACCACATGAACTACAATAAAAATATAAGAGAGATATTAATAATGGTATGTGATAATTTTTATGTAGAGGTTCCCTGAGATATGAAAACTATTCCAAGGGTTTCACAAGGATAAAAAGGTTGAGAAATGCTGGTAAACACTTTTGACTCCTTTGGCAATGTTTATTTATAAAATTATAAAAATATGTGAACCAAGTTTTATGTAGTATTTATTATTTATCTTTTATAAAGATTTATTATTTATAATTTTATAAAGAAATAAATTTGAAAAGAAATCATTTTATTAAAAAATTTTGAATAAATTACAAATTTATCAAAATATATAAACCAACTACAATGCAATGTTTATTATTTACCATTTTATAAATAACTATGAAAACAAGTTTTTTTATTCACTATTTTCTAAAAAATATCAATGAACTATAGAACAAGTATTTCATTATAGTTGGTTCACATATTTTTATAATCGTGTAAATATAAAATTATACTTGCAAATATGCAGTCCAATAAATAAATAATGTTTAACATCTTTGTTGTCAAATCTCAATCCACTTTCAAATGTTTGGGTTTTATTAAAATTCTAATTACTGCTTTTTTAAACAATAAACATTGCCAATGGAGCCATTAGTGTATACAGTAATAGTGGTGTGAAGGGAATAACTGTCGTTTTGACACACCGTTTTTTTGCTGGCATGAAGGTTAAAAATTGTCAAAACTTCAATAGAAAACCTACTCCACAAGACATCATCTCACCATTCCTGGACTATGGCACATGAATCCATGATTTATAAGGTGGAGGTGATAATGCACACTTCTATCTACTTTAAACTGATATTAGAAGACCTGTTATCATAGAAAACTCTCCTAAATCTCTGTTGATAAAATCATCTTTGATATAAGTTTGTACCAATGGGAAGCAATGTAATTGTATGTAACTGCAGAGTTTCAGAGGAATTTAAGAATACAGAAAATATTAAACCCACTGTAGATAGATAAGTTTTGATCTGTGGGTAATAAATCTATTTGATAGTAGTCTCTGTGTATTTTGGAGAATTATTAGAAATATTAAACCCAACGTACATATGTATGTATGTATGTATGTATGTATGTATGGAGAAACAAGTGTTAATGTGTAAATTAGTAATTTTATCAAGTGATATGTGAAATTAAATAAATACAAATTTATTCTCTATGCCTTGATTGATCGCAGGTATATTTATAACTCCATTAAGTAGGAAATAGAGAAACACAGTGAATAAAATGGTCAGCTGTCCAGATTGGAAGTTTCAATGTTGAACCCAATTTCGGCAATCAGGTTGATGTAACCAAAATGGTAATGACACAAATGTAATACGGATGTAGAAGCCATCACATTTTATGATCATTGACAACTGAGATAATTACTTTATGATAACAAAGAATATTTAGCAAAGGAAGGATGCTTTATTTTTAAAATGGATAAAAGCAAATGAAAAAAAATGGAAAAAAATATTCAAAGAATTGAGTCCATCCTCTGTTCAAGATAAATATTAATTTGTTTGTTGTTTTTAATGCATTTTACCAAAATTTTGGTTAGAACTTCAACGAATATTTTCATGATTATTTTAAATGAACATATTGGATCGAAAACATCTACTGAAGGAGCTTTTGGAAGGTTGCTTTATGAGGTAAGTATTTGAAGCAATTATGTTAAAAAAACATTTTCTGTTACTTTGACATATGTTATTGATGCTTTTCTTGATGATTTCAAACAAATATATCTATTTATTACATCTTTTATCTGTGTTTACATGAGTCAAGAAAGATGATTCTGCATTATTTTCAACACTGATTCCAGAATTCCTATTCATTTTTCTTGCTATTAGTACTCCTGTACACTCCAGTACCCAGGAACAGTAAATTTCAATCCTGACTTGTATAGGAGAAAAAATATTTCCATATAGTCCTATATCCTCATCTTTGTTATTGTTATTAAATTTCAGCTGTTATAAATTTTCAGGTGTTTGTCAATCCAAATAAACTTTAGGAATTTTGAACTTTTAAAAAAAAAAAAAAATAATTTCACCCCAAGCAAGACAGAAATGTCACTAGTACACAGAAGGTTACAGGGAGTGAAAGTGAGAGAAAAGAATGTGTATTGGGAGGATTGAGGAAAGGACAAAAGATGAACAGGATTCAAGAAGATAGGAAATGGTGATTGATGTTGCATTTAAATTTTTGAAGATTATAGTTATCAGTGAAGCAAGTAAACAGAAGGGAGTTCCACAGCTGGGAAGTGTGAGAAAAGAAACTGCTGGAGTAGAAGTGGTAGTTACATTTAGCTATTTCAACAGTAAACAGGTGGGACCTAGATGCCAATCTAGTATCATACTTAAATTCATGTAATCAGATCACCAGGAAAAAAAAAGCTTGTCAGAGCAGTTGCCATGAAAATATTTGTAGAAAAGACAGAGGGAAGCTATGTTGTGTTGGTGAGAAAGTGACTGAAGTCTAGATGCCAAATCAGGATCGATTACATTATAGATCCTTTTTTGGATTTTGTCAAGAACCTTGAAATGAATAGCAGGAGGATCAGACTAAATATGGCAACAGTATTCAATGAACTACTCTTTATTTAATCTAGGAAAAGTGGGGTAGATTGTTCTAGTTTTACTATCCATGTATAGGGACTATACCAGTGGATGAAAGCATTGGTTTGTGAATTTGGTGGCATAGTAATTGTGAGTTCAATCTCTGGGCTGAGTAGTAACAGACTCAAACTCAGTGGTAACAGGTGAGCAATAATTGAGCATTACTAAAAAAAGACATGAAATATCTTTAGATGTGAACAGTAGAACGAGAACAGTCTACCCCCCATAGGTTATAAAGGATTCATTTTGAAATTCCCTTAAGGTTACCCAGACTTATAGACACTTAAAGAAGTTCAGAGAGTACAATGCCCAAAATGTGATAATAGCAACAAAGATGAGGACATTAGTCCAATTGTAAATAATAACTTCTCATCCCAGAAATTTAAACAAACAAAACATTTATCCTGTCAACATTGATATAAATTTTATATTTGTTTTATTTAAAGACTAAATTTAATGAAAAGTGACCCTAGGAAAGAAATCATTATATTCTTTCACTGATAAATAGTTTTTTTTTTACATAGTCTAAAGTTGTTTACATAATAATTTATTAAGATTTCTGATTCAGTCAGCTGAGAATATTTAATGTTTTTCAGTCTAGTGACTGTTTTATTTTACCATATTTTCTTGTGCATGATGAGAAATTTCGAATGAAAATTAAAGACAAAATTGGGGGGGGGGTTGTATTATACACAAGTACATGTTTTCAGAAATTTTTTTCTCAGCTTAAAAATCTCTTATTTGAAAAAGTGACATTAATTGAACATACACTATTTTGTTCACAAGTTAGTTTGTTTATTGTATATATTGATTTTCTTGTTTTTTTATAATGTTTTCTCTCTCCATTCTTAATGAAAGACAATATATTTTTTTATAGTTTATTAATATATAGAAATATAATAAAGTTGTATTAAACACAAAAGTATTAACAAACTTAAAATGTATTCCTGGATATGTCTAGTTAGCACCTTTCCTTTGAAAATATTTTTTGCAATGGAAATTAGAAGAAACCTACAATAGCTAAATATCCAGTTCATTTCTCTTCTTTAATATCATGAAAAATTAAATATTTTAATAAAATATTTTATGACATTGAGATTTTTATCTATACTATGGTACAACTTACCAAAGAAATTTACATAGGGATGGCTGTACTGCGGGGTCATATTATACTCAAAGATGTAATTTATTACCTGTTTTCAGCTTCAGAAACATGGAGTCATATTATACCCCAGTCAATGTAGCAATTCTTTCATAATAATAAAACTAACCATTCAAGAACCAGTTCCATTTGCTTCATTTTAAAGTCAAACTTTTTTTTTTACTTTTAGATAATTTTGATAGTAATGAATCATAACAAATGACATAGATGTTTTGAAATAATTCATTGCTTTAATCTCTCTAATTTACTAATAATGTTAGTAAATTAGAGTGGTTAAAACAATATAGAAGATATGTGTAGATAAAGTGAATTGAGTGCATAGAAAGTAATACTCTGAAATCAAGTCTTTGTATAAAACTCCATGCCTCATTCAGACTTGTAGTTTTAAACCTATATGGTTATGTCTGTAAAAAAAAAAAAAACTAGATTTTTTCTCATTTGCTTTAGTGAAAATCATCCTTAGTCAGATTAGGTACTTTGTATAGGATACATTCCTGTATAAGAGGGAAAAAGGTGTGGACTCTGTAGAGGGTTGTCTCTTCAATGCACAATAGGCAAGCAGATGGACTACACTCCATTAAAACATAATCATATGCCTCTATTGAATAAGTATACCTTAAAAAATTGTGCAAAGTATATTTCTTTTTATTTACTGTTACCTAGAGTTGGGCAATGCCTTTTTCTCTACGTTAAAAAATGGAGTGGATATGATGTGTGTTTAGAACGAAGTCTTTCATGCTTAGTGAATGAGTAAATAATGTGAAATTGGTACAGTGACTAAAAAGATGCAATAAGTAAAAAAAAAAAAAAAAAAAAAAAACATATACACTGGAACTTATTTTATATTGAATTGATATGAATAATGATGTCTTTAAGATAAAATAAATAAAACATAAAATATATATATAAAATTTTTTCAAAAGTATGAAGTGTTTTTCTTGGTAAAATTCTATCTTAAAAAACATGATATTTTGAGAGCAGGGAATCTACAACCATTCTTTTGAATATTGCTGATATTAAAGAAATTAGGCAAATACAAGTCAATCAGTTAATATAATTGAACTGTTTTGTCTACATTCTTGTTTAACATTTTGTTTAAGTTTTTATATTTTAAGCTTAAAAGGTTCTTTGACAGATATATTGATATATATATATATATTTGATACATATTATTTATATCTAATATTACAATATTATAGAGTTGTGTTTGGTACAAGTACTGGTAGTTTACAGCATTTGGGTAAACGGCCTATCAGATATACTTCAGGTTCATATATAAGACCTTTAAGTCTTTATTTTCTAATGGCTGGGAAAAAGTTGCAGGAAAAATGTCATGTATAAAAGGTCATAACTTTGATTTCTGGCTATTAAATTTCCAACTATATGTTTGTGTTATAAAAAGATTAAGTTTAGTTTATAGACAAAAAAGAAGTGTCCAATTTAGCATTATACTTATATTTCAAATTCAAGTCTGTTTTAAAAACATTTCAAACATTTTAGAATTTTCAAAACTATGCTAAAAACATGCCCCAATCTCCTAATAGTAACCATTAGTAACTAAAACTTAAGTTGTCATTACATTACGCAATAATAACTGAACAAAAAATATTCAGGTAATTTATAGTAAGTCTTTACAACAACAAAAAAAAATGGTAAATTCTAATTCTTCATATTGTGTAGTGCTTATATAACAGCTACAAGTCAATGCATTTGAGTGACACATTTTTATATCTTTGTTGGATGATTGATAATAAAATGATCTGCTTTGTGGTTGGGTCAGTTGCATTTTTTCAAACAGTGCTGATGATTGGTATTTGTGTCCAGGTAAAACCAGGATTTTGAATGCTGATTTACAAGGCAAGCACACCTTCTTTACTTGAAACTTGGTGTAGCACAGTAACAGTTTTCAATTTCGTATTCTCATTTGGTCTAGTACCAGATTACTCTAACCTTACTAAGTGTGTGTGTGTATATATATATATATATATATATATATATATATATATAGGATTAACATGAGCAAAATTGTCACTTATTTGATTGATGTTACCTTCAGCATACCAACTACAGAGTTTTATAGACGGGCATGTTTGTCCACCCATCAGTGGCAGCTATTATTAATTGTAGGAGTTTAGATTTATAATTAAATGTATTATTGTTAGAATTTATGTGCATATGTGTGTAATTATATGCTTCTGTATATGCACAAGTATTTAGGCATATGTATATGTAGATATGTGCACACAGGTACCTGTGTGCACATATCTACACTTAAGTCAGTGCTTTGTTAGTAATAAACTAGTGCATAAATAGTGAAGTTATTTATCATTTTTATACATACACACATATATAATGTACACTTCTGCACACCTAGGTATGTACTGCACGCACACAGAACACATGCATATATATATAATTGTTAAATAGTGTATGTAATTAAAATAAGTCTATGCATATATCATGTTATCATTTATTTAATGTTTCATATTTCATTTTTATTTAATTTCTCTATCTATCTATCTATATATATATATATATATATATATATATATATATATATATATATATATATATATACACACACACACGAGTGGTGATGGGTAAATTGTTGCCATTTTAAATTTTTAATTTTGTGCATGCGCATTATTTTTTATTTTGTCAACTACAGAGTATAGCAGGGCCAGTTGGTACCATCTGTGAGAAAAAGTGCACCATGATGAAACTCACTCTGACAGAAATTTGGAAACAGCATCCTGTATGACCTGGAATTTACAATACAAACATTTCAGAGTATTTGGGTGTCTATTGTAGACAGTACATAGGATTTGGAAAGAGTTGGATTAGTTTAATGGTGATCATGAAGGTACAGCAGCTTGGAAAACTCACTCTGACTGTTCTGATAAGAAAGGAACTCCTGAATTTGTTGGTGAGGGCCTCAGACTTAACATGAAGGCCTACATCAAGTGCCTTGAGGAGATAGTACTGATGTCAGACAATTTCTGTGACTACATCACCCATTACATTTGGCCACCTAACTCCCCGAACTGCGACCACCCTTGATTATTATGTGCGGAATGCAGTTGAGCGAGACACCAACAAAACTACTTGTAACACCAAAAATGAACTGAAGGCAAGGATTATGGCAGCATTCACCAACTTAAACAAGGAGACCGCCCAGAAGAGTTGCAGGAGATTCCAAAGTCGCCTGAAGGGCGTGGTTGAAGCCAATGGTAATTTTATTGAATAAATTTATTCTTTAGTATTTCAAGATATTTTTGTGTAATTTTGGTAAGTATATCAATTAAAATGAGATGTCAGTGTTATTTTCATTTTTGCATAATTTAGATGACAATTTATCCATCGCACACTGTGTGTGTGTGTATATATATATATATATATATATATATATATATATATATATTGTGATTTGAAAAATCCTGACAGCAATTTTCATTTTTTATTTTCCCAAAGAAATATATTGGGTCAACACTTTATCAAAGGTAACCATTTGCACAAATCTGATGAAACAAGGGATAATATTTGCAAAACAAAATATATTAAATGAGGACGGGAAATTTGGAACACAATTAAAACAATTTAATAGTAAATAATTCACGATTTAAAAGAAGTGATAAATAGTTCCAACAGTTTAAAAGAGAAAAAATTCTCACTCATAATCCTCCAAACAAACATAGAGAACGAATGAAATGTTCTTTCTGCTTGCACAGATCATGTTGATGTAACTTAATAATATTGCTTTAAGAACATGCAAGTGGTGAGCAGACCAGGCTCTGTACAAAACAGTGAAAAAACTATCTACATATTTGGTGGCACAATCAGGATTATCAAGTAGATGTTGGCCTATTACCAAATCATGTGCAGACTGATTCAGGTTGCCTGAGTCTATATTGGCCAGAACATGTTGACGCATACATTATAGCAAAAGATGGAAACACTGAATTGGTTTTAAAAACAACCTGATGTAATGCAAGCTGGCATTTTGTCTGCAAGCATTGGACTCTTCCTACCTAGCCACAGCAGTTTCAAATAAACAGGACAAAGACTGGTACAGAAAAATTACCAGTTCTTTGAAATGTCTAATTATACACTTAATAACATTGGCAGGAAAATTATTGTCAATAAAAATGTGATAAATTTTCTCTACTTCCTGGTCAAGAGTACAGGGAGAACAAATCATTAGTGTGCAATCAACTAAGGTGGAAATCGAGTTAATCTTATGGACTTTTGAAACAAAAGAATTCTATTTAATGTACAGACTTGTGAACATGAGTTTGCGATAAACACAGGTAATAAAGAAACCATCTCTACATTCAACAAGAACATCCAAGTCAAAGTACAATTATTCTTCACGTCCATGGTAAATTGCAAGGATGGATGAAGGGAATTGAGTATGAAATGCTGTAGCATCATTGATGGAATCAAAGATAGAAAATGTGTCATCAATGCAGCAAAAATATACATGAGGTTTACAACATTTTTCAAACAAAAGTTGTTCCTAAAAACCAACAAAAATGTTGGCTAATACTGGACACAAAGGACTACCCCTCGAAACACCATTGATTTGGGCGTATAGATGCATAAACTCCAAAAAAAAGAACTTCTGGAATTAAAGTAGGACCGAGGTGACTCCCAGTAGAGAGAGTCAGAACATATTTGTATGGTGCCTTGAAGAGGTATGTTCATATACAAACTAACCACATTAAATGACGCTAGGAGTTTGTCTTTAGAACAAATTTCTAATAAAATTAGAATATTTGAAGGACTCTTTTTTTTTTTGCAAATATTATACCTTGTTTCATCAGATTTGTGCCAATGGTTACCTTTGAAAAGGTGTTGGCTGAAAAGGATTCCTTTAGGAAAAAAAAATGGAAAAGGCTGTCATGCTTTTTTTTGATTATGTTCTGTGGTGTCAAGTCCTTGTTTAAATATATATATATATATATATATATATATATATATATATATATATAAAGAAATATAGTCTTACGGTGTGCTATATTTAAGGAATAAAGTGCTCAATATCAGAGATAGAGCATGTGTAAATATAAATATAAAAGTGAACATAGAAGTCAACACTTAGAGACGACAGTCTGTTTCATGCTATATGCAATCGTCAGGCTACATATGCTGTTATTTTTCTCGGCTATTTATATATATACGGGTTAGTGGTGCATTGTGGGTATTCTATTATGGCGGTTATTTTACCGGAAGTCGTTTGTTTATTTATTTGGGTCAAATTATATTGCTTGTTTTTATTTTTTTTATTTTTTATTTTTTTATTTCTTATTTTATTTATTTATTTATTTATTAACGTAGTAAAAATTTGTTTATATCACTTATTTAACAGTTTTGTTTTGGCTTGAGAATTTAATTAAAGCTATTTATTCAATTTTGGGGTTGATTGTTGTAGTTCATTCTAAGTATTATTTTGGCGGGAACAGTTTTTAATTGATTATCTTTATTTGGGATTGGTTTGTTTATTTATTTACTTGGATGAATTTAGGTCAATTTATTTTACTTGTATATTTTCTCTTTTTGGTTTTTGATTTTTAAGTAACATAGTATTTATTTATGTTTTATTTCTATTTTTTTTTATTGTTATTTTGTTTATTAGTATATTTATTTGTTTTTATTTTTTCCATTTTTCATTTTTTAGGTTACATAGTAAAAATTTATTTTCATGTTTGCATTTTGAGATGAGCTCGGATCTTTTGTTTAATAATTTATTTTGGTCGAGGAAAGGCTTTTATAAGTGTATTATTTACTAGAATAAATTAGATCCATTATTAGTAGCTAAAGGAAGTATTTTCTTAGTACAAAAGCAGTACATTGAAACTATTGTATATCTCTACTGAATGCTACTTGGTTAAAATATAATTTTTCCTGTATTTTACTTTGATCCATAGCTCGGTAGCAGTCTTTTATTTGGATGGCCTTTTTAAATTTTAAAACTGTACAGGGAATAGTTTTCATGAATAGATTGATAAAATGAATTGGATGTATTTAAAGTAACCAAAGAAATTTGGAATATTTGTCAGGACAAAATCTATGCTACATTGTCGTAACCATATGCTGCATAACTGTATTTCAAATTTTGAAGAAAAAAAGAGCAATATATCTTGTTTTTTTTTATCTGACAAGAATAACATTGTCTCTTGCTTTCATTGTTTTGTTTTTTTCTAATCATATAATCCATTTGCAATGTCAAGTTTCATATTATCCAATTTATTGAAAATATTTTATTGTTAAAATCTTCAAATTTTGAGGGAAAGAGAAAGAGACATATTTAGATATTAAAGAACAGGGAAAAAGATTTTAAAAAAGGCTTAAATCGTTTACTATACAAAGTTTTATATTTGTCACTGAGAATAAGTAAATGTGACAGCTTCATATTTTGTTATGTTAACTTGTATCAGTGGTATTTACAAGTCTGTTAATAAGTATATTAATGGAACAAATTACCAATGTAAGGTGAGGTATACCTTTACTCGGAACATTTTTCTTCCATTTCCTTCAGATCTTTCAGAATCTTCTTGGCCCTGTTGATCATTCGTAACCATGTCCTCATTTATTTAATTCTGTAGGGCTATGTTTTGTTGTTTTTCTACAAAATGATTATTGCGAGTGCTCTTTGTCCTTCTCCACCTCATAATCTTTTGATGGCCTTATTTGATCTGTATGGATTACTATATTATAAAATTGGACTTTTCTAGGTCCAACTCCTTATTTCTTTTAATACCATATTCTCTCATTTGTGGAATTTAGCTTCTCATTAAAGTTAATTTGATAAGCTATTAGTGAAACTTTAATTATTGCTTTGCATCCAGCTATGGCCCCAAATAGATCTGTTATTTCACTATCCCTTCCTTCTGTTTTGTTGTCTGAGCTTCTCCATTCTCACATTCGCAGCAAAGCAAACATACTCCAAGAAATTCAGGATTCTCTTGGGATAAAAAATAAAGATTCTGTCGACAATACCATTTTCTGTCTATATTTCTGAGATGAGGTATTGTAATTATTTACATAATTTACATTGTTCAGACTGTTGTCCTCATTTTTATTGCAATATTCATGACATTTTGGCTGTTGTATGTTCCGGTCTTCTTCAGGTGTTTGGAATTTTGAACTGAAAAGGGAGATCACAACCCGCTGTGGGATGAGGTTGGATTAATAGACAGACAACATCACTGGAAAATATGAAAACTTAAGGAATCAGAACATATGCTAGGCCACAAAAATCTCCTAAGCTGGCCAAGCATAGAATTGAATATGATGTGGGAACCAGTAAGTGGAGTGCTAGATAAAAGCAATAACAACAACAAAAATTACTATATGATCTCTGGTAAAAAATGAATACTGAGACATTAAGTCCCAAAAATTCATACACTGATGGCCCAGTGAATAAAAGCATTGGTTGGATTTAGTGACTTGACGTAAAGAATTGTGAGTTCAATACCCAGCTACTGCAGTGGAGAACAAAAACTTGGAGAGTTGAGTTAAAGTGAGATAACTGATACATCCATAAGAGGCATGGAACTAGAACAAACTATCCCGGTGAATGAAAAAAGAGTTCAAAATTCCAATCATCTGAAGAAGGCTGGAGTGAACAATGGCTGAAATGTTGTGAATATGGTAAGATGAGGACAACAGTCTGAACAATCTAAATTATGTAAATAATGACAATACCATTGTTGTGGTATGTTAACTTGGTATTCACAAGTCTCTTAATAAATCTAACATGATGCTGTTTACTACTCTCTTTATATTATCCTTTGTGTATGCAAATTATGCAATGCAAATGTATCACTACATATTACTAAATAGAAAGGTTCATGCATCTCTTGAAAAAATTAGTCTTCTTTCCATTAAAAGAAAATATTACAACCATTCAAATTATAGTTAGAAAATTTTATTATCTGCCCTTGACTCAGCTATAAATTAGCCCCATTTCAAAGGATAAGAAAAGCATCATATGACAGTCTAACAAGAGTTAGAAAGTATAAGTTACCTTGTCAATTTTCTCCAAACTTCTATTTACTGTCACTGTTCATGACTTAGTCACTTCACTGATATGAATGGACAAGTCCTCTATCAAGGAAGACCTTAATTCACTTCTATTTTCTATATTTGCTAATGTATTTGTTGTTTTTTTTGCTTGAACAAATTAGTGTTACATTCATATTGTATATGTAAATAAAGTGTTTCCTGTTCTATGTCCTTGTCTGTTTTTACCCATGAAAGTGTTACCATATTACTAGTATGGTAATTGGGATGCTTAGGTAAATTTATCACTCCCAGCCATTCAAATAGTGTCACTAAATATTAATCACTCTTTACTTATACAGAATAAAAGCAACCATTTTTTAGTTGCTTTATTTTTGCTCTGTACTAAAATCCTTCTCTTTGATAACCGTGGGTATCACTTCCTCTTGCAACAAAGGGATACGTGGATAGACTTGAAAAAAAATTGACATACAAATCAAATTTTCTCACTGTGGGGAGGTAACTGAATACCCTTTGCCTGTAAACAACAAAAAAAAAATCATGTTCTCTAAAATCTTATTTTAGCCCAAAACTTGTATTATAGCAAATGAGATTTTAATGAATGGAAGAATATTGATACATTCATGTTAAACACTTTAATTAAAATTTTATACTAACTTAGAACTTTTTCTCATTAAACTGTTTGTGTAATCAGTGACAGTATAGGTAAATTTTAATAAACAAATACTGCAGAACTTTAACTAACTCTCATGATTACATATGTAATGTCTCAATAAATTCTGACTAGAAAGGAAAAAGACACAATCACAGTTGTGTTGTAGTATTGATTGTATTTGAACCTGGTATCTGCAGGCCAAATTTTAGCTTTACTTTTCATTGACTTTACCACCATTTTTAGACTTAGCTTTAGTCATTTTCTGCACTAATGAACTAAATATTTTTGGTAACAAGTGAGGAAAATAATGATTAAATGCTGAATTTCTTTTTAACAAATTTTGTTGATATGCCGTTTGTATGCTGTGCATTGAAAATAAGTGGGGAAATGACGTGTGATTCTACTGATGAGTAACAAGGAATTTTTAAGGCGAGTAGAAACTACAAGGAAACTGATACTTACAATCGGAAAGAGTGTGCTGAAATTTCTGGGACACATAATAAGGAAATAAGGCTTAGAGAATTTAACACTTATAAGGCATATTGATTGCAAGAGAAGCAGGGATAAAGAGTGTGTAACCTACTTGAAAAGTTTGAGTATATGGATGGCAGAACAACAACCAGGAAAACAAAATAGTATTGAAAAATAGCTACGTTTTATTTGGAGTAACAAAAGATGGGAAATTATGTAGTCATGATCACCCACATCCTGAAAGGACAAGGTATATGAATGAAGAACTATATCACTGAAAGAAGGTTAGGTTATTCTGTGTCTGATATTTACTTTTAATTATAATCAATAATTTAATATTTTTAACAAATTTCAATGAGAAAATTAAAATTAATTATCACCAATTATCAATTTCTAGATTTGATTTAATTCCTGTCAGCAATTAAAGTTGTTCAGCCATAAACAGGAATTTAATTACCTGAAATTAGTGTATTTAAAAATGAGATAGTTAATATTGTTTGTATATTTTAATATGAAGAATCCAATTTTATCTTAAAATTATTTTTACTTATTAATTTTATTAGTATAAAAATAATTTCCTATCACTGTAACAGCTTCCCTATGTCTTTTCTATAAATACTGTCATGGTAATTGTTCTGATGAACTTTCCTTTATGGTAGCTAGAACTTATGAATTTAAGTGCTGTACTAGATTGTTGCCAAGGTCTCATCAGTTTATAGTTGAAATGGCTAGATGTAATCATAAGTTCTATGCTAACAGTTTCTTCTTGCTTGTGGAACTCTCTTCTGGCTTCTTGCTTCCCAGTTAACTTTGAACTTCAAAAATTTAAATGCAATGTCAATCCTCATCTACTCTCTTCTTAATTCTTATTTTTTATTGTTCTCTCTCTTTAATAGTATCTTTTTTTTATCATTCTCTAACATTAGTAACCCCTTGCAAGAGAAACAGGGATAAAGAGTGTAACCTACTTGAAAAGTTTGAGTATATGCATTTTAGTGGCTTTATTGCCTTGTTTGGGGGGAAACAATTAAAAAAGGAAAATAAATTAAAAATTTGCACTTGGTAATATTATATAGTTGGATGTGTGTAGCATAGTGGTTATTGGTATAAAATGTGGGACTGGCATGCCAAGTTCAAATTCCAGTGAGTTCACTTTCTAATAGATTCATACTTTTCCAAGGATATTTATCATTTCTCATAAAACTTACATAATATTGAAACAGCAGCAATTCCAAGCATGGTGGATCTGTGGTCCCATACTCTACCGTAACAGAAAAACAATATAACTCTAAAATTAACTTTATTACAATTTATATTTATACAAATCCTACACACCTGTATATCCTATTTAAATGTGTAGGTGGTGTAATGGTTACTGGCTCAGAACAAGAAATTGATGAGCCAAGTTTGAATTCTGGTTGAGGTCATTATATTCACTTTTGCGCAAATACCCTTGTGAAAGATATGAATCCCTCTCTTCTTTCCCCAGCTAAGAGTTAACTAGCAGGGCAGATTGAGCTCTCTTAGTTATGGTTAACAACCAGTCTAAGAGGACAGCTCTGAATTCAACACCATATGTACCCTGGCAAAGCACATACTATGAAACCATCAAAAGTATTATTGTTCACAATGACTCTATGAACTTGACTGCAGTTGATGTGATAAACAGAATGAATAATAACAGATGAGTTTTCAATTGTTTATATTTTTGTAACCATGAACAGGAGTTATTTTTGTCAGTACACATTTACACAATCTATATCCTTATAATAACTGTTGTAACCCAGGGAAGGTTACTGAATAGAATAATCACACGAAGGTTGGCAATGAACGATAATACTTAGGACAAGAACAACACATATAAGATTCACCAGCAGCATGTAGAAGTAGTCAACTGAATTCCCCAATGAATCTCCAACTGTAGACCAACATACAGTATTTACAACTGTATTTATGTGAATGGGGACATACCCATTATCATCTATAGGTATGCTACGACAATAACAATAATTCAAGGATATAGTAATGGTGACTAATAATTTATTATTTATTAACTCTTCTTTAATGTTGCGAGGAATTGTGTCAGCATTAGTATCACAGGTTTTTCAAACACTTGGTTTAAAATATCAACATTCTTACATTCTTAACTTTTTATTAATTTATTTGTTATATATTGTCTTGAGTGTTCTTTCTGGTTTTTGTTGGGTAAAAAAAATGAAAATAGAAACAAGGTTTTATTTTGAAAAATTGAATTAAAAAGACAGTATTAAAAAATAGAACTTGCAAATTTAAAAAATTCAAAAATAAGTTTCATTTTAATTAAATAAATAAACCTGTTTGTAATTCATGCAAATATTACAACTAAAATCTGAAACTCTTAGTAGTTACTTGGCACTGGTATTCAGAAAGCTACTTGACTAATTATGAAAATTTGACTTGCCTTTTGTTAAATATTATTGAAAAACATTTTGTGTGTTGTTCAGACACCCCCATGGTATTCATGAAGGATTAACTTCTATCTATATTTGTTTTCAGATGATATTGTTAGATTTGTTTGTTAATTTCATGAAATTACTATTTTTTGTATGTAAAGTATTCTTGATTGCACTGTCTGAAATGTCTGCACAATTTCAAACAAAATCTATGTATATCTTGCCAAAATTTTCTTTTGTTTGTTTTGAAATGATTGAGAAAACAATACAAAATTTGGCCTATGAATTCTGGGGAAGGTAAAATTCAGGTGTTTGATTTTTTTCTATTTTAGTTCTTGATCACATTTTCATTTAGCTATTTTTTTTCATCATTTATTAGCTGATGGTTTTTTATCATTTATCAGCCAACTTTTTTATTCATAAAACAAGGTCAATGCATTGATTATTTGCAAAGTTTGATTGAAATCAGTTTCAGCATTGCAAAAACATTTGGACAAAAACATATTCATTGATTTTTGTTTAGTAGATAATATAATACAAGTTGAAAGGCTGTCTTTTGGAAACCATTCTGTTAGGCCAAAAAAATGAACTTATTCTCAAGTAAATGAACAAATCTTTTATTCTAGGAAATCAGTCTGCAAGCATTAAGATAATATACAAAAAAAAAAACTGTGTCATTATCAATGAGATGTTTTTCATTCATAAATAATGAAAATTTTCAGCTTATGAAACTTACAGTTTCTGCTACTGTTAGGAACAAAACTGGATTATAAATAATGTAGTTGGTTTTACTGACTAATTTCTTATGAATGTGAAGTGGTTAGATTTTTAAGATAGTTACTGTCATATAGGAATAAAGTATTGATGCTGACACTTGAGTTTGAACACGGATCATCAGAGAGCAAGCACAGTTGACCTCATCTTGAAATAATTAGATCATGTGATGGGTAAAGGAAAAATATATGTATGGGAATTAGCAGCAGCTGACCAAGTATTGTTTGAAGGCATTACTATTGTTGTATCTGTGTAGTCTCTCCTACAAACAGGCATTACAAAAGTGGTGATAAGTATTACCTGAGGAAAAAATAAAATATATGTATCCTACATGTCATAATAAGATATTCAGTAATATTTACCACTTCACCAAAGAGATGTCATATTTGCAGGACTACAGAGAAATAACCAGGCAAAGTTATTCAAAAATTAATCTACAAAATATTCAGCAGAGTACAGCAAAATGGAAGAACTAAAAGCTATCATGATTCAAATGTTGGTGCTACAAAAGCAACAACAAGAACAACAGTTACAGCAACAAAAACAACAACATGAACAGCAATTACAATTACTACAACAACAGGAGTTTTTTTAATTATTTACTAAAACTACAGAAGAAAAGACTTCACATTCATTCACTCCAGATGCTGTTGCTAATTCAATCAGCGAATTTGTATACAAAGAGATAACTTTTCCAGCTTATTATAGAAGATATGAAGGGATCTTCAAAAGGATTATTCGCATTGGAATGATGAAAAGGAAGTTTGTATATTATTAAGGAAATTGTTCCCTGCTGAACATAAAAAATATGTGAATTCTATTTTGCCAAAAAACCTAGGTGAGATAAATTTTGATGAAACTGTTGTAATATTATCAAAAATTTTTGGTGATAGGAGCTCATTATTTAACACATGATGGCAATGTCTTAGTAAAGTGTGACAATGAAGATTTTGTCACTTAAGCGGGAGTCATGAATTAAGAATGTGAGAAGTTCAAGTTAAATGAATTAACTCCAGATTTAATTAAATGCCTAATATTCATACAGGGTTTAACTTCTAATAAGGACACGGAATCCAGGATACTTGCTAAATTAGAAATGGATCCGTATGTGCTGATTTTTCAACAGGGTTAAATGAAAGTCTAAAACAATATAACTGCTCGTTAACAAGCCAGGAAATTTTTGCCAAATTAAATATTGTTATTATAAGGATATAAATTGTGTAAATGTGTACTGGCATTACTGTGATTTACAAAGTCTCTCTTACAAATGGGCATTACAAAAGTTACAAAAAGCAGACTTTTGGATTTAAAGCAGCAAACCATATAATAATTATCAATATGTATTTATATATTTCCCATCGCATCTGTAGTGGGAAAGGGAGGCAAATTAACTCAAGTTAGTAAATTTATGAGTGATTACTTCTCTTAATCATTTTAATAATCTATACAAATAAAATATTTATCTGCATTTAGACAGAATTAGTTCCTGAGACATTTCTTTGATTGAAGTTTTATTTATTCAAGCCTTTTCATGTGAGGCACTCAGATAATATCCATAAAGTGATCATCTTGCTTCAACTTGGTCTTGAAATAGGCACTGTCATCACCATCTTTGTAGCTCTGCCACTAATCTTTTTCTTCCATTTCACTGTTATATTAAACATAAAATTTTTAACATGAAAAGATAAAAAACATTAATTAAATTGGCCTCCATTTTAGTTGTGAATTCTTTATCTCTGCTCTATTGAATCTCAATACATTGTTTCAAGACTTTTGTTTCATTTCATTTATTAAAACTTTTTAACAATTGCCATTTTTGATGGCATGGGTACACTATTAACTAATGAATAGAATATTTAATTATATTTACTCGAATATATTGGAAGAATTAAATTCAAGAGATGAATTAGAATTAATTTATAACTTATTTTGTCTGTTCACCAAATTGTATACTATAGTCATATTGAAGCATGGTTTGTAAAATCAGCTATTTAATATTTGAGAGTATATATTTATACACTGTATATATGTTTTTTAACAAGTTTTAGAAATATTATTGGTTTCTTTATAATTGTCATATTTCTTTTTTGTTCTGAATCATCATGTTGAGCGTGAAAATAATCCCAATATGACTTTTTCATTATACATGAAAAGGTAGCAAGAAAAAAAAAACTTGGAAGTGACAGATAAGATGTGGTTGAGATAATTAAAAGTGTTTTTAGTTCCTGTGATTTACAAGGTTTGATTGCTTGCTTGTTCCATGGTATCTGAAAGGAGGCACAGAGTTTGAGTTATAACACAAGGCAGCAGTTGAGATATATATGTGGAGAAAAATCAACATGCCTGTATAGTTGAGTGAGATACTGGGAGAAATATTTCACAAATTATTGCATTGGAGTAGTGGAGAGTTAGTCTCTGCTGCTGCCTCTGATTCTGATTTGCTGTTGATAGAAGTACTTTGGCCTGATGGCCTGGTTAAACTTGCCTGCCATGGGTGGAAACATCATTGGTTTTATCATCAGCAGCTTAGAGATGTAAACAGTGTGTGCCTTTTCTGATTGGTCAGAAATTTTTTTATGACCCTATTATTTTTAAATGGTATTCTGGAAGTGGGAGTGGGGAGCCAGACAAAATTATAGTTTGTTTTTGTCATTTGAGCCGTGGATTTTTGTACATAAAGTTTGTAAAATTGTAGTTTCTTCTGGCTTGTAATCAAATCCCATAATCTGTTTCCTTAAGTCAAATAATCCACTGACGACAACGGGTGTCTCCTGTTCACTACAGCAGTCACCATTCTGTCTGTCCCTTCGTTATACACTTAGTTATATCTTCATTGACAGCCAAAATTTACATATGTAAAAAAGACTCTCTCAAGAGTCTATCCAATTTTGAGATCTTTCCATTTTAAATGTGTGACCCACAAAGCTGCTATTTTTCCTTTTGGGATAGTTTACATATAAGACATGTCCAAATCTGTTTTTGTCCTGGAGGCAAGCCATTTTTTCTAGTGTTACATTGACCATTGCAAAAAATGCATGCAACCCTGGCCCTCTTTGCCTTCTGTGGTAATTCACTACAATGTTGAAGTGAGCATTTCTGTTTGAATTAAAGAATTGAAGTTCTGACAGGGTATGACTCATGAATAGAATAAGTTACATTTTTTTGCCTATGAAAATGTGAAATATTTGACAACTTATAATTAGATCATTAGAGGTAATCAAACAACCAATTTGGTTAAAGCAGTAGATTTGAGAAATACTTCAAGATAGAAATTAAACAAAATATTTGTCAGGAAACCTAATCTCATAAGATAGTAATGAGATATTCAGTTTTTGTGGAAATAGGCAAAGTGAACATAAAAACATAAAAATGGGATATCTAAGTAATGAAACCATGTTGTTAATTAATTACATTGTTTTGTTTCATGTTAACTTTGTTTATATATTTTTACACTTAATGATTTAAAAAATAATTCTTTCTTATGATCATTGCTTCTCAGTCAAAAACTATATCTTTCAAATTACACTCACAATGTTTTGGCTATTGTATCCTCCTACTCTCTTCAGATGGCTGTTGTACTTGGTAACTAATAACAAAAAGACATCTAACCCAGTAGATTAAAGCATTAGTTAACATATCTAGTTCCCTGGCAGTTGTGAATTTAGTCCTTTAGTTGGGTGATGCTGGTTCAGTGGAAACCCCATAAGGGCAATATGAAAAAAATCAAATGATATGAGATATTTTGTAAGCATAGAAAGCAAATTTATTCTACTCTTGTGAACTGAATTAAGGGCTTGGCTCAAAATTCTGAGAAGTTGAGCAAGTACAAGAGTCACCTGAAGAAGGCCAGTGAATCTAAAAGTCAAATTCTTCTGAGGTAGAACAATCCAGATGAGATGCTTGTCTGAATAGAGACATATATTATAATAATTCCTCATTTCAAACATTCTGATAGAAAAATTATAATTAAGATAGATAAATTTGAATTGCTTGTTGAATTGGGATTATAATCTCAAGTCCCATAATCCATTAGTCATTGGGACAAAACAGGTATTGCAACTGCAGCAACAGGGAGCTTGTCTAGGGCAAGAGAACCTGACACTGCCTGTCACTGCCCGACTTTCTTTAGACTGGTTTTGAATTCTGAGTTGTCCTTCTAGAAGGTCAAAGAGCCAACCTATACTATTATTTATGAGGCTTTGAATTCTGAGTTTTATTTTTCCTAATCTGGATGCTACTCAAGGTAAGAAAGCCCAATCTCTCTTGCTATTTAACCTCATAGCCAGAAGATGCATCCAGGCTTTTCCAAAGGCATCAATGCAAAGAAATCGATTAAGTCAAAATTTGAACTTGGCATGCTAATTCAACTTTCTCTACTAATAATTGTTATATTACCAGCACGTCACACTTATTAAATTGCTTGCTGTTAAATTGAACCTTAGGCTATAGAATGTATTTATTTATTATTTTTGTGACTGCAAAATACACAATAAAATTGGACAGCAATTCCCAGGTGCACCAACACAAAAACACACACACACACATATATATATATATATACACACACACACACAAAGACTAAACGTCCTGGGTATGACGGTAAACTACATCCGCGTCCTGGGTACGGCGATAAACTACATCCAACAGCAAGGCCTCAGATAATGTTTTTGGAAAAATAATGTTGCCAGCTATACGTTTTTGAAACAATAATGTTGCCAGCTATGCATTTTTGAAACAGTAATGTTGCCAGCTATACTTTTTTGAAACAATAATGTTGCCAGCTATACTTTTTTGAAACAATAATGTTGCCAGCTATACCTTTTTGAAACCATAATGTTGCCAGCTTTACGTTTTTGAACGTCCTGGGTATGACGCTAAACTACATCTGCATCCTGAGCACGGCGATAAACTACATCCAACAGCAAGGCCTCAGATAATGTTTTCGGAAAAATAATGTTGCCAGCTATACGTTTTTGAAACAATAATGTTGCCAGCTATACGTTTTTTGTTAGAAATAATGTTGCCACCTTATACGTTTTTGAAACAATGTTGCCAGCTATCCGTTTTTGAAACAATAATGTTGCCAGCTATAAGTTTTTTGTAAGAAATAATGTTGCCAGCTATAAGTTTTTTGTAAGAAATGATGTTGCCAGCTATACGTTTTTTGTAAAGAATAATGTTGCCAGCTATACGTTTTTTGTAAAGAATAATGTTGCCAGCTAAAGATAATACGTTATACATTATATAATATTAAAGATAATACATTTTTTGTAGGGAATAATGTTGCCAGCTATACGTTTTTTGTAAGAAATAGGGTTGCCGGCTATACGTTTTTTGGAGGAAACAGTGTTACCGGCTATACGTTTTTTCTAAAGAATAATGTTGCCGGCTATACGTTTTTTGTAAAAGATAATGTTGCCAGCTATACATTTTTTGTAAGGGATAATGTTGCCAGCTATACGTTTTTGAAACAATAATGTTGCCAGCTATTCGTTTTTTATTCCATACAAAATAGACATTTAAAATTCATATAAACTGGATTTGGCATTAAATAACCCACAGTGGCTGATATGCCATAAAACCCAAACAAACAAACAAACAAACAAAGATGAAACAAACATATACACAACATCAAATTAAGAAAATAAGAAAAATAATGACATTGAAAATAGCTTTAAAAAATTGTCAGTGTGTGGTAATGTATGGGTTGTCCAGAAACTTCATACCGATTTTTCATCATTCATGTTTCAACCTGTTAGAACACATCAAATTTATTGACAGATATAATATGCTTACATTTGCAATAAGAGCACAATTCAAACTATCTCTTGAGAAAGAAAGTTTAAAATTACTTAATTTGTATCAACTTTGCACCCCTATGAAAATGGAAGATTATAAGGGGCAGTTTAGACAATTGATGCTTTTTTTTTTTTTTACCATAAAGGCAAAAATGTTTTGCCAGCAACAAAAAAAAAATATGTGCTATGTACAGTAAAGGTGCTTTAGTTGACAGAACTGTGTGGAAATGGTTTGCTAAGTTTAGATTTGGTGATTGTAGATTTATTGAAGAACACTCAGACAGCCCCCCCCCCTCCATCACAGATGACAACCAAATCAAGACATTGTTTGAGAATAACCTTCATTACACAACGTGGGAATTAACAGAAACACTAAATTTATCAAAATCCACCATCCATGAGCACTCAGTGAAGCTTGGGTACCCAAATCACTATGATGTTTGAGTACTGCATGATCTGAGTGAAAAGAATCTTTTGGATTATATTTAATCTGTGATTTGCTGTATAAACACAATGAAAATGTGCCCATTTTGAAGCAAATTGTGATGGGTAATGAGAAATGAATTGTTTACAACAATGTTCAGTGAAAAAGATCCTGAGATAAGTGACTTTAACCACCTCAAATGTAGGTCTTCATCCTAAGAAAGTCATGCTGTGCATCTGCTGGGACTGGAAAGGAATCCTGTACTATGAGGCTCTGCCAAGTAACCAGTCAATTGATTCTGAAAAGTACTTGTTGTGGATCAGTGTATGCATTGAGAGATAAACACATGTGTCTCCTGAAATAACCACAACAAACATGGCAGACTCAGGATATGAGTCCACGTAAAGATATGAAAAGAAACAACAAGAACCAATACATATGTACAAACAAATGATAAAGTATTAACAATAAAAGTATACAAGTGACAAAGATAATGATATGTGTAACTAATGAATGTAAAAACCGTTTTGGTCCAAAGTATGTGTAGTGAGTGAATGTGCATACATATGTGAGTGTGTGTATGTATTGTTCATGTGATTTCCAAAGGGAACGTGTTCTCTGTACGGGGCTACATGTTGATGCATAGAAGGTGAGAAGAGAGTGAGAAAAAATATTGCTGACTATTTTTAGTTCGGAAAGCGTCCCCTAGGAGCAGTTTCAAAAATTAGGAGGAGGTAACCCAACATACTGCTCACAACTGGCTGAATTAAAGGCAGCAATTCAAGCAAAGCGCCCAGAATTAGTGAACAGGAAAGGTGTTGTTTTCCATCAGGATAATGCCAGACCTTGCGTTTCTTCAGCGACCTGGCAAAAATTGTTGCAGCTTGACTAGGATGTGTTACCCCACCCAACATATTCACCAGACATTACTCCTTTGGATTTTCATTTATTCAGGTCCTTGCAAAAATAATCTCAACAGTAAAAATTTTAATTCTTTGGATGACATAAAAAAAAAAAACACCTTGAGTTCTTTGCTGAGAAACCACCAAAATACTGGAAAGATAGAATCTTTAAGTCAAAGGAAAAATGAAGAAAGGTTGTGCAACAAAATGGTTCATATTTAGTTGAATAAATATTTAATGGCATAATTTTGTTTTGTGTTTTAATAGACTAAAACAATAGATCTAAAACCTTGCTTTAAGGGTAACAGATCAAACTAGTACTTGAGATGCATACTGTTTTTCATTGTTTTCTGTTCTGCTGCAGCATTGAGAATTAAAAATCTAAAATAAAAATGTTATAATAAAGTTAATACTTATATAATAATTCTTATATTTAAAACAAAATTTATACAAATATATATATATATATATATATATATATATATATATATATATATTATTCTATCTGAAATATTTACACACATATATCTACTTTTATGTTTGGTAATTGAATGACAAAGTGGAAACCTGCTTTCTCTAAAAGGACTTTATCAGAATAAAATGTTTTTATTGATGGAATTAGATATAGGTAGGAGAGGGCAAGATGTAAATGTTGTGTAAAATTATGCACTGATGTAGAAACACAAAATTTTTGGCATCAGACAAGTCTAGACATGCAGCTCAGCCAATATCATTCAGTCACCCAACACTTTTGTTTTTATTGATGTTGTTTTTAAATATCCCATATAAGAATCCATGCACTTTTTGTGTGAGCAGAACACATTTCTATATCACAAATCTTCATCATTATTCTTCCACTGATATAGAAATCATAATTATTCAATGGTGATTAGAATGATATTTGCTTAGTTTAATATTTAGGAAGTAATAATGAGTATAAGCAAGAAAACTTTGATGTTTAAGAAGTCCTGGATCCCAGATGATTGCAAAATTATTTGAATATTGCCGTCAGTTTTTAACAGTACAGATAAATCAGTAATTATTTTTCTAATTGTCTGGGTGATGAATATTTGAATATCTTTTCTGCTACATATATTTTCTTTGGATGAATCAATGAAATTTTTCTGTACAAACAAGTCTTATAAATATTGTTGGGATATGAAAATAATTAACTGCTCTTACATATAAAGTGTCATGTGACAACTTCATATAAACAGGAAAATAAAGCTAATCAGATACAGTTCCCATGCAGCATGCTCATGAGATAGGTGTACCTTCCTTATTTCTGACAGCCTGAGAGATAACAGCTCTATATAGAGCTGTTATCTCTCAGGCTGTTGCAATATAACTACTTTCATTCTCTTTACTCATTGTATAGTCCATTATATTCAGTCAATTAATTTGTTTTTTCTTATTACACACACACACACACAAGGGGCAATGGATAAATTGTCGTCTAAATTACACAAAAAATGGAAATAACACTGACTTCCCATTTTAACAGATATATTTACCAAAATTACATAAAAATTCCTTGAAATACTAAAGAGTAAATTTATTCAATAAAATTGTCATTGGCTTCAACCATAGCCTCCAGATGACTTCTGAATCTCCTGCATCTCTTCTGGATGGTCTCCTTATTTAAGTTGGTGAATGCTGCTATAATCCTTGCCTTCAGTTGATCTTTGGTGTTATAAGGAGTTTTGTTGGTTTCCTTGCTTAACTCCACATGTAATAATCAAGGGTGTTGCAGTCTGGTGAGATGCGGTTGCAGAAATTGTCTGACAGCCATGACTGAGTTCTCCTGCTGGCGCAGCATGGTGCAGAGTCCTGTTGCCAGACATAGGGTTTGACCCATGGAAGCACTACCTCCTCAAGGCACTTTATTTTCTATGATATTTTTGTGTATTTTTTTTTAAACTTTCCTTTATTGTTATCTCTGTTTCTTTCACTCTAAAACAATAAGATATGCACCCATTTATTTAACTGTTAAATTGTACTTGAATATTGTGCATTTATTAAGTAGAAAAACTGTTATGTAGAGTACTTTTATCTTAATGTCAAATTAAAGCTTTCTTTTCTCAATTATATTTTATGGCAATGAACACCATTAGCCTCATACTTGTGATATGCTCAACTATAGTTTTATTCTGTTGGTTGAATAATAAATTCTCTTACAATTCTTTGCTCTAGTCTTTCTATCATTGTTTTGTTTTATGAATTCCCCAGTTACATTGTAACGAGGTTAGGTTCTAGGTAGTATGAAGGTAAGAAATAGAGGATGTAATTTGGATAACCATTAAATTTTTTAAGTTCTCATACTGTGTAACTATTTTTTTATGAAATTTCTTTTGACATACCAGGATGTTAAATATGAATTGTTCTATTGTTGTTATGGTGAAACACACCTATTCTATAGTTAATAGACTCTCCCACCTAATATAAGTAGGAGTAGTAAGTGAAACGAGGGTCAGTCGATGTCAAACGACAGTAGTCGACAGTTAGTCAAATACGAAAGTAGTCAGCGACCACAAGATTACTCTGCGTAATACCTATTATATCAGTTTCCTCATGTTTTGTACGTCGAACCTATTTTAGGACTGATTTAGTACAGATACAAGCCTCCACTGCAAAATAACTCCACAACAATTGTTAAAATAAATAGATGCAAAATAATAAATGAAATTTTTTGAAATAGGGAAAATGTCTTTCAGATAATTGTCAATTAAAAAAGTAAAAATGGCAATAGAAAAATGTTAAATTTTCCTTTTTAAACTTTATCACTCTGTATCTAACTTCATTTGCTGTACAAAAAGTTTATCCTGTCACTGAAGATGATTTTGATCCTTGAATTTGAATTTGTTTGAATTTCATAGTTGTGTTGTTATATCCTATGTTTACAGAAAACACCAGTGAGTGAAATTAAGAATAAGGTTACTGCAATTGAGAGGTCTTGAAAAAGAATGCAGTGGAAAGGGAAGTAATATTAATAACAATTATAATAGTACAATATACTAAAAATACTCTAATAGAAAACTTTTGTTTTAAAAATACAATATTTAAAGGAATTAAATGCGATACTTCATGAAAGAGTTACAACTTTAAAAAATTCTTGAGTGTGGATTTTTCTACGTACCATGTCCATTTGGGACGTGGGCAATTATGGCTTTCCACAACTTGTTGTTCTTTGTATCTCTTCTAAGTAAAGTTTATCTTTTTGCAATCTCCTGCTCACTCTCTGTCACACAAGTTCGTTAGGTAGGTTATTCACTGCTTTTTGCCTCAGGTATGTTCTGTGCGTGTCATATTCACAAAGCCCTCATTCCTCATTATGTGCCTAAGAAATTTCAACTCTCTTTCTGTCTCATTTTTGTTTCCATTTTCTCTAAAATTTCATTGTTGCTCACGTGTTCAGTCTATGGTATTCTCAGCATTAGGGCATCACCTGAGAAGGTACAACATTGGAATTGTTGATGAAATAAACAAAATTGTCAAAAATCTCTTTCTTTCAAAGTAGGAATATAAATTGTTATTATTATCCTTTATCTCTAGGAGAGAAAAGCAGAAAGTTCAATGAAGATCTTTTAGTTGTTTCATTTGTTCCTTTTTTTTTTTTTTCTTCTTTGACAGCAGATTCTAATCCAGTTTTCATTTGCTTTATCTTCTCACCTATTCCTTGGAAAGGACATGAAATAATTTCTAGTCATCTGCAAAATAAAAATAGACACTCCACTAAATCTTTTATCAGTTGCTGAAACATTTTCTTTTTGTTTGGAAATTAGAGAAGCATGAATAAAATTTCAAGCCTTGTAAATTCCTCTGTCACATGATTCAAATAAACCAACTAAATATCTCCGGCTTTGGTTCCATTTTGTCTAAGTCATTCTTTTCTCTCGTATATTAGTTTTTCCTATCTCTTTAATCTCACTTCTTTCTCTGCCCAGAGGCAATTGATATTAAAATAATCTAATCCTCAGAGAAAAAAAAAAAGAATAACATCTGATCCTTATAGTCAAATTTCAATAATGCATTGTTCTTTCCTATAACAAAATGGAAAATACATGATTTTTTATTATTATTATTTATTTCTAAAATAAAAGAGTAAATTTGAGAATACAGTCATCACTTATTGAGATGTTCTTCAAGAAATAGATAATTTCTTTTTTAATAGATTTAGATATTTTAAGGCTTTCAGATCATAGGAAAATTGTTCTTAAGTTAAATAAAATTAAATTTCAAACTTACAATCTTTTTTAGTTTAGAAGAAAAGTACATCAGTTAAATTCAATTACGGATAGTATTGTTAAAATAAAGAATATTTCACTGGACTCTTCAGATGATCTTATTCACACAAAAAGTTATGTCTTCTTATTTCTATTTATTTATTCTTTCAATTCTTTCTTTGCTGCAATAAATGTTAACCACAATAAAATGAATTCATGATACTCTTAGCAGCAACAGAGAATAATAGCTTTTCAAATTATCAAAATCCTTCTTAGTATAGCTTATGTTTTAGCAATGTATCAGTCAATGCTACAGCCTTCTTCAGGTGTACAATCTATAAGTAACGAGAGAAGTCACTTTTTAACAGAAATAGTTATGAACAGAAAAGAAATGATGGCTAATATGGCAACTAGCTTGAGTCATTCCAAGCATACTTTTATATTTGTCATCTTTTCTTAAAAAAGAAATCTGCCACTCTCTTTCCTCTTGGATTGCATAATTAAAAAAAAGCACTGCAGTAAAACCAAAAACAACATAAAGAATACATACAATAGAACATGTTCGACTGATATGGACTCTTCTCCAAATTATAAGCCCTAACAATGTTGGTAGAAGTAATATGGTTTAGCCATAATGTAAGAAATCAGAATCATAAAAATTTAATGATATTGATATAAATGTCATTCAAGAATCAATTCATTTGCAAGAAAATTGCTTTTAACAAATAAAATCAATTTACTTTCAAATTATATTCAGCATAGAGCCACTTATTGCTTATTCATATGTGTAGAAAAAGTAAATGTTTGGAAGATTTCATCTGTCTTCTATTTGTTTTGGGCTTACAACCATATTGAAACACCGGATTCCATACAATTACCAAAGTTGGGCAATGTTGAACTTGGTCAGTACCTAGGTGGGTGACAACTTTGGAATACCAACTGCTGTAAGCTTAGATGTGCAGGTGGTGTAATGGACAATGGTTTGGAATTGTTAATTGGATAGCCAAGTTTCAATTCCCATTGGGTTTGTTACAAGCAAATACCTTTGAAAAAGGTATGAATCCACCTCTTCTACCCCCAGCTATGAGTTAATTCCAGTCAAGTTATATTCATTTCTGTGCAAATACATTTTAGAAAAGTATGACTCCATCTATTCTCCCTTATAGCTATGGGTTAATTTGTAGGACTTGTATCACTAAACCATTATTATCTCAAAAATAATTCTTACAATCTAAAAATATTTTATGGCATTAAATAAATAACCTACAAAGAGTTGATAAGCTATAGAAAATGAATGAATCAAATAATTTGTTTTGATTCTATCTCATTTTTAAAGTGAGTTTGTTTTGTTTTTTTTTACTTTTTACAAAAATGATTTTGTAATTAATTTTTCTTCTGTAAATATTCTTTATGTATGCATCTGTAGTGAGTCCTAATAAAAAACAAATAAAATAGAAAAATAAAATATATAAAGAAAAATAATTAAAATTAAAATAAGGCATTTGCACTTTCCTTTAAAACCCTTATCTCTTTCTTTCTCACTCTCTCTTTCTCTCTCTAAACTTCTCTTTCTGTATTTCTCTCAAAGGCAACTCTCAAATAAAAATAGGATCAAGACAAAGAGACTGAACCTGGTCGAAAACTCCAGAAGTTTGCAGGAGCAGAGCCTACATTTTTGTGACTGAAAAATACCAAAAATCAGTGAGGCTCCATGCATAGCTTCATAAAAAAAATGAAAAAGAAAGAATGATGGAAAATAAAATAATTTTGGCTAATCAAAAAAAATTGACACAAAGAGAGTTTTGATGTTAGCCAAAACCAATGTTTGAGCTAAATTCTTAAGCCTGGTCAGAAGGATATAAACCTGGCACCTCTGGGCTAGAAGCAGATGGGATGAGGAGAGGACAAAACAAAAAAACACTACCACAGAAAACTCAGCCATGTGTGATGTATGAAGGAGCAGTTAAGAGGTCATCTGCTAATGATATTTCCACCCTGCTTAGGGCCAAGAAAAACATTGATTTACACTTACCTATTTCTAAGATTCTACTGTCCCTACCACTAACAGACATTTCTTCAAACTGCTATCAACATCCACCTTATAAAAAAACTTTATGCCAAATATTAAAGGACTCCTTTATCACTTTAAAGAAAATAAATAAAAATATATTATTGAGTTTGTTTTATTCTAGAAGTTCTAATAAAATAGCTATCTTACCATCTATCCACATTGGTGACCTGACTTGAACACACTCCTCCACACATGTATTTTAAAAAATGTTTGCATAAATCTCAAAGTAACTTTATGAAGGTTTTTAAATGTAATTATTAGAAAGTAAATTCTAAAACAAAATTTGAAGCATGAATGTATTAAAAATCAAAAGAGCTAACTATAATAATGTATGCAATATTTCACAGTTGTCTGTTTACTTCATTTAATATATTATTGTTGTCATTATTATCATCACTATCAGTAATAACAATAGTTATTTCTTGCATCATGTTTTCTCTTTCTGCTTTCACTTTTTTTGTTTTGGAAAGAGAACTTTCTATTGCTCTTTATTCAAAATTTATCAATAATGTGTTGATCATACACCAAATTTGGTTGAAATCAAGTTAAGCATCCCAGAAAATATCACATACACTCTAATTCTTACATAGTTGATAAATCTAATATAAGAGTATAGTTTACATTATCCTATTTATGAAAGCACTTCCAGTTTTATATAGCATTTAGATATATATGGACATATAAAACTTTAGATGCAGAGATTATATTTGCCTTAAAAAGAGCATATCATATATAATGATTATTTCTCATATATTGATATTTTTTAGAAAAATTAATAAAACATTTTGAGATAAGTGATGTTTTTTTCTCCTTGGGTTCATGTATATTGATTTATTTATTTTTTTTTTTTTTTAAGATTTGCAACAAATCCCAACCCACAAGACAGCACAATACACATTGGCCAACTTTCAACAAACAATCAATAAGTTGGACTGTCTGCCAATGTCTTTCTTCCACAGTAGAGACAACTTCCAAGAGTTTAAATCAAACATCAGCTGTCTTGCATGTCTTGTTTCCTATAATATCTGATGTATAGTCCAAGTTTAAAAGTAAGCAATGTTCTTATCAGTGTAATGTTAAAAGGAAAATTCTGTTTCTAAAATGGAGCACTTTCCTTTTCTGCAAGTAATCAGTCTACAATTTATAAAGCTTTTCATATACTGTGATGATGTTTATCGCTGCATTTTGAAAATCCTGGAACATGATTGAGCATGATATAGAAATGTTATCATTATGTTTTCCTTATGTTTTCCAAAGTTGGTTTTCAGTTTTGATAAAACATCAGTTTTTCCACCATATATATCCATTTTCTGATAGTTTATAATGCTTCTTTTTTTTCTCAAGTGACAATCTCTTAGAATATTTATTCCCTAACATCTTCCTTTTTAAACAAAGACAGCATTCAGCATTTTAACATCAAATATTGTGTTACATAGTGTGTTCATCCTACAGGCAGAGTTGTGTCACTTAGGTCTTTCAAAGTGTTATCTAAGTATTTTTAGCAGATCCATCTAAAAAATATTGTACCAAAGTAAGCAAAGAATTAAAATATTGCATTATTTAAACTCTTTCAATGTAAATAGTTCTTTAAAATTAAGCAGAATATTTCACTAAATTTTAATATTAATGCATAGTTATAAAAAGCATTAAATAAGATGGATAATACTTTATACATCCTTAAATTCAAGTCCTTTATATTAATTATTATTATAATATTTTAGTTTCTGTTTTGTAAATCTATGATGCTCATACTTAATCTTTCAATCAATGTCTTTAATGAATTAAAATGCTATTTATTTTGATCGATTGTTATTCTACCATGTGTGTTACCCCTCCACTTGGCTTTCTTAGATTTGCCAAGATTCTGTTAGGTTTTGCTGTTACATCTCTATAAAAACATGAGACTCCTGTTTACTTTCTCTTTCTCTCTAGCATGTGCTAGGAGTATGTAGCAAGGGAGTCAAATTCGATATAGAGTGTAAGGGATGCAACTCATTCCGTAGGAAAATGTCTGACACAATGCAAAGCAATGTATACCGAACGCTTCTGCCAATTTCTCCAAGCGACCTGCTTTTATGGAGCTCAGACACACCTCATTAGCATGTGTGTAACGCGACCTTGCGAGACTGCACAAGACCGTGAATATTAAAAAGTCACGGGCGCCATCTTGGACCCTTTCTTTCTTTTCTCAACCCACAGGCCAGACAGGCGCGAGGGCGTTTGGGAGGTAAGCCATTTCTATTTTCCGCACAGAGTAATAAACGAATGGGACTTGTTCTAACTAGGGGTATTTTTCCCCTGAGTGACTGAACTCTTTCCCACACATATACACAAGCACAATTTCTAATTGCTCAATTTTAATTTCTTTTCAAACCAGTTCTAAAAAAATCACCTAAACCCTTTAACATTTCCTTTTCTAACACCCATGGCATTCGAACCAACTTCTGCAGAGTAGAATCATTCCTCATTGAGAAGTCTCCTGATATACTGGCTCACTACAAGACCAACCTCAACTCATTTATCCCCTCCTCTGACCTCTCAATTCCTGGTTACTTTCCTCTCCTTAGAAAAGACTCTCAAACCTACATGCACGGCCTAGGAGTTTGCGTCAAGGACCATCTCCTATTGGCTAAGGAGCTCTCGAATGTCGAATCTCCAGACCATTCATACATGTGTCTTTGTCTACCTCTCCTCAATGCTGTAAGCTACCTGATCTTCCTCTGTCGCTCTCCATCCTCCCAAGACTGTGGTGTACTTGAAAGCATTTCCAAAAATATAGACAAGGCTATCTCTCTTCATCCGTTTGCTCATATATTTGTGTTCAGGGACTTTAATGACCACCATGCCACCTGATCTTGTTAACATATGAACCCTTAACTTCTCAATTACTCAGTCCCTCACATGTGGTTGACTTTCCCACCCATTTTCCCAATAACCATGATGGTAAGGCTTCGCTTCTCGATCTCTGTTTCACCTCCATCCCTGAGTCTTCTTGTACCATGAAACTCTGCTCTATAGGCAACTCTGATCATTCTGTAGTGTCTGTCAACATTTCCTTCTACTCCACCCCCAGCAAAGAACCTCCTACCAACAAAACATCTTTCTGTTATCAACAAGCTGACTGGTATTCATTCTGTGATTTCCTTTGCAATGTCCCCTAGAATGTGTTCTTTAATCTCCCTGTTCAAGAATGCGCTTCCGAGGTTTCCTCCTAGGTAAAAGCTGGAATCAAGGCTTTCATCCCTGCAAGGAAATATATGGTTAAATTACGCTCATCCCCTTGGTTCTCTGCTGCTTACTCAGCTGCCATTGCCCATAGGAATCACTTCTGCCTGTACTATAGTGGCATGTCAGATTGCAACAGACGTCTCTTTGTTCAGCCCGTAATGAGTGTGTGTCCTCAATGAAGCAAAGTCGCTATTTGTTGATAAAATGAAAAAACCTATTGCATCTCGCAAATTCAGCTCCAAAGATTATTGATGTCTTTGCAAGAGCATACTAAACAACAGCAAACCTACAATACCTCCTTTGTTCAACCAATTTGAAGTTCTGACTTCCTCAGCTGATAAGGCTGAGTGCTTTACACATAAATTCTCATCCAATACAATGCTCAACTTATCTGGTGTACCCACACCGATTTCCCCCCTAGAACTGAGGCTCTATTGGGCAAGTTGCACAAAACGCCATCATTGGTATTGAACATCATCTCTAAATTAGACTCCTATAAGGATAGCAGTGGGGACGGAATACCAGCCATTGTCCTGAAGAAACTGGCTCCTGTCCTCTCCAAACTATACAGCTACTGCCTCAACGACTCCTGCTTTCCATCCTGTTGGAAGTCTTCATCTATTGTACCTGTCTTTAAGGACTCTGGTGACCTTTCTGACCCATTTAACTACCGTCCTATCAGTCTTCTAATACTCTTCAGCAATGTCTTTGAAGCTTTAATCAACACCAAAGTGGTTAAGCACCTTACATCCTATGATCTGCTCTTTGACAAGCAATATAGTTTCCACTTTACTCGATCTACAGCTGATGTGCTCATGGCCATAACTGAATTTGTTTACCAAGCACTTTCTGCTAATGAAGAAGCTCGTGCTGTGGCTCTAGATATCACGAAAGCATCTGATAGGGTTTGGCATGCTGGCCTCCTTTGTAAGCTTCAGGAATACATTATTTCAGGATGATTATTTGACTTAATACAATCATTCCTGTCAAACTATGTAAGGATGATTGTCCTTAACGGATTCTTCTCCAGTTCTTTTCTCACAAATGCAGGTGTTCCCCAAGGTTCTATCCTGGGTCCTACATCGTTCCTTATCATCATTAATAATCTTCCTGATGTCATCAGTTCCCAAGTAGGCATCTATGCAGACAACTCCACTATTTACTCCTGCCTAAATAGCAAATCTGGTATTGCTGACAAAACTAACCTGGCTGTTGGTCTTGAAAAGGACCTCTAATCAGTTGTTGACTGGGGCAGGAAATGGCTGGTTAACTTTAATGCCTCAAAAACAAAATTGCTCTCTATTACCCACCACAGAGAACCCTCCCTGGCTCCCATTAGGATGTCTGATGCTCAACTCCATGAGAGCACCTCTTTGTGACTGCTTGGTCTCACACTGTTCGCTGACCTGAGATGGAACAATTATATTGAATCAATAGCTTCATCTACCGCAAGAAAAGTTGGTTCTCTATGTCACGCAAGAAAGTTTTTCTCATCTGAGTCCATCCTTCAAATCTTTAAATCAACCATTTGCCCTTGAATGGAATATTGCTGTCATATATGGTCTGGAGCCCCCACTTTTAGGCTCCTCAACAAAATCCAGAGATGAATATGCAATGTGGCTGGTCTTGATCTGGCACCTTGTTTACAGTCACTCTCTCACAGATGTGAAGTCCCCTCCCTCTGTCTTTTCTACAAATACTTTCATGGTAACTGCTTCGACAAGCTATTTTCACTAGTTCCCAAACAGCATAAATTTAAATGTGCCACTAGGTTGGCATCTCAATCCCACCCTTTCACTGTTGAAATGGTTAAATGTACCCATCTCTTCTACTCCAATAGCTTCATGTCTCACACTTCATGTCTGTAGAACTCCCTTCCTCTTACTTGCTATCATCTCCAACTATTCAAATGTAATGTCAATTGACATCTCCAGATGCTTTGATCTATTCACCGGCCTTCTTCTCTTCATCCTTACCCTTGCTCCCACTCTCTGTAACCCCTTGCTTACTAGTGGCACTCCTACCTTGCTAGGGGTGAAAAGCTTAAAAAAAAAAAAACTATATTTACATGCATACTAGTGTATTTTTTCCTTTGTTAGTCAGTTGGTAGATAATAACACATTAAAATATTTCCTTGTTGAAATTTATTTCATTTCCTTTCATTTTTACAAGTAATGACAACCCATCATTTACATGTGCAAATTTTATTGGCCACTGCCTTTAGTCTAACTAAGAACAGTACTGCAACAACCTCTAACTGCTTCTATAAATTTAGACCGTCACTTGTGAATATTTTAATGAATCAACTATGTTTCATGTAAAACTAGTTCTACCTTCAGTAGACTAAAAGCTTAATATCAACTATTTAAAAGTTTAATTCCTCTTTGAAAATATATTTGTAATTGTGCAACACCCTAGCTGGTCACCCAAGACTTCTAACACCATAACTGATCAATGAAGATTGCTTTGATCTCAGACCTGCCTTATCCCATGTTGTGATTTAAGTTTGATCATAAGGAGGCCAGGATTGAATCATCACAGGTATCTTCCTGTTGGGCTGGTTTATGCAGGGTGAAGCCATACAGAGAAAATAAAAATAACACTCAAATAAATTGAACAAAAGTAAATACTGCTTTTATATAAGTACTCTGTACAATAATTTGTTTATATCAGAGTTCGCATGCAATTATCAACCCAGCCCAACCCAGCCCACATCTAAATCAGAAGTGATACTATCATTGACCTGGCAAAAATGTGGTTTGCTGTTGTTTGGCACAAGGCTGAGGTTGGAGGCTTCTCTTTGGCAAATAGTCCCATGGGCCTCTCTTCTCTCTTCTGCCTCTGTCTCTGTCTCTTCTGCTCTGACTCATCTCTCTTCTGGTAAATTTGCTTTGCGCATTCGTATTTATTGACATAATTTTGGGGAATTCCCTTCTCCCAATCTCTCATATCATGATCTCTCACTAAACATCCTCTGTGTGAGAAAACGGGAAAAAAAAACAAAAACAACTTCTTGTGACACAAAAGACAAACGCCTTCTTGTGACACAAAAGACGAACGCCTTCTTGCGAACCAAAAACGAACGCCTTCTTGCGAACCAAAAACGAACGCCTTCTTGCGAACCAAAAACAAACACCTTCTTGCGACACAACTTTACGACAGCAAACGAGCAAAACGGCACCCACAACTGCTGCCGACGGACGACTGACCGCAACGGCTTTTGTCGCCCAATAAAAGGCGCCAAACAACTCGCGAATCTTCTTCTTATAGTCCTCGGTCGAGTCCATTATGGTACTCCAAGGTGTGCCCAGCGACAACACACACATGCAGTTTGAGGACGTTTCTGCGCATGCTCGTTACACTCCTCCCTGATCTCTAGATCACACAAATGGCAATGTGGGGCAGGCCGTTTCTGCCTGGTGCTCCGTCTCAGAGGTATGGTCTCAAGCGCTTCCTCAGTGGTGCTCTCTTCAGATGTCTCGCTGAGCTCATCCCGCATAGGTTCATCAAGCGTGCTACTCTCTGAGGTGTGCTCTTCCTGTGATTTTATATAAACCATCGGGGCTTCATCATCATCATCAGAACTAACGTGGTTGCTGACAGAATAATCCTTCCCGCACGCTGGTCGCACATCTTTTATGTGGCGCGGTATTCCATCAATAGAGACGGAGTGTGGGCTATTAATTTGTGTCACCGTATCCTTGCTGAACTGTGTCGTACACCTTCCATGCAGATTTTTCATCCAGACAGTCTCTCCTACCGTAAAAGGATTGGCAACCGTGTCAATACCCTTAATGTGGACCCTGTAAGTGTAGGTTGCATTCGCCGGTGCAGTTGAAGCTGTTTTATTGTCCTTTGGGGTAACATTGTGCCAATATAAAGCTTCCAAAACTGAACACCGTGTTCTCGCCGCGATGCACTTTATTGTACAATGGGATCTCTCAACTATCCCATTCCCAGATGGTACATGGGCACAGCGAAATCGTATTTGCACATTCCACATCTTTGCAAATGCGACAAACCTCTCTCCACAAAATGCTGCGCCATTATCCGTAAGCAGCTCAACTGGCAGCCCTCTTTCACAAAACACTACTTCCAGCTCCTTGATGATGCTAGCAGAGTCTTGGCGGTGCAAGGGCTTCCAAATGGCAAAACGACTGGGGACGCAGTCTATCAGCGTCAGGTATAGTTGATGTCCAAAATGGGTTACATCCATCACAACCCTGTGCCAATTTTCTGCGACATCAAGACTGCCCGGTTTCCAACGTACAGGGGCTGGGTCGATTGACTGGCATTCCTTGCATCCCCTAACCACCGCTCGCACCTCAGATTTTGTTACTCTTGGGTCGATTAACTTCATAAAATAGAGTGTTCTCTTCACACCAGGATGTCTGCTGGATTGATGAATGGCTCGTACTTGAGCAACATCTTGCTCTTCAGCCACAGCGCACATAGGTTCTCTGGGTTACGTCATTTTGCGCATTTCATTTAACCATCGCTGCGGTACTCTAGTAAGTTGGTCAGCTCGATTGTTGCACGACTTGACAAGCTCTACATCAATGTCCAGCTCGTATTCTAAGGCCAACTCTTGGAGTGTGGCTAACCGATGTCTAATTAGCATCTCAGAAGCTGCCTTGGTGCGCACTCTCGTCCGGCCGGACTGAGTGTCAGCTACCCAGCGATGCACACATGCTGAGTCTGTCCGTAAATGAATGGTTTTGGCCTTCCATTGTAATGCAAGGTTGACACCTTGCAACACAGCATCAAGCTCAGCCAAGTTGATGTGCTTGTCTTCATGCACCGGTTGGAGCCAGCTTGCATCTTCGGCCACGGCGCCATTGCTCTCCACAACCACACCAGTGGCTAAGGAGCTTGCATCTACCCACACGGTTACATTTTTCTCACTGATGTACCAGTCACCTTTCACTGGATCGTCCTGGGCTAGTCTCTTAAAAATGTCGTTGATCATCTGAGCTAGAAAAAGGTCCTGCACTTCATCGTCCCATCCAGTTGTAACAGTGTTTGCCCTCCGCTTCACAAATGCTGTGGCGACACGTAACCAACCACATACGGGGAAAATGACCAGTCAACTTTCCGCACAGCAAGAAGACAATTCGGTGGGTAAGTTTATCGGGGACTACCGGAAGTTCACATCCACGACGCCATCGTAGTTTTCCTTGCTCCTCCCAGACATGCCATCCCAGTACGCGTGTGCCAATTTTTAGCTGCTCCAGGATCTTACTTGACAGACCAAACTGCTCCAAATGTTCCTTGACGCGGACCACAGAACACACACTCTCATTAACAAAAACGTCGTCAATATAAGAGGAGGAAGCTGCAGTGACGATCTCATCCTGGCTCAAGACAGTATTAACAATAGCCCACATGATTAAAGAGGCAACATTGAGCCCAAATCCTAAGTGGGTTAGAAAATACCTTTGTCACTTAATCTCCACTATTTGGAATGGCCAAAGAAACTTGTCGATGTGTACCTGCAGATAGGCCCAGCGTAGGTCCAGCACTGCAGCATTTGGTCCTTGCTGACGCCATTCCCGTAATTTTTGCGAACAAACATCTGCGTTGGCTGCGTATGCATCAACGTACTCATTGAGTTCCCGATAGTCCATAACGGGCTGAACCTTCTGTTTGTTTTCCTGCAGAATGGCCATGAGTTCCTCCTCCGGGTAAGGAAGCAGCCAGCCGTTATCTATCCAAATCTGGAGTTCCCGATCATACTCCTCCCAAATTTGTATGGGAGCTGGATATTCTGCCAGTCTATTTCTTAACGTACCGGGAGGTTGGTTGCCAGCCCATTTCCAAGATGCAGTCCACCTCCGAGTGGTCTCAACGAATTCTGCTTTAAAGTTGATGGTGATAGCAGCAACGACTGGTTCGACACACTGCGGAAACTTCACCTCACCGGTACCAGTTACAGATATTCCTCCCAACTGTTTGATGGCGTGTAGTTCGAGCAGGAAGTCAAATCCAAGCAGGTCTCCGTCCATGACCAGGGCTTCCATAGCGATGGACGGTTTTGTACCAACGCTAACTTGTACCACTCCGATTCCACAGCAGTCAAGTGCGCCTCCGACTACTGTAAGCACACGTGTTGATTTTCTTGTCCATGCACGACAGCATGACTTGCGGACTAGTGACTGTGTCCATTCTGTATCCACCAGAGCTGTACGTAGTATTCCATTGATGTAAACTGTCACTACAGGCAATGCGCCATTTACAAGAGTTTTGGGGAGGAGATTGGCGCTGAATTCTCGACCCCTTTCCCGTTTCCCAGACAACACCGAGCAATGTGCCCTTGCCGATGACATCGATAGCAAGTGATGGTCCGTCGATGCTTGGTACCAGCACCTTTGGATGGTTCACGACCGAGGAGACAATCGCTCGCCCTATGATTGACTCCATCGCACTTATAGCACCTTGTGTGCACATCTGTTTCCTTACTGTGCAACCACTGCGGCCTGCTCTGTAGGACCAGTGCACTTCTTCAAAATAGTGCGAGCTCGTGTAACAAATCCAGGTCTTCCATCTGGGATGACGCTTTTAAAAGCTCCTCTACGTCCTCAGGCAATCCAGCAACGAATACACACTGCAAACACTTTTCGGATACAGAACAGAAAGTCTGCACAGTTCTGCCAAAAAGACGTCAACTGTCTCCCCTGGATGAAGGTGATGTTCTGCAAACTGCTTCCACATAGAGAAGGGATCTAAGGCGAAAGCTGTGTATAACGCTTTCTTAACGCAATTGAAGTCTGCGCGCTTCTCCTCACTCAATTGCTGGTACACAGCATATGCGCCACCTGCCAAACGCATCGGAATAACACACTCGATTCGCTTCACACCGCTCAACTGACATATTAGTTCCACCTTTTCCAACCATTCCACTACCAACTGTCCAGAATCGCTTCCGTCGAACAGTGGTATCAGTTTCTGGTCGAAGGCCATAAGGCTGAAATAGCTTGTGCGAGAAAATGGAAAAAAAAACAAAAACAAACAACTTCTTTTGACACAAAAGACGAACGCCTTCTTGCGAACCAAAAACGAACACCTTCTTGCGACACAACTTTACGACAGCAAACAAGCAAAACGGCACCCACAACTGCTGCCGATGGACGACTGACCGCAACGGCTTTTGTCACCCAATAAAAGGCGCCAAACGACTCGCGCATTTTCTTCTTATAGTCCTCGGTCGAGTCCATTATGGTAATCCAAGGTGTGCCCGGCGACAACACACACACGCAGTTCGAGGACGTTTCCGCACATGCTTGTTACATCCTCAGTCAGCGTGGGTGGCTTATCTCCACCCACCCATCTGAAATCAGGAGAATCAACCAGGAGAATCATCTCCAAATTCATTGTTTAGTGAAAATCTCATTTTCACTTTACAGCTCACATTTGCAGCTGTATGTCAATCAATAATACCCCTTAAGTCTAGATCACTTTACATGAAATAAATCTTCAATACTTCCCATGGGTTTTTGGTATTAACCCTTCTCATTTTAATGTCTCTTAGCACATAACACTTTCTTATGTTTTAACAAAACTTTGTTCCATTTTACTGTGGCAACAACAAGTAGTATCACATATTTCATTCAATATTTTAGCATATACAGGACAAAGTCTTTAACTATATGAATTAATATCTGCTCATGTTTCTTTTTTGTTTGGAATTAAAATATTTGGGAACCAAACAAGTTTGTGCAGTTTTTGTTGATATTGGATGTTATATAGCATTTAGTAAAAGCTAAATTAATTTAGGAAGATTCTTTTAATAGTATTGTGCAGATGTCACATCAGCATTTATTTTGAAAAAAAAATGGTATAATTTTTTATTGATTAAAAACTTTGAAGATGAAAGAAAATAGCAACATTTTTGTCAGTCTATGCTTTTAATTTTAAGAAAAGTAAAATTATCCTGAAACACACACACACACAAGATTGGTATAATTGAGAAGGTTCTGATCAAATCTGTTAAAATTGGCTTAAAAAGTTTATTGCTGACAATTTCTTTATGATCCAAGGTTGGGGAGACTAAGTTATGGTATTAACTGTTTCCTTATTTATTAGTACTATTTTTGGTTGAAATTTATAAAATCTTTCTATTAAAACAATTTTTCAGGAAAATAGGTTTCTCAAGTTTAGTAACTTTTATCACTCTTTTCACTACTGATGGAAACTTCCTTCCTAACCTTTTGTTTGAAGTAGTGTGGAATCTCAAGATTTTGATTATGTTATTAGTTACATGTGATATTCATTTCAGTTGTTGCTACTGTTGAAAGTCCTTAAGTGGTATGATTTCTGTTATTTTGGTAGAGTTCTTTGTTTGCAATTCTATCAAATGATGATATAAGAATAATCAATGTAAAAGCTGTCCAACATCTTCAAAATATCCAAATCAAGCACTGAAAATCATGTTAGTCACTTTTATATATGCCTTCCACAAAAAGAACCTACTGGACTGTATTTAAATGTTCCTTTTTCTGAACAAATTTTCTTCAGATTATTAAGTAAAAAATAAAAACATTTTTTTTTAATTTTATTTTTTAAATTAACTTTATAAGAAAACATATTTACCATTTTGTTCCACCATCTTCTATTAGCTTTCAATTATTATTAGACTGACCACAGTTGGGATCATAGTCATTGTGAACTACATGATCTTACTGGCTATATATAGTACGTGCTTCACCAGGGTTACAAACACATTTTGAATTCAGAGTTGTTTTTCTCTATAGCAATGAAAGTCACTTGTCTTGTTGGACAAAATAAAAATCTGACCCATGTTTCAAAGTCATTAATAAAGAAATTGTCAGTGTATGCAAATTTATTATCTGACTAATGGTGGACATCTTGGGCAGATATATAAATCATTAGAGTTGAAGTATCTGAACGAACAGTTTTGAATTCTGTTTGGAGTGTGTTAGTGACTGTTAGGCAACTGTTAGTTTTGACTGTTGATGATCAATGAATTAATCCAAATACATTCTCCTAGACTGATTGTCAACCAAGGCTGAAGAACCCAGCCTGCTCTACTATTTAACCTATGATTGGTGGGAGAGAGATGAATTCTTACTTTTCCCAATGGTATTTGCTTGTAAGTAAATATAACAAACTCAACTGGAATTCCAATTCAGATTTTCAATTTCTCTTTCCAAGCCACTATCCATTATACCACTTACACATCTAACATTTTATATTCCTGAGCAGTTATCCATCTAAGTACTGACCAGGATTGACATTGCTGAATTTCAGTAAAATGGTCATAAGTGATGCTACCTTTCAAGTAACTTCATCATTTGGTCTTCCTAAAAGATTTTATATTTCTGGACAAAAAACACGATTTGAAATACTTTTTTCAGTCTTTTAAAGTTTTTTAAAAACTTAACACTAATCTGTAATGATGAGCATAAAATGTACTCTACTTGGGCAATATCTATGGAATAATGTTGATGAGCTTCCAGCTAAACTTTAACAATTTGTCCTTGGTCACCAAAGAAACATATAGTCTAGTGTTATGATAGAATATTATGCTGTTTCTCATGCTGGACAATTTTCACCAGTTGCTGCCTTCATTTAGTCTAATTTGTATTGTACTTTGTTTCTCCATAAGGAGCTTGTAGTAAAAGACTTACTTTAATTCACATTAACCATAAACAGCAACAACACTTTCTTTGGATGAAGACCAGCATTTAGTAGGGAATTGCTTGCACCATAATCTCTTGCATTCCACATAGTGCCCACTATGAGGCACCAGTCGCAATTTATTAGTCACATAAATAGACACATGATAATAACATAAACATTAGTAGTATCATACCTCAGTCCTACCTTCTTTCTGCTTTATATTAACCATCTGCCTAGGAATATTTGCGGACCATTAGTAAACATCTATGCAAATGATACCACAGTTTATGAAAGCACTTTCAAAAATCAAGGTGAACTCAGCCTGGCAGATGACCTCTCTTCTGACCTAGCTCAAACAGTATAATTGTACTTTTGATTAATTTTCATTCAAACAATTTACAACTAAATGTTTTTGAATAATTGTTTGCAAAGAATTACTTTTGAAAGATGTTCATATAATCGTTAAAATAAATCATATTCCACCTGTTCTGATTTCTAGCTTTTCGTTTTGTTTTCTTTTACTCTTTCTTCTTGCACAAACCTCAAGCAATCCTCTTCCTTGAATGCATCATCAGTAACACCCTTGAGAAACATTAGGGCACAGTCAGCTTGGAAGGTCGCAACATCACAAACCTTAACTTTGCATATGACATAGATTGTCTAGCTGGCAGAGAAAAACTTGTCAGTCAGGTGGAAAAACCCTGTATGAAACCTCCTCCAGATATGAAAATTAATACCGAAAAAGAAAAAGACCTGGTGAACAATGAGAAAGAGCTTTCAAACAAGATAACTTGTCAGTGGTCAGAAACTTTAAGTAGTGAGCTAATTAAAATATCTTGACTCATTTATTAGTGAAAGAGGGCTCAAGAGTAGTCCAAATATTGGCAGCTGTTGCAAATCTATGAACTATCTGGAAAGACAAGGAGATCTGCCTTAAAGATCTGGTGGGTGTGTTGCTCTTTCTGTACAGATTTGAATTTTGCATATTAAAAGCAAAATTACTGTGAAGTATCCAAGCATTATAAATAAAATGTTACAACACCATCCTAGGTACCTCTTATGTAGACTGCGTCACAAATCATGTAGTATAAGACACCATCATACAAAAAGCAAACCCATTGGAAGACCTCATATTCGTCATCAAGAAGAGAAAGTTGAAATCTTATCGGCATGTTATAAGAACTAACGGTCTTTCCATTGTCATCCTACAAGGTTCCATCTTGGCAGACAGAGAAAAAAATGGGGACTAACATCACACATTACAGTGTAGTCTGGAAGATAACTCAGAGACTCAGATATTGATAAGCATCTGAAGCATATGGAAGGAGCTAGTCAGGTGCTCATCTGTGTAATGACCCTACAACCACACCCAGACATGGAACTGATGATGATGTTTTATTATTATTATTATTATTATTATTATTATTATAAGGAAATGGCTAATATTACCATTACTACTTATAAAATTTATATTTAATCTACCTGTAATTTATAAGTGATATTAACAAATGCTTGGAAATAGAAAAAAGATATTGGAGCAAATTTGGGACTTAAAAACCAAGTTCAAATTCTTGTTACAAGTAGTTTTAGGGAAAGTAATAAATTAAATTATCTTTGAACCTTATCTATCACTATTCCTATTGACTGAGAAATTTTGTTTATAGAATTCAGTATATACAATAGCTATAATCTTCAATTTGAGGACTGATATCTTTCCAAGGAACAATTTATTAGATAATAAATAGAATGAATAGATTGAAGAGAACAAACATGTATGCCTTCTCTTATGGGTTTTTATTTTAGATCAAAGTGTAATAACAGTTTTTGTCATCTTCATTAATTGTGTATAATATACAATAGACATTATAAAATATATTTCATCAAGCCAACAAAACTTATTTGAACTTCTCAGGCTGAAAACCTTGAAATGCCCTTAGCTATATTTCACATTTACATTTGCTATTTGTTGTAATACTATTGATAAACATTATCTCCTATTTATATTGATATTGAATATTCAAAGAAATTTAAGTAAATACACCTGTGCTTTTGTGTTAAATATAAGATTTATTGATTTTTATAAAAATGAACCTCTGAATGATGCAGCACGCATTTCTCAGTGAATGAGCTTACATAAGAATTGTTAAAAAAATGTTTGGAACAACGATGAATTTTTGGTTATCTCCTAAACCTGTACTGATTTCATGTAAAAATTATGCATTCATTTGGCTAGATATATATTTTATTACTTATTTTTCTCATAAGACTTTCTAAAATGTATGATTTTTGTGCACAACAAATCTGAGACATCTATTCAAGACAAGGCTGTAATGAATTCACAATTCCTTTGTTTTATAAAGACTTATGAAATACAATTCTTTAACTATGTTTGTTTTCAAGAAATAATGCTATGAAACTAAACAGAATTAGTTCAAATAAGTCCTTTGTCCATATTTATATTGATTTGTTTTTTTACTAAATTTTTAAAATTGTTCAGAGAGCATTACTTATAAACATAGCAGATATTGATTTAAGAAAAAGATGGTTACTCATAGCTATAAAAAATATTTTCTTGCCTTCTTCCTTGGAAGCATGATTTAAATTGATATTTCTTGTTGACAATACTATTGATTTAATCAAAAGATAGATAGATTGGAGTTAAATCTATAATCTTCCCATTAAAAATTGTGTAACCGAGGTTTCTTCTTGGGTGAAGCCACAATCTTCTAGATTCATTTCTACCTGTTCAGCCGTTATAACCCACAGAAATCATTTGTCCAGCTATACCATATGATAGTTCAGATCATAACAAATACCACTTTGTGTCTATTCATAATAATTCAAAGGATATCTTCAATGAGGTTAAGTCATTGTTCACTGATAGGGAGAAACCATGTATCCTCTAACAAGTTTGGATCAAATGATCACTGGTTGCTCTGTAAGAGTGTGTTAAAAAAGGGTAAGTCCTCAATCCCTTTTCTGTTTGAAGTGTTGTCATCTAGTTTTTTTATTTATACAAGGCCCGAGAGCCACTCGAGGTAGAGGGTTCTAGAATAAGAGGTACAGTTTATGCAGATATATGAGACATATAACAGTTCACTCTAGACTTGAACAAGTTAAAATTGTAGTAATCGGGGAAGCATCCACTTGGGAGTTGGTTCCATAAAGCTATGGTTCATGAGAAGAAACTGCTTGAATGGAACTTACATCTCACCAATGGAATATGAAGGTTATGAAGCCCTTTGCTACAGTGTACATAGCATGGCAGGTCTTATAAATTTTAGAACTAGTAGAACTAAGGAATGTCGTTAATCAAGGCACTTTCCATGGAAATAGTGGTAGAACAGCAAGATGCCTGTGATTTTTCATCTATGGAATGTAAGGTGGAAAATAATTTGTTACCTCCAAGGACGTGAAGATGATTTTGAACTCTACTGAAATTGAAGATTAGGCAGCTCCTGCCCTTATATGGCAACAGTACTCCATCTTTGGCCTTGTCTCACTCTTGAAAAGGCAGAGCATAGCAGATGGATTCAGGCACATTTCTACAATATCCCCAGTAATGGATCATATGTATGAGTTTCACTTGAGGTCTGGTTTAAATTTAAGTCCCAATAGGTACTCATGGCATGGGGCCTCCCTGAGGAAACATCTGTTCATCATGATTGGTGATAGTTCTGGGTATGATTGGTAATGATTGAATGTAACTAGTTTGTTTTTTTAGAAATTGAATATAACCAGTCAGTTTTTCTCCACTGAGATTTTGAAGTTAGGTCAGAGGGATCAGCTTCCAATTTCTCGTCATCTAGAATTTTGGAGGTGCACCCATATACCACTGTATCATCAGCATAGATATTCACAAATGAATATAGTATATATTTAGGCAGATCATTTATGTAAAGTGTTGGTCCAAGAAGCAACCTTTGAGGAACACCTGTGTTGATTACAAGGACCTTGGAAGACTGGACGCTAAAAGCTACCTTCAGGGACCTACCCTTTAGGAAGGACTTTATAATTGGGAAGACCCTTCCAGTGTACTGCTGATAAAGCAAAATGCTTTGCTCATAAATTCTCTTCCAATTCTGCTTTTGACTCATCAGGAGTATCTTTGCCTGATTTTTCTACCTAGAATTTAGTCTCTCTATATATAACTCTGTCCATGGTTTCTGTTATCATCTCCAAACTAGTTCTCGACAAGACATGCAAACTTGATGGTATCCTTGCAATTGTCCTAAAGAATTGTGCTTCTGAAATGTCTTTAGTTCTCTCTAAACTCTACAACAAATGCCTTGCTGCTTTTTGCTTTCCAGCTTGTTGGCTGTTTTTAAGAACTCTGGTGACCCATCTAATCCTTCAAATTATTGAACTATTAGACTTCTATCTCCTTTTGACAAAGTACTAGAGGCTCTAATCAATTTTAAATTGGTTAAGTATTTCACTTTGCATGATCTTCTTTCAGAGAAACAATATAGCTTTTGCTTCTCTAGATCAACTGCTGATGTGTTGTGTTAACAGTAATTACTGTTTGTCATGGTTTAAATAAGAATGGCACAGCTCAGGCTATGGCTTTAGATATCAGAAAAAGATTTGACATGTTGATCTTCTTCACTAACTGTAGAACAATGGTGTCTCTGGCTGAATTGTTGATTTGATCCAATCTTTCTTAACAGATTGTGTAATGAAAGTTGTGTTGAATGGATACTTTACTACATTCTTTCACATGAATGCGAGTGCTCCCCAGGGCTTTATCCTTGGACCTACTTTATTATATTTATCAACAATCTTTCTAATGTCATCAGTTCCCAACTTGGCACCTATGCTAATGATACAACTATTTACTTCTGTCTTAATAGTAAGTCTGATAAAGACGAAAAGAGATGACTTGTAAATTTTAACACTATCAAAACAAAACTGCTATCTTTTAGTCATCTGAGAGAACCATATGTACCTTCCATGAGTATGGTTGATGCTAACCTTCAGGAGAGCTAAACATTGTGCCTTCTTGGTCTCATGTTTTTTACTGACATGAAGTGAAATGATTATATTGAATTAATTGCCAGGAAAATTTGTTCTTTATGTCATGTTAGACAATTTTTATCACCAGAAACCATCTTGCATTTTTATAAATCTACCATTTATCCATGCATTGAATATTGTTGGCCACCTCTGGTCTTATTGACAAAATTCAAAGAAGAATCTGTAAAGTTATTGGTCCTGACTTATTTTATGCATTTCACCCCAAGTGAGGCAGGAGTGCCACTAGTACATTATGTTGGTGAGAAAATGACTGGAATTGGGACCCCAAGTCAGGATTGATCACATTGCATATCTGTCTTTGGATTTTGTCAAAGTCAAAATAAACAGTAAGGGCACCAGACCATATATGGCAACAGTATTCCATGCATGGACAAATGGTAGATTTGTAGATGCAAAGGATGTACTCAGATGAGAAAAACCTTCTGGCACAACACAGAACCAACTTTCCTTGCAGTAGATGCAGCTATTGATTCAATGTAGTTGTTCCACCTCAGGTCAGTGGAAAATGTGAGCCCAAGAATGTGCAGTAAGGTGCTCTTGTGGAGTTGAGCATCAACCATGCTGATAGGAGGCAGGAAAGCTTCTCTATGGTGAGTAAATGACAGCAGTTTCGTTTTGGATGGATGGATTAAAATTCACAAGCCATTTCCTGCCCCAGTCAACCACAGATTTGAGGTCATTTTGAAGACCAACAGCCAGGTTAACTTTGTCAGATTTACTATTGAGACAGGAGTAAATGGTAGTGTCATCTGTGTAGATGCCTACTTGAGAACTAATGACATCAAGAAGATCATTGATGAAGATCAAAAACAGTGTTGGACCAAGGATAGAGCCTTGAGGAACAGCAGCATTTGTATGGAAAGAACTGGAAGAGAACCTGTTCAGGACAACCTTCATTTCATGGTTAGACAGGAATGATTGGATTAAATCAAATAACCATTCTGTAATGCTGTATACGTGAAGCTTATGTAGAAGACCAGCATGCCAAACCCTGTCAGATGCCTTCAATATATCTAGAGCAACGGCTCGAGCTTCACCTCTATTATCAAGAATTTGGTATGCATACTCAGTTATGGCCATAAACACATCAGCAGGAGACTGGGAAAAGTGAAAACCATATTGTTTGTCAAAGAGTAGATCATGGGAGGTGAGATGCTTAACTATTTCAGTATTGATTAAAGCCTTGAAAAGACTGATGGGATGGTAGTTAGATGGGTCAGAAGGGTCTAAGAACAGGACAATAGGGGAGGACTTCCAACAGGCTGGAAAGCAAGAATCGGCGAGGCAATATTTGTATAGTTTGAAGAGAACTGGAACCAGCTCAGGGGTACATTTCTTTAGGACTATGGCTGGTATCCTGTCATCACCACTTGCTTTATGAGAGTCTAATTTAGAGATGATGTCTAATACCATCAAACAGTATAGCCTCAGTTTTTGTGGAAAAATCAGATGTGGGTACCCTGACTAAGTCGTGCATTGAGTTGGATCAGAATTTCTGAGCAAAGTATTCAGCTTATCGGCTGAGGATGTTAGGACTTTTAATTGATTAAATAGAGGAGGGATTGAGGATTTGCTATAGTTCAGCACACTCTTGCAGAGCCACCAGTAATCTTTAGAACCAAACTTGCAAGATGCAATACATTGTTTCGTTCTTTCAGCAAACAGTAACTTTGCTTTGTTAAAGACACACTTGCACTCATTACAGGCAGGGACAAAAAATGTTGCAATCAGACATGTTGCTCCAGTACAGATGTAATAAGTGATTCCTATGGGCTGTAGCAGCAGAGCAAGCAGGTGAGAACCAAGGAGATGAATGTGATTTAACTTGGTATTTTCTTACTGGGTCAAAGCCTCGATGCTGGCTTTTACCCAGGAGGAGATCTCAGATGCACATTTTTGTATGGGATGATTAAAAACCACATTCTAATGGATGTCATGAAGGAAATCACAGAACAAGTCCCAGTCTGCACATTGATAACAGAAAGATATTCTATTAGTAGGTTCATGGCTGGAGGAGGAGTGGAAAGAGATGTTGATCAGTTACTAAGAGGACAGAGCTGCATAGTGTGCAAAGAATCAGGGATGGAGGTAAAACAGAGATTGAGAAGGGAAGCGTTACTGTCTCGGTCACTGGGGAAATGCTTACGAAAGTCAACCACTTGTGTGAAAAGTTAAAGGTTTGGATGCCAGCTAGGTCAGTTAGAGAGTTTTTAAGTCACATGGTATGGTGGGCGTTAAAGTCACTGAACTCAAATATGTTTGCAAACAAATTTAGAGAAATGGCTTTGTCTACATTATCAGAAATGCTATTGAGCCCACAATAGTCTAGAGAAGAGGGGGAATGGTAGAGAAAGAAGAGATAGCTTACTGAATTGAGGAGAGATAGACAGAGACATATATGTGAATGGTCTGGAGATTCTAAGGTGAGTTCTCTAGCTAGCAGGAGATGATCATAGACAAACTCCCAGGCCATGCATGTGGGTTTTAGAGTCCTTTCTAAGGAGAGGAAGGTAGCCAGGAATTGAGAAATCAGAGGAAGAGATTGACAAGTTAAGGTTTGTCTTGCAGAGAGCTAGTATATCGAGAGACTTATCAAAGAGATCAAAGATTCCACACTGCACAAGTTTGTATGACTACGACAAATTTTGGAGAAGGAAATGTTAAAGGGTTTGATTTTTTTTTTTGAGCTGGTTTAGGTTCATATTTTTGGTTGCTTATGGTCATGTTGAGTTACGTTGGTAAGGTAAAGGCCTAAAGTAATAGAAGCAGTCGGTCATCAAATGTAGCACGAGTAGAAAGGAACTGGAACAGACTGCAACATAATGTGGCCTTGGGGTTGCCCACTGGAGGTGCATGCAGAGACACCCATCAATGTGGCATTACAAGAATCACAATATTATGCATCTGTTGATCAGAGCAGCATCTCAAGATGCTACGCAAGAGTTTGGGCTCCTAATAAGTCGGGAACAGCAACCAGATAAGTGTCAACCTGGTATCCTCAGTATGAAGAGATATTGCCACAAACTGCATACATCACAAGAGATTCACGGTAACACTACTACTAAGGCCAGAGAAGAGGAAAGGATCCGGGAACCCCTTCCTAAACAGGAAACAAGGGATGGGCCTCTACCCCTGTTCAAAAGAAGTGGTAGGAGTATTAACCAGGTGATAAGAAAGACTATCTACTTCTATTAAAAAAAAAAAAAAAAAACAGAAAACAGACAAAAAGAAACACAACAACAGGGATGGAAACACAACTTGAGAGAGCCAACTTGGTCTGGGAGCCAATGATGCTAGATATAACTAAGTTTTATTCTAATAGTTTTTTTGTTTGTACTTCTTGCCCGTAGAACTCTTTTCTGGCTTCTTGCTTTCCTGTTTTCTATGATCTTCTAAAATTTAAATGCAACATCACTGGCCATCTTTTAAATCCTGTGCTTTTATTGTCTTTTCTCCTCAATAACATTTTCTCATTTTTTTCAGTTTCAGTAACCCCTTGCACCTTAGTAGCATTATTGCCTTGCTTTAAGTGAAATGATTAATAAAACAACAACAACAATGAGGACTTTCACATTAGATACAGGTTGTACAATTATCTAAAACTGAAACTGGAATTTGCAACATTTTTTTCGATAATCTTTGATCATGTTAAAATAATAATTTTAGAGCTATATTAAGCATACATTCATAAATTAAAATTTAAGAATATAAATTTTAGGGACATTTTGAACAGTCGTCTTATTTATGTGATGTGCAGGGATTTTTTTTGGTTAACTTGTTTTTCTATAGCAGAAAACTGTATTCAAGTTCTCTTTATATATTGTGTCTTTAGTCATTTTCCTGTAAACGTATAGCAGTATTGATTTTTAACAAAATTAATGAGTAACAGGTATGTTGTTTTGTTTACTCCTCCTTTTAATATGTAGTATATTGATTTCTAGCCAGATTCATGACCAAGTAATAAATCATTATTTCTGTTTATTTATTTTTTAAGTAATATTGATTTTCTGATAAAATTTTATTTTTGATAGAAATTAATTTAGGTACTGAGGGTTACTTTCCTATCGGTACCCTATTTATCAACAAGCTATATTACCTGTATTATAAAAACATATCTAATTAATTAATATTTTTGTACAGTCTTAAATAGATTGAAATGGAAATAAAGTGAATGAAAGAAAATAGGCATTCATTGAAATACAAATCGATATATTACAGCAATAGTTACATTTACAAATAATATTGTCTTAACAAAATTACCTTTCTCTATCCACTCTTAAGGATCATTCCTTTAAGAATATTGGCAACCAAAATTCGTCCTCTCTTCTCTAAGAGATGACAAGCAAGTCTTGATGCTAAAGCAATAACCAAGGTAACTTAATAATTTTTACTTGTGTGTTATAACAATCTGGGTATATGGATCATGAACAGAAGTCTTTGATAAGATCCTCTTTCTCAGCCTTTCAGAAAAGAACAAACTATAGTATCTGTCCTCTTTATGGCATTTAATTAGACAGAAAGAAGCCATTTCATTTTAATTAATTTTCAAAATATTAACTTACTGTACCACATAAGTGTTGTAAGTTGAATTATTTAAGTTTTAAAGCTTTTCTCGAGATCTATCCTTTGCACCAATCTGTTGCCATACTATTTTGAATGCTGTCACATTGGGTTAATTACAGCTTGCTTCAGTAGCCCATGGAATTTGCCAAAAACAAATTATGAATTGCTGAACAGAAGCTAATCGATGGAAAGCTGTCTTATAATTTTAAACATTTACTTGTAAAAAGTAGGATATAACTGAAATTTTGTAAACAAGAAAATTAAGTATTTTAACTTACCCTCTACAATATATATATATATATATATATATATATATATATATATATATAGAGAGAGAGAGAGAGAGAGAGAGAGACTGATTGTAGAATTCAGAAGATGAATGGATTAATAAACAAAAGGAATGAAATTATTTTGAACTGTCAGCACACTAATGCATACCTTTTGAAATATGAAAAAAAAACTATAGGGCTCATC
>OZ010575.1:64705855-64785855 GCA_963932145.1 Acanthosepion lycidas
TTTTGTTGTGAAAAATTAAATAGAAATGAAAAGAATCTGTAAATATTTGAAAGAGATTTGTATATAAGAAGAAAATGATCAAATTCTAATACATTTTTATTTACAGTGTTTGACTAGTTTTTTTTTGTTTTTTTTTTTTAAATCTGGCAAGTGAAATGAAGATTTTAATAAACTAGAATATGGAAACACAAAACTCTGTCATCAAGTCATTACATTTCTCCACTGCTCATGTTATTAATTTTTTATTTTTATGCCTCGAAAGCAATGTTGTCTCCTATTTATTACTACAAAAACTGAAACAGGAAGCACAATAACACCATTGGATAGAGAAATGTTTCAGCTACAAAACACTTTTTTTCTTCATAGCCACCACCAATATCTATACAATTTTCACTGGGAATCAACAAATATCTGTATACCATAAAAATTTGCACCACTTTATATTATACCTAATTTAACATCAAGTATTTACAGTAATGTATCCCAACATAAATTGTCTCAATGATATCAGACTTTGTTTAGCATCTCTGATAAAGACCTACATTGCTGTTGGTGCTGCTGATACATGTTAACCTGCCTAACTTTGTTCATATCCACTGTTTGGTCACCATAAACAAGTAATGAGCAACAATGAATTTCAATGAATGTAATGATACACTTCTTCTTAGAATATACTTTCATGTTATACACTATTGTGTGATTAGTAGTCATGTTAAATGTGGACTTGAACTAAATGTTTGTTGAATTTGAACATGGTGTCAAACACACTGTTGCTGCTCCTCTTTATTATCTGTACAATAATATGTCCTTTCCACCATCTGCTTTGAAGATGATGTTGTAGTGGATCTAGGAAGGCTACGTGAATATTTAAAATTGTGCTGCAAATAAAATATGCAATATTGACAAACATAAATTATAAGAAATGGCCAAATGGTAACGATATTCAATCATGACAAAAATACATGTTTGAAACAACAGATTAAATTTTATATACACAATTTACAATTTCTTTGTTTGTAATGATGTGTGCAAAGGTATATTTTAAAGAAAAGGTTCTTTGCTGTTTCAGAAATGTTCAATGTCTAAAAGTTGTCTGCCTTTGGCTAAAAAGGTTGAATTTAACATAGACAAAAGATTTTTCTATGAAAGATATTGAGTGAAAAAGTTTGTTGTGTAAATTTTTCTAATCTCTCATAAAGGAAGTTTGTTTCTTTGGCGACATATAATTCCCATGTGTATCTTTCGCATGTGTGAGTCTCAAATGCAACGAAAATTCGTTTACTGTTTCTATTTATAGTTTTCTTAACAATGAAATTGGCTCCATGAGACTTGGTAGCTGTTGCAAATTTTTCTGAGAAATGCATGGGTGAATGTTTTATTTTTTAGCCATTAGGATTTCTTGAAACATTTAAATTAGGGATGAATTTGAGAAAGATTTTTTTATGTTAGTTGAGCCTACTTTTGCACAAATTTTGACTGTTTTGTTATGGAAATTTCTTGAAGCTTATTTTTTATTTAACAATCAATGAAATTCAAGAAAATGTTTAAAATTGGAAAGAGGGTTACTAAAATGTAAACTAGATTTTTGGTTGAGATTTTTATGGTCAAATTGTCCCAACAATTTTGTGTGTGTGTATATATATATATATATATATATATATATATATATATATATATAGTCATAGGGTGACTTTGAAATCAGGGAATGCAGTCCAAGTGATGATATGACTGTTAATAGTTATGAAAGAAATCTGAAAAAATAATAAAAGCAACAAATAATGATATATTTAAAAACTTGTTTTTTTTTTTGGAAATTAATTTAATTCTTTGTTTCTTTTTCTGAAATTCATTGGTCACTTTGCTGTAAAATGTATCAGCATCACACTCTACCTTCATCAAAATAGAAATGAAAGCTAAATTACTTTATCTTCATTTTGGGAACATGAAGAAGCAGCTAAATCCACTGCTTGTTTTTCTTCTTTTCTCCCTCACTCAAGTTCAACTCCTCAAACCTCTTTTGCTTTTTTACACGTGTTTTGTACCCATTCATACAACTGACATGAGAAAAATATGCAGAAGCAAGGGCCTTCTCTGCTTACACTACTTTATTAATATCACTTCTTTACAGTTTATCCTAAAAAATGAAGAAATAGGAGATTTCTTAAAGTAAGACAAATACAAGGTGGAGAATAAAAATTATCTATGTTTTTATTTCATAAAAATTATTTATTCTAGAAAAATCTAATACATGCAGTGCATGTGTTGCATATATGGACTCTTCACCACTTATACACACACACATACATTATTAAATGCAGCAGACAGATTTTTTGCTAATTTTTTTATGTATTTTCTCTTTTTATACAAGGTAACAAATGGATCATCCTCAGAAGTAAAATATGTGTTATTTATTAGAATATGAAATGATCAATTCAAACAGATGTCTTGGCATTTCTGTTGGAGTATATTGATTTTAAAATTTTATGTCATTAGATAAATCAAGGTAAGCTATTGATTTCAGTATTGGTAACTTTAGCCATGCAATATAGATTTTGAAATGAATATACTTTTGAAATATAATTTAAATGCTTTATTTATATGCTTTCATATTTTCTGAAGATAATTACATAGATGAAGTATTTTCTCCTAAAATACCATATTTGATGGCATACGCCCTCCTAATTTGCATGTAATATTATAGTATTACAGATTTATGTATATGCACTAGTAATCTATAGTGTCAGTGTTTACATGAATGTTTTACATGCTTCAACTTAAACCATAAGCCCTGAGATATATTTTGGGGCCATTTTTGTGAAAAAAAAGGGATAACTTGTCATCAAGTATGATATTTATTGATATTTTTAAAATTTCTTAACAATTCCATGTTTAATAACTATTTGTCTTATGTCATCAGAAAATGATAATGGTAGTATTAGCCATTTCCTTATATGGAAACATTTGTTGACCAAACAGCCATTGCTATTGTCAGGTGAAATTTATAAAATCCTTCTGTTAAAACAATTTTTCAGGAAAATAGGTTTTTCATGTCCACTGTTATTGCTCTTTGTAGAATTATGTAGTTACATGGGCTATCTATTTTAGTTGTTGCTTCTGTTGAAAGTCTTCAAGTGATGTTTTTCTTATTTGGTACAGTTTTTGCCAGTCTATGAGGTTCAAAAGAAAGATGTCCCTCCCTAAAACCTACAGGGTTCATTTGCTCAAAGCCATTTTAAATCATTGATCTGAGAAAGCACCTGTATACAGGTGACAGTTTAGGTGTTTTAAAATAGGTTAGGAGCCATGTATGGTATCTAAATATAACAAAGCTATTTAAGAACATGACTGGATTTCTCAGGTTAATATTTTGGTTTTGTAGCATCTTGTGATGTCGGACAAAATTACCCATAGTATTGCCTCTTCTATGTTCATTTTCTTTATCGCCTATATTGAATTTGTTATAACTGATTCATATACCATGATATTCGAATTGTTCAGCATTTATTAATTCCACATACTGAAATTTTAGGATGGATTCAGGGTATGTGTCATCATTGTTTTCATTCCAATTCCAGAACATAGTTCATATTTTGGAAAGGTTTATTTTGAGTCCTACTTCTTGGAACACTTGGTAGAGAATATTGATATTTTTTTTTTTCAAGATCATTACCCTAACTATGAATACCTATGTATATTCCCCTCATCATTGGCTTCAGGAGGGAAAATAGGAATACAGTTTTCTATTAGTGAATTTGTTTAGGATGTTATATTGAATGTTTGAATGATCAGTGCCCATCTCTTCATGTCTGTGCTCGTATATATGTACAAAGCATAGTCTAGGAAGAGATTAAATCGACTGGGGCTGTCATTTCTTTCTTGTTGTACTCCTGAGGTTTGAAATGATTCAGTATTGTGGTCTTTATTAGACATGTACAAATTTGTGGACCGATATAGTTACTCTATTAGACCTAAACATTCAGTGGAATATTATTTCTCATGGATGAAAAGAGGAGGTCTCTATTGATGTGATCATATGCTGCTGTGTGTTCAACATAGCAAGTATGCAACTGGAAAAGTATGCAATTTTATAGAGTTGTTTGACAGCATATATTGCTTTATCAGAATGGAAGCCAAATTAGGTTGATTTTCATAGAATGGTGAGAGCATAGTTAATACAATATTCATTAGGGCTTTCACCATAATGGATCTAGCTGAGATATTAGGTTGGTGCAAAAATAATGTCGTTTTTTGATGTATTTTTAACGTAAAAAAACGACATTATTTTTGCACCAAACTAATACCTGTTTATGTACGAGGGTCTTGAGGACTACCTTTTTGATTCTATTGTGCATTAATGTGTAACATACTCCAGCGTGTGCTTCTGATTCCAGACTTCCTTCATGAAAACTGAGAAACTTATTGAATTCAGGAAGAATTTTTTAAAAGTTCAACCTCAATATTAAGAGATGTTTTATTATTCTTTAGTTTTTTTTATAGCTTTTTTGACTTTCTATGTTCATTGCTATTTATGTTTGGAGATCAAATTTGTAATGTTCAGGTAACTACTGTTTTATATTCTATTTCCTCTGCATCTTCAGATTAATGTGGTCAGTGTTGAAATGTGACTGGGAGTGTTTTTTGAGACAAGGATTTTTCTCCTGTTTTGATTATTTGGTATTATTCTGACATTTTTCTCCATATTTCAACACATAATATATGCTGTTTGGTTTCCAATTTCCCAAATATATTAGTTTTTCAGGGAGTTAACTATTTTTATTAATTGTTTAGGGTTCTCTCTACAGTCAACTGTCATATATCCCAAGACTGTATCTCAGTGATATCAGACTTTTCTTAATTTTTTTCCATTCTTACCAGATATTTCATTATTTTAAATTAATATAAAGACTAACAATTAAAAAAAAATGTTTAGTCTCTTTGATAAAGTCAGTTTCTTCAACTTATTTGCTTTGTACAAATGTTTTTCCAATTCAAGATTATAAGTGGATATATCAAATCTGAGATACTTATATTCTTAGAAACTTTACAAATTAAAGAATCAAAACTTCTTCATAAATAAACGACAACATATTTGCAGAAAATTCTATATTACGATATACATAATAGACACACCTGCCAACTTTGACATCTGAATGAACATATTCTATATTATTTATAAAGCAGACTGACCTGTAAAAAAAGATAAAACTACAGTGGCGGCAGGATCCTTCCTTTATCTTTCAAAATATATTTAAGTATATGTATATATTTATATCTATGTTCAGTTGCATATTTCCTGTTGAAAATTTAATGCATCGATTTTCAGAAAAAAAATTAACTACCAACTTGAACAACCTGCATTTCTACAAAGTATTTTTACTCTCTGTTAAAATGCAATATATTGATTCCCAGCAAAGATAACCTCTAACCTAGATTTGATATATTCCAGAAGTTTTATTTCTAAATTGGACAATCAGCAATGAATTGGCAGTTGGTGAAAGCAGACGTGAGCCAAGAGCGTAATGCAAGAGGCACCAAGAGCCAACACATTGCTGTCAGGAGGAAACAACTCTTTCTTCCCTGAACAGAAACTTGATTTTAGCTGAAATTGTTCCAAAAAAATATTTTTGAACCACTGAACTAGGTAGTAAAAAGAAAAGAAAAAAAATGAGTCTGGTCTCCACTTGAAATAAGAGAACTGTTATTGAACATACTGGCTACATATTAACTGCATCATATAGATGTATGTATGTGTGTGTGTACTGATGAGAAATGAAAATTCTTTATAAATTTTTAAGTGCAGTGCAAAAATAAACCAAGAAGTAAAATTGCTTGTCACTGTTTAGTATAAACTATAAATTCATCTGCCCATCTCTCTCTCTCTTACACACACACACACACACACACACACAGCGTCCAAATAAAAAAGTATTCTGATTTTATATATATATATATATACATACACACACACTTCAAGATGTAGTACTGCAAATGTTTTTCTCCTTTCAACTGGGCATCATAATCTATCTCTCTCTCTATCCCTCTCTCTCTCTCTCTCTATATATATATATATATATATATATATATATATATATATATATATATATATATATATATATATATGAGAGAGAGAGACAGAGAGAAAGACAGAGGCAAGCAGATTTTTGCTATATTTTCTTATATTTATATAGGTGTGTGTGTAATATATATATATATATATATATATATATATAAACACAATTTTTCTGGAATAACAGAATATTACAATTGCTTGTCTATGTTCATGATAAAACATTAATTTCACAGGAATTATTGTTATGTATATTTACACACATAATGAATGCATATGCATTTAAGCATATTCACGCACAAACTTTCAACTATTTGCATGCTTGCATACACACATACAGATACTCTTGATGAAATGCATACACATGTACACACTGATTTTTATCTGTATTATGTTCTGCACATTTAGTAACATTTAATCTCTGACACATCTTATACAATCATCACATATATATATTGTCACTGACTTTTAACTATATGAACACATGATTTATCACATGTTTACATATGCATTTGCTGTAGAAATAGCCATAAGCACGTGCTTAAATGTGCATATACATATGTATACTATTAACCATAAGCACACACTCATATACATGTCTACTTTATTAACCATATGCTCACACTTATGCTTACATATTCATGTACATGCTATTAACCATATGTATATACTTAGACATTTTTTTACACATATAGGCTTTTTATATAGTAAAAAGTAAATAGACTTGTCATTATTTAGTAGAAAGTGTAAATCTTAGTTGTCATTGTATACAGACATACAAATACACACACACACACATATATATATATATATTAACCATGTGTGCATATACATATTTAAATATACCTAACAATTAATAAAAAGCACTCACATACATACACAAACCTTCATACATACAAACATATGCACATGCAGACTGTTAGACATATACAGTCACACACACATACACAGAAACATATGCACATACAGACTGTTAATCATAGATACACATTCACACTCACGTGTATACAAGCACGCGTGGCTCATACAATGATAGGACTGCTGGCTCGACTCGCCCGTGAACCTCCCAAAATAAACACCTTGTTGTCATACAATAACATCAGTGGTGGCTGTTGAAGTCTCTTCTTCGATGTACTATATTTTCATCTCACTAGTGGGGATTATACACACTGGCACAAGTGAGTAGGCATTGACAGTTTCTTTTATATATTTTTACTTACACCTGCAAACACACAAGCTACACTTATCCTATCTGCCACAGCAGGATTTTTGATGATGTTGATGTTAGTGCTTATTATAAACCATATTGCCTAATCTATAATCATCATAATTATTCATCTAATTATATATAATAATTTTTTTATCTTTTAATTTTCTTTCTTTTGGAGATAAATTTAGCTCATTGTTATCATCATTATCATTGTTATTATTTATCATGCTTCTATCTACAAATACATATATCCATTCTTACTTCAACTTTTAAGAACAATTCAATATATTTCTTATATATCTGCTGTCATTATCTTTGTTACTATAGTTATTATTAATAGTCATTAGTTTTATTACATGTATAAAGAGGGATGTTTTATTTTTGTTTACTATTGTTTTGGGAAATTACAGATTACTTCATATAGGAAATCTTTGAAAATCATACTTGCTTTATCAGTACAAGCTTTTAAGAACTTTTTTTTAAGAAATTTTAAATTCTTTATTAAAAAGAAAAAAAAAGTGATTATCATTAGTAGTAGTTAAAATGTTAGGAGCTGCAGTAGTTATAGTTCTGTTATTGTTGTAGCTCTGTTATTGTTATCTGTACCATTGTTATAGCTCCTGTCATTGTTTTATTGATAATATTTTCATTATCTATATCAACAACACATGAATTATTATTATCATCATTATCATCATCATCATCATCATCATTATTATAGTTATGATTCTTCATTATTTTTATTATTGTAGCCCTGAACACATGAGTTTTATGATTAGCATTATTTTTATTGATATTAATATTTATATTAGTTATATCATCATTATCATCAGTAATAATCATCATTATCATCATCCTGTCAAAAATTCTCTAAACTTTTTTAATTTCAATGTTAGACTTTGATTTGTATCACTTGCATGCCTATTTGTTTTTGTTGTTTGTGTAATAGCAGTAAACCTCAGATTAATTTTTGAATTTTACTGATAATCTCTATCAGCCATGTTTCATTAAATATTCCACCCACAGATTTCTTTTTTATAAAAAAAAAAAAAAATAGAGTCCATTATTTAAATGAGAAAAAAAAATGCAAAAATTCTTTATCAGCTTTTTTTCTTTTTAATCTTTTCAATAAAATCTATTTTTAAAAACTCAAAATATGATTGGCTACTTGGGCACCTGAAATGAATTGATAACAATATTGACTGTTTATGATGAGTTTTTCCTAGGATACATTACTATCTTGAAAACATCCATCTTTTTTTTTTTTTTAAATACCAATTCTATTTTCTAGTAAAATATAATCAGCTCAGTGTTATTCTTAGGCTCAGAGCTTGTAGGTTCTTTAGTTTTGATGTTGATAATTTCTCATCCTAAGCAATTCAGAGGTAATGAGACTCACCTATCTGGCATTGGAAATAAAATAAAAGTAAATAAAATATATCATTAGACTGAAGTTTGCAAATCTTAGTAGCTATAAACCTTGAAAACTTCAGTCTAATGATATATTTTATTTACTCCATATTGATAATCAAAACAAAGACACTTATCATATATTATGACTAGTGTTTGTCTTCACCCTATCAATCTTGCTGTTAAATAAACACAAGCAAATAAACTGAGTTTCTCATATAAGAGTAACTACTAAGATACCGGTAGTATCAGGCTAACCTATTTATATTGTTATAAATCTTCCTGCTTCCCACTGACCAGTTGTATGGATGATAATTTGTGAGAGATAATGTAAATTAATTAAAGTTTGTTGAAATATATATTTTTTTTTTAATTATAACAGTTTAAATAATCACAAATGCTTGAGTTTCATAAAGGAATTCTCAGAAAATTGCTTTTTTAAAATGTTTTTTTTTACTTTTGCATTTTATGCACAGGGATATAAATTTGACAAATGGCTCAATTGTATTCTATCATTAGTATTACCAACATAATTGACATTAAAACTACCAAAAGAAGAATACTCAAGTATACCTTTTCAGAATCCTTTTGGATGATGTGAATAGTTCCCTATTTTTGGCAAACACTTTTTAGACCAACAGATAAACTGTTAATTTGCATACATAAATAATTATACATCATTGTACATTTATTATCAGTATTAAATTAATTTTTATACCTGAAAGAAACTATTTTATTAAAGTATGTATTCTTCTTCTTCTTCTTCTTTGATGTGGTATGTTCCTTCAGGATGTTGACAATCATGGCTCTTCACAATTTCTCATCCTTTCTAGCTCTTAATAAATTTTGTATTTTTGTTATTTCTCCTAAACTTTACTCCACAATCTATTTACTCAAGCTCACTAGGTAGGTTATGCATTGTTTTCATCTGTCCCTCTTGCCTTCAATCTACCCTGGGAGTATTAAATTTTCCAAGTCCTCTTTTGTCATGTGCCTTAGAAATTTCAACAGTCTCCTTGTGATGTTAACTATAAGTGTCTTTTTGTTGCCATTTTTTCTAAAGCATAGTCATTGCTCACATATTCAGTTCATGGTATTCTCAGCATCCTTCTGCAGAACCACATTTCTGTCTCTTCATCTGTATATAAATTTTCCAGCATTCATTGCCATATATAGGAGGACTGATATTATGTAACAGTTCAGTACTCATTTTTTTTTGTTTCTAACAAAATTAGTCTATCTCTTAATACTTTGCTGAGCTTTTGGAAGACTTATGCTGTTTATCTTAACATGAGTTCAGATTTCAGTGTCATCCTATGTTAAAAAAAAACTTTGTATATATTTAAATTATTGTACTTATTTAATTTTGGTATCTGTAATTTGTAATTTGCATGATGGACTCTTCATTTTGTTAACAGCCATCCATGTATTCTGTCTTTTCGCAATTGATATTTTGTGCTTTTTCTCATTTTCCTTTACTACCTTCTGTAGAAGTTCTTGTAGTTTTCTTTCTATGTCTGCTACTGCGTCATCTGCATATCTTACATTAAAATTGTGGTTAATAAACCCTGGTAGGACTTCTAATTCTTTCAGAATTGCTTACTGTATAGGTTGAATAAATCCAGTAAGAAACATTGTTGCCTTACACTTCTTTCTGTTTTTTACATTTATTGAACTCATTTTTTATCTGTATTCTAGTATTGCTATGCTGTTTGATGCTAATATTGGTTGTAGATTATTCTAATACCCTTCTGAAATATGTCATTGTTACCTAGCAGTTCCAACAGCAAAATCTCTGAAGTATAGGTACATATCTTTCTGCATTTGTATTCTTCTTTCTGATATCATTCTGAATATAAATATTGTATTCCTTGTTCCAGTGTCTTTAATGAATTTCTACTGTTCTTGTCCTATTTCCAATCTGATCCTGCTACTGTGTACTCTATTCAAAAGAATTTGGATAAGCTTTGTTATATTGCTTATTATGCTGATTGTCTGATAGAATGCACATTCACTTGCACCTGGCTTCTTAGGCAGTGCTATGAAAATGGATCTGCTTAGATCTTCCAGTATATCACCACTGTTGTATATTTCATTTATGTTTATAATCTCATCAAAGCCGAAATCATCTAAGGTCGCCAGCATCTCTATTACAATACTGTCTGGTCCTGCTGCTTTGTTTCTGTTCAATTTGGTCAGTGTTGATTGCACTTTAGATTTAATATTTCCGGTCGTTCCTTATTTTTGCATATTGCTGTTTGTTCTCTGTGGTCTTGGAAGAATTCTCCAGTGTATTCATTCCATCTCTGAAGTATTTTCTTTTTCTAATATCTGTGTCCCATCCTTGGATTTTATTCATCTTGTTGATGATCATATATTTTGTCCTGTTAGGTCTCTTATTTTTTTATACATATCTGCTTATCTGTGATATTACTTCTTTCTATTTCTCCAGATTTATCATTGAGCCATTCCTCTTTAACCTGTCTGCATCTGTTCCTAATCTTTTTGTGCAGAGTTCTATATTCTGTGGCATACCTTGGCATTGTTTTTTGTCTCTTTTTTTATTATGTTGAGAATTTAATCTAACATGCCTCCTTTTTTTTCTTTATTTTTCTTTGGGATGATCTCAATTGCTGATGCTACTAAAGCTTCTCTTAATGTGCCCGACTTTGAGTTTCCCTTCTCATTTTGTCCATATATTCTCCTTCACATTTGCATCATTCAAGAGTCTGTCATATTGCACTTTGGTGCTGCCTAGACCCTCTTCAATTTCCTTAGTTGCACTCTAATTTTACATATCACTGAAAGGCTGTCACTTCTGCAATCGGGACTTGGGTGTGTTTTGCCATGTAAAACTGTATTTCTAAATCTCTTATTGATAGTTATATAGTCGATTTGTTTTTTTCTTTCTCCTCCTCAGTTTCTCTGTCTTGGATGTTCTTGAAACCAGATGTTGGCTACTACCTGATCATTCACCATGCATCATTGGGCCCATTTTTCTCTACATTCATTATGAGTTCCTAGTCCGAATTGGCCAACTATTTCACTCTCTCTCTCTCCTTGCCTACTTTGATATTCAGATCTCTATCTATAAAAGGCAGGATGTATGTGTGTGTTTAATGAATGCACAGCCACAATTTTTGACAGATTTGCACCAAAATTTACATGCACATGCTCCAAGTTAGCGGGAAGGCCAAGACTGACTTTGCATTTCCCAACTCCCATCAATACTGGAAATAATCGATTTTTTTCATGCTTCTACGGCAGTTTTCATGTAGTTTGCAGCCATTCTCTACTGGCCAACATGAGAGCCAACAGCTGACTGACACGAATGTTAACTAGCATGCTAGCATGCAAAAGAAATCAATAGCTGCATTCGTCACAAGTAGGAAAAATTTAAATCTGCATGGCACTTTACTCCAATTGTCTCATTCGCTTGCTTAAACTCAAAGTTGATTCTGATTCTGCAGAACTGGGCTGGGTGTGAAAAAATATTTGTTCTTAACATTCTTTTTTCATTCGGTTTTTCCAGTTACAAGTCCTTTTTTAAGGCTGATCGTTTTGTGTTCATTTTGTTTAGTTCTTTTTCTGTAACAGATTTAATGTTTAGTATAGAGCTTAGAAAAAATTTGCAGTGTGAGATAGGCAAGAAGTAAGGCATGTAGCAACATCAGCACAGCAAAGGGCACTCCTTTAAAGGCAAGGAAGGGCAAAAATATTTTAAGTCAAGTGATAGCGATTGCTGTATGAGTCGTACAATTTTTTGAATCAAGCACAGGCAACGCCAGGCCATACTGCTAGTCTCTTATAATGATTATAATTTCTTGCAATTTTCATTGTGCTTTGGTGTTGTCTGTTCTACAGAAAAACTTTCCAGTTACTTTATCTGTACTTTGTGCTGTCGGTGCATAAACAACTATGATGGATATGTTGAAAGGCTTTACTTTCAGTTTAATGACAAGAATTCTTTCAGTTAGTTGACAGTATCCCAAACACATTTCTTCATTCTTAGTCTGATATCAGTCCTACTCCTCTCAATTTTTTTCTCTGCCTGCATATGTGATCTTGTTTTTGTTACTGATGACATACATCTCCATTGTTTGCCTACCACATTTCACATACTCTTGAAATATTAACAATTAAACTTGTTCACTTACTGCTTTCTAACTGGTCACATTGATTGAGTGTTCTGACATTCATTGTCCTGAGAATTATGTTTTGTATGATGTGAACAGTTGCTGGATGACACCTGTTGCTCATATCTTTCCATATTGGGCGAAGAAACAATTCCAAGCTGTTTGAACCCCTTTACACTGTTTTTGCTAACAGTTGCGGGATGACAGGTGATGCCTGTTGCACATGTTATCAAACAAGGAGTTAATTCCAATAGACTAACCTTTCTTAATGTTCTTATCTTTCATTTGATTGTTAAAAGTTTTCTTGGGATTGATATTGGAGTGGTTTCCCTTCTTCAGTGATTTAATAAGACACCACTTTTGTTAGTTGGCTGTTGACTTGTCAATAGTTCTTCCGCTCTTTGAGAGGTCTTATTTTTTATCCTATAGGTTTGCTAACAACTCATCTCACTCAAAAGAAATTAGAGTAGGGGTACTGGTTTAGTTGCCCACCATTCAACAATGGCATACATATACAGATATGCCCATACACACACACACACAAATGTTTTAACTTAGTAATATTGTTTAGCACTTTAACTATTATTATTATTTTCTATTTTTTAATAGTGAAAGAGCAATTCACTAATTTTCACTCAGAGCCAAATAGTTTCATAGCTGATAATCAGAAACTTGAATTCAAAAATAAAGATTGATATTTTTTTTCCTTGCCATTTTTGCCTATTGGTAATAGTGGGTGAGAAGTCAAATTGGAATTTTTTTTTTTTTTTTTTAAATAAAACATATCAGTAACAAGTCACTTCCAAATAAAATACAGTTCTAAACAATATTAATATTATATTATTATTTTTAAATTCATAGTAACTTATCTTGAATTTCTCTGGTTAATAGTGAATATTTCACTATTCAATATTTTATCACAGCTAAAATTTTCATAGCTGATAATTAAAATCTTTAATCTAAAAATTGTAATTTATCAGTGTGCATTGGTGGGGGAGAGGTATATCTATGAATTTAGTTCTTATTTTTCTAATCATGACAGCTATTTCATTACTCTTGCAAACGTGTGTTTAAAGTATTTATTTGTATTTTGTTTACTTGTTTTTTCATTTCTTTTGTATGTGTAGTTACTTTTATTATTTAATACTAGTGTACCCATGCCATCAAAAAAATATATCAGTTAGGAAGTTTTAATAGCGATATGCAATAAAACAAAAACCTTGAAACAATGTATTGAGATTCAATACAGTAGAGATAACAAATTCACAACTAAAATGGAGGTCAGTGAACCGTTTAATTAATCTGTTCCCTTCATATTTCTTTTAGACATTCAATGGTTTTTATGATTCATTGATTACTCCTAGTATTATATAAATTGTTTTTTATTCAATATCTTTTCACATTAAAAATTTTATGTGTTTAACATAACAGTGAAATGAAAATATTTCTCAGAAGAAAAAGATTAGCAACAGAATGACAAAGACAGTGATGACAAAGCCTGTTTCAAGACCAAATTGAAGCAAGATGATCAAAGGTTTGAACAAATAAAACGGTAATCTAAGAAAAGGAACTGATTAATTAAATGGTTAATTTTGCTCAGGAAGTAATTTTGTCTAAATGCAAATAAATGTTTTATTTGTATAGATTAGTAAAATGACTAAGGGAAATAATCACTCATAAATGTACTAACTTATGGTGATTTACATCCCTTTCTACTATAGATAGAATAGGAAATATATAAATACACATTGATAATTATTATATGGTTTGATTTTCTCTCCTTTTTTTATTCAAGTTTTCTTAGACTACTCTCTTCCTCTTTCTGTGTCTGTCCATCTATATATATATATATATATATATAAAGAGAGAGAGAGAGAGAGAGAATTAATACAAGTAAAAGGTTTGCTACTTAGCTGATTGATGTTACCTTCAGCATCCTGACTTCAGAGTTTCATAGACAGAACCTCCAGGAATTACACCATCAACTCATCAAGACGGGTTATCTGCAACTGACTACTTATACTTCTTGATTTTTCTTTTTTATATGCATTTTTCATCACTCTAAGTTTTTTTTCTTTTTTTTCATAGTGTATGTAAGATTATTTGTACTTTTTGTCATTTTTTTTCACTTATAACTCACTCCTTTGCCTTATCTTTCTTTATTATCATTTTTCCTCCAATTGTCCATTTCGAAATCCAGTTTTCTAGACAATGCAGTCATTAATTTTTTAGTGTTTTCTTCAGTTAGGAAAACTATTTTTTTTCTTTTTTTTTTTTTTTTTTTTTTTTACATAAATAAGTTTATTGCTTAAATAAAGTAAATATTTATGTCTTTACTTGGCTATTATTATGCTTTCTTTTCTAATTTCTAAAGAATTAATGTGTTTTGGATTTTAACACTTTTATTACTTCAAATGTTATTTTTAGTAAATACCTATAATTGAAAAGATGTTTTTTTTTTTTTTAACTGTTTATTTTGTCTACTGTTTATTTTAACTGTTTATTTGTCTACTGTTTATTTTGTTTATTTTTTCTTTGGGTTTCAGGCTAGTAGAGGAAAACATTGTTTAAAAAATGTTTTTAAACGTTGTTTGAAAAACAAAAAATGAGTGTCTACTCAAATACAGGTATTCACTAAAAATAATGTTTGAATTATATATATATATGTGTGTGTGTGTGTATGTGTTTATAGTATTTAATTCTGTAAATATGGTTTGCAAAATGTCCTCATTATTATTGTTCCTTATATCTTTGAATTTTTAACAGGAGAATCTAGTATCTAGTTTTTCTGCTAAGAGGAATATAAATGTAATTTATATATAATTATAATTCAGACAAAGGTAACACCTACCCAATTTCACTGATTGAGCTGCAGGTGTTATAATCTTGATTTTGGTGCTTTTTCCCAACTGAGTTATTTCTTGTTAGAATCCATAAATAATTATATATTGTGATATGTTTCCGGGAATTCAGCTTCGTACTGAACAAAATTTTTTTTCTGTTATGGCACTGTTTCCACACAAAAGTGGTAACTCAGTCTGCAGAATTGTCTTATAGGTTTTCACTGTTGGTCTGACCTCAAACTGACCTGGCCAATTGTCCAAAAACAAGCTTGATACATTTCAAGCACATTATTGTTGTTTGTATTTAACAAGAACATGGTTAAGTAATTTTACATAGATCAAAAATTATTTTTCAGTTTATTGTTCATATTTTATTATTTATTTTTTTACCATAGTTCACCCAATACATAACCCAAGAGCCACTCAAGATAGAGGTTTACTAAATAGGGATGCTGTAAGAGTGTACAAGAAGAGAGAGCAAGTCAAATAGATAATGGTTGATCTTCAACTTGAAGAAGATAAGATTAGTGATCAGAGAAGTGTTCTCTTGGTACAGTTCTGTGAAGGCTTACATTTCACTTATGGAATACGAAGTGAATGAGGATTAGTTAACTAAGTGTATGCACCATGGTGGGTCCTAGCTGTGAAGGTGTGGACTGGTGGAAAAAAAGGAATGTAGATTGTCTGAACATATGCCATGGGAATAGCAATAGAGCAAACTATGAACAACATGGAAGCCCATCATGGAAATTCAAGGGACCTTGTTTTTGGAGTCTCTACTGTAGGGGAACCTATTATTGATATAGGTTCCAAGATCATAGCCATGTGGATTTTGAGGCTCTTTGTTTTACTTTTTCTTTTTTTTTTTTACTATAATGTTCATCTTGTACAAGGCCCAAGAGCCATTCAAGGATAGAAGGTTTCAAAATAAGAGGTCTCTTTTATAAGTAGATTAGCCCAGTATTGTAAATTCCTGGAGTAGACAGGTTGAGTCCAGTTTCAGACAGAAGCATTGTCAGGTTTTGACTGCCTGAAGATGTAGTTCAACTTCTTGATAGTGATATTGTAGGCCCCTTGTTCTTGTTATAGTAGGAGATGGAGAACCCAGATCACCCTGCAAAAAGTAGACCTTTTCTCCACTAAAATATCACACATGTGATGAGGCATAGTGGAGTAATGGATAGTGGCTCGGATTGAGGAATCGGAGAGCCAAGTTCAAATTCCAGTTGAATCTATTACATTCATTTACGTTCTAATACCCTTGGGAAAGGTATGAATCCTCTTCTTTTCCTCCCAGCTATGGGTAAATAGCAGGACAGACTGGGTTCTATAGCCTTGGATGGCAACTAGTCTACCGCAGAAAGAATTGGCAACCTACTGCGGGAAAAAACCTGCCTCATCAGTCATGTATCGAAAGATACATGATCGCCTAAGCGTGTATCACGCATGGCACATAACTGACTGATTGATACATCTGCAATATTTCAGATTTTCTTGTTGATGACCACTGACTTGAACGTTACTCCATCTCTCTGCACTAATAAATATTTGTGATGTTTTTTTTTTAAATTGTCATGTTTCTTCAGGACATAGGCTCCACATCTTCCTTTTCTTTATTATCTATGAATTGCCATGCATTCTGGGTGAAGATAATGAAGGTTTCTGTTGCCTTCTCCACAGTTTTGAATTCAAAGTTGTTGTTCTAGACTGTCTGTCATCCAGAGTTAGAGAGACCAGTTTAATCAGCTATTGAATCAATAGCTGTGGTGGAGATGGAAATGGATTCATGTCTTTTCCAAGTGTATTTGTGCGAAAATGACTGCAACAAACTAGGTTGAAATTTATGGTGATAGAAAAATAAATTGATTAAACACAAAATTTTGCAATTTTTGACCTTTGAGAAAGTTTCTCTGGAATAAAAGCATTGTCAATGATCAGATAAGGAATTTTTTCATTTATGCATATATATATATATATATATATATATATATATATATATATATATATATTCAATTTTTCTTTCTAATTTTATGAATTCAATTCCACACAATTTTAATTTGAAATCAGACCATAAGTAACATTTTGGAGATGATATTTCTCCACTACACACAGACACATAAGCTGTTATTTACTAAACTTAGATAGGTCTTGGCACAAAGCCACAAGAATTTATCACCCAGTGTGGATCAAATTCACTACTCAGTTAGAATAGTCAACCAGGCTAGTTTACTAACCATTACTCCATGCCAAGGTGCCTAACACAACATAATTTTTTTTTATATATAACAAATATACATATTACATATAATATCACTTTATTTTATATGTGTGTATGTATGTATGTATGTATATATATGTGTGTGTGTGTGTGTGTATATATATATATATATGAGAGTGTGTGTATGTATATGTGTGCATATATATATATGTATATATATATGAGAGTGTGTGTGTGTATGTATGTGTATATATATATATATATATGTAAATATATGAGAGTATGTGTATATATATATATATATATATATATATATATATATATGAGAATGTATGTATATGTGTGCACTTGTGTGTATATATATATATATATATATAGATACGTGTGCACGTGTATATATATATATATATATATATAGATACGTGTGCACGTGTATATATATATATATATATATATATATATATATATGAGAGTGCATGTATATGTATGCATGTGTGTGTGTGTGTATATATATGTGTGTGTATGTGTTTATAGGTGTATGTGGAAATTAACAGTAGTGTTTTTATTGGATTCAATATTTTTATATGTTTATGTTAAATTTATAATCTGTAAGTGAAAATTACATGATTTTTCAAATTGTTCTTGATTACACATTATTTCTCTTTTAAATGCCCCTGTTTTCTTTTAGCCTTTTCTGTTTATTTTTTTTTCTCACAATTTTTTTTCTTTGTCTCTCTCTTCCTCTCTCTCATCTTCTCCTTTCATGTATACAGAAGTTTACTAAATGCAAACCGGATGACAAATTTTCATATATACATCAGCATCGTAAAATAGCTAGACGTTGAATTTGGATCACCTAATGATTTTTCTTTTTCCTGCCTTCTTTGTATCAAATGTCACCACAAATGTATCTATACTTTTCTGTTGTCTATTTTTTTAATTTAGGCCAACAAATTGGGAGTCAATTCATCTGAATCTCACTCCTTAAAACTATTATTTAACTTCTCTCTTTAAAATTTTATTCCTCACCCTCACTTTTAGACCATTTTCTGTTTTTCATCTTTCTTTACACCTCTCTCTAGATCTTTCATAGATTTTCCTCTCACCCTTGTTTCTTACTCCCACACATACACTATCACTGAAATTTTTTTTTTTTTTAAACCCAGAGATATATTTTCTGTTTTCTTTTTGAATTTGTAGGTCTGATGAATTAGGTAGTGATTATGATTCCAATGTAATAAATTATAACCATGAAATATTAGTGTTTGGGCCTTTATATATATATATATATATATATATATATATATATATATATATATATATATATATATATAGTCCCTATGAACAATTTTCCATTGATAATTCCTGTCTGTTTGAGCTAATTACTGGTTTTATTTTTTAGTTATTTTATTTATTGATTAATCAGATGCCTTTGCTTCATGATTATGAGTTAGCCAGACAACTATGATGAGGGCAAAAATATTTTTGGTGACATGAAGTTGTAGTCTAAGAGTAAATAGCACTGGTTTGACTTATAGAATAAGGTCTGTCAGCTTTCCTGTAATCTGTAGTCATTATATCACTGGAAGTCTATCTTTGTCACTTTTAATTCTTCACTATTTAGTCATGTAACTTGGATCTTTATTGTGGCATGGTCACTGAAACATTGTATTTGGGTCCATTTATTTTGTTTTGACTCCAGACAGACAAATAATGAAGTAACTTTGATAGATAAACAAAATGCTAAATGCTCTAATCAACTCTGAATTGGTTAAGCATCTTACCTCACAGTTTTATTTCAGATAAACAATATGGCTTTCATTTCTCTAGGTCAACTGCTAATTTGTTAACAGTTATTATTGAGTATATCTGTCAAACTTTAGATGAGAATGGTGAGGTCCAAGTGAGGCTTTAGATATCTCAAATGTGTTTCACAGGAGTTGGCATCCTGTCCTTGTTCACAAGTGAAGGCATCTTTAGCTGAATATTTCTTCTTCTTTTATGTGCCCAGTCCCTTCAGGACATTGGCAATCATGGGTCTCCACTTCCTCCTATCTCTTGTAGTTCTCAATAAGTTTTGTGTTTTTGCTACTTCTCCCAGACCCTGTTCTGACATCTACTTGCTTAAGCCCACTAGGTATGTCACGCATTGCTTTCCTTTGTCCCTCTGTAAACCCTGTGAGTATCAGCTTTTCCAAGCCTTTCTTTCTTATCATGTGTCTCAGAAATTTCAGCTACCTCTTCCTGATTTTAAGTATAAGTTTCCTCTTTGTTTGCATCCTCTCCAAAATTTCATTGTTGCTCACATGTTTGGTCCATGGTATCCTTATCATCCTTCTGTAGAACCATACCTTTGTTGCTTTGAGTCTCTTCATCTTTGAGGAGACATATATTTACTGCCATAAAATAAGACAAATATCATGTAGCAGTTCAGTACTCTTTACTTTGTTACCAACAGAATCCTCCTGTCTTGTAATACTCTGCCTAGCTTTTGGAATGTGTCTTTGGTCATCCCAATACGTCTTTGAACAAATCATAAATGAAAGTAATGTTGAACAGCCATAATTCTAGATCCTTTCATATTAATGCAGGGTTCCTTCAGAACTCTATCCTTGGACCTACGTTGTTTCTTATTTTCATTAACTACTTTCCCCTGATGTCATCAGTTTTGAACTTGGTATCTATGCTGATGACATTAGTATTTACACCTGTCTTAATAGTAAGTTTGATATGTCCAACAAAGTACAATGATACAGTATGACCACTTTAATCTGTCAACTCCCATGGTCTGGAACTTTTTTTAAATCAGCTGCCATTAATTCGTTGAGCAGCTATGAGGGCCATACCACACATTGTTTACAACTTTTCACAGCTGCTAATAACAGCAAAATGTCTTGGCGATACAGCTTTGCTCATTTTTTATATGTAGCTTCTTATTTAAATATATGTAATATATATATATATATATATATATATATATATATATATATATATATATATATATATATATATATATATAATAGTTATGTGGAAATAAAGTGTCACTGAGGACAGATCACCAGAGAGTAAACACTGGCAATTCCATTTCAAATAAGATCACTAAAATCACATGATGGTAAAGGAAATGTATATTTGGGTATTACTTAGTGTGTAATCTGTCACTATTTCTACACTATCCTCTGTTAATATACAGATCGCTCTTTTCTATACTATTTGCTATACTGATTACTATATGGATCACTATTCGGTGCTTACTTTTTGAGCAAGTATTATCAAGTAAGTACTATTAGTGCGAGTGTTTTTCAAAGGCGTCTGACACCAGACTTGTTGTTCAATGGCATTACTATAGTTGAATCTGCGATTACAAGGTTTCTACTACAACGAGCATTACAAAAGTGACAATGAATATTCGTTGACATTACAAAAGTGGCAATGAGTATTCATTGACATCACAAAAATAATTATATATATATGCAGCTATATATATATATATAGCTGCATATTTACCCATTCAGGATTGTATAAATTATTATTTTTTTTTTTTAGGTTTTTTTAATCTTTGTATTGCATGAAACAAAAACAAATCTAATTTGGAAACATTAATAATTGTTTTTTTTACTGTTTTAATCTTTGTTCTACTTTTAATAATACAACAGTACATATGTGAAATGAGCTAGCAACACTACATTTACATTTGATTTTTTGTAGAGGTGATTTCTGACATTCAGCATTTTCTGTGGTTCGACTGTGGTCTATATGCCAATTTTCATATCTGTATGTCTATCTTCTCTAACAAATGATAGAAATCTGATATCTTACGTTCAGTTACACTGCTGTAACATAGCTTTCCCGTGTCTTTTCATTAAATATTCTTATAGTTATTGTTCTGAAGAGCTTTCCTCTTTGGTACATCGACTTTACAAATTTAAGCCCTTTACTAGATTAGCAGTTAGGTCTTATCACTTAGAAAATGAAATTGCTTGATTTAACCATAAGTTCAATGCTAACATTTTCTTTTGCATTTCTTGCTTGTGAAACTCTTCTGGCCTGCTGCTTTCCAGTCAACTTTCATTTTGGAAAATTTAATTGCAATGTCAATCAGTATCTTCTGTTTTAATTCCTGTTTTATTGTTCTCTCTCCTTAATAATATTTTTATTTTTCTCATATTCTTTCACTCTAAGTAACCCCTTGCATCTTAGTGTCTTTGTTGTATTACTTGAGGTGAAATGATTAAAAAAAAAAAAAGTGTTTTAAACAATTCAATACATCAAAAATTCAAGTGACTTATCTGCTTGAATGTCTCAAGAGTTTCATATTGAAATGCTCTTCAGGGGTAGATGTTTGATAAATCTATTGAACTTATCAGATCTCATATTTATATGCTTTTTGAGCTAATTCTTCCTTTCAAATTACAAGTTTGAAATTCTTAACATGCTGGAGTTTTGTTAGAAATGTCACAACTTTTTTTCAAATTTCAAACCAATTTAATTTTTTTTTTTTAATATTTTGAAACTTAAGATAAAGAACAGCTTCAATGATGTAATTCTTGCTCAAAGGAAAAGATTGTCTATTAAAGATTTTTCAGTCCATCTTATGCAAGAGTAAATCTTTTGTTTTAAAATTATTGGTTTTAATAATTTTAGATGTATTATTTTTAATTATATGACTTTTATGAACAATTATAATTTGATATTTCAAATAATTAAAAATGAGTTGTATTTGTCTGAAAAATGTTAATTTATTTCACAAATAGATTATTTCTGTCTGAATTTCTGAGATGATGTGTTATTATTTACATTATTTTCATTCAGACTATTTTCCTCATCTTTGTTAATATTATCACAATGTTTCAATCATTGTGTGCACTCTGGTCTTCATCAGGTGCATATCAATCTGGGTAACTTTGGGAATTCTGAACCCTTTATGGGAGTAGACTGTTCTTGTTTCACTGTCTACGATATCTCATCTATTTCTTATTAAAAAATATCTTTTCTAATTCTTATTTTTGATAATTATTTTTAATCAGTAGATGAGATATTTTTAATAAGAACTAGACAAGATATCCCTAGACATGGGCAGCAGATCAAGAAAAGTCTACTCCCATAGAATAAATAAAGTGTTCAGCTCAGAATTACATGTAGGTTACCCAGATCAATATACATCTGATGAAGACTGGAGAGTAAAACAACCGAAACGTGATAGCAGCAACACACATGAGGACAGTATTCCAAATAGGTTAGTGTGGTACAAAAGGAATTTGGATCAGTCAGAAATCAGATCATTTAGTACACTGAGAAACAGTAACTGGATTCTAGATTGTCATAAATTACTTGAAATTTTAATATTCACAGTGTATAAAGCCTTAAGATGTAATATTTATCTTATGTTATATGTCATTCAATATTGCTAACTCTCATTTAAAATTAAGTACTTGTTGGTACTATAGAAATAGAATAATGTTAACTTTCTTAATTTCAAGATAATTATGAACTCTCATTTAAAATTAAGTACTTGTTGGTACTATAGAAATAGAATAATGTTAACTTTCTTAATTTCAAGATAATTATGAATATTTTTTTTGTTTTTCATTTCAGATGCTGGGAAATATTTTCCCCACATTATAAAGATAAAATAACAACAGCTAGCCCAAGAATGTTGATCAAATTGTGTCTCTTGTTGTCTGTGATACCAAGGTATTTTTGTATTGATATTACTTACTATATTCAAGAGGGTAAGAGTCCCGGTACCTATTTAGGAGACATAGGTGCTGACACTTTTCTATTAGACAGTATCCCACCTCATGAACATCAGTATTTGACATTCAGTCAAATACAAACAACTGAAACAGGCAATTCTCAGTTATTTCATATTTCTAAGAAGACAGGGAAAATGTATACAGCCCAGATGTTAAATGCTGAATCACTTTGCAGCTACAACAAGGAATGTTTTCAAACAGTTGAAGTTGCAGTGCGGAAAGCTGCATCATTTTTGAAGCTCATAGAAATCAAAGTCATAATACAAGATATCAATGATCACAGACCCGAATTTCCTGATAAAAGGGTTAGTATTGAATTTTCTGAGAGTGATGGGATTGGCATGAGAAAATACATTCCACATGCTGTAGATAAGGATGTTGGGATCCTTAACTCTCAAATTAACTACCAGCTAAAACATAACCTGGATGCACCTTTTACATTATCAGTTTCAAAAAATATAGATGGAACATCAAAGCTTGGTATAAATCTTGAACAAAGGTTGAATAGAGAAGCTAAGGACTCATATATGGTCCAAGTGGTAGCAAAAGATAGTGGTTCTCCTCCTAAACAAAGTGTTTTGGATGTTTACATTTCTGTCTCAGATGTTAATGATAATGCTCCTGTCTTCTCTAAAAAGGTCTACAATGTGTCAATAAGTAATGAATATGAAACCTCACCTGTTATTACTTTATCAGCAATAGATGCAGACTCTGGTAAAAATGGTAGAGTCACTTATTATTTCAGCTCAAAAACAACTGAAGCAACTAAGGCACTTTTTAAATTAAATAAGATAACTGGAGAAATTTTCTGTCTTAAGAAGCTGATTTTAAGTAAAGATTTCACTTTTAGGCTTTATGTGAAAGCTGTAGATGGAGGCCAGCCATCTTTAAGCTCTATTGCAATGGTTCTGGTCAATGTTGTGAACCAGAAGAACAACCCTCCAATTATCAATGTAAATTTCTTTTCTTCATCAATACAAAATCCTGTTGTTATATCTGAAGATATTAATGTTGGAGAGTTCATTGCCTATGTAAAGGTAACTGATCATGATGTTGGACCAAATGGAGATGTCACCTGTGTCATTCACCATGACAAATTCCTACTCGAGCACCTGAATATTAAAAGGTATCAAGTAATTGTAAAAAAAAAATTGGATAGAGAAACCAAAGACCATCATGATGTCACCATCACCTGTCAAGACAAAGGTTCACCACCATTACACAGTGAAAGTAAGTTCTCTATTCAGGTGATGGATGTCAATGATGTAAAACCACAGTTTGATAGTGAGATTGTCAAGTTCAAAACGTTTGAGAACCAAAAGTCCAGTATCGGTTTTATCCATGCCAGAGACCCTGATTTGGGACCTGGAGGAAAACTCAGTTACTCTTTGCGTACCAAAAATACACAGTTTTTGCCATTCCAGATTTCTGATGAAGGATTAATATCAACGCTTATGTCACTAGACCATGAATTCAAAGACACTTATGAATTTCAGGTGTTTGTAAAAGACAATGGAATACCATCTTTGAATAATACAGTGAACGTGATTGTTGAAGTTGGGGATGAAAATGATAATATTCCCTACTTTATGTTTCCCAGTGTTAACCCTTTCAATTTGGACGTTATTTATTTCCCACATCACACTAAAAATATTACACAGATAAAAGCCACAGATGGGGACAGTCGAGAGAATGCCTTTTTGAAGTATGAAATTTTGAGAGGCAATGAGAAGCAGTTGTTTTCAGTCAACCGCTATAATGGTTGGCTGTCTTCCAGTAGGGCACTTACTCCAGAAGATGCTGGTTCCTATGAGTTAGAGTTTGTAGTTAAGGATAGTGGCACTCCGGTTCTGTCTGCAAAAACTACCATGGTTCTGACATTGGTTGCAAGTACAAAACCTTCTGGGGTCCTAAATGTTGCCAACTCTGAAAGTGACAAAGACATCAACTTAAATTTTGCAATAATAATAATAATGGTGGCTGTGGCCTTGTCAGTGATCGTCACTGCTCTAATGTCAATTCAAATCCTCCGCAATAACAGTCAACGGAGAGAATCCTCCAGAAGTGATGCAAATAACACCCACCGGTGCAAGCCAAAAGATGTGAATTCCTCAGCAAAGCCTGTAAAATCTCATGTTGACATTTCTGGTGCCATCACCACAGATCAAGACATTGTTAAAACTGTTCACCTGCCAGAATCCAAGAAAGAGCTAATTTTTGAAGATAATTTAAGTCATGAAAACAAAGGTTCAACTTCATCGCTTCATACAAGGTCATCAACAGATGTCACTCACCAGGTATTTTTTTTTACTTATTTTGGCTTAAGTTTAAAATTGCTTGCTGATTGATTGATATTAGAAATTAGAGAATGTGGAAAGTTAACTTTGACTGAATGTTCACTAAAAAGTTTTTGAATGCCATGTTTTAGACATTAATTTTAAAAAATTAAGCTTAAGCATGAGCAAAAGCCTTGACACTGAAAGCAATGTTATATATAAAATGCTGTAATTGTAAAATGGATGATTATATTGTCCAAAATAAAATTAAATTTACCGCAAATATTTTACCAGAAGATAAAAATTTAGTGGTTTTTGAAAAAGTGGGAATGAAAAGAAATTTACAAAGTAAGATACAAAAGTCCTTGTATGAACTGTATTATATTTTAGTATCAATTTTTAAACACTGATGATAAAATATTACATGGTAGTAATTGGCTAAATAATATGGTCTCATGGGAATTGATTTTTTTTATGGCTTATCAACATTTTGCAGGTTAATTAAAGCCAGAAAATGTTTTTAGATTGTAAGAATTTTGGGGTGATAATAATGATTTACTGATACAAGTTTTAGTAATTAACCCACAGCTGGGGGTGCTAAGGTGGATTCATACTTTTCTCAAGTGAATATAATGAACTTGATTGGAATTGGAACTTGGCACTCTGATTTCCAATTCCAAGCTGTTATCCATTACCCCAGCTGCACATCCAAGCTTACAGTACCAAGTATTCCCAAGTGGTCACCCATCTAGATATTGACCAGGCTCAACATTGCTTAACTTTGGTGATCATACAAAATCTTTCTTTCATGATATGGCCATGAGCTGCCTCATGAGAAATAAGAGCTGTCATTGTATATTATTTCACTGAGCCTCTTTTAACATGGACATCATTTCCAAGGAAGATATTTTTAACTAATCCTAACTGAGCAAACTAAATCCAAATACAGAAGATGAGAAGAGACTAAGAATATAACAGGCTAACTGTTACTCTGTGACAAGCCATTATTTGTAATCAAAGGAGCTTAAGGAAAAGAACATTTTATACACATCACCAACAAGAAAAGATCTTTTTTCTTTAATCATTTCACGCCAAGCAAAGTGATGATTCCACTAGGATGTAGGGAGGTTACAGGGAGTGAAACAAAATGAGAAGACTTTAGTGAAGAAAAGGAAAATACAGGAACAGTATTCCGAAAGACAGACGATCGCAATTGACGTTACATTTAAATTTTTGAAGATTGTATGTGACAAGGAAGCAAGAAGTTGGAAGGGGTTTCCACAAATGAGAAGTGTGAGAAAAGAAACTTGAAATACAAGAGATGGTTGCATCTAGCTGATTGAACAATAAGACAGTGAAACTTAGTTACTAATCTAGTAACAGGCTTAAATTCATGCTGTTAAAGCACTAGGGAAAAAAGTTCATCACAACAGTGAAAATATTTGTAGAAAGACAGGGTTTATAAAGAAAACAAAACAAAATATATTAGTATAAAGTTTCAAAATATTAAACCGTTAATGTACAATAATGTATAGAACATATGAAGCAGATTCAAATTCTTATTAAATAAATTATATAAGATCTGTGATATCAAAGATACAGCACTAAACTTAAAACGAATAACACATTTTGTTTGTTTAGAAATATTACTCTCATGTGTTGGTGATGAGGAACACTTGTAGCTTGGTGGTGACAATGTTGAGATGATACAAATCTCAGCAGTTTGGCATCGGGAGCCTGGCAGTGTCAAAGCTGGATAGTTGGCCACATTCAGTTTGTGATGTTACAAATCACGTTGGTACGTCAAGAGCCAAACCAACAAGAACAATTCTTTTCTACCCACTCTCTACCCATCTCTACATGATGACTCATGGCTCACAACTGACTCTAACTGACACTCTGCCTACAACTGAAATGCTCTAATTTAAAGCCAAACAGCATTTGATCTTGAAGATTTTCATTTTGTTTTTGTTTTTTTGCCCCCTTTCCGCCAATGAGTAACCATTTTAAAGAGCTTACTTTTAGACTTTATTATCTATGCCAGACATGAGCAACCTTTTTTGAACAGTGGCCTGTATGAGGCACAGTGCAGCATATAAGGCAGGCTACAGTACTAAAAAGAAGTCAAAGTGATTTTTGATGAATGATACCACAGGCATTTTCCTAACAAAAGACTATGCACCATGGAGTACTAATATAGAATGCCACGCTATGCAAATAAGCAAAAGCTGATTATTTTTTTTCTTTAGTGAAAAGATTCCTTTTATAATTAACTGATGTCTTGGTTTAATATGATCACTGATAACGAAGTGATTAACACATACTGCTGCATATGATCCGTTTCTAATTTATTAATTTTGAGTACACTTTTTTCTAATTTATTGATTTGAGTATAAAAAATATTTGTAAAAGAAAGAGTATATTTATTCTCTAGAGAGAGCAAATGTATTATTTTTCGTAATGAAAATCACTAATGACTTAACATGCTGATACATTACCTTCAATGAAAAGTTAGAAAATTCAAGAAACATTGTACTTAGTTACTGTTTATATATGTGATAAACATTGTACTTAGTTACTGTTTATATATGTGATAAACATTGTACTTAGTTACTGTTTATATATGTGATTATGTATGGGAATGTGTTAGTGAACAAATAAAAATGAATGGAAACAAACATTTTTATAAACATTATTTTCCTCATGAAATTAAGCATGCTATTCAGAAAGCAGTTTTCTCGTGACTGATCAACACAGTCATAAATCTGTCCCAGATAAAATTTAGGACTCACTTTAGTGTGTGACCTAAGCCAATTCAAGTGGGGATACATTTTCACACATAAACTTAATGTAGTATGAACTTAAGCTGCCCCCTTTAGTGAGCCATGGAAACAACTTCAAAGGTCATATGGAAATTGGATATTAATCCATTATTTTCATGGTCAAATTCTCTGAACTTTTGAATAGTACTTTTAGGTGTGTTTTTGTCTATAAATACTTATGTATTTCTAAGAATCATTCATACAGCCTTTTGTGCAATATTAGCACAACTATAACCATGATTATTTATAGCTTAACCGGAAAAAATATATTCTGCTTTACATCTGTAGTGTAATTTGATTTCCTTTTACATTTGATATTATCAGTGTGAGAGCAGAATAAACTAAGTCAATAAACAATGAATTAATAATTTTGTGAGAGGCTTTTATCAAAATTGTCAAAAAAAAGATTTTCTTGCTCTTTTACCTGTGTTTTCTAATAATCCATCGTCTGTCATTTGTGAGCTGAAATCTGCACTCTTCTAGGGGTTAATTCAATTATATATGAGCCACATTAAAGGATATTTTCCTAATGTTCATTATCAGTATCAATTCTTACTAAAGTGATAATATTGAATCAGAAGTATATTTATATGTTAATATTTTATATTATAAAAGCTTGATTTCAAAATATGAATAGATATTAGTTTAGCCACTTGCTTCATATTTAGCATTTTGCCAATGCACTTCACTCTGGCCAATGTTCTTCAGATCTCTAGAGTGGCTGCTTCTCTGCATTTCTGCCCCAGTGAATCAGTCCTTCTATATGGCAGTGAATGCAGGAAAATCTCCTCACAAATGAAGAAGAAACTTGAAGCAACAGAAATGTGGTTCTACAAAAGGATGCTTGAGAATACCATGGACCAGACATGTGAGCAACGACAAAGTTTTAGAGAAAATGGTAACAAAAAGGAGACTTATACTAATATCAGGAAGAGATAGTTGAAATTTTTATGGCACATAATGAAGAAAGAAAGCTTAGAAAATTTGATACTTACAGGACATATTAGGTTGGTGCAAAAATAATGACGTAATAATATCGTTTTTTGTCGTTAAAAATACGTCAAAAAATGACATTATTACATCATTATTTTTGCACCAACCTAATATTAAAGGAAAGAGGGACAGAGGTATAACCTACCTGAGTGAATGGATGTTGGAGCAAGGTTTGGGAAAGATAACAAAAAGACAACATTTATTAAGTGCTACAAAGACAGCAAGTTGTGGAGAGCCATGATCCTCAATGTCTGGAAGGGACACAGCATATAGAAGAGCTTTTTCCACATGTTCCTCTTTCCCTTTGGCTCCTAGTTCAAGGCCTACCTGATGATGATGTTGGCAGACTTCCTGATCCTGACTCAGATCCAGTTTCTTCTCAGCATCTGCAGCAACTGGTTCTTGATTTGTCCTTTTCGTTGAAGTAGCAGTAAAGCAGTGAGAGGCTTGCCATATCCTGCCTGTGGGAGAGAGGTTGAAGAATGGGAAATAATTCATTACCCACAAGGGCTCAGAAATACTTTTGAATTTATCAAGGCTGGAGAGTGAAGTCTGGGCAGAACCTGCCCAAGTATGCCAAGTACTCCATTTTTATATACGTTGTTCAGTATGACTATCATTCACAAGACCTATGGTACTAGAGGAAAATGATGATTCGAATAAAACAGTTGACTAAAAGGAATTGATAAACATATATACAATGCTGCTAATTACGACAAGTACCAGTTCCATTACTGCTACCTGCTAGATTGTTCTACTTGGTTACAGTAGCCTAAACAACTTAGCTACTTTGTTCAAATATATCCCTTCCTGGGACATATCAATTTTAGAAAAGTTTAAATTGCTCCATATTTTCTATTTTTTTGAAAGTGCATGAAGCACTTATTTGTATTACCATTTCTTTCTGAACAGTAAATGCTTGGCTTGCTCTTTTTGTTGTATTTTGTGATAAATTTTATATAAAACCATAGCTACTCAAGTTTCTCCTTATGGTCAGCATTCATCAGACAAATCTATATTTTTATAATTACGAATTTTACATTTTTATGAAAGCTCTACTTTTAACTGCATATTTTTTGTAAAATTGTAAGAATTATTAGGTTGGTGCAAAAATAATGACGTTTTCTCACATATGTTACTATGTGAGAAAACGTCATTATTTTTGCACCAACCTAATACTAATTACTGAGTGTTTGAATCAATAAATAGACCATGTCTATTTCACGGCCTCTTTTTCTTTAATATCTGTGAATTTGCCATGACCTATTGTGAAAGATAACACCAGTTGACATTTTTTATGACCCAAATGTTGTTGGGCAATGGGTACATGTTTCTGGGTTATTTTTTCACGCTGAATCTGAAAATCAAATCCATTTTGCCCCGTCGCATCACATTTTCTCAGTATAGATAATTTCTATTTTGCTTAAAATAGGCCAATATGCCATGGCTTAAATATGTGAGTGACATAGTTTAAACATTTCATTTCAGGTTAAAATGATTTATCATTCAAGAAAAAGTATTCAAATAACTTTCAAAATAAATTCTAGGCTATTTCAGTTCAAGTAAGCTGACCTGGAAATGCTTGATTTTATGAGAAATATCTCACTGGAAAATGTTCTTGTGCCCTCCATGTATTTAGCTTGTTAAAACTTGTGTTTCTTCTCTACTTTTCATAGAAGAAGCTCTTTAGAAGTCATTCAAGAACAGCAATTTTAGTTTTTATTAGTAGTTTTCACTTTAAGCTTAAAACCATCATAAGACTTTATCATGTCACTTGAATTTACAGAAGTCTGGTATTGTCATGTACTCTCTGTATAACATGCATAGGAACACTGATAAATGAGGGTTAGAGTGTTAGGTGAGTGTATTTGAGACTAGTAAGATTAGAATTTTCTTTATCAGCGCTTAAAATAGCCACCCACTTTGCAGATGGGATATTAACATAATGGCTGATTTCTGCTGGAACATCAAAAGAGAACAACCTTTTCAAAAGCACTATAGAGTTTCCAAGAGGAGAAGATTTATATCTTTGGATGGACAAAAATGAATATATTTTTCATTCCTTTGTATCTTCTTTGACTGTTTTGATTCAAAAATTGATGACACATGTTTGCCTTAATTTTGTGTCAGATTTTTCTGAAAACTCTTTCTGAACTGAAAATGCTTTCTTTAAGTTATTGGGATACTTTTTCTTTTATGATAAGTTATTCTAACCTGAAAATGTTTAAGGTTGGTTCTACTTGGCCCTGGCATATCACTGTTAAATGGGTGTTTTGGCCTATTTAAAAAAAAATAGATATCTGCACTGAGAAATGTGATGTGATGGGAAAAAATGGATTTGATTTTCAGATTTAGCATAAAAAAATAACCCAGAAACATGTGACCATTTCCCAACAACATTTGGGTCGAAAAAATGTCAACCACTGTAATCAAGTAGCTTCCCATTGCTTTCTCCACAGTTTTGAATTCAACATAATCCTTCTAGATTTGCTGCTACTGAAATCTATAGAGTCCAGTCTAATCTGTTATTTAATCTATGGCTGGGAGGAAGATTTGAATTCCTACCTTGATTGATTGAACTTTCTGCACTAGTCACTGTTATGTTACCTGAACATCTCTAGCTACATTAACTTGAATATATATTATATAATTTTGAGTAAATTGAAAAACGCATATTCAGTATGTTACAATTCTATTTTGTGTCAGTGTATTTGAAGAAAATAATGTATAAAATTTTGCTGTTTCCAAGATGATAGTCAGAAAGATTTCTCCACTTCTTTTGTAAGATCTGAAAGATTTCTTTAAGGTGATTTTCAGTTTTTTCTTTTTTCTAGGACAAATTAAGATATAGTTTTGTTCAGAAGTTTTCTGTAAATAGTTTTTTGAACAATTGTGTATTTGATGTTTTTTCAAAATGATTCTGTGTATTTTAAATTTTTGTAATGTTTGGCATTTAAATATATTTTTAGATATAAAATATTTTTAAGCAATTTTATGTAACTGAAGTGATTTAATGAAGTTTTTTTTAAAGGCTATTCAGTATGTTAAATTTTTTTTAAATTGTTGAAGGTGTATTTTTCAGTGTTCAATTGGGATGCCTGCAGAGATGTAAATAAAACTATTGAATTCTAGATGTTTTAGCCAGTCATTTTTTAGATAGTTCAACTGTGTAGCTTTGCTACTGTACAACAACAGATGATATGTAAAATATATTTTACTTATAGTAATTAACTAAGCAAAGCTTTGATATGGCACAAGGCCAAAAGGGGCAACTAGTGTGGATCAAACTCACTAGTAATTGATCTGGTGAGATAAGCTTGCTAACCATTACCACATATCAAAGTGCTCTATTTTACTTATATGATATCTAGGAGCAATTTCATCTAAATGCAAAAACACTCAGTCCAAGTGATTCTACAAAGAAATTGACTATATATGCTAAGCTATATTAGGAGATGGGTGCAGAAGCAAGAAGGAAAAAATAATTCACTTGCAATTGCTACAGTCTCTCTCACCCTGTGCACTCATGGCCCTCCACAACTTCCTCTCTTTTGTTACTGTCAGTAACTCGCTTTTACCAGAAAACAAGGCAGAACAAGGGCCACAAAGACAAAAAGAGCTATTTGTATTTGTGACTCTTATTCTGCTATCTGCATGCTCAAACTTGTAAAATAGGTGAGTCACTGTTTTCTTCTGATTTTCTTGCATTCATTAGGTCCTGTGAGTGTTAAATTCTCCAGCCCTACTTTCCTTATGTGTCCCCAAAGTTTTATATGTTTTTTTATCATTAGCAGCAGTTTCTTTGTAGTTCCTATTTCTTAAAAACTTCCTCATTTCTCATATGTTCTGTCCATGGTATTCTCAATATCTCTCTGCCATGTAGGAGACTAGATATTATATAGTATTCCAGCATTTTCTAAAGACATTTTCTCATCCCAGTTGCAACTATTTTTTATGTGCTATGTCCCTTCAGGACATAGGTGATCATGGCTCTCCACAACTTTGTAGCTCTTAGCAGTATTTGTGCACTTACTGTCCTAGTCTTTGTCCTGCCTTCTCAAACTCATTAGATAGATTACTTGATGACTCCCTGTGCCCCTCAGTATTTTCTGTGAGTGCTAAATTCTCAAGGCCCTATTTTCTTATTCTGCGTCCTTGAAATTTCAGCTGTCTCTTTCTGTCTTTTTTGTTTTTATTTTTCTTTCATTAAAACTTTCTTATTGCTCACCTGTTCAGTCCATTGTATTCTCAGCATCCTTCTGTAGAACCAGATCTCTGTTACTTCAAGTCTTTTCTTCATTTGTGAGGAAATTTTCCAGCATTCACCGCTATATGTCTATATTGAAGGACTGATATTACTTAGCAGTTCAGCACTCTTTTCTTTCTTTTTTTTCTAATGAAATTTTCCACTACAGTTTGTAAATATATAAATCATGAGAGCATATGAAACTGTAAGTCATGAATGCAACAAAATTTAAGTAAAAAAAAAAAAAAAGAAAAAAAAGTAACATTTTTATATTGTGTGCATGTATATATGACTACTTTTAAAATTTTTGTAAATTAAAAGCTGGAAAGTTTATTCTTAGTATGTTTCTTTGTCATTTACTTTTCTCTTATTTTTCAGACTGATTCTCCACAGAGCACTGAGCTGCTCCTTCATCTCAGACTCACTACTCCAAGAGCACATAGATGAAGCTATCACGCCAAACCTTCATATGCCTCTAATTCATGTGATACTTTTGTTTACAGTGAAGCTATGATTTATAATGAAGAAAACTGAACGTTCATTTACATTTTACTGGAACATAATTCAGTTAAAATTTTATGAAACAACAATGTTTCAAGATAAAGACATTTAAACATGAGCAACACAAGTCTATATTTGATATTTATATATAAATATATTATAAACATACTATATAAAATTAAAGCACTGTTTAACCTATGTACTTAGAAGAACGGTTTATCAAAAGGACATTTTTTTCTCTTCACGCCGCAATTCCTGTTTATGCCTTCGGCAATGTTTGTTTAAAAAAGCTATGTTTACAATTTCAATAAAAATATAAAGCACTATTTAGTTGTTAGATTGTTTATTTACGAGACTGATTTTATATTTACAAGATTATAAAAATGCGAACCAACTACAATGCAATTTTTATAATTAAACTTTTTAAATAAATAACTATGAAAAGAATTTATAAAATTATAAATTTTCATAATTTATGAAAATATAGAACAAGAAAATTTAAATAAACGTATGATTTTTCTGGATGTTACACATTTTCTTCCCAGATTATTTTATATCTCACGTTACTTCTTGTTTTAATATCCCAATATTTTTTACAATCATGATTTATGATAAAGAATTCCTAATCAGTGGAAAAATTCAAGGCCTGAAACTCCAGCAATTATAAGTTAATCCCTTTTCTATTTGTTTTTTTTTTGAAAAACATAATTTTGAAATATTTTTAAATTGTTAAGCATGCCTAGAAAATCTTCAGATAGTATATCTATTGTCAGCCAAGTGACAACAGATGAAAAAATCTTATATGAAGAATGTATACTCAGTACCCTAACCAAAGCAATTAGTGTAGCTGGTGAATTGTGTTCTTTAGTTGGAATTGTTGATAAAACATTGGCTAATTGCCAATCATTTCAACTGTCCAAAATGCAAGCATGAATGTTTGTGGTCTCACCTAAAATTAAAAGAATGTTTAATTCAGAGGAAGAGATGCTCTGTGTGGTGAGAGCAAATGAAAGAAATGTTTGGGAAATTCATTTTTTCAAAATTTATAATTACAACTACTCATTATATTTATTTAAATTTTCTTCCTCACAGACATTTTTATAAATTTATGAATGAAAAAAAAAATTTCTTTTCATATTTATTTCTTTATAAAATAGTAAATGATAAACATTGGAATGTAGTTAGTTTGCGTATTTTTATAATCTTGAAAATATAAAATTATTCTTGTAAATAAACAAAACTATTCTTATAAGTAAATAGTGTTTAATATTTTTGTCAATTCTCAAGAACAAAGAATGCATAAATCTAATTTCATATACTTGGGTTTTATTAAAACTCTAAGCTTAGCTTTTTAAAACTATGAACATTACTGAGGGAGTCAAGAGTAAAACTGTAATAATGCTGTCAAGAGAAAAAGTACTTTTGACACCCCATTTTTTTTCGGGCACAAAGGTTAAACTTTGCCAAAATTACTTTGTATGAATTTTAATATTCTGCTTTAGAACTCTTTACAACAGCTGTATTTTATACTGAAATAAAAATAATCATAATAAATATTAGATTAAAATCATATTGCTATAACTTCAATAATATTATGCAGTTAAATATTTCACACACTCATACATATGCATATATGAACGTAAAATAAAGTATACATCACTATATAATTCACTATATAATTACGTTTTTGGGGGTTTAGTTCAGGTATTAGAACTGTTGACTGGCGCTTGAAGGGTCCTAGTTTTAGTCTCAAGCATTAAAATGGAAACATTCATAACTGTATCCTTAAAGTGTATATGCACATATGCGTAATCAAATTCATAATGATTATTAGTTGCATATAATTAATAGAATTAATTAACATTATATATAAATATTAAAATATCCATAGTGATAATAGCTAATGAAATTGTAACACGAAATTGTAGGTATGCATATATAAATATAAGTATGTGCAGTTATATTCTATTGGATTATATCTATGTGTATATATGTACATGTTACCATTGTGGTATAAAACAACATACAAGGTGTTATCCAAAGGGTGGGGAGCTTAAGCTATAAAATGGCTTCCTTAAAGAAAGGAAGAATTGATATGAAACAAGGTTTTTTTTTATTTTCTAGCAGAGTAATTTTTGTGAAATGTCTTCAAAAAGTGAGAAGATACTGATTAAGTTGACCGAATGAGCAATCTGTTTGAATTGCAGCAAATGTTTGGGTAGCACTTTGTACCATTATGTAATTTTGCATTTATATGATTTTATGCAACAACGGCAATTTGATTATATGTACACATGATATGTAATCACTATGGCAATTAAACTGTATTTGTATGTATGCCTCATGTGAATTATTGTACAGTGCCAATTTGGTTACACATATCTTTTCTCTGTATGGATTTCTGGGATGAGGAGTTATCATTATTTACAAGTGAACTACAGACCTCAACTTTGTTCACAATGTTTTCGGCCATTGTACCCTTCATCAGGTCTATGTCAATCTGAGTAACCTACAGGGAATTCCAGACTGAACCCTTTATTTAATTTACCGGTATAGACAGTTCTCATTCCACTGCCCATATCTGGGGATATCTCATCTAGTTCTTATTTTTAGTACTGCTCAGTTGTTGCTTGCCCTGTTTCTACCAAGTCCAAGTACCACTGCCTGGTCCAAGGACTGAATACAGAATTACTATGTCACCAAATTTATGAACCACTGCTTTAATCCACAAGGTTGTTGTTCTCTAGGACCTGGAATTTCCTGTAGGTTACCTGGATCAATATGCACCCAAAGAAAGCTGGAGGAAACAATGTTCGAAATGTAATAACAATAAAGATGAGGACACTAGTCTGCTTGTAAATAGTGTAAATAATGTCCTCACTCATGGCTGATATGTAGCAGAATGTAAATATTCTAAAAAAGAGAACAACATTTTTTTTAATTTTTGCAACATGGTAATTTCATGATGACTCATAATCATTATCAGCCAGTATTTGTTACTTTCTATGTATGTGCATGCTGCATATATATAATGCTGTGCACTTTAATGATAACAAAAAAAACTAATAAGTCACTGAAATTTTACAAATGATGTATAATTACTAAACTTGGATTTCAACGCTACGTTTAATAACTGACAGCCTACTGAATAAATTGTCATTTATATATCTAAGTTTTTGTCCTTCATATTTTTTATAATCTTGTTATTGAAGCAAAATGGACAAATCATCTTAGAATTGTTTTATATGTACTGATTGTACTCTTACCGTGATCTAAAACTATGATTAGTCTCTTATTGATATCATAGCATGAAAATATATTGATGCTATTACAGTTTATCTCAGTATCTGAGGTCTACCAAATATGCTATTTGTATTGTTATATGCTACAATAGAAACATTGTAATATACCACTACAATTACACCAAATACATTTTTATTATACTACTGGTATTTCTGGTACTTTGAAATCAAGTGATAATCATTCAGATTATAATTTAAATTATCCTAAAACTCTTATGGAAATATAAATTGCTGTAATAATGTTAAAATCTTCAGCTGTTATCAATTTTAGATTTGGAAAATTTTTAAAACTTGATTTTTTTTAGTTTTTTAAGTTTAATCTGAGTGATTATCTAATATCTTAGAATTATAAAAATAAAAAAAATGGTACTTACATTAAAAGTTACAAAATGTGCTTTTTTTATTAGATGGTAAAACGAAAAGTATTAATTAAAACACTAGTTTAAAGTTGCTTTATGTCTTATAATAATGCTTGACTCTACATCCGTTCACTGAAGTCATCAACTGAACATAAGCTTTGTAGTAAGTATACTGATTCTATATCTATATATATTCTGATTTCACTTGTGGATATTTATAACAGTTTGAAAATAGTAATTACATAAAGAACAAAAGAATCCTTTTTAATTGGCTCAATAATAGAATCAGGTGAGTGAAAAAAAATGTATTATTGCCATTATAGTACGATAGTTTTCTTTTATATAATTAAGTTGTAAATTTGTTTTATCGCGTTTCGAAAATAGAGTTCTCTCCCTTCGACCATTGAAATAGCGGTCATGATTCTTCGAGTAACCATCAGAGAAAATAAATCAAATGAGTGTGTGCATTTGTGTCTATCCAAACACACAATTTCATCACTGTATTAATTTTTTCTGAAGACAAAAATTGAGATTATCTCACTGGGAAGATTTTTATCCAAACTCTGGTAGAGAAGAAGGTCAACAAATATGAGTGAACATATACATATGAATTTGTGATGAATAATTGCTGTGAAATATGCAAAGTATAGAATATGTGAAAACTAGTTGGATGTTTAAATTTTTAATTTCTTGTTGATGGTTTCACACCTTTCAATATGCATTATCAAAACAACTAAAAAATATTAGGGAAAAAATACTGACATACTACTTAAAAACACTCATTGTGTGTATGTTTGTGTGTGTGTATATATATATATATATATATATATATATATATATATATATATATAATTCATTAAAAGGATCCATGTGTACTTCTTATGTAAAATAGATAGGTTAGTTAATAAAACAAGGACAAACGAAAGGGTACCATTATAATCAGTATGATAAACATTTATTAAATATTAATTATTAACCATGACAGAAATGAAGCTTTGAGAGAAAGTTTTTAAGTTTGGAATTTTCAGACACACCTATGTCCTTCATCAGTGGACCAAGAAATAAACAGAGAAATGGGAATTACTCACTGACAAATATTTTTGTAGATGATGTATTTTCCGGTGGATATATATATATATATATATATACATATATATATATATGTATACATACAACTGGAAAGGATCCCTATAAAAATGCAGATGATATGTCTATATTATTCAATGAAACATATCAGAATGAAAATATGCTGCCTAAATATATATACATACACACGCAAACATGTAGGGTGGTAATAAAGTCATAATACAATTATTTACTATAACAATTAAGACAAAGCAATTAATCAACAGTCCAGAAATTTATTATTAAAATGGTTCTGGCTAATAACAATAAAATGCTATGGTAAACAGTGGTAAATTAATTACCAATACTGTTTAAAATGCAAGCCACCTGCTTCAATGCTTTATTTTTTATTATAAGTAACTGTATAGTGACTTTATTGCCATACATCAAACAAAAAGCCTTTGATAAGTATTGAATGTTGTTCCTCTAATTTAATAATATACAATGTTATCTATTATATATATTATAGTATATAATTCAAAATAATGAATTTATTATTGAAGTTCCCTGTTTTAGTTCCAAGAATAACTGAAGTTATTACCAACTTCAAAACTTGCTTTTTTGATTTTGAGCTATTTAAAGTTTTAATTTTTATTAAATGTCACTTAATGTTTTATATTCATAAAAATGTTATAAAACTTTAAGCTTGATAAATCTTAAAATTTTCATCTAAAATTTGTATTTACCAAAATCTAACCAAATGACAAAACATCAGAATTTAAAAAAAAAATTCTTCTTCAAGAACTTTTCAGGAGCCCCCACATGTATAAGAAACTAACAGGAATTAATTTATTTTGTTTCAATACATCACTTGAACTCTTTACAATGACTTGAGAAAGATTGAAAATTTGTTGATTAAAAAATCCTGTAAAGATAAACAGACTAATCACATAGTCATTCACTTATTTCTATAATTCTAATTAAAAATTTCTTATAGTAATCACTTACACATTTCTGATTTCATTCCTTGTTATATAATTACTAGAAATTAAATAACTTATAAATAATGTTATTTGTTTTTCAGATTTATGCTCATGGTTGAGTTATGTTGACCTCACAGACACCACCATGTTGAAGAGAATCATGAAGTCATTGAATTATTTCAGAAAATTCAACAGGATGCTCGAGTGTTAGTTTTTAATCTAGCAATAAGAATAAAAAAAATGTTTAATTAGCTAAATGTCAATAAAAGTTAGCAATTAAAAAAAAAATAACAGTACAAATTACCAACAAAATAAATCAGAATCTTATATTTTCCATGTGAGGATAAATATACAATTAATTTTCCTGTTAGAAAATAGCCAGTATGTGTTGCTTCTGCTCACTCCTTTTGCCATTTAAAAAAGATAGTTTCGGCTGTGCTTGAAGATGTTGAGAAACTAATGAGATGGTTGTTTACATGTGCAAGAAAAAGACTACAAGTGAAAAATTGTTTCACTTTGTAATGGGAGGCAACTTATGATGGTGGCTGAGCCTCATTTGGAGGTGAATCATCATAAATTGTCACAACTCATGCGAGCGAGATTGTAAATTTACAAGTGTCAAAAAGGTTATAGACAGATATAAATATCAAAATGAAAGACTATCAATATAGTATTAATATTATAAAGAAATATAGTCTTAAGGTGTGCTATTTTTATGGAATAAAGTGCTCAATATCAGAGATAGAGCGTGTGTAAATATAAAAGTGAACATAGAAGTCAACACTTAGAGGCGACAGTCTGTTTCATGCTATATGCAATCGTCAAGCCACGACGATTGCATGGCTTGACGATTGCATATAGCATGAAACAGACTGTCGCCTCTAAGTGTTGACTTCTATGTTCACTTTTATAGTATTAATATTATAAATAGGATTTAGACTCTATATAAGAATATATATGTGAGAGAGAGCAAATTATAATGAAATATAAACATAAACTCATATTTTTTTAATGTTTCACAAATTTTTCACATTGCTTTTATATATTTGTCTATATTTCTGAGATAAGGTATTGTAATTATTTACACTATTTACATTGTCCTCATTTTTATTGTCATATTCACAATGTTTTGGCCGTTGTACACTTGGGTCTTCTTCGGGTGATTGGAATTTCGAACTGAACCCTTTATTTCATCCACTGTGGTAGATTGTTCTAGTGCCACATGCCATGCTTCTTCTGGATGTCTCAGTTATCTCCCTTTATCTCAATTCTCCAAGTTTTTTGTTCCCCACTGCAGTAGCCAGATTGAACTCAAAACTGTGTGGGTCAAGTCATTGTCATTGGATCCAAGCAACACTTTTATCACCTGGGTCAGGTGTCCTGGTATAGTCAGTCTGATGAGGCATATATATATATATATATATATATAATATTATAAGTTAATAGACTTAAAATATGGTTTTTCGCTACACAGTTCCAACCATGTTTCAAAAATGGAAGCTAAAAGCCCCTAATTTAATTTTGTACTTGAATTAAAGACATCACTTTCATTTCATCCTCAAGCGTATTTTGGAGTAACTTTAAAAATTACAGGGTTTTAAATACACAGCTAAAACAAAATTCATGTTTCCAAGGTTACAGATAAATCTATTTTGCTAGACTAGGGGTGTCAGTTTGTTCAATATGTTTATATTTTAATGTATCAGTTATTGTTACGTTTTGGTAGTGGGTAGGGATGTATTTTTCAATGAAATCTAACATCCGTTAAAAGCGTGTCGTCTGGATTTTTTTTTTTTTTTTTTTTTTTATTAACGGCTAAAATTCTAACGGCATTTTTTTTGTTCAATATTTAAAGATTTTTGGGAGGTGTCTACGTCAGATTAATACTTATATCTATAAGAACACCGGATTATATATCTTACTGTTCTTTCTTTTTATTAATATATATATATATATATATATATATATATATATAAATGAGAAAAAATGGCATATAATTCCACTGTATGTAACATTTAATTTAAAAGAGGGCTCAATACAAAGTAGAGCTAAATATTATTTATTTTAAGACATTAAAACAAAAATTTGTGAATTGTGTAGTGATCTTTAACATGTTTTTGTTTTAATATCCTAAAATAAATAATATATATATATATATTTCCTTTCCCACCCCTCATCAGCATGGCTGATACATGACTCCGTCAGAGTGTCTTACAGCACTTTCTTAGTTTCCAATGGCATGAGGTGGAACAATTAATAGCTGCATCTGCTGCAAGGAAAGTTGGCTCAGTGTTGTGCCAGGTTTTTCTTGTCAGAGTCCTTTTTATATATCTACAAATCTACCATTCACCCATGCATTGAATATTGTTGCCATATCTGGTCTGGTGCCCCTGCTGTTCATTTCAAGGTTCTTGACAAAATCAAAAGAAGGATCAATAATGTAATTGGCCCTGACTTGATATCTTGACTTCAGTCACTTTCTCATAGATTTGATGTGGCTTCCCTCTGTCTTTTCTACAAATATTTTCATGGCAACTGTTCTGATGAGCTATCATCCCTGATGCCCTGACTACATGAATTTAATCGTGCTACTAGATTGGCATCTAGGTCCCACCCTTTTACTGTTGAAATAGTTAAATGCAACCGCCACTTCTACTCCAGGAGTTTCTTTTCTCATACTTCCTGACAGTGGAACTCCCTTCTTCTTACTTGCTTCCGTTATAACTACAATCTTCAAAAATTTAAAGGCAACATTAATCACCATCTTCTGTTGCCTTGATCCCTGTTCTTCTTTTATCTTTTCCTCAATCCTCTTTATGCACAGTTTTTTCACTCTCTTTAACCCCCTGTATAGTGGCACTCTCACCTTGCTTGGGGTGAAATGCTTAAAAAAAAATTAAATAAAATATATATATGTGTGTGTGTGTGTGCGTGATATACAAACTGTATATATTAGACTAATAGCTGGTAATTGAAGGGCAAAAATACATTCTAATAAGTTCTCCTTGTTTATGTTTGGATACGAAATTGCATGCAGATATGAAAAACTTTGAGAGATCATTGACATGGGAAATTTGTCATGAAAGCATGAAATTTATCTTTGCTTGACCGTCTGTCACTATATGGCCAAAATGGTATAGCTGTACTGGTCTAAATGCTGGGTCTCTCTACTCTGAAGGATGCAGGTTCAATTCATGCCAAAGCGTTCAAATTTTCCTTTAATAAGATTTCTTGAAATTTCAGGCTGGTAGGTGAAAATAAATGTACAGTTTAATATATAAATGGAGTACCCACTAATAATAACATAACATTTTAAGTGGTGTGTGTGTGTATATATATATATATATATATATATATATATATATATATATATATATATATATATATATATGAGAGAGAGAAGGGTAACTGAATGACAAAATGGAAAAAATATCTTATGTTAGGCATTTTCTTTTCAAAAGGACTTAAGAGTAAATGTTTTTAGTAATGGCATCATATATGTAGAGGGAAGGCAAAATGCATAACAGAATTTTTCTCATATTGTCCTTCAATTACCATTTATTAGTCTAATATTTAGAGTTTGTATATCACAGACACACACATATCATAAAACCATATAATAATTATCAATGTGTAAATATATTTCCTGCCCCATCTGTAGTGGGAAGGGAGGTAATTCAATTTGTTAGTAAGTTTGAGTGATTACTTCTCTTATTTATTTTAATAATTTATGCAAATAACATTTATATGCATTTAGACAAAATTAGTTCCAGAGTGAAGTGAAGCATTTAATTAATCAGTTCCTTTACTCATACTTTTCTTAGATTGCAGTTTTATTTGTTGAAGACTTTCATGTGAGGCACTTTGGATACCCTTGTCTATTAAGTGATCATCTTGCTGCAACTTGGTCTTAAAATAGGCTTTGTTGTCACCGTCTTTGTTGTTCTGTTACTAATATTTTTCTTCTGAGAGATATTTCCATTTCACTGTCATGTTAAATATATAAAATGTTTAAAATGAAAAGACATTGAGCAAAAAGTGATTTATATAATACCAGGTGTACTCAATGAATCATAGATACCATTGCATTTATTTACAAGTGATAATTACTTTCAAACTAATATGTCACAAGTTTTTTTATGAATGTTACCACAGAAAATGCATCAATCACTATATATTTTATTTGAATGTGTGAATTATGGTATGCTAGATTCAACACACATTTTCCCTCTAAATATATAACTGAATAACTATTAAGAGATAAATTTAGTATTAATATTGTATGTGTAATTACAAGTTCTCATATTATTTAAATTAGGTACCTCCACTAATCCACGATGACTACAGTTTAAAATGAATTTTTTAAATTGAAAAAGCTTTTTTGAAGCTTTCATTTTAGTTTCACTTGAAAGCTAAAGGATTAAATTTATTAATTCCAGTAAGCAAAATACTCTGTGGAGCATTTCAAACAGAAATTATATTGATTGGAATTGATTTTTTTTTTGTTAAAATAGCTAATTAGCATCCTTTTTTAGTTGTTTTTCATCACAATGTAATTCTCTATTAAAAAATCTTCTAAAATAAAATATACTTTTCTGAAAGTTTATTTGTGGAATATTAGCTGATTTAAAATATAATTAATCTGATTTGAAACAAATATTATTTACTTTAAGTTTAAAATAAAACAGAAATGCATTTTTAAAACAAATTGTAGTGGTAAATTTTAACTGACAGCAGACATTCTTGCGTAATTGATAAGCAATGACAAGTACTAATAAGGTATTGACAGGTTTATTGTTGTTCTACAGAGACTTTATCTCTGCACCTTTTTTCTATAATTTTTAAGTACTCAGTAATCTTAAAAATGTTGGAAAATATTCTCTGTAATCTAATTTTAGGAATGTTGACTTTAAATTTACTATAGACATTGCTCTTATTTTCTGATAATGGTCACTCATACTTTCAAAATGGGCACATTTATACACATAAAAAAATTTTTTTAATTATTTTAAAAATCTTAGTGTGCGATGATTAGTATTAAGGTTTTTAATTTTTGATTAGTAGATATAGTTTTCATTTAATAACAATATCACCTAATGCAATCAAAGTTTTACAGAATGTTTAAAAGATTTGAAACTTATAAATTAAATTATAATTAAATTGAAAACAATTCTTGTAAAAATTAATAATTCACCGAAAAACTTTTTTCTCTTAATGTTCTTAATATATATTATTTATAAAAGTAATTAAAAGCTTATTTAATTTAATAATGTCATAGTTTTATTTCATTTTTTTATTTTACTATTCAGAGCAGATTTTTGGGTAAACAGTAACAGTTTGAAAAAAAAATGAACAATTTTTATTCGCCAAGGAGTCCTGCTTTTAAGTAATAAAACAAAGTTTACAATCAAAATTTATTTTCTTGAAATTTCATGAAATTAATTAAATGGGAGGTAAAACGTTAAAAAAAATATATTTTCACCAAGATTTTTTTAAAATGATAATTTCAAAAATAATTTCATTAATTTGTAAATAAGTTCTGAAAGTTTCATTAAAATACAACAATTTGATTTTTACAAGTATTTCAAAATCACTGTGCCACAAAAAGATGCTAACATATTCCATACTAATTTATGGTCCACCACTGATGAAAAAAAGGATTTTTATCCCAAATTTTGAACATGCTAGAAATGATTAACAAAATTAATAAAATAATAAAAAGTACTTTGTTCTTTTCTCTTAATAATAACAAACATTTTGATGGTAAAACTTTGTTTTTAGCAAGTTTGGGGCTTTTTTCATCACGGTATGCTATTTTTTAGCAAAAAAGTGGAGGTACCTAATTTAAATACATTTTAGTTTTTTAGTATCTAAGATGCAACACAAACTTGCTCTATAAATGTAGAATTAAATTTAAATAATTCCCTGCGTTTTACATTGTTTTATGCATTTAAGAAAATTTTGTCCAGTGAACATCATAAAATGGAAAATTTCCTTGAAAAAAGGAAGAAATTAAAATGCGATCAAAAACAGAGGCAGCGATTGTGCCCATCTCAGGATCAGATACAGATATGGTGGGAGGCTAATAGGCAAAGATATTCAGGGGCATCATAGGAATGTTGTGAAGAAATAGGAAGACAAACCAGGAGACACAAGGCTCAAAGGCGAAATAATGGGAAAGATGAACAGAGTAATGGGAGGAGAGCAGACCTATGAAAGCAGGATGAAGAAGAAAAAAATGAAAACAGGAAGAAACTAATGCCAGAAGAGTTGTTGTGAGGGAATATGTAGATGAAAGGATACAAAATTAAACAGAAAAGAAGAGAAAATATAAGAATGCAAATGGAAGACATCTTCAACAAAAAGCAGAAGAGCAACAGAACAGGAGGAGGAATGAGAATACTAGCACCATAAAAAATGCACTAAACAAAGAATAAATAATCTTCTGTTCACTAAAGCCAATTATCAATAACATAACTGACAGATAAAAAATAAATAAATTTGATGGCATGTGTACACTAATATCTGTGTCTGTGTGTATGTTGGTTTTATGCTTGAACACAATCTTCATGACCTGACGATTGCATTCAAACATGAAACACTGTTGCCACTCGATGTTGACTGCAGTGCTTACTCATATATATATATATATATATATATATATATATCTCCGAATGTAATGAGAATGAAAATAATATAAATTCTAACGTTCACAGCATTAATTCAAAAGAGTGCTCAATACCAAGTGTAGAGCAATAATTATTTATTATAATTTTTACATACAGACAAAACAACTTCCTCACTACAAAGATGCATTCTTGTCTTGATGCACATGCATCTCGACTGGTGAGACCCCAAAATAGTTATCATTTAAAATCTAATTTGGTTCTCACCAGTCGAAATGCATGTGCATCAAAACAAGAATGCATCTTTGTAGTAAGTTGTTTTGTCCATATGTAAAAATTTTATATATATATATATATATATATATATATATATATATATATATATATATATATATGAATGTTTTTTTTTTTTTCAAAATTATAGATATAAAAAAAATGACCTGGAGAGAGAGGTTTTAAAGGTTGTTTTCTTTGATTATCAACAATTTAATAGATAACATCTAGCAATACTCTCAAGAGATTTTTTGAAGAAACAAAATATGAGAATGTTTTGTAATATACTTTAAATCAGAACTACATTATTGACATAATTATACTAGTGCTTGTAATCTAATCATTATATTAACATCAATATGCTCATCTAATTTGTTTATACAGCCACTCCTCACTTAATGACTTACCAATCTCCTAGACTTATAACCAGCAATAAAATCAAATAAAATAATTCTTTTTTTCTTTTTTTTTTTTAAAAAAATATCCAACAATTTGGTATTGTATGAAAACTTTGATTGTTTTTTCCTCCAAATGAATCAAAAAGTAAGTAAAAAAAAAAACATTATTTTTACTGTATTTACAGTATGTAAACTGAAATAATGTCCGGACACAGCTGATTTTCAATTTTATTTATTACATTTACTGTTCAGTACACTACTATAGAAATGCTTAGAAATAAATTAGAAATGTTACAAATGGTGCAAAAGCTATCTAAAGCTGGCTGCTATAAAACCATTACACATGGAGGATGCCTGAAATAGCATTCAGGTGCATCTTTGCACATAGCGGCCAGCTCATTGGAATGGAACCTGGTCATTAAGGAAGAAGTAGCTGTACTTTATTGTTTTCTTTGGTACATCACTTTTCTGTGTTGATGCATCTATACAGATGCACTCCTTGTAATAAACACTCAATAGTTAAAACTTTTTCTTTGCTCAGGTATTTCCATCATGACCGTCACCATAACATCTTCATCATCGTCCATTCATTTTTGTTGGGTTTTACATCACGACATATGCTTTCCATTGTCCTACTACCCACCCAGCATTAAAATAACCAAATGTCAATTAAGATTTCTTCCTCTGGCCTGATCACCCTGGAAAATCATCCTGTAAACGCTGCTTCATCAAATACTGCCCAGCTGAAAGAGAACAATTCACAAATGTGTCTATGATTTCATCCTCGATTCTGATCCAAAAAATAAAAATCCGGGGAGTTTGCTTCAGGTAATGAACACTGCCCTTCTCTTCCAGTTCTCCTAAAATAATGCTAACAGCAAACATGTAATTATTACTAAGATCAGCAATATAAGTGTCATCATAATTGCTATTAAAATTAATATTATCATTTTTATAATTATACATACAAGATTTGAAAATTATTTTATTTCATCAAATTTATCTTCTTTTATATAAATAAATAAATAATATTAATAATAAGTAATAGTTTCTGTTAAGTTCTTAATTAGGAACAATATTTGTTACTCCACACAGGGAATGAACTTAGATCCTCCTGGTTATAAAAACTAATGCATTGTTGGATTAACCTGTCTTCTCTGCTGGTTCAGCCCAAGTAGGTACTTGTTTTTCTTTAGAGTGGGAGGAGTTTCAGTTGCCGAGGAGCTTTCCTTCCAGATTCTTCTGGAGAGATTGGCAGAGGAGGAGATGGGGGGTTTTTCCCATGGAGATGGATGCCGCATATGTAGCATCTGTTCTATTCCAGACGCCTTCTCTCCTCCCTTGCGTTCACCACCACTGATGTGTAACATTTGTTACATAGTGGTGGTATGACTGGCTTAGACAAGCTTAGACTAGCAACCCGAGTAGAAACACTCAGGTCCCCGCATTAAAAACTGACCTTATGTCACAATCTGACTCAGGGTGGGGGTCAAGGTAAATCTCAGACTCTCAGTTGCCTGGTGAATTAGTGTCAGGATTATTCAGGAATGAACAGACTTTCTGCTGCCTGGATAATATTCCTAAAATAACAGTTTTAATTATTTGTTTTAGAAAAATATAAATAAAAAGAATGAACTTTTATTTAAAACAATAAACATTACTATGTCAATTTTTATCTTCTGTCTTCTTAATTCTTGTTCTTTTGTTGTTCTTATTCATTTTTTTGTGTTGGCTTTGTTTCTTTTCTCATATTCTCTAACACTCAGTAACCCTTTGTATGTTAGTAGCCTTGCTTGGGGTGAAATGATTAAAAAAAATTACAAAATGAACTGATTTTTCATTATACAATCTTTTATATTTGAAACATGTGGCAATTTACAGGTATTATAGACAAGGAAAAAACTCATGGCAAAAAAATATCGATTTTTTTTTTTTTGTGAGAATAATGTATAACTTTCTTATCAGGTTCTTAACTCTTTCTACTTTTAAGTTTTTTGAATTTCTTAAATTATTTGCATTTGCTTATTAATTTTGTTTATTTTATCTTTCATCCTATTATCTTTCTACTTTTCATGAGTTAATATTCAAATTCCTTTAATGATAATAATGGAGAAAATACCCTCAAGTGTTTTTTTATAGAATTATATAGAAACTCATACATTTTCTACACATCAGATTTGCACTTAGGTAAGTATCACATCTTCACTACTTGGAAAATTGGAATAATACACTTTTTCTCCCTCCTCCATTATTTTATTGGCTAATCTCAGAGACCTGCCTGCTTGATAGGTTGAGTTGATCATTTTCAATTAGCACAAATGTGTTCACACCTAATTAAAAAACATTTGGATTTTAAATGTTGATTTTTCAGCACAAGCCAGTTGTTCCACTAGTTAGATTGGTGCAACACAGTCTTCCTATTCTATTTGGCCTTGTGATGAACCTAGTTAACTTAATTTCAAACTATCTCTAAAATCAGAGAAATATATTGAAGTTGAATAATATATATTTTGTGAGGTATATCTTCCAATGCACAGCTTGATGAGTTTTTGCAATTTACTGCACACACATCTATCTTAACATCTATGCAAAACCGAGGTATTTCTTCCTCAAAAATGCAAATTGTTATTTTCATCCTTATATATTGTTATTTTCTCTTGTAATTAACCAAAATTTTGCATACTGAAGATACCCAAATCATAAGAGATATTAAGTTAGGTAACATTTACAAAGACTTCATTTTTTTTTTTTTTAGTTGTATTTTTTTATTGTGATTATGATATTTTAAGTGTATCACTTAATTTCTTTCATATGCTAGATATGTAAATAATATTATTTCCAAATTTCAAATTAAAACTTTTATATTTATCTAAATGAAGAAGACCAGTGACTACTCTCTAATTTCAGCAAGAGTAGAAAAGCAACAAAAAAGTTACAGATGTTAAAGTTGCATGCATACATCTTAGAATACACCAGTATTGTAGGGTGTAGGCATGTTCACATATAAATAATTAATGTTGAAGCAACCAAAACTTGGGTTTTTACTACTGATCATTTCTTTTTTTTTATTAAATATATAAACTGTACAGAAATAAAGTTCTCAATGTCTCTTGGATATATCTGTTTTCCTTTTCTGGTAAATTAGGGTATGTAATGATAAGCATGGTAATAATGGTCGAGCTCAAGTCACCCTTGAGCTGAGTTGGAACAACCAAAGTTTGTGCTTACTTCGTTGGTGGAAAGAGTGTTCAGTCAACCAAGGGAAAAAAGAGAGATTTCCCAGTGAGGATGTTTTCATCCATGCTATGCTAAAGCTTCGAGTGAGAAAAGAAAATCTTTGTCATTTTATAGACTTAAACAGTGTCACCTAATGGGTGTCTGGTTTCTTTATTACAACCATCATGGGAAAATGTATTTCTTTATAATTTTATTCATTACTAGCAGTAGAGCCCGGTGTTGCCCGGGGATGTAACAGTAAGAGATAGATCAAGTATCGACCATCATAAAGACTGAAAAATAAAATTGACAAAGATTATTGTTTAAGGTTGACGGACACACATGTCTGAATTAGTTTTTTTTTTACGAATTGGTCAAACCCAAACTCAAACAAAAACATTGTTTTCAATCAGTATGAGTCTACCGATTGAATAGAATTTTATTATAAACAATTGTCTTGTAAATGGAATTTTTAAAGCATTCTGAATGTAAAAATAAAGAAAAAAGTGAGCAAGACAAGAAACACTACCTGCCAAAAAGAAAGTGAAGTTTTGTTGAAATCAGTTGAAAAATGTAGGAAATCCGATCCCATATATAAACGAACACACACTAGGTTTTATAAGTATAACTCGATATGAGTTGTCCCCCTTTCATTCTCGTGACAACGATGCCTCTTAATCGTGTTTTTAAATTGATTTCATGTAAAAACAATTGTGTTTTTCCAATTTTTGCCGCTATCAGAACCACCGCAAGGTAATTTTACGTAGTCCTGTGAAGTTTTGTTGAAAAATGTAGGAAATCCGATCCAATATATAAACGTACAGACACACACACACACACACACACAACCTGGGTTTTATAAGTATGATTATTATTTTATTATTTAATTTTTTCAAAAACGTCTACAACTTAATACTAATTAAATACAGTAATTGTGGCGCAAGGCCCAAAAAAGTGGCGTGATGGGTCAAGGCTGTTTGTCACTATCTTATCAGATTCATGACCCATTCATTCGTTACAATTTACTCATTCACCATAAGAATCTATCTGTCACTATTTGCTCCTAGATAGACCAAAATTTGCACCAATGTCTTGGAAAAAAATACTTAACTTTCATTAATTATTCATTAATTACTACAGCAGGTCATAAAAAGCCGTGATTTTAACTGGTGACATGTAGCTAATGTACAAAACAAACCTGATCAAATATTCAATTTTTTTTTATGTCTTACTTGTCAATATTTATTACTGTAAAAATAAAGTAAATGTAGCACAAGGTTAAAATAAGACAAAGAGAATGGTCTTTACTTGTCCTGTCTTAAGCTGGCTGGTCACAATCATTGACCCATTCACACTATTGTTTCTGTAGGGAAACCAAGCGTTTCTACTCGGGCCATGGTCAAAATTTACCCAGCCCAGGCTTAAGCAGGTTTGGACACAAAAGTAGTCTTAGCCTGTCATTTCTCCGGTAGTTGCTCCCATCCTTTAATAGATATTTATAATTTACTTGACCACCCACTGAGGCAGGTTGTGACACAAGGTCATTTTTTAACATGTGAACCCGAGTGTTTTCACTCGTGCCGCTGATCCAACTTGTCCGAGCTGGTCTAAACTAGTCGTAGCTGTGATACCACCAGCACAGGGATCCATCCCTGTACTAGGAAAGTATGCCCTCCATCCTTTAATAATTGATACCAAGTTGGATCACTTTGCTTTATAGCTCATTCTTTTCAAATGTCGGTTTCTAAGGGAGGTAATTCCTGCTTTTCTTGCAGTTTTACCTGAAACGCTAAGTGGTTCTTTCATAGCCCACTTAGTGTTTTTTAAGTAAAATTGCAACGAAGATTAATTTTGAAGCTGAAATTTTCCAAATTAAAAAAAAATATAATGACGAAGTGTCTGTTCGTTTCATGAAGATAAAGTGCAAAAATGAACAAAATTCATTAATTAACATTAACAATGACAGTTTTGTAAAGCAGAAGTAATAATCAGCAATATTTTTTAAAAAACCAAGGTATGTGGAAATAAGTGTTTGAATAAAAAAATTTGATTAAAAGTGTTTTTTTTTGTGTGTGGGAAAACGTGTTTCCGTGGCCAATAATAATGATTAAGTTAAGTGACTAAGTCTGAACGACAAAATTTACGGTTGGAACTAGAACTTTTTGAATCATTCATTAAAAAAACAGGCGATTTTTATTATTTTTTAAATTATATTTGTTGTCAGGTACATTACATATTGTCACATATTGTCTAAGGAAAAAATACGTAAAATCCGATTATAAGTTTCTCAACTTTTCCCCTTTATCAAATCTTTGCCAAAACCTTTTTTTTTTTTTTTTTTTTTTTTAAATATTTTTAACGGATTTATTTGCGAATTGATCAAATTCTTTTTAAAAATACTTTTTTTCCCCCCGATTCGCTATTTGGTGAAGATTCGATAGTGTGCAAGAAAAGACATTTATGAGCTTTTTGGGTGAATAACACTAAAAAGAAATTTCTTTGTAAATTAATAATCTTTGCGGGAGGAATCGATTTGTGTAAAATAAATTGATTGAACCCTTGTGTCCGCTTTTAATTTTTTTATCAAATTCAAAATGCTTTTTTTTCTTCTTTTCGTTGATCTATAACTTTTACGGATACTCTGAAAAAACAAAGAGATAGAATTGCGTTTTTATTTTCTTTGCTTCGAAGAATTCAGTTCTTGGTGTTACGGAAACGAACCCTCAACTTCAAACTTAAACCTCGATCTCGCTCAAACTTTAATGAATTTGATAAAATAAACGAAGTTTTAGAAGACGTACTGTAGTTAGAAATAATATTTTGTTTGTTTTTTAGTGTAGATACATCTTCGTGATCTAGAGTGTTTAAAAAAAAATGGTGGGGGTGAGTCCCGTGCATTTACCCCTACGTAATTTACACTCCTATTAAAGAAAAGAAATATTCAAGCAAGTCCTTTTCTAATTAGCTGCGAAATAGTATTTCATTTATTTTTCAAAACTTTTTCTTTTTCATAATCAATCGATTAAGAAGCACTTAGATTACCAATTTCATTTTTCCCTTTCCAAATGTGGATCAAAACATAGCAAACAGGACTTCCGCTTCCGATTAACTTTTATAAGAAAAAAAAAAAAGAATTATATTTATAATTTGGAGCAATATGATAATTGAAGAAATAAAAACAATAAAATAAGTATTTCTGGTCGAAGTGCCTATTCAAGTTCCGCATTATTAATTTCGTCCGGTAACTGATGTCTCTGGCATTTATGATTTAAAGACTGTGGAAGGTTTAATACGGTTTTTTGTTTGGTTTCTTGTAAATAAATTTTGCTTTTCATTGTAAATATTCATTGTTTTTTTTTATAAATTTTTAAATGTTGTTTTTCTATTATTCCCTACCCCGCACAGACAAAAATTGTTTATATCGGGTCTAGTTAGGACTTCGTAGAGTCTCTGTGGTATTGTGTAGTAAGAATGGTATGAAAAGAATAATGTGACGTTTTGGTGCAGGGGTTATTGTAGCATGTCTGGGTCAGTATTTGCGGCTAGCTAAGTTTAATTTTAAGACAATTCGCTTTTCTTAAAATTAAACTTAGCTAACCTTCCCATTTTAGACCTTGTGCAATCTTCAAAATGCCACAGAATAGCCTTTTTTTTCCTTCTTTTTTAGGCTTCGGTACTTAAAAAAAAAATAAAAATTATATACGATATTGCATAAAGGCGAAGACAAAATTTAAAAAAAAAAAAAAAAAAGAAAGACTTCAATTTTGCAGTGCAATAAATTGAACATTCAACCTGACATTTTCGGACGCAAACATTTTTAAGCTCCATTTTTAGAAGATTATTGTAACATAACAAAATTAAACGCCCACTTTAGAGAGTAACTTCGCACGCTTCCTATGTAAAATTTTGATTTTCTCGAAAATGAACATAAATACGAAGTTAAAAAAAAAAAAGAAGTAATTTTTTAATAAAGTGTCGTACAACATCCTCAAAAACGTTGATAAAAAAATGAATTTCACTGGTTAGCCAAAAAATCTTTACCCGTAGATTAATTTATTGTCTATGTCTTGTCTATTGTCTTTTTGTACATTGATTGTTTTTTTTTTTTTATCAATAATTTTATTTTTAACAATAAGACTAAAAAAAAAGAGGAATTAGTCCAGGTCTGGTAACATTTCTGAGGGCCCTAGTAAATTTAAATTTACGTCGTAAAATGAGCATTTTTCTTATGAAAAGGAAAAGTATTTTTTAAAATTATTTTTAATTTCTTTGTCGCAGCTTTCTAATTTTGCACCTTATTAAAAAAAAAAAAAAAAAAGTTATTTTTACTTCGTAAGTTTTTAATAATTTTTAAATTTTGATCATATTTAATGAGAACAAAAAAATTATCTGAGTTTTTAAAAATATCTTTATGGTGCCCATAGTTGCCAAACCTGAACCACGTGTCTAACCACTAAATAAAAAAAAAAAAAAAAAAAAATTTATAAACTAAACAGTTTCAAGGAAAATATAATATATGGAAATTTTAAATCGTATTTTTTTTATTTATTGATTAATTAATTCCCTCAGATGTAAAATTAATTTACTTTTTCGAACCGAATGTTGCGTTAGCATTTTTTAAAAATTTAATCCTTTATTGTTAGTTTTAAAGAGCTTTTTAAAAGCATTTTGATTTTTGAACGTGTTTTTAAAGGTGGGAATATCTCATTAATTAGTAATTTATTATGTTTGAAAGGAAAAAAAGGCGAGTAGGATTTTTAACAAAAATGAACAACCGGTTTTCTTTGGAAGTATATCTTCCATTAGAGAATATTATCAAGCAAAACGGTTACCGTTAAGAAGACTTTCAATGAAGAAGGCATTCATTTACGATACGAAGGAGCTTCCTTCCTCTCCCTCGCAGTCCGCCTTCTGTTTGTTCATATTCGTTTGGTTCAACCAAATTGAAATATTTCTGTTGGACATACATTATTTATCCCTAGTGCCTTAAAAATGACAAATTAACCATTAACTGTCTGTTAAAAAACAAAATTTTAGGATCTAATTCGCAGCTTTTATCATGAAATAATTCAGTTACGTACAAAAGCAAATTAAATTTAGGGAGAAAAAATAATTTATTTTTTTTTGTATCACTTTCGTACGAAGTTATTTGGATGGATGGGGGTTATTTCAATAAAAAAAATGTTTCCATTTTTTAATGTAGTGTAACAAAAAAAAATCACTAAAACAAATGGAGATATTCGTTTGAAAAGTAATAAAATAAATTGATTTTTTAAAAATGCATATTTCTTAATCTTAAAGCAATAAGAAAATCGTCTGAAAAAGAGTGGAAAGAAATACTTCGGCTGAGAAAATATTTTCTGAGTGACCAAAAAAAGGGAATCAGTCAGCCGTGTGGCTGTTCCAGTACCTATTGATTGAATTTGTTTTATTTATTATTTTAATAAAATTTTATTTATTTATTAGTTTTTGCTTTACGAATTCTACGTATTAATTAGTCATGTTAGGCAAACTATACTTTTTTATTAATGGTCCGCTTTTAAATATGTCCTTATTTTATTTAATTTTTTTTTTTACATTTGGATCACCTCATTTGATTTTATGATTTGTTTATATTTGTGCCTTTCTGGCTCTAAAAATATATGTAGTTTATTTCGATCCGCAGGAAGATCAAATAAACCTCGTAGAAACCATTTCGATCTATTTTCTTTTTTTCACGATTGTAGTTGTAGTACGTCGATATTTTAATTTTCCAGTATTAAAAAATAAGTGGGTTTTTTTTTTCTTCACTTTTTAGCCTCATACAGAAATTAAGTAGAATAAAAATAAAATAAATATGACACATTGACAACATCTTGCTTGTGTCGTTGTGTACAAATAAACAAGGTAGGCAAGTTTTATTTTAAAGCGAAAATGTAAAGAGAAATTTGAAGAACATTGAATTGTTGAATATATTTTTAATTTTTTTCATGAAAAAGTGATTTGTCTGAATTAATGGGACGATTTATCGTTATTTACACTACATGCGGAATGAGTGATTTGAATATGAAGCAGGGTAAGCACTTTTCTGAAGTAATGTAAAAAAGGGAGCTTTTCCTACTTTGCAATTTAACGAAGTGGGTTAAGAAGCCTTTTTAGTTTACTAAACCACGTGAAAAATAGTAGGCAACCGGTTTTGTGAGAATGGTTATGCCCTGTTTTGTAAAAATTCAGTCCTTTTTGTGAGCAGCATCTTGAGTGGATTAACAATTCAATATTTGCATGGCAATGTGACAGACGAAGCTGGAGCATGGAATGAAGACCTGAAATTGCTCTCTCTCTCTCTTTCTCTCTCTCTCTCTCTCTCTGCTTCCAGTATTCTGACCTCCAACTGTTAGTTTTGCTTTTTGCATTTTATTTTGTTCTCACTGGTTGGTGAGAATGGAGTGACCTCTTCAGAGCGCAGACTTGAATGATGGTATACAGAGGGCATGCGCTTACCTAGACAGACCACTTAACTCCCACATACCACTCCAGATTTTGTGCCTTAATTTACTTACATAGTCTTTCCGTGTTTGGACATGACTGCAAGGTAGCAGTTAAAATCGGTGTTTTCTCCCCCTATAAGGACTGCCTTCTTGGGCTGATAAGCTTCACCAACTTGAAACAGTTGTTTATGAGGTGCCAAGTGGGTTGGCTTTGCCCTTTCTCTGGTTTGAGCCGGACTTATTGTTATAGGCAATTTGAGATGCATGACAGGGGAGTATTTTATATAGTACGGGCTTGTCTCACACTATCACTCCTGTGGCAATGTAAACTTTTTGAACATATATTGTACATATGTAAACATTGCATACATTGTGTTTTAGAAACTCTCAAAAAATTAACCTTTTTTATATATAATGTTAGATAAACAAAAAACACTAGAATGCAAGACATATGACAAGAGTCATAAACAAATTAAATACATATCAAAATGATTAATAACTGCTGAAAAAGATTGCAGAATGAAAAATATAAGTCAAAATTTAAGCCTAAAATACTTGGAGATTATAAAGTCATGAACCCGTTCTTTCATGGATTCATCCAATTTTTCACTGAGAGGCTTTTTCCTGGCATCATCATATTGCTTTCATTGTTAACTCTTTGCCATATTCTTGATTTCTTCTTTCTTAGCACTCCTTTTCAGTCAATTTTAAGCTTTCTTCCTGCAGCTCCATTTCAATGTATTTCAGCATACTCTGTAACTGTGATATTGCAAAAAAAGAATACTATCAGTAAATCAAGTGAATAAGTTTTCATTGTATGGTCTATTATATTTAAAACAAATGGAAACTTTTTTTTAGTAGAATTAGATTAAAAAAAACTAACAGGAATTTTGATTTTTCCAAGAGAACATAGCTTGCCTCTCAAATTTAATATTTTGTTTAAATTACTTAGATAAAGCATACTTATTATAAATTTATTTATCTTTTATCCTACTATCTTTCTCATGATTCCTAACTATTCAAATTTCTTTAATGCTTTTAAAGAAAATTTTCAAAATTATTAAATGGTAACTTGATGAATTGAGGAAAAATGTTTTCAATTATTCTTTCCTTTCAAAAGATGTATATATATATATATATATATATATATATATATATAACCTGATGTGGTATACCATTTAACTACAGAGGAAGCATCTGATTATCAAAGTCAAATTACTGTTTTAAAAACAGTAATATATATATATATATATATATATAAAAGATTACTTAACTCAATTTTACTCCAACTTCAAAGTTTCCTGGTAAGATTTCTAGTTTTAAATGATATTTCCAATTATATGTGTGTATTTTTAACCATCATAACAAATATTACCTTATTTTTATTTCATAAATCTTTGATTTGTAACAAATGAATTTTTTTTTCAAAAATCCAGTTCTGATTTGTAAGCAACATATTTACTTCATTCAAAATAAGAATGCTCATTGTAGAAAATTAATAGGAAAGAAAGTCATATCTTCAACTTGTTGATAAGAAAAAAACTAATGTAATATTTGGATAATAAAAAATAAGCTATTTTTGTAACTTCTCTTATTTTTTCAAAATTTAAAATTTGGATTATATGAAAAACATTTATTTTATGAAAACAGTAGTTTTAACACAAGCATCAACACTCATATTTTCAGGCAGTGCCATTGTTATATTGATTCTTATTAATCTTGGTTTTGGCATACATATCATTTATATGTATGCTGTAATGAGGTCAGTTTTTCTTAAAGTTTCTAATTTTAAATTGACATAAAACTTACGGTAATGAGGATTATAAAATATTAATTTCCACCAATAAAGATGCAATGCTTATATTGAATGCTATTGTTTTAATTCCATTTGCCTCACTTAGACTCATTGACACACATTTAAAGAATTATATTTTTTCTTTGAAATATTTTTATTGTATCAAGATGGAAAATGAGAACTTAAAATGCAAACCTGCAAAATTATGTATGAAATGTGTTTAGAGATGTGTATGTTAGTGTACGCAATTATGTTTGTAATACTTAAGGCTAAGTGCAGATGTTATTCTGTTTAGTGATTATTAACTACCATAAATTGATTTTAAATTGCTCTTTTTATAGTTCACTATTTAAATATGATATATGTTATTTTATTAGTGATTGTCTTTGTTTGATCAAAATTCTTTCATTAATCCATCTATAATGTTGCATTAAATAAATAATCTGTAACAAATATTTTTATTGTGAATGATTTAAAAAACTTGAATTGTAAACTATTTTTCTGTATGACTTTGTGTTCAAGATTCTATCTAAATGTTTGTTTTAAAAATATTCATTATATTGTCATTGATCTTTAATTTTTGGGTAAAATTAACAAGTATTAAGTTGGTGCAAAAGTAATGGCATTTTTTTAATATTTTTATTTTAAACTTTGTTACTTATTTTGGAACAAACCATGTTATTGTTATATAGCATTTTAAAGTGCAAATTTTGCTCCTTTTATTTATGTTAATTGTTTTTTTTTTCACTTTTGTTTATTTTAGGTTGTCAAAGTGGAAAAAGCAAATCCCAGTGAGTTTATTGTACGAGTTCAGAATGGGATGTAAAACAGCAGAAACTGCTCACGATTGTCAAGGGGACCATCAACAAATGAAGGAGCTTACTGTTGGTTCAAAAAATTTCTTAACTGAGATGACCATCTTGAAGGTGATGAAGATTACAGACATCCTGCTGCACCAAATTGGAAAATCAAAAACTGTTCAACAAACGGGTCCTACGTGAACAGAACAAAAATAAAAAAAATAATAGCCATTAATTATATTTGTGCAACAAAAACAATCTATTCTTGATCACATTGTGATGTGATGAAAAAATGAATTCTGTCCAGTGAATGGCTGTTCTATGCAATGGCTGGACTGAGGTGAAGCATCAGAAGAAGGTTTTGGTCACTGTATGATTGTTATTATCCCTGATAACCTTTTGAATCTTGGCAAAATCATTAATATTGCCAGGAAATTTACAAAAATGCATCCAACATTGGTCAGTCAAAAAGGACCAATCCTTTTCTATGAATTTTCCAGATTCTGCAGAAACTGAACTGTTTGGATTATGAAACTCTAATTCACTCAGCAGACATCTCTAACACATTTTCAAGCAATTCATCAATTTCCAACAACAGATAATCATCAACAATTAAGCAGCTGCTCAAAACACCTTTGAAGAATTCATCAGTTCCAGGACTCCAGAATTCTGTGCTGCCAGAATGGACTTGTTTATTGGCAACAACACGTAGATTTTGATAGTTCTTATTTGATTAATAAATTTTATAATAAAAGTTGATTGTTACAAACCATAATTATTTTTGCACCAACCTAATATATTAAAATGCAAAAGGGTGCTGAAAAGTTTTCAGCTCAACCCACTTCCCTAAATCAGTATTCTGAAATATTAATTTAGCCAAGTGAGTCAGGTTGAGAAATTTTCAATACCCCTTGTATATTGTTTCCTTTTAATTTTTTTCTGTCATAAAACCTTTTTATTCCAGTCAGATTTCTTCAACAGATATTTTCTGTTATTATTAATACTACCTATTTTTATTTTCAGCATTCCCTATCTTGCTTTCACTTTCATATGTATTTTGCATAGATATTGTTAATTTAATGAATGTACTCTGACTCATTTTAAGAATATCTGTATGTAAGTAATTTTTATTGTCATTTATAAAATTGAACAAGAAAAATATCTCTACTATTTCATATTAGTGTTTTTTTGCTTCAAGAAAGGTAAAAGATAAGCTTTGTTTTTCCAGTTTCAGATTTATTATTGTAAAATCTTATGAAAATATTAAGCAGAAAATTTCTGTGATTCATTAAATGTTCTAGTATTGAAGATAACTATGGTGACCCTTGTGATATAAATTCAGAATTGATGTCTTCGTTTTTTGCTTAACAAATTTTAATCAAAATTACTCTTTATCCCTTAGCAACTTAACCACTGCTCAAGGTTTTGTTATATCTTTTATAACTGAATGTATCCATTTTTTAATGTATGTTCTATTAAACGATCTTTTTTACATGGGAAAATGTCTGATTTCTAAAAAATATAGAACGTTGAAAGGAAACCTTCGATTAATGTGACTCTATGCACTCTGGATTTTGGAAATTTAAGGGAGCTAACTCTATTCTTAACCAATCAAATTACATAGCTAATTTTCTTGAAACTTTAATATGTTAAAATATGATAGAAACGGAATTATGAATTAAATGCTAATTTGCGGGCATTTGTAAAACGTCTTTCTTAATTTCAGATCAATATAAGAAAGTGTCATTGCTATGTGACATCAACTTTGAGAGAAACTGATTATTTCTACAGTTATAGAAATAAATTTCCAGACAACTCTACTTTCTAAAAATGAAATTGGGGCTTACAGTTCACCTTAATGTCATTGATAAAAATATTGGAAATAGAAAAGTGTCTAGTTATTTATTTGAAAATATGTTTTAGTATTTTGTTTCATTACTTTTTAAAGTACATATTGATATTGAATAATGGACTAGACTTGACACATTCAAAATTGTTATTGGTAATAGCAGTGGATATCAACCACAAAAGTATAGTGAATATTTGCATTTTATATATATGTGTGTGTGTACTAACCCTACTGTGTTATCTCAAAAATATATTTGTTTTTATTCAAGCAAAGTCTGTGATACTGATTATAAAGTGCATTTTAAATTAAATGACAAGAAAGAAAATTAGAACAGGAAGTAAACAAGAAGGTATCTTTAAAGGCCACAGTATTTTGGTTCAGTTTAAGCATAAAAGAAAATTTTGATTCATCTCTGCAGAAAATACAGCTTAAAGACAACTTCTATAAAAGCTTCTAACTGAATGGGGTTGTAAACTGTGAAATTAAACTAACAATACAATTCCAAAATATTGAGATTTACAAACTATTAAACAGAAAAAGGGGCTTACTGTGTCATTGTCATCAGATATCAATCTTCTAACTTGCATAATAAGAATAAGCCTTTCATGTAAGTGTCAAAATAATTGCTGATGAAATGTACAACATTTTCCAAACATTTGAGTCTTTATAAAGAGAAAATTTAATTGCTTCTATAAATACAGGAGATCCATATTTGATACTGGGAAAAAATATCTTATTGAATAAAACTAATATTTTATTCTACTTAAATATTCTAAAATGGAATTTATTTAAACTTCTCTGTCTTCAAACTATGAGTTTATCAGTATATAAGTTTCAAGTATTTGTAAAAGACAAAGGAACTCCGTCATTGAATAACACAGTGAATGTGATTGTTAAGGTGAGAGATGAAAATGATAATGCTCCATATTTTACATTTCCCCAGTGTTAATCCTTATAATATGGATGTAATATATTATCCACATCATACAAAGAACATCACCCAAATCAAAGCATCAGACAGTGATAAACAAGAGAATGCATTTCTCAAATGTGAAATAATCAGAATCAATAGCAATTCAGTATCAATCAGTACACTGGTTTGTTATCTTCAGCTCAGTGGTAGTCCATTTTTATTAGCCTAGATGACTATATTTGATACTGACCATAAGCAACAAGACAACAGAAATGTTAAACATGTAACATCCACCTGACCTCAGCAATTGTATTTGTAATAGTAAAGATAACCACAATTATTATAGCTTCAATCTCAGTGTGCGTCCTTTGTTGTGATCCTCAGTGTTTCGGTAATGGAAGAGAGATATGTTTGGTAAACCAATCCTAATTGCTGTTCCTACATTGGATACAATATAAAGAATAAAAACTCCATAATTGGAAAGAAAACTCGTACATTCTACTACAAGTATAATCAAGAAGCCTCAGGTAAAATTGCTTTCAATATTTATCATTATTTATATCTCCTGTGTATGTTCTATCAAATATTGATGCATTTTACTGATATGCATTTGTTTTTAGTATTCAGCTTTATATCAAATATTTGCATCTTGGTATTATGGATATTTAATATTTTTATTTATTCATGTTATTTGTTTGTTTTAGCTGTGATTTAATTTAGGTTGATTTTCCTAATACCTTACCTTTTAAGATCCTAAATTTTGTTAAAGAAGCTAAGTTTATTCATAACTGATGCAAGTTTGTTAGAAATTTGATAAATGTATATTTACAGTTTCTTTTGTATATAACATTTTGATGAGTTTAAAACTGAAAATGATTCTAAAATAAATTAGATTTTTGAAGTTATATACTAAGCTAAGAAGCAGTTATTTTGATAATTTTAATTTTTCATGAAATCACATTTTTATTTTTAGCAATTTCAATTTCACTCTCAATATTATTAGAAGTATTTACTTATCTCTCATTTTATTTCCAAAAATAGTTTTAAAAATTTTCATTAAATCTTTACATGATCAAATAATCAAAATTCAGTATAAAGTTGGCATTTTTCAGTTATACATAATTACAATATTGTAACTATTTTCATAACATTTCAGAAGTCAGAGATGAAACCTTTATTTACATCTCTGACTGGCACAAACATTGTGATCTGATGGCTTCATATCCTTAGTAAACTGTGCAAAGATGAAAGCATGCAAGAAAGTTATGGTAACTATTCTCACTTGTTTTTATCAGAAAAAAAACAACTTTTCTTTTAGTAATGCCTTTATTTTCTCTTTACCTTCTGTACTTTATAAGTGTAAAAAATGAATATTTTGTGTGCAGCTAACCATTGTAAATTGGGGAAATTCATTCTTATCTTACCATTGTTTTTTTATTTTTTTTATCATAGCACTAAATGTAAGATTATTTTAATAAAAAGGATTTGAGTCCTACAGAGACTTAGACAATGATGTAAGCATTTGTCTTTCATAAATCTCTCTTTACTTATCTAGTCAAATCATCTATTCATTTTCTGCTTTGTTATTCTGACCCACTAATTGGTTAAAATATTTTTTACATTTAATTTTTATTTTTATTTTATATATGTATAATTTTTTTTTATAAATGTCTCTATATCTGTGTCTATGTAAATTTAAATGATCATTGTTAGCTTGATATATATAAAAAAAAAATCTCTCAGCCTTATTCAGTATGAAAACATAACAGCTCTTTTAAGAATATCCGCCATGATACACATTTCACACAAAGTAGGACTGCTGGTTTCCCACTAACATAAACCACACAAAAGGTGGACACATTGAGATGTAGAATACTTGCAGCAGTTAGGTATTGTTTTTCTCTTGATATACATTCTACTTTTACCTAAATGCCAGTGAATTTTACAACAAAGGTAATTTTGTATTAACATTTTCTATCCTTTTTTTGCTTTTGTTACAAAAAATTAAACAGAAGAAATATTCTGCTAAAATCTATTCACTAGACGCCATAGCTATTGCTACACCAAGTGCTACTTAGGCATGCTTTGTTTACTCTTCAGTTTTTCTCTTGCTAAAATTTCTAGATCTTTTCCTCATTTACTTGATTTTGTATTTCATTTATGTTAGTTTTAACTAGATATTCTCTTTATTATGGTATCAATAACGTTTTTTTGGGAAAATAACTATTTTTTAATAATTTGTGGCAATCAGTTTATTATGTACTAAGAATGTTCATGATTTAAAACCTCTTATTTCACACTGTTTTTGTAGTGCAGGTTTGACATTTCATTTTACAATAAAATCATGACTAATATTTTGTATAAATTATTTTACCAAGTAAGGGTTATTAATATAGAATTCTCAGGGAAAAATCTTTAAAATTAGATTCTGTTGTATTTTATATTTCGTATCTAATATTTTTCACCATAAATAACATTTTTTAAATTTATACTCTAACTGTACTAGTTAGTTTATCTTTCCATTATCATTACCATTATTATAAAAGCCTCAACAAATGATAATTTGTACATGATAATACAAAGTGGTATTATTAGGATGATAGTGTAAACATGAATTATGATTTTAAAAAAATGTCCTGTAAGAAGATACAAAATGGCAGCCATCCTTGTTATACTGTTTTATCGTATTATAGTTATCATAGTTAACATCTTTATATTCATTATTTTCAAAATGATGTAAAGAAATAAAATGTTACATTTATAAAACATTTTATTTGGCATTGATTTTGATATGAAAAAGTATGTGGCACCAAATTTAAACTTGTTGAGTTTTTCACATTGAAAGACATGATTTCTGATTACTGAAAAATTTTATTACAAATTTTTTAATTTTTAAAGTCGGCATATTTGTAATTTTTAAAGTCAATACAAGCTAATATTACATATTTATTTGCCACAGTTATGACATTGTAATTTACCAAGATATTTGAACATTTTAAGATTACTTTTTACTTAAATTGTGTGGATTAACATTTTTATGGTAACTTTTTCAGTGGCTACAGCAATATGTACATTAAAAATGGTTTCAATCAGATCAAATTTAGAAAAATGTCAAAGAATATTTCTTTTATTTTGTAAATGTGATATCTGCATATCTACTGAAAAAAAATAGAATATGTGTTATATCATACAAAAAGTTAAAATATATTTATCTGTGACTTGATATATAATTATTTTATCTAACTGCAGAAGATAAATGTTTCAGTATTTGCAATTAAGCCTCAACTCTGTATTGAGTTAATCTTTAACTAAAGCCATTAAGTAATTTTAAAGATAACCTAATCATTGTATATATTCAAAGGCTGTTGTCAGTTTGTGAAAATATTTAATTGTTATAAAACTGTTTTATAAATCTTTATGATTTATAGATATTGATTGCGTTACAAATTTCATCCAATTTTTATGCTGTATTTTATCTTTCATTTAAATTTTTTTTGTTTAAAAGAATAATCACATTAGTACAAATTTATTACTTCTTACAGACTAGCAAATAACAGATTAGATTAGTATTGCCAACAGTCAAAATATATCAGCTCATTGGAAAATAGCTTCAACCAAAAAAATTTGCCAAAAAATGCTTAAAATAATGGAAAAATAAAAATAGGCCAGTCATTAAGAAAGCTACTTATGTATGTGAAAAGAATAAATTTAACATAAAAATATTGATATTCTTTTACATTATCCACTTAAAGGACTTTTATTCATTTACATTTTCCATAGAAGTTACTGACTATAGAAATATCAATGTAAAAAATCTTTGTTTTGAAATTTCCTTGGTGATTTCAAATTTTTATAATTTTCATAAAATTTTACATAAGGCATAAGTAGAACTTTATTCACTTATTTCATTCATAAATGAAAATTAATATTTTCATTCTCCGAAATGTTTAAAAGAAAATTAAGTTTCTCGTATATTCAGGGGAAATAACTCTTGCTAACAGGTGATTATTCTTAAAAAATACAAAATGAAATAGATTCTCGTTAAGAATTAAAATTTTGCCAATTAAGAAATAATTAATACTTAATTATATGATAATTATTTTATTTACTACTTTTTAAAAATGTAAATAATGGCTTTATTTACTGAAAATATGGGAAAAGATTTACTCAGTATTAAAAGCTAAAATGATTGAAACAGATCTTTATTACATATACCTTTTTGATATTGTTAGTAGTAAATATACAAATTATTTTTCCATGCAATAGAACAGGTTAACATTTTTTGTTGAAATGAAGTATGCAAGTAAAGTTTTGAAATGTGAAAATTATGATTTTACTGTTTTGGGAATAAATGATGAATTTAGGTTAAATTTTTTTTGCTGATCACTCATTACTACAGATATTTTTTCCAATTTCAGAAATCTTGAAAATTCAAAAGTGATTAAAGCAAGTGTTATTGATGAAATAATATATCACTCACATTGTGATGTTTCTGAAAGTATATCTTCTACTGGTGGTTTTGCACATATGTCTATGTGTAGACCTCACATATTATGTGGAAGAAGGCAAGAGTCCAAATACTTATTTGGGTGACATTGCTGCAGATACTCACTTGATGGATGATGTTTCACTTAAAGAACAAAAGGAAATCACATTCAGCCAATTGCAGAAAGGTGTTAGTGGCAATTCTAAATTGTTCCGTGTCTCAAAGAATACAGGAAAACTGTACACTGCCCAAACATTGGATGCTGAATCTCTTTGTACTTACAATGTAGAATGTTTTCAAATGGTTGACATTGCTGTAAAAAAGGCATCAACATTCATTAAGTTATTAGAAATCAAAATTGTAATACAAGATATTAATGATAATCAACCAGAGTTTCCTGAAAAACAGGTTATTTTACAATTTTCAGAGGATGATAGAAAAGGTGCAAAAAGATCAATTCCTAATGCCATTGACAGAGATGTGGACATTCACAACTCTGAAATTATTTACATACTTAAAAAGAAAAAGAATGAACCTTTCACATTGTTTGTTTCCAAAAGTGTTGATGGGACTTCACAACTGGCGATAATTTTGGAAGATAAGCTTGACAGAGAGGCAAAAGAATTGTATGAAATTCAAGTGATGGCTAAGAATAACAAATCACCAGAAAAAGAAAGTATATTGGACATTCTTATATCGGTGAATGATGTAAATGATAATTTTCCTATTTTTTCTCAGAATGTTTACAATGTTTCAATCAAGAACAAACCAGATGCTGCTTTGTCTATTACTACTTTATCCGCAAAAGATTTAGATTTAGGCAAAAATGGTAAAATCTCATACAATTTCAGTCCCAAAACATCAGACATTGCTAAATCTCATTTTGATTTAAACTCTGAAACAGGAGAAATTTTTCTCATGAAAAAATTTACAACAGGGCAAAAACTGAAATATAAGTTGTATGTAAAAGCTTCCGATGGAGGAAATCCTCCATTAAGCTCTCTGGCAATGGTTCAAGTGAATGTGATCAATGAACAAAACAATGCTCCAGTGATTGATGTAAATTTTGTATCTGCATCCAGAGAGAATACAGTTGATATTTCTGAAGATATAAAGGTTGGTAGTTTCATTGCCTATGTGAAGGTTACTGATGAGGATGCTGATCAAAATGGAAAGGTTACTTGTAGTCTTAATCATAATAAGTTTCAACTACAAAGTCTGGATACAAAGAAATATCAAGTAATTGTGAAAAAAACAGTGGATAGAGAGACTGAAGATCACCATGACATTATAATCAGTTGTCAAGATAAAGGAAATCCTCCTCTTGAAAGTGAAAGTAAATTTTCAGTCCAAGTGATGGATGTAAATGATGAAGAACCACAATTTTCTAAACAATCTTTTAAATTCTTCATTGATGAAAACCAAAGATCCAAAATTCCTGTTGGCACCATTAATGCTACAGATCCAGACTTGGGACTTGGAGGTAAATTGTCTTTTTCTCTGTTGACCACCAATAAACAGTTTGTACCATTCAGAATCACTGAAAATGGATTGATCTCTTCAATTATGTCTTTAGATCATGAGTTTCAAGATACTTATAAATTTCAAGTATTTGTAAAAGATAAAGGAACTCCATCATTGAATAACACAGTGAATGTGCTTGTTAAGGTGAGAGATGAAAATGATAATGCTCCATATTTTACATTTCCCAGTGTTAATCCTTATAATATGGATGTAATATATTATCCACATCATACAAAGAACATCACCCAAATCAAGGCATCAGACAGTGATAAACAAGAGAATGCATTTCTCAAATATGAAATAATCAGAGGCAATAGCAAACAAATATTCAACATCAATCAGTACACTGGTTTGTTATCTTCAACTCATGTCCTAAGCCAAAAAGATGCTGGTTCCTATGAACTGGAATTTCTTGTAAAGGACAGTGGTAGCCCAGTTCTATCAGCCAGAACGACTGTATATTTGACGCTGACAATAAGCAACAAGACATCAGAAATGTTAAATGCTGTTAACATAAAGACTGATAATAAGATCCACCTGACTTCAGCAATTATCATTGTATCAGTAGCAGTGACAATAGCTGTGATCATTACAGCTTCAATCTCAGTGTGTATACTTCGTTGTTGTAATCCTCGAAGTATTCCGGTGGCTGAAGGCAGTTATGTGAGTGGCCAGAGACATTTGATAAGTCCTCCTTACCCAGCTAATCCTTGGTCTGATGTTGCTGTTCCTATAACAGATATAGATATGAGAAGAAGGCATCAGCCATCATCATCTCAAACACAACCCCATCCTTATTCAAGTAATCAGCCAATACTATCATCTCCAGCACCAAAACCTCAACCAACACCCGACTCAGTTTCACAGGTATGTTCAAATATTTAACCAATTTGTAAATATTTTTTTTAAAATGCAAACTTATAAATTTTCCTATTAAGGTGGTAAATATTTTGCATATAGTTATATATATTTTTAATCATTTCACCCCAAGCAGGGCAATAAAGCCACTAGGATGCATGGGATTACTGAGTGTTAGAGGATAAGAGAAAAACTATTATTAAGGAGAGAGGACAATAAATGAACAAGAATTAATTAGCCATTTCGATCATAAAATGATGAGACCTTGCTACCAATTCATGTACTATTTCCATTTCATGTTAGCTGAAAACATTAGTCCGAGATGGCACAATAAGTAACTCTCTTGGAGCATAGCATCAGCCATGCTGATGGAAGGTAAAAAGGATTCTCTCAGATGATTAAAAGAGAACAATTTTTTTTTTTTTTGAGGTATTAAAATTTACAAACCACTCCTTACCTTATTTAACAACAGATAGTAGGTCATTTTTGACATCAGCTGCCAATTTGACCTTATTGAACCGGTCAGACTTACTATTAAGACAGGAGTAAATAGTGTCATCAGTATAATTACTGAATTGAGAACTGATGACATCAAGAAGGACATTTATGAAAATTAGAAACAATGTAGTTCCAAGGATAGATCCCTGGGGAACAACTGCATTTATTTAAAAAGATCGAGAAGCACAAGGTAAGTTTTAAAAAAAGAAAATTATGATTAATTCACTTGAAATATTTAGACATACACTTGTTTGTTTTTTTAGATTTTTTGCAGATGATTACCTGGTAGTGATAGAAACAAGAACTACTACAATAGTTTCAAGAGGCTTTTACACACCCTATATGAATGAAAACAATCCAAACACTGATTCAAAAGCTTATTCAGGTGTTGAGAATAGTAGCTCTTCTGGTACTCTTTCCAGTATTGCAAGACAACTTTCATTTTGTGTTTTGATAAAAAACACTGAATCAGTTCAAAAATTCATCCAGAAATACCATAGACTTTCAACTTGTGAATAAGGACCAGTATGTCAAATTCTGTCAAATGCCTTTGAAATATCCAATGCAACAGCCCATGGTTCACCATTTTTATCTAAAGCTTGATAAAGCTTGAGATATTATTAATACCTCAGCATTTGACCTATAGAAACAAAAGCCATATTGCTTATCTGAAAGAAGACTCTGTGTGTGAGATGAATAACCAATTCAAAGTTAATTAAAGCTTCTGGTACTCTGCCAAAAAGAGGTAGAAGGCTAATAGACTGATAGAAGAATCAGATGGTTTGCCTGAGTTCTTAATGATTGAATTTACAGAAGAGGATTTCCAGCAAGCAGGAAAGCAAGAAGCAGCAAGGCATTTATTGTAAAGTTTAGAAAAAACTGGAGGTAGTTCAGGACTATTGCAGAGATACTATCAAATCCACCTGCTTTGTGGATTCAGTTTAGAAATGATAGAAGAAACCATGAACAGTTATATGCATATCACTCTAGAACCTGAGTTCTAAGTGGAAAGTCAAGCAAATACTCTAGATGAGTCAAAGTAGAATTTGAAAAAAAATTTACAAGCAAGATGTTCTGCTTTATTAGTAGATGTTAACACCTCAAATTGAGTGAAGAGAAGATAGAAGACTTAAATTATATTGCATTTACTAAAATATTTTATTCTTAGTCTTGACATTAAGAACACTTATTTTTACATCAATTTTATTGATATATAAATATGTCTATATTGTATTTTATTTCATGTTTGCGTTAACACAAATATAACTTCTCTGAAATATTGGTACTTTTCTCCGTTAGATATATGTTCCAGATGTAGCCTTGTCACCTGGTAGTGACAGAAACAAGAAAATTGCATGTAGAACACAAGATTATTCCTGTAGGAGTTCTCTAGAATCAGCTCACAAGAGACGAGAGTGGAATGATGCAGGCATAGGACAAACTGAAGATGCACAAGGTAAGTTTTAAAAAAGAAAATTATGATTAATTCACTTGAAATATTTAGACATACACTTATTTGTTTTTTTAGATTTTTTGCAAATGATCATTACTTCATTTATTTGAAGATTATACCTTTCAGTTTGAAATTTGGTTCAGTGTTTAATCCTGCATATTATGTAGAGTTTCTGTTATTTTATAATATTTGATTGCTGTATAAATATTTTATATCATAGTTCAATGTATATTGAAATATATCTAATCCATATGTGTACCTATTGCTAAATTTAAAAGCCAAATAAATTTTATTCAAATTAAAATTAGCCAGAGTACAATATAAAAACAGTATGATCTGATTAATTTTATTATTATTATTATTTTTTTCAGATGAGTACCCTTTCCAGTATTGTAATCCTCCTCGATTACAAAATAACCAACAGCAAAATTCAGAGATGAGGCCTCTAGGACAAACTGTCAGCTACCCTAGTGATACTACAATAGTTGCAAGAGGCTTTTACACACCCTATATGAATGAAAACAATCCAAACACTGATTCAAAAGCTTACTCAGGTGTTGAGAATAGTAGCTCTTCTGGTAGACATTTACAATCCAGGAATGTACCAGCAAGTGGTAGCCAGTTGTCTATTAATAGACCATTACCTCCAGTACCTCAGTAAAAACAGTTGCACAAATATTAAAGTATAATTCATTTTTCATAATAGCCAATAAAAGAGAGTAAAAGAAACAAAGAAAATCTTTATAAATGTAAAACTTTTTCGAGATTTACAACTCCACTAAAAATGGTAAAATTTCTTTAAGTGATAAAGTTTAATCTGAATGAGAGTGAAATTGTAAGTTATTCAAATTTCTTATTTCTTTGCCAGTTACTTGATTTTTATTATTTTTAGATATGATATGAAGCAAAATATGAAAATCAAAATAAATACAAATGGTAAGGATATTTTAATTTTTTTATCAAAATATTTATTTATATAATCATATTCATTTGTAAATTTTTCTCTGATTAAATATTAATTGAAATATTCATAAAATATAATTTCTGTCAGTATAAAAGCTATATTTTGATAAATATTAAAAAAATTTCAAATTTATATAATTTTTCCTTTATAATCATTAAAATGGAGTTTTGTGATTATTCATATAAAAATAATAAAGTTAGATTGAAAATTAATATTTTAAGCAATACTGATTTTTTGGAATAAGAGAAGCAGATTACAGTGTGTAAATTATTCTCTTGAATTTTTTAATTTTTAAAATGATTTTTTTCAGATTACATTTTTCCTGATTAGTATTTACATATATATTTATATAAATAGAATAAGAAAGTAAAAATATGAAATTTGTAAATTTTTTAAGTTTTATATTTTCTGTTTACTTGATGAAAGATATCTAGGACAATCTGAAGAAGCGATCGCCATTACAAACACAACACACAAAGTAGGACTACTGGCTTTTCTCATAGGAAACCACACAAAAGGGATATCATCATAAAACAGCAGCTGCAGTCAAGGCTTTCTTTTCCTTTTGACTTACTTTTAATTCTTATTTAGATCTCATATTTTACTTTAAAGGGTAAGTTTGTTTTGCATTTTACTTTATCATAGTTAAATGCATTTTATAATTAAAAACAAAAAGCTTAAATGCAACTTATAGAATGTTTTCTATTGAGATATTCACCAGACGCCATTAACAATGTTAGGCAAAATGCTGCTTGCAAAAATGCTTTGTTTTTCTGTTTATATGAAGCACAATATTTTTTTTGCTGTAATCTTAATTTATTTTATTTATATTTCTGATAAATTATCTTCAGATTTGTTTTTATGCAAAATCATGATATAGTAAAATATTTTCATTTTTATATATTTAAAGCAAATTTTTAAAGATTATTCTCACTTTGAATATATAGAGAGACAAAACATTAAAATGTTTTAAATTCTCATGCAAATTTTGTGATTGCATTTAAAAATAATGATTCTTTTTTATATTGCTGGTTAAGAGAAAATGTGTAGTTATTGTACTCATTTTTGTTTAGATACTTTTAGTTTAGGTAATTTTAATAATAATAATTTTGTTCACTTTTTGTTATCATTAGTTTCAAAGACAACAGCCATTGCTTAAATAACCAGTAATTATATTTTATGTTTATTTTTTTTTTTGCCTAGTATAGATTTTAAATATGTTGTATATTGAATAGTATTTAATGAAAGATGCAAGTGTGAAAACCTTTTCCTTTTCATATATAAGTGTATATATGTGTGCCTATATGTGTATTATATGCAATGGAAAATATTTTAAAGCTGCTTTATTTTATTCTGTTGTTAGTCATAGTTTAGCATAATGCAGAATTTTACAAGTTAATACAATTATAACTTTAATTTTTTCATATTGGTCATAATGTTATTGTTTTGCTAGGTTTCAATCATTACATGCAAACTATACTGATTAATGTAGTTTTAAAAATACTCATTCAAAAATTAAGTATGTATACCAGAGAATATTGCATGCATATATATATATATATATATATATATATATGAGAGATATTTTTATGATGACATCCTCATAGTATATAGTTGTATATCTTTTGGCTTTTTCAGAAGTGATTGCAAGGGGACATTTTTTATAACATTTGTCTTGCTTGATCAGTATTCTTTTAATTTTTGAAAACCATTAGAGAAGACTTTCACTAAAGTTTAATAAATGATTCCACTTTAATATAGTTAAGCTTTTTGCTAAAGCGCTTTATATTATTTACAGTTTTAATATAAAGAAACATTGCATTTTCCATTTTGTTTTATGCAGCACACTTAGGTTATTAAAATAGAAGTTTGGGATGACATCAATGTTCAATTTGAATTTATTCACACATGCACATACACACACACACATTTTTACAATAGAAATTTTGATTACTGTGATGAATAAATGTTACAATCATTTATAGCTTCATGTTTGGCTGAGTTAATAAACCTCAACCAGAAAATGAAAAAGAAAAATAGCTAACACAATATTTTTAAAAATCTGTTTTTCTTTTGAAGTTATTACACCCAAATGAAGAGAACAGTCAACTGAATATTTTGTATTTATCATTGTTAAAACAATAAAACAATGGCTTTTTAAAATATACACTATGAATAATGATAAATTTTAATACCATGGATATGATATTTAAATTTTTATAACACAGGATTATATTTCTAGGTTGAGGAGTTATCATTATTTGCAATATTTACAATTGGACTAATGTACTCATCTTTGTTATTATTATCATAATATGTAAATTATATCCTCTGCCCTTCAGGTATCTGTCAATCTGTGTATCTTCAGATAATTCTGAACTGAACCCTTTATTTAATCTATGGGGATAGTGTTCTTGTTCTGCTGCCCTTTTTGATGATTTCCTCATCTTGTTTTCTTTTTTAGTACTGCTCATTCTGTTTTGACTTAGTCTGAATTTGTACTACCCAACTCAGGAATTGAACTCACAATACTATGCCACTCTGTACACAAAAATTTAATCTTCTAGGCTATTGTCTCACAGCAGTAAGAAAGAGACAAGCATAGCAGCAAAGTAGCAATAGCAGGCAATAAGAACATTGGGTTTAAGGCTCCTAGTTCTAGATTCAGGATTGTCACATGAGACAATATCCTTGAGGATTAAAGCATTGGTTCATAAATTTGGTGGCATAGTAATTGTGAGTTTAATACCAGGGTTGGGTAATACCAACTCAGGCTCGGTGGAAACAGCTAACATAATTGAAAAGAATTAAAAAGAAAGCAAAACTACAACAGAATGAGAATAATCTACCCTTGTAGAGTAAATAAATTTGAAATTCCTTGAAGGTTACCTGGATTAACAAACACTTGTTGAAAGCAGGAAAGCACAACAGCCAAAATATGATAACAAGAAAATGAGGACAACAGTCCAAATGTAAATAATGGCATTATATTATTTAATTTAAGAAAATTATCAAATATTAGATTAATCTGTAGTCATCACGTATAAAATGTTTTTTCTAAATTTTACTCAGATTAATCTTCGAGTTAACCACAAATTAAAAAAAAGAATTTAATAAAATGATAAATTTGTTTTTGATTTTTATACTAATAATCTAGATGTGTATGTATATATGTTTAGAAGCCATAGGAAATACCTTTTGCTGGAAAATAAAACTTGTAATAGAAGTTAAGGACATTTCTTGGATTTTTTTTTAATTACAGTAAGAAATTCAAATTGAAGTTGAAAGATAAGGTCTACTCAAATTTTGATGATTGATATTTCATATAACTTCAAGAATTTTTATATGTATGTGGTATTTATGTTATTGTAATGAGTTTTATATGATCATTGATATATGTAAGTTTTTGATAATTCAACTTCTTTTTTATCTTCAACAAAATATCATCTTTTCAGGAGCTAATATGAAATAGTGACATTAAACTTTGTTTACATTTGTTTCATATGCACTTTTCAATTGAAACTTCATTGTGACTGTTAATATTTAAGGGGAGTTAACTCTGATTTTTGTCACTATCAAGCGGATGAAAAAAAAGAAAAAAAAGGCATTTTTTTTTTTTTTTTATTAAAAAACGTTTTTATAATTTACGAATTAATGATTCTTTAGATTTTATTTACATCCTTGTCTTTCTTTCCTCATTGTATTAATGGAAATAATATAATTTTTTGAATAAAATAGTTTGTTTTGATGAATTTAATTTGATATATTGCTCACTTAGTAAAACATCAACGTCTCAGAGTTGTTCATCCCAACAGTTGTTTCTGCAAAAATTTATATTGTGGGCATTTTTCTCTGACTATATGTAATATGAGGTTTAAACCTATGAAACATAGTGCTATAATAACAGCTTATTATTGAACTTAAAAGTACTGAGATTTAAAGTATTGATTTATTAAAGAATCATAAAACATTGGATAAATCATGCCCAAAATTTAAATTTCATCTTTTATTCTGGTTTCAGATCCTGTTTGTGACATAAGATAAAAATTCATTGAGCTGGGATTACTAAATGTACAAAAACTTTTTTCACAGAAGATATGTTGGGAGAAATATGTGTGTTCATATGTGTGTTTATGCTTCAAAAATGTCAATGTATAGATCTCACCTATTATGTGGAGGAAGGAAAAAGTCCTCATACTTACCTGGGAGATATTGCTACTGACTCAAATGTGATTGACAGTGTACCATTTGAAGATCAAAATGAAGTAACATTCAGTTTATTAACACAAGGAGTGACAGGCACTTCTTTATTTCATGTATCTAAAGAAAGTGGCAAATTGTACACAGCCCAAACCCTTGATGCTGAGGCTCTATGTTCATACAATGCAGAATGTTTTCAAATGGTTGATATTGCTGTGAAAAAATTGACAACTGTTATTAAATTATTAGAAGTCAAAGTCATCATTCAAGACATTAATGATCATCAACCAGAATTCCCTGAAAAACATGTTGATATAGAGTTTGAAGAAGGAGATATAATGGGAACAAAAATATCAATACCAAATGCTGTTGACAGAGATGTAAATTTTCTAAACTCAGAAATTATTTATGAACTCAACAAGGATAATGATGAACCTTTTATTTTACATGTTTCCAAAAGTGTTGATGGAACCTCACAGCTTGCAATTATTTTGAAAGGCAAACTTGATAGAGAAACTAAAGATAAATATAAAATTCAAATAGTAGCAAAAAATAAACAACCCCCAATTAAAGAAAGCATACTTGAGGTTTACATAGCTGTAAGTGATGTGAATGATAACTCTCCAATCTTTTCTCAAAGTGTCTACAACATTTCAATAAAAAACAAACCAGATCCTTCATTGCCTGTTACAACTTTATCTGTCAAAGATTTAGATTTAGGCAAAAATGGGAAAATTACATTCAATTTTAGTCCCAAAACATCAGACATTGCAAAAGCTCATTTTGATTTAAACCCAGAAACAGGAGAAATTTTTCTTGTGAAGAAATTCACCACTGGTCAGAAACTGAAGTATAAGCTGTATGTAAAAGCTTCTGATGGAGGAAATCCTCCATTGAGTTCTCTGGCAATGGTTCAAGTGGATGTGATCAATGAACAAAACAATGCTCCAACTATAAAAGTGACATTTTTTTCTTCATCTACTGAGAACACAGTTGATATCTCTGAAGATATTAAAGTAGGCAGTTTTATTGCATATGTGAAAGTCACTGATCCTGATTCTGGGCAGAATGGAGATATTAGCTGCAAATTGAATCATGATAAATTTCAACTACAAAGTCTGGATACAAAGAAATACCAAGTGATTGTTAAAAAGCCATTGGATAGAGAAACTGAAGATCACCATGATATTATTGTTCATTGCAAGGATAAGGGATCTCCTGCTTTGGAAAGTGAGAAAAGATTTTCTGTTAAAGTAATGGACGTGAATGATGAAGAGCCACAATTTTCTCAGAAAACATTTCGATTTAAGATCAATGAAAATCAAAAGTCTAGAGTTCATGTTGGATCAATCAATGCCACAGATCCAGACTTGGGAACTGGAGGTAAATTATCTTATTCCTTGTTGCCAAGTAATAAACAATTTTTACCTTTCAAAATAACAGATAGTGGCTTGATTTCAACAATTATGTCACTGGATCATGAATTTCAAGATCTTTATGAGTTTCATGTGTTAGTGAAAGATAATGGGAAGCCATCATTAAATGCTTCAGTTAATGTTGTTGTTGAGATCAATGATAAAAATGATAATGCTCCATATTTCACTTTTCCCAGTGTTAATCCTTATAATGTTGATGTTGTCTACTATCCTCATCATTCGAAGAACATCACTCAAATCAAAGCCTCCGATAGTGATAGCCAAGAGAATGCATTTCTCAAATATGAAATAATCAGAGGCAATAGCAAACAAATATTCAACATCAATCAGTACACTGGTTTGTTATCTTCAACTCATGTCCTAAGCCAAAAAGATGCTGGTTCCTATGAACTGGAATTTCTTGTAAAGGACAGTGGTAGCCCAGTTCTATCAGCCAGAACGACTGTATACTTGACACTGACTGTAAGCAACAAGACAGAAATGTTAAATGCTGTTAACATAAAGACTGATAATAAGATCCACCTGACTTCAGCAATTATCATTGTATCAGTAGCAGTGACAATTGCTGTGATCATTACAGCTTCAATCTCAGTGTGTATCCTTCGTTGTTGTAATCCTCGAAGTGTTCCAGTGGCAGAAGCTAGATATGTAAGTGGCCAGAGACATTTGATAAGTCCTCCTCATCCGGCCAATCCTTGGTCTGATGTTGCTGTTCCTACATCAAGTGCAGATATGAGAAGAGGCAATCAGCCACCAACACCTCGATTGCAATCCCATCCATACTCAAGTCCTCAACAAATGCTGTCATCACCAGCACCAGCTCCAGACTCTGTTTCACAGGTAAATTTTTTAAGCATTTTATACTGTCTATTTTATTTTTATTTTTGATGTTCATGTTTACAATTTTTCATGAAATCTGATTCATTTAATTTTTTTATTCTTTCATTTACATTATGAGACTTTATACAGAACAATTATAATATCAGTAAATAGTGTGCATCAATATTTTCATGTTGCACATTTTAAAGTAAGAATATTGATATTTTAAGAAAATCTATATATATTTCTATACATGTTAGTTTTACTTTTCTCTATTCAATGTAATTGTAGAATTATTTATGTCTTTGTACATTCTTTTAGATGTATGTTCAAGACATTGTGTTGCCATCTGGCACTGACAGGAACTTCAAAATTACCAGAACACAAGACTATTCCAGTAGAGGTTCTGTGAAATCTTCTCGTAATGAAAATCAACAAGGCTACAGTGAACAAAACACAAGTCGAACTGATGATATATCAGGTTTGTAATGAGAAATGAATTTTTTTTTAATTCTCTTATCAAAACAACAAAATATATTTTATTTAAAACCTGCTCTTTTCTCTACAGTCAGAAATAAATATATTAGAGAGATAAATTTCATTTTAACCTAAATTTTAATATCTAATATAGTCAGTTTCTATAAGAATTAAGTGCCAGATATCTTTCAGATATATGTAGAAACCGGTAATTATTAGAATATGTTTACTATGTTATTAATCTCATGTTATGCATGCCAACTTTGCATGAAATTTACTCAACATAAAAACATTGAAAAAATAATTGTTCAAAATATTTACAAATATTTATGCAAGTGGTTGTTTTATTTTATTTTTCATTTATATAAAGTCAAGAGACCTTGGATGAGATGATTTTAATTTGTTTTTATATTTTTCAGATGTATATCCTTCCCAATATTGTAATTCTTCCCCTTCACAAAGTGCACAACAGCAAATGACAGGCATACGGCCCTTGGGACAGACTGTCAGTTACCCGAGTGATACTACAATAGTAGCTAGGGGCTTTTACACACCCTACATGAATGAAAACAGTCATCATACAGATACCAATAGTAGTAATTCTCCTAATAGACATTTACAATCCAGGAACATACCTGCAAGTGGGAGTCAAACTTCCATCAACAGACCACTTCCTCCTGTACCTCATTAAGAATGATTTGCTCAGATATTGCTAGTAAATTAATTTACTTCATTTGAGTAAATGAGAAAGAGATAAAAAG
>OZ010575.1:64790855-65208355 GCA_963932145.1 Acanthosepion lycidas
AATTGGTATTTATTTTTATTTGTAAATGTTAGTTTTAGTTATTGAATGGAAATTTGATATAATATTTACACGTGTACATTTTATGTATTAATTCAATACTGCCATGCAAACAAGAAAAAATTACTGAAATAATTTTTTTAGTAAGTTAACTCTTTAAAATTGAGAATTAATATTTATGGTATTTATTAATATCTAATATTTATTAAGAGATTGAATATTAACATTTATTTCATCTCACCTGCATAGAATGTATTAAATAAATATCATTATTTCCTTTCTAATTAAGAACATGATATTTTTTTATTTTATATTTTAAAGCCATTTTAGTTTGCTCTATAATATTATAAATGTAATTTTAGGATGAATTTTGGAACAAAATATGACATAAGTCTTTTACTTTTAGAGCTTTACACAATCATGAAAGGCATGTGGTAAATTTTGACAAAACAGCAGCCATTGTACACACAGCATACAAAGTAGAACTGCTAGCTTTAATCTCACATGAGCTACACAAAAGAAACACCTATGAATACTGTTATATTGTAGCAGCTGCAACAGAAAAGTCATTCTACAGGATGCAAAATTTATTTTTATAAAAATTCCATTTAGGAAATTTTATATTAAGGTAAGTTTATTTCAAAATATTACTTTTTATTTTTTTAATACCCAAACTTGATTAATTGAGGTCTGTTCTGACTGAAGATATTCACTAGACGCCATTGCCATTGTTAATCCAAACATTACTTGAAAATGCTTTGTTTAGGAGCTTTTCCTTTTTATCTTGATAATACATCTTATATTCTTATCCCATGGATTACTAAAAATTATAAATTTTTTATCATTTTAAATATATTTTTCTGTCACTTTTATGTTATACTAAAACTGATGAAATTATATGCTCTATATCAATGTGTAGGTACCAGGTCTATACTACATAATATCCGAGGAAATATTTTTTCATTTGTTATATTTTCATTGTGAATTTAAATGAATGAAAATTAGCTCTTCATTCATTCATTCATTTATTTAATTTTGATATCTTAATTATATTACTTATACAAACTGTTTTATGAAAAAATATTTTTATTTGTCCTTAGCAATAACAGATTCTTTTTACAAATATTTATCTTTACATTCAGGCTTTGACCATTTTCCATCTCAAAGAACACATTTTAATTTTATTTTTCTGTTAAAATGCTGTTGTAGAATTTTTTTGTAAGATTCCTCTGTTTTTGGATAATTAGTAATTTAGCAAATTACACTTCTAACATATTTCATTACATAATGTATTTTTGGTATATAGAAATTATATATTTGCTGATATTTAAGGAAGCAAACTGTTTTTTGGGTTTTTTTTTGTTTTGTTTCAGTTTTTATTCTTGAATTTTTAATCTTATTTGATAAAAAATGTTTTCAAAAATACTTTTATGATATCAATTCTTAATATATTGAAATGTGATATTTATCATCAGTCAGGATTTATAAATCTCCTCTACATTAGACAAAGCAAATTTTATTTTTGCTATATTCTTGTTACTGTTGGGAGAATTTACTGTTTAATGAATAAAAAGTAAGAATATTTGATACTGTAATGTTAAGAATATTTATAAGAATATCAATTTTATAAGTTTATTTTTTTTTTCTCTTAATATATAATTTAAATGAATATAAATTGAAAAATAAAAGATAAATTTAATAAAGAAATAAACATATTGCATTATGATGAAAAAATTTGGTAATCTTTAACCTTCTTGCCCACAAAAAAGAAAACAGTGTCAGGAGGATGGTTTTTCCTTTGATGTCTCTATTTTTTAAACTACCTTTACTTGTCAGTATTTATTGTTTTAAAAAGTAATGATTAGAATTTTAATAAAACCTAAACATAATGCAGTAAATTGAATTTAGACATTCTTTGTTCTTGAGAATTTACAACAAAAATATTAAACATTATATATTAGATTGTTTATTTATAATGATAATTTTATATTTACAACATTTTAAAATCTAATACAATTGTATTAAAACTAATGTAGTATTTATTATTTACCAATTTATAAAGAAATAAATATGAAAAAAAATTTTTATTCATAAATTTATAAATATTTACTGAATTATTAAAATATGTTGACCAACTGTAAGGAAATCCTTATTATTTACCATTTTATAAAGTTTGAATTAATTAGCAATTAGCTGATGCTTTACCAACTATTACAATAAACAATCTAGTAAATAGTGTTTATTTTTGTTGTCAATTCTAAAGAACAAGGAAATGTATAAATTCAATTTCATATGTTCAGGTTTTATTCAAATTCTGATCATCTCTTTTTAAAACAATAAACATTGCCTAGAAATGAAGGTTGTTAAAATAGCAGTCTCAATAGAAAAACTATCCTTGACAACTTTTTTTGGGGGAGTATAAAGGTTAAAGTTTGCCAAAATTTCCTCTGGGGATATGATAAGCCACATGCATGTACTGTTGATAAATTGATATTTAATAGGAATTTATTAATTCCATATTATTTCACAGATGTAAAGTGAGCATCAGTTAATATAGCCAAATAGACTATGAGAAACATTGCTAACAAAATTAATATGCTCTAACAAATTAAATGTCTAGAGATACATTCTTAGCAGTCATAACATCTTGCTGAAATAAGAGAGGAAGACAGAAATAAAAGATAGCAGTTAAATGTATAGAGAACTACTTGGATTGTGAGTTATCCTTCAATTGTAAAGGTGTTCTAAGTATATGAGGGATGAAGAAGAAATAACAATAGAAAAAATATTTTAAAATGTTTATTTCTAGAGTAAATTATTTCATTGGAACATGACAACATTAAATAGGTACATCTATTTTCAAACAATATTTAATGATCTAAACAATTCAATAATATGATGCTTATCAACATTTAGCATGCATACTGTTAGCAGATTTTGAAATTTTTTTTACTTGTTCTGGTATTGAATATATCAAATTTGCTATTTTCTATTGTGGGATATTCAAACCAGGCAGCATTAAAAACACAAAGCAGGTCTTTTTGTAGAATTGTTTCTGGACATTTTCTAAAATTCATGATTTAAAATGTTAAAATGTTCAATAATTCCATGTAGCCATGAGAGTGACATAATACATTTTTGGATCTGCCACTGTCAGATCATTTTGCTATATGACATGGAACTCCAGTCACTCTGAAAAGAGTGCAGTTTTTGTCTAAATAGCTGTCAGTGAATATTAGAAGTTACTAATGCAGAACAGATAGCTATTTTCTGAACTGATATTTCCCACATGCCTCTGAAGTTTTACACAGCCAGTGGTTCCATTTCTGCCACATTTGCTAAGGAGATGCAAATGGATGGAAGAAAAATTCTTGGTTAGTTAGTCTTCAGGCCCATACTGAAAATTGATCAAATGAAGACTTGTTTGCTAATAGCATGCAAAGGATTATTCATCATTTCAGCTATTTTGTGTTATCTGCTGAATATTGACTGATTTAATATGTGACCAATCTTCTAGCTTTTCTCTCATAATAAACCATTTGATGAATATACTGTACTGCAATTCTTGGGTTGATTTGGATACACTGCTACTGCTAGCACTTTGGGATAAGAATTTTGGATCATGCAATCTATAATTGAAACTAGAATTTCTAATGTTGATGCTTTTTTAGGCTGAGTCATTCCATTCATAATCACAAAACAAATTAGCATTTTTTGTGTGTCTATATTTAGGAGTACTGGGAAACAAATGGATTAATTAATTTCTTTCAGTTTCTTTAGTTGTGTTCAAAATTTATCAGAAATAAAATAAAAATAGGGCACAAGTAAGTGAATGTTATCAAAATTATATAAATGACATTAGTATCATCTCTAGTGTGTTACTATTTTTAAAGAGTAACATTGTTCCCAATTATTTAATTTATACTGTATTTGATGGTATTTGCATTTAATATTACATTATTATAGAGTTAGGTTAGTTATAAATACTGATACTGGTGTGTGGGTATTAGCCTAAATATTAACTTTACATATAAGATCCAGATGATTTTTTTAGACTCATTTTTTTTTTCAGATATAAAGAGGGGTTTTATTAAATACGGTATATTTAAACTATATGACTTATTTTTAGAAGTTTTTTCTTTGAAAAACTATATTAGATTGTTTTTTTAATAGTATCATTTTATGCCTGAAAACATTTTTGCATACTCATGATTCTAAATTTATTAGTGAAAATTTGCCTTTTATCATTTCATCTGATGTATAATTGTGTGAAAAATAAAATGCAAAATTAATTTTTTTCAAGTTGTGTGAATATTTTATATTATAAATAAGCACATGGCCAAATTGCAAAGTTTAACAGTTTAAATAATTTTCATTTTGGTCTGAAATGTATTTATTCTATAAACTCATTGGAAATATAATTTACAACTTGTAAGATTTTCTCAGTTTTCTATTTTTATTATATCATACTTTTTATTAATATTATGTCAAATTCAAGATAAAGAAACAAAAACACATTCATACACTACAATATTCTCTGGTATCTTACACTGGGATTTAAAAGACATTTAATTTCATTTGGAATTTTGCTTTAGCATTACTTTTATGCTACAGTTTTAGCTATAATTTTGTATAAAATGACTACTAAAAAATTGAAGTTTAAATAATCTTCTTAAAAAGAGGTATTGTATTTATTAAAATTTCAAAAAACCTTTACAGAAATTAAACATTTGTATTTGAATTGACAAATATTCCACATAGTTGAATGATTAAGGGGAGTTAACTCTATCTATTTTCATTTTTATTGTTTTTTGCTGTTAGAAGAAAGTAAATTTAAAATTGCTTCCTGTTCACATTAGAGTAATATAAGAGAAATACAAAATTTTCCATTTTGAAATAATATATATACATATTTTAAATGAATTCTTTCATCAAACATTATTTCTAAAACTATAAGCGTTACCTTTAGTGTTAGTGGGTACATGTGTTTGAGTTGCAATCCCCATTTTCTTTTTTTTCTTCTTAAATTTTCTAAAACAGTGACATTAGTAACACCTGGCCTAGATAAGTTCTAATAAAGAAAGATTTGCCTTTCAATGTTCAGACATGCATACCCACTAAAAAACGTTTATAGTAATTATAAAAAAAACCTTGTACATTATCTATAAAACAGAATTTAAGTTGTAATTTCTGTTCTTTTGAGAAGTTTCTTTTAAGATGAATTTTTTCTTCACTTTTTAGATGTCATTCTGAAAAAATCTTCCTTCGTCCAGATATGTTAATACAAATATACTTATTAGTTTTGGTCCTACAAGGTCAGGAGTGCACTGATCTCACATATTATGTGGAGGAGGGAAAAAGTCCTCATACTTACTTGGGAGATATTGCTGCTGACTTAAATCTGATTGATCGCGTACCATCTGAAGAACAAAATGAAGTAACATTCAGTTTATTGACACAAGGAGTAACAGGCACTTCTTTATTTCATGTATCTAAAGAAAGTGGCAAATTGTACACAGCCCAAACCCTTGATGCCGAGTCTCTATGTACATACAATGCAGAATGTTTTCAAATGGTTGATATTGCTGTGAAAAAGTTGACAACTGTAATAAAGTTATTAGAAGTCAAAGTCATCATTCAAGACATTAATGATCACCAACCAGAATTTCCTGAAAAACAAGTCAACATTAAATTTTTAGAGAGTGATATTATGGGAACAAAAATATCAATACCAAATGCTATTGACAGAGATGTGGATATTTTAAACTCTGAAATTATTTATGAATTCAAAAGAGCAGCATATGAACCTTTTACTTTACATGTTTCCAAAAGTGTTGATGGAACCTCACAGCTTGCAATTATTTTGAAAGGCAAACTTGATAGAGAAACTAAAGATAAATATAAAATTCAAATAGTAGCAAAAAATAAACAAGCCCCAATTAAAGAAAGCATCCTTGAGGTTTACATAGCTGTAAGTGATGTGAATGATAACTCTCCAATCTTTTCTCAAAGTGTCTACAACATTTCAATAAAAAACAAACCAGATCCTTCATTGCCTGTTACAACTTTATCTGTCAAAGATTTAGATTTAGGCAAAAATGGGAAAATTACATTCAATTTTAGTCCCAAAACATCAGACATTGCAAAAGCTCATTTTGATTTAAACCCAGAAACAGGAGAAATTTTTCTTGTGAAGAAATTCACCACTGGTCAGAAACTGAAGTATAAGCTGTATGTAAAAGCTTCTGATGGAGGAAATCCTCCATTGAGTTCTCTGGCAATGGTTCAAGTGAATGTGATCAATGAACAAAACAATGCTCCAACAATAAAAGTGACATTTTTCTCTTCATCTACTGAGAACACAGTTGATATCTCTGAAGATATTAAAGTAGGCAGTTTTATTGCATATGTGAAAGTCACTGATCCTGATTCTGGGCAGAATGGAGATATTAGCTGCAAATTGAATCATGATAAATTTCAACTACAAAGTCTGGATACAAAGAAATACCAAGTGATTGTTAAAAAGCCATTGGATAGAGAAACTGAAGATCACCATGATATTATTGTTCATTGCAAGGATAAGGGATCTCCTGCTTTGGAAAGTGAGAAAAGATTTTCTGTTAAAGTAATGGATGTGAATGATGAAGAGCCACAATTTTCTCAGAAAACATTTCGATTTAAGATCAATGAAAATCAAAAGTCTAGAGTTCATGTTGGATCAATCAATGCCACAGATCCAGACTTGGGAGTTGGAGGTAAATTATCTTATTCCTTGTTGCCAAGTAATAAACAATTTTTACCTTTCAAAATAACAGATAGTGGCTTGATTTCAACAATTATGTCACTGGATCATGAATTTCAAGATCTTTATGAGTTTCATGTGTTAGTGAAAGATAATGGGAAGCCATCATTAAATGCTTCAGTTAATGTTGTTGTTGAGATCATTGATAAAAATGATAATGCTCCATATTTCACTTTTCCCAGTGTTAATCCTTATAATGTTGATGTTGTCTACTATCCTCATCATTCAAAGAACATCACTCAAATCAAAGCATCAGATAGTGATAGCCAAGAGAATGCATTTCTCAAATATGAAATAATCAGAGGCAATAGCAAACAAATATTCAACATCAATCAGTACACTGGTTTGTTATCTTCAACTCATGTCCTAAGCCAAAAAGATGCTGGTTCCTATGAACTGGAATTTCTTGTAAAGGACAGTGGTAGCCCAGTTCTATCAGCCAGAACTACTGTATACTTGACATTGACTGTAAGCAACAAGACAGAAATGTTAAATGCTGTTAACATAAAGACTGATAATAAGATCCACCTAACTTCAGCAATTATCATTGTATCAGTAGCAGTGACAATAGCTGTGATCATTACAGCTTCAATCTCAGTGTGTATCCTTCGTTGTTGTAATCCTCGAAGTATTCCAGTGGCTGAAGGCAGTTATGTGAGTGGCCAAAGACATTTGATAAGTCCTCCTTACCCAGCCAATCCTTGGTCTGATGTTGCAGTTCCAACTGCAAATACAGATATGAGAAGAACCAGTCAGCCCCCAACGCCTCGATTGGAATCTCATCCTTACTCACGCAATCAACAAATCAGCAATCACCAAGCACTGTCATCTCCACCACCAAATTCTCAACCTGCTTCTGACACAATCTCACAGGTAATTTTTCACAGTGACTTTATTTTGAAGAATTGTGTTCAAGTTTTATTTTATATGAAGATCTGTATTTCATTAATGAATTAAGTTTTTTTTAAACATCTCTTTTTGTTTATTCATAGAAACTATTATTCTCTCCTTTCCCCTTTGGGTATTAAAGAATAATTTATATAGTCATGGATGTTAGCCTTAATCAGTTAAATAGTGTAATCAGTATCTATTCTTAATCATATTATCATCATTATATTTCACCAGTTAACCTATTATTTTTTCTTAGTTTAGATAGGAGGCATGGTAGAGTAATGTATAGTGGTTCAGATTGAGGAATCTGAGAGCTGAATTGGAATTCCAGTCAAATCCATTACATTCACTTATGTGCTAATACCCTTGGGAAAGGTATGAATCCTCTTCTACTCCCCCAGCTATGGATAAATAACAGGATAGACTGGGTTCTTTCGCCTTGGATGGCAACTGCTCTAGGAGAAGGACAACTCTGAATTCAAAACCTGATCCTCCAGGTTTGTGCAGTAGGCTAACAACCTACTCACTTAAAAAAAACTAGTTGTTACAGAAACTGCAACAATATCTTGCGGCCTCATGTTCCTCAAGGGATTTAAAGCATAATATATTTTACCAGTTAACCCATTATTTTTTCTTAGTTTAATTCTGCCTTATGTGTATTTAGATTATATGCATTTCAGTTTTAGAAAAGAGAAATGTTTATTTTTAATGTCTTTTTTGAAATGTTCTTGGATTTTATTCTCATCAGATGTACATTCAGGACATAGCCTTTCCTTCCAGTAGAAATAGAGACAAAAGGATGCAAGACTATTCCAATAAAAGTTCTCTCAAGTCTATGCACAGTGGTAGTGGTAAAAGCTGGAGTGAATTAAACACAGCACAAGAAAATGTGTCAGGTAAGTGATATAATGCAAATGATGCTTATTGACATCTGTATCGAAAAATATCCACCTTCTGTATGTACTGAAGTAAAACATATTTCAGTGGAGATTCTTGGAAGCTTAGAGTTTGGAAATATTTTTGAGAGATCAGAGATGTGCCTTATTGTGCGTAATTGTAAATTATAATACAAAAAGGATAATGGTTTAGATATAATTGGTAAAAATGTGTTGATAATTGTGAAAAAATACAAAAAATTGCTTTCATTTTGAATAGATCTAATAGACTTTGCATTGGGGATTTAAAAATGAAATAATTATAAATGCTAGTATTATTTATATGAAAAAAATGAAACTTTTTGCAGGATTTGAAATATAACCCTGATTAATTTGATGTGACTTACTATTTTTCAGATGCTTATCCTTCTCAGTATTGTAATCCTCCTCTTTCACAAAATGCCCAGCAACATACAACAGAGATGCGGCCCTTGGGGCAAACTGTTAACTACCCCAGTGACACCACAATTGTAGCCAGAGGCTTTTATACACCCTATATGAATGAAAACAGTCCCCACACAGATTCAAAGTCATACTCATGTGTTGACAGTAATAGTTCATCTAATAAACATATACAGTCTAGGAATGTATCTGCAAGTGGTAATCAGACTTCTGTCAGTAGACCACTTCCTCCTGTACCTCAATAAATATATATATATATATATATATATATATATATATATATATATACACTTACATGCAAACAGTTATAAAAATATTGATTATATCTTATGTATTTACATATTTTAAAGGATATTTAATAATGCTAAAACTATAAGGAGCAAATCACAGTGATTAAACTGTTTATTTCTAAAGTTTTTCAGATATATTTCTAAATATAAAATAATTTTGAAATAATTTTGAAATAATTCTCATTAATTGAAATCAAAGCAGTTTTATTACTTGGTAATTCATTTAATAATTGAAATTTTAAAAATAGTGTATATTATGTCCATGTGTTTTAAGGAAAAAAAAAAATCATATATTTTTGTCTTTTTGCCAAATATAATGATTTTTGCAAATATTTTTTCTTTACTTGTATGAAAAATAACAACTAAAAATAAATTGATTACAAAAATTAAATACCTTTTAAAACATGCATTCTCTAGTTATAATTTTGAATGAAGAAATAATGTATAAATTTTATTTGCCCAAGCAATTAAGTTTGCACTGTCTGTATAACTGTTAATGTTATTCATATTGCACATACTTTATGGAGAAGGAAATAGTGTAATAGAAAAGTAACTGCATTTGCTTCTTATTTTTAACAGAAGGTATTTTACTAAATTTCTTTTTACCTCTGTTATGGAGAAAAATGTAGAAACAAATGTAAATTTAAAACATCAGAATTTAAAATATTCTTGTTACCACTTCCGAAAAAATGACAAATGAGCAATTTTATCACAGCAGCAGCCATTACTCAGACAACACCAAAAGTAGGACTGCTAGCTTTCCTCTCACATGAACAACACAAAGAAATCACTGAGATGTTATACAATAGCAGCTGCAGCAAGAACTTTTTTTCTGTGGATTTACTTTCCCTTTTCTACTTAGACATCTATAAATTTTATTTCAAAGGTAAGCTTATTCTAAAATATTTCATCTAATTTGTTTCAGATACTATAGTTTGTGAGATTCACATAAAGGAAGAAAAATTACTGGTCAAATCGACCAGTAATTTTTGTCATACGCCATTGTTGTTAAGAGGTTCCATATCAAAAGTCATTGTTTGATAACTAGTCTTTCCAGTTATTTCCTTTCTTGTTTTTAGCAGTGATTAACTGAAAAATCACTCTCTTAAAAATGATAGATTTAAAGAATTCATCAATATGCTATATCTTAGAAACTGATTTGTCATGATGTGTTCTTGACATCCATATCTATTAAGCATATGTATATATTTATATTGAAGACTTTAATTTTCATGTTTAATATTTTAAAATCTTAGTCAATATTACAATATTTTAAACGTTATTATTTTGATAACCTCAGTAATCTGTGTTTTTTTATGAAGTTTAAAATAGTATACATTTCACTTTTAACCAGTATAACCAGTTAAAAAGAAAGTACTTTTCTGACGTAAACATTTTCTTGCACAGATTTCTGTCTGAAAAAAAACATAGGCATCACAAATGTAGTCTATAATTATTGTTTTGTTAAAAGATTATTCTAAGACATTATTGTACTTTATCCTATTTTAATTGTAATTTTTAAATATGTTCGAAAAATATCTCTATAATGAGAATGATTTTGATGCCCACATTAATATAAATGCATGTTTATTAATATATGTGTACAAATTTTATGATATATAAATAACTTATAATCTACATTTATAAAATGTTTTTTATAACAATATCTGGTATGTAGCTACATCCATAATGGGATAATTTTTTATTCTGCTTCTTTCATTTTATATATATATATATATATAAAACAATTAAAATAGTTATCAGTAAATGTGATACTATTTTCAAAAGATGATAAATGGACAAGAGCAATGTTTCCATAATATGTGTGTGTGTGTGAGAGAGAGAGAGAGGATGGATCAGTGAGTCTATAACTTGTCATTAGCTGAATTTTGATCTTTTGATGTTAATCTTGGTTATATCTGATTAATAGAGAAGCAGTGGGCCATTAACAACCAAAAAGAGTATGTTGAAAAATAAATATTTGTTGCATAAAATAAATGTTTCTTTTTCATCTATAGAGTATATATATATATATATATATAGTATTTATTAAAAAATTATAACATGAGCATGTTATATCATTGCTACAAAAATAGCCATTTTGTTTCAACACTTCTGGTGTATTGTTAAGTGATGGTGTTGATTTCAGAATTGATTTATTAATATACTCTATAGATGAAAAGGAAACATTTATTTTATGCAACAAATATTTATTTTTCAACATACTCTTCTTGGTTGTTAATGACCCACTGCTTCTCTATTAATCAGATATAACCAAGATTAACATCAAAAGATAAAAATTCAGCTAATGACAAGTTATAGACTCACTGATCCATCCTCTCTCTCTCTCTCTCTCTCTCTCACTCACACACACACACACATATTATGGAAACATTGCTCTTGTCCATTTATCATCTTTTGAAAATAGTATCACATTTACTGATAACTATTTTAATTGTTCCACATTAGTAAATTTGAAGAAATTTTAATTGAAGTCATCTTATGAGTTTTTCAGGAATTCATTTTAAATGGCTGTGAATATTTCGGGAAATGTTAATGAATTCAAAACCATCATTTAGTAATATTGTATTAGTTGGGATTAATAAATTATGTTGAAGAGAAATGATGAAAATCTTATTTTTCTTATAGATTACTCTCCCTTTGGTATATCAAAATATCTTAACGCACTTATTTCTGTTTCTTATAAACAACTGAAGTATAACTCGATATATTTATGATGAGTAATGAAAGATTACTATTGACTTTCAAATGAGCTTCAAAATTCACACTACAATCCCAAGAAAGACAGAACGTTTTATTTCATTAAAATTATTTTTTTTTGTTGGCACTCAGTGCTTATATAGATGTTACATGTTTAAAATGTAACTGATAGACGTTATAGATTGGTTAAAGGTTGTTTCTTGACTATTTCTTTTAGTGTCTTGTGGAAGTCAAGAATTAAAAAAAAAATCTGTTTACCTTTATCACTTATTTTGACTGTATTGTTTCTTACATACCTTACCAGGCCATAAGTGAGTGAGAATAAAAGGGACACAAATATTCTTTTTACTTAGATGAAAGTGAGTGAATTAAATACCAAAAGCAATAACAGAAAAATAAGTGAGTTCTTATAATCATATAGATAAAAAATCTTTTTCAAAATATAAAGTATAAAATTGCTTCTCAGTATTTTCAAATGACAGATTTATGATTTATATGAAATAAGACCATCAAATTGTTATTTGTTATGCTGTCAATTTTAAGACTTTAAAAATCTTTTTAAATTATCCCCATTATACAGACATGTTATTTAAAGTTTCTTGAATTAATAATTTGAGATTAGTATTTGACAACAATGATATTTGGTTAATAGTTTTGTAATATTTGAAAATAAGTTACTTATATTGATCAAAATCTTAGAAAAAAAAATAAGTGAGGACATGATTTTACACTACCTACTTAGATAAATATAATTAAAAAAAATCACTCATAAATGTAGATTCATTTCAGACTGTTTCAAATTTTTATATACGTTCTATGTAAAAAGAAAAAAATTGATATTTATATTAATTATAATTAATATTTTATTTTATTTATCCATTTATAATTCTTTTTACATAAAGACTTTTTATAAACAAAAATAAAAAAAAAATACATTTCCTTTTTACAAGAAAAAAGTTTGCTAAAAATTTGAAAGTAAATAAATGTTGCTTGCTTTGTGAGTATCTTGAGGCTCAAGTTTTACTGTTGCAGACAAATTTTCTAATATAGGTATTCATTAATGTTAAAAGAAGAATTTTTATTTTAGTCAAGATATTCAAAAAAATTAATAAAATAATTTTTTTGATTTTTTTTTACACAACCTGAAAGGTCAGTAGTTAATTCATTGTATCTGACAAACTTAGTGTATCACTTGTACAACTTTCTCCAACCATATGTAGGGGTTTGTAGAAATAGTTTTGTAGGCCACCAGTTCACTTCATTGATTGTATTCATCCATACCAATGTAAGTTACTTGTATTGAATTTTGTTTTATTTAAAAAAAAAAATTTTTAGTTTTTTAACCAATGAAAATTATGCTTAAAACAAAAAAATACTGTTGTGCTGTAAATAAGAAGTAGTTATATTCTGGAGAATAATATGGTAAACAGTTAACTCCTCGGTATTTATCCAAGACCTCCCCACAAGGCAGGATGTGGCACAAGACCAGTTTTTAAGGTGGGGCATATATATAAGGTTGGGTAGCTGTCTACCTCTCCAGACAAGACTGCTCATAGGCATAGAGAAAGTGCTCTTTAAACAGTCTTACACTGAACCATCTTGCTGGGGTGATCAGCTACTCCACAACATACAGATCTAAATCATAATTGAATTGAAAATAGGTAAATAATAGAACTTCAAAGTTAAACCATTTCTAAACTTCTGTACCTGATATGTTGTCAGCTTGTGAATCTAAAATAATAATTTCACCAAGGCATGAAGTTACCATTGCATTTGAGGGAAAATTTACTTTTCAGAAATGTGTTTAATAAATTCAGAAAATGTAGGATAATATGGCAGATTAGTGTTTGGCTTTGTATAAATTTACCTTAAAATATTATGTTTACACAAGGTTAACTTGGGAGTGATAATATTCCTAATAAATGATTTTATTGGAGAAGTTAAAATTTTCCAATTTATTGGGAATTATTACTCAAGTTCTATTTTGTTTTACTTGCTATCAACAATGCATTCAAAATTAATATGAGAGCATAAATGAGTTGAAATCAATTTCCTAAAAGAAAAAATACTAACCAAGGTATTTCATAGCTAAAATGTTAAATTTTAAATTATTATTAAAATATTTTATGCATGTATCTCATCATTGACGACTATTCATTAATCAGTGATCTTGTAGACTCAAAGCAGTAAATTCTTTATTCATTTGATATTTAAAAAACAATGAATTCTAAAAATGTAACAAAACAAATTTAGTGAGTAAAATTAAACATTTGATTATTTATACTTTCATAAGATAAATGTGGTCACTAGTATGAGGAGGTGCGAAAAAGTGCTTGGTTCAACCAAGAAGGCCTCCCAAGAAATCCGATAATTAGTCTAAATGAATGAATCACCAATGTAGCAACCAGAGTAGAAACTAATGACTTTCCAACCTTTGAATTATATTCAGTGTATAATTTGTGTCCGAGTGCCAGTTTTTAAAAATGCAAGGGAAGTAACTCTAAATATTACTTATGCAAGAATGATAAATGCATTTTATAAAGTGAAAAATTATTATTTTCAGGAAAAAATATCTCTAAAGAAAGTAATGAAAAATAGAAAATTAGTTTCATTTCATATGAATACTATCTCATAATTTGAGACATTTTACAAAAATCTTTCATGCTTATTTTTCCATATTTTATTATCAGTAATTTGCAAAATTAAATTATGTTGTATAATTTTCAAATTACATGATAAAATAATAATGACTATTTTTTGATACATATATGCATTGTTACAAAGCTTTTTCAAAAAAATAAAATGTAACTTTGAGACGTCTTCCACCATAAACAATTTATTTTCTAAATTTCAGATACACAGAACATCTTGATTTTGTAGAGATTACTTTTGATATATGCTACTGATATCATGGACATGTCGATTCAGATATATATATTTCTGTCTGTTCTTCATATATGTCTATGTGTAGACCTCATATATTATGTAGAAGAAGGCAAGAGTCCAAATACTTATTTGGGTGACATTGCTGCAGATACTCACTTGATGGATGACATCACACTTAATGAACAAAAGGAAATCACATTCAGCCAATTGCAGAAAGGTGTTAGTGGCAATTCTAAATTATTCCGTGTCTCAAAAAATAGAGGAAAACTGTACACTGCCCAAACACTGGATGCTGAATCTCTTTGTACTTACAATGTAGAATGTTTTCAAATGGTGGACATTGCTGTGAAAAAGGCATCAACATTTATCAAATTATTAGAAATCAAAATTGTAATACAGGACGTAAATGATCATCAGCCAGAGTTTCCAAGCAAACAAATTAGCATTCACTTTGTTGAGAATGAAGCAAAAGGAACAAAAATATCAATCCCAAATGCCGTTGATAGAGATGTTGATATTCAGAATACAGAAATGACTTATCGTTTAAAAAAGGGAAAAGATGATCCCTTTAAATTATTTTCATCTGAAAGCGTTGATGGAACTTCACAATTAGCTATTGTATTAGAGGATAACCTTGATAGAGAAAGAAAAGATATGTATCAAATTCAAGTAATTGCAAAAAATAAGGAACCTCCAACTAAAGAAAGTAGCTTAGATATTCATATCACTGTGACAGATATAAATGATAATTCTCCTATTTTTTCTCAAAATGTTTATAATGTTTCAATCAAGAACAAACCTGATGCTGCTTTGCCTATTACTACTTTATCTGTAAAAGATTTAGACATAGGCAAAAATGGCAAAATCTCATACAATTTCAGTCCCAAAACATCAGGTATTGCTAAAGGTCATTTTAACCTAAACTCAGAAACTGGAGAAATTTTTCTCATGAAAAAATTTACAACTGGGCAAAAGTTGAAGTATAAGTTGTATGTAAAAGCTTCTGATGGAGGAGATCCTCCATTAAGCTCTCTGGCCATGGTTCAAGTGAATGTGATCAATGAACAAAACAATGCTCCAGTGATTGATGTAAATTTTGTATCTGCATCCAGAGAGAATACAGTTGATATTTCTGAAGATATAAAGGTTGGTAGTTTTATTGCCTATGTGAAAGTTACTGATGAGGATGCTGATCAAAATGGAAAGGTTACTTGTAGTCTTAATCATAATAAGTTTCAACTACAAAGTCTGGATACAAAGAAATATCAAGTAATTGTGAAGAAACCAGTGGATAGAGAGACTGAAGATCACCATGACATTATAATCAGTTGTCAGGATAAAGGAAATCCTCCTCTTGAAAGTGAAAGTAAATTTTCAGTCCAAGTGATGGATGTAAATGATGAAGAACCACAATTTTCTAAACAATCTTTTAAATTCTTCATTGATGAAAATCAAAGATCCAAAATTCCTGTTGGCACCATCAATGCTACAGATGCAGACTTGGGACTTGGAGGGAAATTGTCTTTTTCTCTGCTGACCACTAATAAACAATTTGTACCCTTCAGAATCACTGAAAATGGATTGATCTCATCAATTATGTCTTTAGATCATGAGTTTCAAGATACTTATAAATTTCAAGTATTTGTAAAAGACAAAGGAACTCCATCATTGAATAACACAGTGAATGTAATTGTTAAGGTGAGAGATGAAAATGATAATGCTCCATATTTTACATTTCCCAGTGTTAATCCTTATAATATGGATGTAATATATTATCTACATCATACAAAGAACATCACCCAAATCAAGGCATCAGACAGTGATAAACAAGAGAATGCATTTCTCAAATATGAAATAATCAGAGGCAATAGCAAACAAATATTCAACATCAATCAGTACACTGGTTTGTTATCTTCAACTCATGTCCTAAGCCAAAAAGATGCTGGTTCCTATGAACTGGAATTTCTTGTAAAGGACAGTGGTAGCCCAGTTCTATCAGCCAGAACGACTGTATATTTGACACTGACTGTAAGCAACAAGACATCAGAAATGTTAAATGCTGTTAACATAAAGACTGATAACAAGATCCACCTGACTTCAGCAATTATCATTGTATCAGTAGCAGTGACAATAGCTGTGATCATTACAGCTTCAATCTCAGTGTGTATCCTTCGTTGTTGTAATCCTCGAAGTATTCCGGTGGCTGAAGGCAGTTATGTGAGTGGCCAAAGACATTTGATAAGTCCTCCTTACCCAGCCAATCCTTGGTCTGATGTTGCTGTTCCAACAAGAAATGCTGATATGAGAATCAGTCAGCCACCAACGCCTCGATTACAATCTCATCCTTACTCAAGTGCTCAACAAATGCTGCCAGCTCCAACGCCAAAACCACAAATAGCTCCAGACTCAGTTTCACAGGTAAGCTTTCACATTCTCTTGAAGGATCTTATTTATAGTTATAAATTATTCCTCAATAAACTTGGATTATTTGTAGAAATAATAATGACTTTTCAGAATGTTCCTTCATGGTTAGTTTTAGACATATTTTTTTTTATCTCAAAATAATCATTTCTTAGGAATGACGGTTGAAATAGTATTTCACCTTTAATAAATTAATTTACATTAACAATATCTAATGATATATAAAGCAATTACTTTATGAATGATAACCTAACATTTTAAATATATTTGTGATTAATTTTGTTTAAATGTTATAGATCTATTAAACTTTGTAGGTAATGCATTTATGTATGATAATGAAATATATTTGTAATTTTTGTTTCATTGAAAGTTTATTTTGTATTTTATTTATCTTAGATGTATGTGCAAGATATAGCATTACCCTCGGGTAGTAATAAAAACAACAAAAGATCAAATAGGACACAAGACTATTCTAGTAAAAGTTCTATAAAGTCTTCTCATCATGAAAACAGAGATGTTTGGAGTGACGTTGAATCTAGACACTGTGAAGGTGAGACAGGTGAGTCTTATAGTCTCTCTTGTTTTTAAAAAAAATTCATTTTTAAAAATTTAGAACATAATTTAGAATAAATTTCACCTTGCATTCACTCACACACAGATATTGCTTATATATATATATATATATATATATATATATATATATATATATATCTGTGTGTGTGTGTGCATTTATGAAAAAAATTCTAAAAAGATTTATCACAATATACAGTAATATTCTTCTAAAAATCAAATTTCAATGCAGTAATTGTAAATGATAGTATCAGTGACAGTTGAAATTTTTTTCATGTTGGTTTTTCATAAAATACAAGAAAGATTTAATGTATTTTTCAGATATGTATCCTGCACAATATTGCAATCCTCCTCCTACACAAAGTGACCAACAACAGCCCTCAGATATGCGGCCTTTGGGTCAAGTTATCAGCTACCCTAGTGATACCACAATAGTAGCCAGAGGCTTTTGCACGCCCTACATGAATGAAAGTAATTCTCAGATAGGTGCCAAGACTTACTCTGATCATGAGAGTAGTAGTCCTTCTGGGAGAAATTTACAATCAAGACATGTACCTGCAAGTGGTAGTCAAACTTCTATCAACAGACCACTGCCTCCTGTGCCTCACTAAAAGTTATTTGTGCAAAATATGCTATGTAAAATAAACCTGTGAAAATATCTTGATTCACTGTAAATATTTTCATTATGGAAAATACCTTTAACATTATTTTAAAAATACAATAGTATCGTCATATTTAAGACTTTATTATTTGCAAGAAAATATTCTAAGAAAAATGAAATTAAGTTAGACAAGAATTTATGTAAATAATATCAAAATAATTTGACATCATAAAATAAATATATTGCTTTTTTCTTTAATCCTAATTCTTTATAATTTGCTTAATCTTCACAATAAGCCATTCTAAAATATTTTCAAAAGCACATTATTAGGTAAACATTTATTTTTTGAAAATTAATTACATTATGTAACTGACGTTTTTGTAAGAAAAAAAAAAATTTGAAAAGTAATTTTTCTCATGGAGTTTACAGTTTAATAAAATTGCACTTTCTTTTACTTTAACTGAAAAACTATTGAAACAGAAAATAATATTTTCCTTCAATAATAAAAAAAAACAATAAACTGAAGACATATTTTACTATCTGAGGACATACAGAGTTAGGATAAAAGAAGAAATGTAATAAATGACCTACTTACTTTTTAATGAAAATTTTTAACTTCAAATATATTTTGCTTTTTTAGTTAAAAATTTATAAGGTACACTTTGGAGAAATTTGACAATGAAAATATTACTCTGAAAAGCCCATGAGCAGTTTCATTGAGCAGCAGCCATTACACACACAACACACAAAGTAGGACTGCTGGTTTCCATTCTGAACAAACTGTACAAAAGAAACACCCAAGTATATTGTTTCATAATAGCAGCTGCACGTTGGAAAATATTTGTTTGTTCTCTTTATGTGAACTTAAATGAATTTTACTTTCAAGGTAAGTATATTCAAAAATATTACATTGATTATTACTTATATTTAATTGTGAAGGATTCAATTTTGTACTTTCTGCTTGACAATATTCATAAGACGCCATTACTGTTAAACTGAATATTATCAGAAAGTGCCTTGTTTATTTCTTATTCTTTTCTGCTTATTTTAGTTATAAGTTTTTTTCCTTTTCTTCTTTTTGTTTTTTTCTAAGCATTTGTTTTAATGTGGTTTCTTAAAACTGTTTCTTGGCTGTAAACTTATTTTGGCTTTATATCTGTTTTGAATTTGCTAGGAAATCCTTTGTAATTCTTAAGGTTGCTTCACTTAATTGAAATACTAAGAATTTACTTTTTAGTTGTAATACTGAGAATGTCTAAATGACAAGCTTTCTATCCAGAGTTACTTTTGGCATGTAATTTTTTCTATCTCAGATTTTTAAGTTAAATTAATAGGAATTAAAATCTTTATTTTATTTTGCTAAATGGATTTTATCAGTAGCATGTCACATATTTTATATTGAGAGTAACTTGGAACATAAAAACTCAAAATTATTTAAGTAATATTTATCTGAGTAATATTTGCTACACAAATGTTTTATTTTATGACAGGAATTCATGCATTTACTTGTTTTAAGGTTTTATTTATTACCAGTTATTGATCACATTTAAAGTTTTTCTTAAATGTAATTTATCTGAAGTATTTTTTAATAATTTTTTTCTGCTTAATAAATTTAATTAAAATATTTTATCTTTTAGTAATTACATATGTTAGGTGATTTTATTATGGTGGATTGCTTTTGATCATAATATTAACATGAGTGTCTACCATAAAGCAGTCATTGCACTTATCTTACATACCATGGATGTCATGAATTTAATTCACACTGCTTCTCCCAGTTACTATGCTCTTGTGCCAGATGAAGCTTAGCTGAGTAATTATTGATAATAGTATTAACATATTTTTTTATTAATTTTTTTTTTTCAATTTTAATATGTACTTGCTGATTATAAGCTTAGTTTTAGTTGTGTTTTTTAACATTTCATTTTGGCTAGAATTATGAGTACAAATAAAATTTAAAAAACCTTTTATCCATGCAAATGTTTTCAGTAGTTATGAATATCAGAAGCTTAGAATTTGCTTTAACTTATACTGATTTTCTTAAAGAGAACAATATCATCATTTCTAAATATTTATATTCTTTAATAAATTTTAATATTTTTCTCCAGTTGTCATTAAATATTCATGTCAAAAGTTACCAAGAAATGAAAGAAATTGAAAAATTACAGCCACTAGAAGAGTTGATTGAAATAGCAGTAAGAGATGAAGCCTAATCTGCTTCAGTTTTTGACTTTTTACCTGTTTATCCACTCAAGTTATTTTGACATTGGCACTGGCTCATATGAACATACATTGAGTATGATAAAAAAAACTGCAAATGAAAGAGCAGGCAATCTTCTTCATTTTCTAGCCAGTTCATATAAATTCAACCAAATGGGATAAATTTATTATTTGTAGTAGCTTCTTAAAATGCCCTGTTGTTTTGTTCATGACTCTCTACCTTCTGTGATATGAATATTTACAAATGAAATGATGATTAGATTTTTAAAACCTGTTTTTTCTTAATGATCTTTTTATTTTACTTTTTTGACTTTGCATATAACAAAATTTATATTCTTTGTTGCTTTTCACTTGGTGTGCATTAAAATGTGAAAATATTTGTTTATATAGGTATGAGTTTCTCTGAGAACATAAGTACTGAATGACTCATGATCACTTCCTTGCAGTGAAAGCTCTAACTACAAAATCTGGTATTTTAGGCTACCATCTTCTTACTTGAAATATAATGAAACTGAAATTAAGTGAAAATTTGATCAACTTTTAATACATTTAAGCACTGAATTAATGACCCATTCCAAAAGCTGATTATAAAATTCTTGTAAACTTAATATTTTATTTATAATTAAGTTTGGAAAACCAGTACATATTTAAACTTGAAATAATTAATAATTAAACAGTTTCATTAAAACATTTCTCGTTAGTTGTAAAATATATCAACACTGAAATCATATGGTCAGTGTTATTTAAGAAGAAATTTTTTAATAGAAGATTATTGTACAGAACATGAAAATTACTTTCTTCAAGATTCATATTCAGTCACAATAAATTTATCCACAGAACAAATACTTCTTCTATGAGAATATTAAATATAATTAAATTTATGAAACATTTTTCAAATATTTTAGTACGTGAATGCATGTTGGCAAAGAGGTAGCACCTGAACACAGCAAATTTCACCAATCATCGTTCACAAGAACATAAATATATGGCTTCTCTGGTATTTGGAGAATTAAAGCAATCAGTCTATCAGTAATTATTTGCAAAGTACAATCCATGAAAATAGACTTTTTGCTATAAAAATAGAGGTAATTTTCTGAAGAAATTTTAAGTATTCTTTGTAAATGTGAACACTTAGAAAACTACAAAATAAGTGCTTATGTTGCTATCATAAAAATAGTTTGGCATTTTACTAAAATTGATGGCAAGCTGCACATTATAAATAAGTTTGGACATATTTTGTTTCTTAAGACTCTTATATTCTCTCTAAAATCTCTAAAATTACACTAAAATTAGTGTAGATAAATCTTTTTCAAAAATATATATTTTTAATTTTCATACAGTGTAAATGATAAAAAAAGATGTTCATAAAAAGATTTGTTATAGTAATTAAAGGGAGTTAACTCTGTATAATATTTTTATCTACGCTACGTTTTGATGTTTGCAAAAGTTACAATGAACAAAAAATTAAACAGAAAAAAAAACATTGTTAAGTTGTAATTTTGTATTAAGTATGTATATTTAGTAAATCCAAAAAAAGAATGCTTAGTGATAATAAATAATGTTCTGAGAATGATATGATAAACAAGGAAATGTAAGCAAATAAACATTTTTTGTTATTTTATAAACTATAAGCTCAAATTTTGGGAATTAAATATTTCTTTGTTAACTTTTAAAATCTATTGACAAAAGTGAGAGAAAAAACCAAGTTAGTAGTGACATACTTAAGCACAAATCTTAAATCAATATGATATACTATCAAGCTTTACATATTTAAATCATCTCAATTTTTCAGTTTACTTTATTATTTTTTATAAAGTAAATAGAATACTTAAATATTTATTGTGATCTTATATTTTTAATTTTCAGATACTGGAAAAACATTTACATATTTGGTCAGTACATATGAGTGAATTTGTAAAATACTTTTCAGACATGTTATTCATACAGTTATGTCTGTTGGTCTTTATGTTAAGTGATTGTCAGTGTATTGATCTTACATATTATGTGGAGGAAGGAAAAAGTCCTCATACTTATCTGGGAGATATTGCTACTGACTCAGATGTGATTGATAGTGTACCATTTGAAGATCAAAATGAAATCACATTCAGTTTATTGACACAAGGAGTGACAGGCACTTCTTTATTTCATGTGTCTAAAGAAAGTGGCAAATTGTACACAGCCCAAACCCTTGATGCTGAGTCTCTATGTACATACAATGCAGAATGTTTTCAAATGGTTGATATTGCTGTGAAAAAGTTGGCAACTGTAATAAAGTTATTAGAAGTCAAAGTTATCATTCAAGACATTAATGATCATCAACCAGAATTTCCTGACAAACAAGTCAACATCAAATTTTCAGAAGAATCATTAAGAGGGGCCAAACGACCAATTCCCAGTGCAATTGACAGAGACATGGATATTCAAAATTCTGAAATTATTTATGAACTCAAAAAAGAAAAAAATGAACCATTTACTTTATTTGTTTCCAAAAGTGTTGATGGAAGTTCACAACTTGCAATAAAATTAGAAGATAAACTTGATCGAGAAACTAAAGACATGTATGAAATTCAAGTAGTTGCAAAGAATAAATTATCCCTGACTAAAGAAAGTACCTTGATCGTTGAAATTACAGTTACTGATGTGAATGATAATCCACCTATTTTTTCTGAAAATGTATATAATGTTTCAATCAAGAACAAACCAGATCCTTCATTGCCTGTTACAACTTTATCTGTTAAAGATTTAGATTTAGGCAAAAATGGTAAAATTACATTCAGTTTTAGTCCAAAAACATCAGATATGGTTAAATCTCATTTTGATTTAAACTCTGAAACAGGAGAAATTTTTCTTGTGAAGAAATTTACAACTGGTCAGAAACTGAAGTATAAGTTGTATGTAAAAGCTTCTGATGGAGGAAATCCTCCATTAAGTTCTCTGGCTATAGTTCAAGTGAATATGATCAATGAACAAAACAATGCTCCAACTATAAAAGTGACATTTTTCTCTTCATCTACTGAGAACACAGTTGATATCTCTGAAGATATTAAAGTAGGCAGTTTTATTGCATATGTGAAAGTCACTGATCCTGATTCTGGGCAGAATGGAGATATTAGCTGCAAATTGAATCATGATAAATTTCAACTACAAAGTCTGGATACAAAGAAATATCAAGTGATTGTTAAAAAGCCATTGGATAGAGAAACTGAAGATCACCATGATATTATTGTCCATTGCAAGGATAAGGGATCTCCTGCTTTGGAAAGTGAGAAAAGATTTTCTGTTAAAGTAATGGACGTGAATGATGAAGAGCCACAATTTTCTCAGAAAACATTTCGATTTAAGATCAATGAAAATCAAAAGTCTAGAGTTCATGTTGGATCAATCAATGCCACAGATCCAGACTTGGGAGTTGGAGGTAAATTATCTTATTCCTTGTTGCCAAGTAATAAACAATTTTTACCTTTCAAAATAACAGATAGTGGCTTGATTTCAACAATTATGTCATTGGATCATGAATTTCAAGATCTTTATGAGTTTCATGTGTTAGTGAAAGATAATGGGAAGCCATCATTAAATGCTTCAGTTAATGTTGTTGTTGAGATCAATGATAAAAATGATAATGCTCCATATTTTACATTTCCCAGTGTTAATCCTTATAATGTCGATGTTGTCTACTATCCTCATCATTCAAAGAACATCACTCAAATCAAGGCATCAGACAGTGATAGCCAAGAGAATGCATTTCTCAAATATGAAATAATCAGAGGCAATAGCAAACAAATATTCAACATCAATCAGTACACTGGTTTGTTATCTTCAACTCATGTCCTAAGCCAAAAAGATGCTGGTTCCTATGAACTGGAATTTCTTGTGAAGGACAGTGGTAGCCCAGTTCTATCAGCCAGAACAACTGTATATTTGACACTGACTGTAAGCAACAAGACATCAGAAATGTTAAATGCTGTTAACATAAAGACTGATAATAAGATCCACCTGACTTCAGCAATTATCATTGTATCAGTAGCAGTGACAATAGCTGTGATCATTACAGCTTCAATCTCAGTGTGTATCCTTCGTTGTTGTAATCCTCGAAGTATTCCAGTGGCTGAAGGCAGTTATGTGAGTGGCCAGAGACATTTGATAAGTCCTCCTTACCCAGCTAATCCTTGGTCTGATGTTGCAGTTCCAGCAAGAAACACTGACATGAGAATCAATCATCCACCAACACCTCGACTGCAATCTCATCCTTACTCAAGTGCTCAACAAATGCTATCAGCTCCAACGCCAAAACCACATATAGCCCCAGACTCAGTTTCACAAGTAAGCTTTCATATTCACATTCTCTTGAAGAATTTTATTTACTTATAAATTATTCCTCTATAAACTTGAATTATTTGTAGAAATAATGACTTTTCAGAATGTTCCTTCATGGTCAGTTTTAAATATTTTCTTTTATCTTAAAATAATCATTTCTTTGGAATGACAGTTGAAATAGTATTTCACCTTTAATAAATTAATTTACATTAACAATATCTAATGATATATAAAGCAATTACTTTATGAATGATAACCTAACATTTTAAATATATTTGTGATTAATTTTGTTTAAATGTTATAGATCTATTAAACTTTGTAGGTAATGCATTTATGTATGATAATGAAATATATTTGTAATTTTTGTTTCATTGAAAGTTTATTTTGTATTTTATTTATCTTAGATGTATGTGCAAGATATAGCATTACCCTCGGGTAGTAATAAAAACAACAAAAGATCAAATAGGACACAAGACTATTCTAGTAGAAGTTCTATAAAGTCTTCTCATCATGAAAACAGAGATGTTTGGAGTGACGTTGAATCTAGACACTGTGAAGGTGAGACAGGTGAGTCATATAGTCTCTCTTTTTTGCTTGTTTATTCTTCAATGCTAAAAAATTCTTGCACATTTGTACTAAAAACTATTAGTGATTTTTTTTATGATTTTTTAATTTTGAGTAAGTATAAGAATAACTTGTATTCATGTCTTTATGAATGTTGCAATTTTTTGCTCTCAGCAATAATTCAGTAGGAGAATCTCATCATGGGACATGATAGCAAAATATATGTTAGTAGTAAGTAGGTGTAAGTTGCTTAGCAGTTGCATTCGCAGTTTTATCACTTGTAATGTTCATGTTAACAGCAATGGACTTATCCGGTGTGAGTGGGCAACCTACAATCATATGCAATATGGCTTCAGCCTATTGATACATAAGAATATTTCCCAGGATTCAACTTCTTATACTTAACTTACTTTTGTGGTATTACATACACAGGCTAAATCACCAGAAATGTACAATCACATATAGACATACTCTAACAAAGCATTTATTTCGAGAAAAGTTTTGATTAGTATGAAAAGATATACAATTATAGTTATTGCATAGAAAATCAAATTCAGCAGATGGTATAATTATTAGTTTCAACCTTTTCTTACATAGGGTGTACATAGATTGCAAAAATGACTTTATGTGATTTTGTATTTTTCAGATGTTTATCCTTCACAATATTGCAATCCTCCTTCTTCACAAAGTGATCAACACCAGTCATCAGATATGCAACCTTTGGGACAAATTACTAGCTACCCTAGTGATACCACAATAGTAGCCAGAGGCTTTTGCACCCCTTATATGAATGAAAACAATTCTCAGATAGCTTCCAAGTCTTACCTTGATCATGACAGTAATAGTCCTGGGAGAAATTTACATTCAAGAAATGTACCTTCAAGTGGTAGTCAAACTTCTATCAACAGGCCACTGCCTCCTGTGCCTCACTAAAATTTACTTAAAAATACTGGCACTGATATGATAACATTCAGAAAATAGCTTTGTTAACTTGAATATTTAAAAAAATGAAGTAAGAATTTCACAGCAAAGAAAAAGTGTATATATTCTGTTGATATTGAAATTAAGATAATATTAATGACTTCAAAATGTATTAGATATCCATCATTGCATTCTTCAGTGAGTTTTTTCATTTCTTTTGTCACACTTTTCTCTGTATTGTATTTTATTGGTAGATATATTAAAACTCATCCTTAATAATACATGGAACCAACCCTAAACTGCTTTGTCTCATCTTTTATCATTTTTAAGTTTGAGATTTTCTTTTCTGGCTTGGGATCTTGATACTATGAAATCTTATTTACTGATAGTCTGGTATTAAACATCAACCTGTTGTATCTGACTCTATGTCAGCATTATTTTTCTACATGACACATTGTTTAATCTTTGAGCATTTTTATAAGTCATACATAAAAAAAATATATAGGAAAAATGATAATGAGATTCTGTCCAAATGGAATAACTTTTGAATTATCTCAGTTTTTATCATAGCTTTCAAATTGCAGTTTTTGATAGATAAATTTTGATACAAATCAAAAATCATCAAACTGTTATGTCTAAGAAATTATCATTTTAATTATACAAATTTTATACCCTTATTTTTCTGTTATTTTGAAATATTTAATGATATTATATGCTTTGCTATTCAGAGCAGCATGCTCATCTTCATTGTTAGACACACCACATATTTAGATGTTTTGCCATCCTTCTTCAGGTGTCTTAGTTTGTAATCTTAGAATTTCAACTTGAACCCTTTATTTAATCCACAGGTGTAGATTGTTCTCATTTCACTTATTATGCTTAGGGGAGATTTGATGTCAGTTAATAATCACCTGTCTTATTTATCTTTGTTTCTTTTGCTGAATCAGAGTATGTGACTTTTCAGCACTAAAAAGAGCTGAGAATTGAAATCACCACTGCCAAGAAACTAGATATGTTTTAATTTATCTACAAGGCTATGTGTCTCAAGAGACAAAAACTAAGTCACATACACTGGTTGAATGGAAGAAACTGACAAGCAGCACAAAAATGAATAAGGATGAGTATTAACTGATATGAAATATCTCTGAAGCATGGAAAGCAAAATTAGAAAACTCTACTCCTATGGATTGAATAAAAGGTGCAGTTTGAAATTCCAAAAATGTTTCCAAGGATGAAGACAGATGCCTGAAGAAGATCAGAGAGTATTATGTCCAAAATATTGTGAGTATAATAACAAAGATTATCATGCTGGTCCAGATAGCAAAGCATATAATTATAATTCCTCATCTCAAAAATGCCTCACTAAATTATTTAATAAGTTTTTCAAATATTGTAACAGAATATTTCTCATGTATTTATTATTAAGTACAGTTTTTATTACAAATGTATTAAATATATTTTACTCCTGATGTTAAGTAATTCCAGGTACAATCCAATGGTAAATCTTAGATATTAGCAAGCACTGACTTTGGTGTATGATGCTGGTTAGGTGAGTTTTGTTAGTCCATATATATATATATATATATATATATATATATATATATATATATATATATATATATATATATATATATGTATATATATATATATATACAATGAGAAACAAATTTAAGGGAACATCATCTCTGACTTTATGACAGTTTGAAATGTCACATTCTTTCAGTTATTTAGTAGTTTTAAAATTAATAATATTGAGTAATCCTATGTAATTTTGAATTGTTTGTATAATTGTTTGTAAAAGAACAACATGAATATTATTAAACATTTTTAAATTTATTCAACATTCACTATAAATAAAATTATGGCGTTATAGTATTTATATAGTGATAAATAACAAAAATATGAAAGTAAAAATAACTGCCATTAAGAGTATGCTGGATTAAAATGAGAAAGAAAATATACTGAATTAATCTGATTTTTGTATTGATAATTATGATATTTAGATAGAACTTTTAGCCTTTTAATAAATATATATTTTGCTAAACTTGTTAATTTTTCTGTTCAAGAGTAAAAATAATGATGTCCTAAAATATTTGAAGCTATAATTAAATTTTAATCTATCTAATGCTTGAGTAGATACTGCTGATTGCAAGAAACCATCCGCCATTACACACATAACACATAAAGTAGGACTACTGGTTTCGTGCACAAAAGAAACCCAGAGATATTGTCACAACAGCAGCTGCAGCAGGAGCTTACTTTTAGTGGTTTTATTTTCCATTTTACCAAAGACTTCACTGGATTCTTTTCTTATGGTGAGTTCACATTAAATTATTTCTCAATTATTTTTCTAATTTTCGTTTATAAACATTTTGTAGAATTTTATGATAAAGGCATCGGAATATTGTTTTGTTTTTTTTCCATCAGATGCCATTGCCAATATACAATGTACTGTTTTCTAAATGCTTTGTTTCTAGAGGGTTTTTTGTTTTTATTTAGTTCTCAGTTTTGATACTTAACTTTTTATGTATGCTTTTTGGAGATTATTCATTTTATATTTTATATTTTATGTATAGTTTCAATTTCTAATTCTAGCTTAACACTTCTTTTTTTAAATATATAATATGTCAATTGTGAATTCATTTATGAGCTGCATTGTCACGTACTTGTATTAGGGCCGTATTCTAATATCTCACTTAAATTCAACATTTCAAGTTTGTCACCATATTTGCTATATCAAAATTTACCTTATAGTATTTTGCAATTAATATCTTCAAAAAATGTCGTTTTTACAATGTTTGAAGAAAATTATAATATTCATTTGTTTGTATTTATGTTTGCCTTAATATAGTGTTAGTTATAATGTATGAATATTGTGTCTTACATTTTAAAAAGGTTTTGAATTTGTACTATAATTTACATCAATTTTAATTTAATAATGTTCTGATGGAAAATTACATTCAAAATTTGCTCAATCTTTACAAAATCTTTCATTAGGTTAATTACTTAATATAATGCTAATATTCTTAATATTATTTATGAAGTAAATTTTTAAATAAACTTATTTTGGTAAATGTATTTATTGCTTTAGATCAGATAAATTTTCTCAGTTTAGGAAAGTGTCATTTAATTCTTTCACAAAATATACAAGCTACACACTTGATAGCTAAATTTTTAAAGAAAGTTTTTAAATTGATAAAAAATATATTCACTAAAATTTTCTGATTAAAAAAAATATTTTAACTGTTATTTTTTAATTTTCAAGAAATTTTAATAGAAAATTGACAACTTAATTAATATCAAATTTATATTACTTGAAAAATGTATTTTGCTTTAATATCAGCACAATTTCGTCATAGAATTTTGTAATAAGAATCCATGAATTTATGAATATTAAATTGTGTATCTTGATTAAATAGTGCAGAATGTTTTGAAATATTTTGTTGTGGAAATAACTAATAATTTAAACTCAGTATAAAGTTTTAATAAATAGTTTTGCTCCCCATTTTTAGATTATTGAAATGTGATAATTAAGAATTTTTCTGACTAAATTTAACAAGTTTTTTTTTCATATCATACAGACTTTTTGTATCTTTTAGAAATATATAAAATCCAAAATTACCACATGTATTGACCTGTATTTATTCAAAAGATGCTACTTACTAAACATTATTTGAGAGAGGAAATTGTAAAGAAGACAGAAAGCAATTTTTATTATTCATTGACAAATATCTTTCAGGATTTATTACCTTAAATAAATTTTTTTTTAATTAGCTTATTGTAAGTATTTATTGAAAATAAACTGATCTGTTTTGTCAAAAACAACTTTGTTTCTTCAAGAATTATTTTTACTTAATTTGAAATTATTAATTTTTAATAAATTTTTAAAAAGTTACTAATTATTGAAAATGTTCTTTCTGATGTAAGATGCATTTCATATATAAAAAGATACAGTTTGCTTTAAACATAAATTCTAATACATTTTTTAATTTTCAGAAATCACACATGTTTAGTTTCACAAATCATCATTAAAAGTATTTGATCAGAATAAATAATTCCACCAACAAAAATGTTACTGCAGATTTTTGGATTAGTCATTCTCCTTCAGAGTTATCAGTGCATTGATCTCATATATTATGTGGAGGAAGGAAAAAGTCCTCATACTTACCTGGGAGATATTGCTGCTGATTCAAATCTGATTGACATTATTCCATTTGAAGATCAAAATGAAATCACATTCAGTTTATTGACACAAGGAGTGACAGGCACTTCTTTATTTCATGTGTCTAAAGAAAGTGGCAAATTGTACACAGCCCAAACCCTTGATGCTGAGTCTCTATGTACATACAATGCAGAATGTTTTCAAATGGTTGATATTGCTGTGAAAAAATTGACAACTGTTATTAAATTATTAGAAGTCAAAGTCATCATTCAAGACATTAATGATCATCAACCAGAATTTCCTGAGAAACAAATTAATATACAATTTGATGAAGATGTTGCCAAAGGTACAAAAATAGCAATTCCCAGTGCAGTTGATCAAGATGTGAACATTGAAAACTCAGAAATTATTTATGATCTAAAAAAGAAAAAAGATGAACCATTTACTTTATTTGTTTCCAAAAGTGTTGATGGAAGTTCACAACTTGCAATAAAATTAGAAAATAAACTTGATCGAGAAACTAAAGACATGTATGAAATTCAAGTAGTTGCAAAGAATAAATTATCCCTGACTAAAGAAAGTACCTTGGTCATTGAAATTACAGTTACTGATGTGAATGATAATCCACCTATTTTTTCTGAAAATGTATATAATGTTTCAATCAAGAACAAACCAGATCCTTCATTGCCTGTTACAACTTTATCTGTTAAAGATTTAGATTTAGGCAAAAATGGTAAAATTACATTCAGTTTTAGTCCAAAAACATCAGATATGGTTAAATCTCATTTTGATTTAAACCCTGAAACTGGAGAAATTTTTCTTGTGAAGAAATTTACAACTGGTCAGAAACTGAAGTATAAGCTGTATGTAAAAGCTTCCGATGGAGGAAATCCTCCATTAAGTTCTCTGGCCATGGTTCAAGTGAATGTGATCAATGAACAAAACAATGCTCCAACTATAAAAGTGACATTTTTCTCTTCATCTACTGAGAACACAGTTGATATCTCTGAAGATATTAAAGTAGGCAGTTTTATTGCATATGTGAAAGTCACTGATCCTGATTCTGGGCAGAATGGAGATATTAGCTGCAAATTGAATCATGATAAATTTCAACTACAAAGTCTGGATACAAAGAAATACCAAGTGATTGTTAAAAAGCCATTGGATAGAGAAACTGAAGATCACCATGATATTATTGTTCATTGCAAGGATAAAGGATCTCCTGCTTTGGAAAGTGAGAAAAGATTTTCTGTTAAAGTAATGGACGTGAATGATGAAGAGCCACAATTTTCTCAGAAAACATTTCGATTTAAGATCAATGAAAATCAAAAGTCTAGAGTTCATGTTGGATCAATCAATGCAACAGATCCAGACTTGGGAGTTGGAGGTAAATTATCTTATTCCTTGTTGCCAAGTAATAAACAATTTTTACCTTTCAAAATAACAGATAGTGGCTTGATTTCAACAATTATGTCACTGGATCATGAATTTCAAGATCTTTATGAGTTTCATGTGTTAGTGAAAGATAATGGGAAGCCATCATTAAATGCTTCAGTTAATGTTGTTGTTGAGATCAATGATAAAAATGATAATGCTCCATATTTTACATTTCCCAGTGTTAATCCTTATAATGTTGATGTTGTCTACTATCCTCATCATTCAAAGAACATCACTCAAATCAAGGCATCAGACAGTGATAGCCAAGAGAATGCATTTCTCAAATATGAAATAATCAGAGGCAATAGTAAACAAATATTCAACATCAATCAGTACACTGGTTTGTTATCTTCAACTCATGTCCTAAGCCAAAAAGATGCTGGTTCCTATGAACTGGAATTTCTTGTAAAGGACAGTGGTAGCCCAGTTCTATCAGCCAGAACTACTGTATACTTGACACTGACGATAAGCAACAAGACATCAGAAATGTTAAATGCTGTTAACATAAAAACTGATAATAAGATCCACTTGACTTCAGCAATTATCATTGTATCAGTAGCAGTGACAATAGCTGTGATCATTACAGCTTCGATCTCAGTGTGTATCCTTCGTTGTTGTAATCCTCGAAGTGTTCCAGTGGCAGAAGCTAGATATGTAAGTGGCCAGAGACATTTGATAAGTCCTCCTCATCCGGCCAATCCTTGGTCTGATGTTGCTGTACCTACATCAGATCTAGATCTGAGAAGAAGCAATCAGCCACCAACACCTCAATTGCAACCTCATCCTTACTCAAGTGCTCAACAAATGTTATCATCTCCAGCACCAAAGCCACAGCCAGCTTCAGATTCAGTATCACAGGTAAGATCTCAGGTTTTATTTGATTATTTTTCCTTTATTAAAAATGCTTCCATGTCATTATTTTTTTGGTTAAATTAATATCGGCTAAAATAGTAAATTATTTAATTCCTGTAAAAGTATCAAGAAAGATACTTATTCATTTATTTCATATTTTTATGAATATTTCTGCTTTATTGATGGCTTAATAATGCATTTTATAATTACCAGATGTATGTACAAGACATAGCATTGCCAATAAATAGTGACAAGTACAAAAACCAGATAAACACAGGACAAAACTATTTTAACAGAAGATGCTTAAAGGCTGGCATTGCCACTCGACAAGACTTGAGAGAAGAAGACAAAAAACAAACTGAAGATATACCAGGTGAGCTATGTATTATGTTTATGTATTTATGTTTATGAAAACTGAAAAAAATATTTCCCTCCTATATTTTAAAGACTTTTGTTGAATTTTTAAATATCAGACGCTTGAAATATGTTCAGATTTTTTCCTTACATTTTTATAATGTCTGTTTTACAATTTTACTCAAAAATTTGATCTAATTTGGTATTTTTCAGATATTTATACTTCTCAGTATTGTAATCCCCCACTATCACAAAATGATCAACAGCAAAGCACAGAGATGCGACCTTTAGGTCAGACTGTTAATTACCCAAGTGATACTACAATTGTAGCCAGAGGCTTCTACACGCCTTACATGAATGAAAACAGTCCCCATGCAGATGCAAAGTCTTATTCACCTGTTGATACTAATAGCTCTTATGGTAGACATGTACAAACTAGGAATGTATCTGCAAGTGGTAGCCAGTCTTCTATTAACAGACCCCTACCACCTGTTCCACATTAAAAGGATTTTTTTGTAAATTACAAAAATGTATAAATTTCACAAATGAAGCATTTATAGTCTTCACTTTTTAAAATTTTAAGAATTAAGAAATTAGTTACTTGAATTTTCCTTTTTCATTTTCTTTATAAGGAATAAAAACTTTAAATAATTCTAAATATTAGCTAAGTTGAATGAATGAATTTTTTTCCGAATGAGATTTTCAAGTATGCATATTGTAAAATAGGAGCAATTAGAAAATAAAGAATATATATATATATATATACATGTGAAAAATACTCTACAATTATAAACTTATGTACTTATACACATTAAAATTACATTTTTGAGATAAATTCACACATTTTACTTTAAGTCAGTAGTAAATATTGGACATATATGTTTATCATTAAAACATTAAAAAATTTTTTAGTATGAAATGTCTTTTATTGTATGTTATAGTTAATGTCAGTCATCATGGCTAAAGACTTGTACTTACTTTTTATGAGCTTTCTTATTTGTAAAACATTCATATTTTTGGTTCTTGAGAATTTTAGAAATTTTACAGATTTATGTTAATTACAACGTAATCTAAGGATTTAAAAACATGGCTAAAATAATATAGTGTTAAAGTCTCGGTATTTATTCAATGAAAGGCCTCTTAGACACAACTTCCAGCTTGAGACTACTGGTTTTTGACTCACAACAGAAACATTCAAGGATCTTGTTATGTAACAGCAGGATCTTCTTGCTGTGGATATGCATTTTATTTTTCTTTAAACTTTGGAAGATTTTACATCCAAGGTAAGTGTATTTGAAAGTTTCCATCCATTTTTTTCAATAAAAAATACTTTCACATTATAACCATGTTTAAAACATTATTTATTGAGGTGTTTAATATGTTGGTAAGGAAGGAACTGTGTTTATAACATCTCACTTCCTTTCTCTTCCACTATTTCACACATATTTTCAATTAGAAAAATTATGTAAGCACTGAGTAATTTTTCTGGTATATAATATAATCAGAACTCAGTTTTGATTTGTGGTTTATAATTGTTGTTGCTTTAATAATAATAATTTCAATTACCAAATGTATTTTATATTTGTTTTCACTTCATATAGACTTAACAAATCAAGATATTTTTGTTGATTTAATTCTAATAAATTTTTGTCTGATATAATTTTAGTTCTATTGTTTGTGTAATTCTCTTGGAATAATAGGAATTTAAATGGTAATCACAAGTTTAATAATTCTAATACAAAATCATACCTATTCAAAACATTTTTCTTCTGTACACTATATGGAAATAAATATTATTATTGTATTTTACAATAAATGTGATAAGAGAGAGCTAGTCTTCGCTATCCTCTCTATTAACAGAGGTAGTCATAATTATTGACCCCTTTCACTCAAATATTTTTCTTTTCACCAAAATTCCACATAGAATCTTTTTATTTTGACTGCAGTCATAACTCGTCCTGTCTGTACAATTTTTGTGGATGGATGGAGAGATGATAATAACAACAACTATTTAAAATTTCCTCAATGCATTATTTATCACATTGAAACACTGATTCTCATATGATCACTGATGTTAAGCAATGTCAAGCCTGGTCAGTACCTAGATGGGTGACTGCTCGGGAATATTATGTGTTGTAAACTTGGATGTGCAGGTGTTGTAATGGATCATGGCTTGGAATTGGAAATCAAAGAGCTGAGTTCCAATTCCAGTTGGATTTGTTATATTCACTTACGTGCAAATACCCTTAGGAAAGGTATGAATTCACCTCTTCTTCCCCCAACTACGAGTTAATTAGTAGGACATGTATCAGTAAATAATTATTATCTCCAAAAATATTTACAGGCTTTAAATAACCCGCAAAAGATTGATTTGTTTTTTTATGGCTTATCAATCTCAATGCATATTTACAATGACAAACATTTATCAAAATCAAACTCTTCCCATTCCCCGCCACAGTCTTAATTGTGGCACAAACAATTGTGAACTAGCCCCAAAATATTGGATTTAAACATTAGAATCAATGGCTTACATGAAGATGCACTCATCCAGACAATATCAGTCAGTAGAGGAAAGGCATTCAGCACCTACCAGAAAACTGAAATCTCTCGCACCTTATGAATAGGGGTTGAGGAATTAAACTATTTAAAAGGGAACAAAATAGGTTGATGAGATTACACCCTCTCATCATTATAGACTAATTAAAAAATATAGGAACCTAATGTAACTTTACATGGACTGGGTTGACTTATGCACATCTCAGAGACTGCAAATCCTGTTGCTGCTCCATATCAGCATTTTTCACCCAATACAAATGTGCAACATTTATCTAGCTTTCACCAAATTTTGATGAAGGGCTCCACCACCTTTCCTTCGTAATCTTTAAGTTGATGTATAAAGAACAAGATCAGTTATGATGAGGGAAACTTCTTGCTCCTTGAAATTCTGTCATGTTATCCATTTCATGATTCTGATAAGGCCAAGTTAGTACAAGAACACAGTGTTCATTCTTTTTACCACACTGCTACAAACAGAACTGGCATTGATAACAAAACTTTCCACACAGCATGCAAACCATGTAGCCTCAAACGGGCTTACACAGCAGGAGTGTAAGGCTGCAGTGAAATAAAAGTCATGTGCAAGGGGTTCCTTCCTATCATTACAGCACATGCATTCTGACAAAATTCCAAGTGCTGCTGAACAGGTTTTTGCTCACCCAATTCAGCACCTTGTAATGCCAGCTAGGTGAGTGATGGCTTATCATTATTGAGACATTTCAACTCAGATGCACAAAGCCACAGTGAACAATATTTCTATCTCATAAGACTGAGCTTATTGAACTCTGAAGTCATACATGATACAATACTTTCTGTGAAAATTACCATGTGTCAGAGCAACCTTATACCATATAAAGGTTTTTACAGCACTATGAGAACAATATTTGGTAATATTGCATTATGGAGTTAGCTGACATGCATTTATTTACACACTTGATTTTTTTTTTGGCCTTATTAGCAGTTGAGAAAATAGTATTTTTAAAAGTAACTGCTCTTATTTTTTTTTTTTAACGTTTTCGTTTAAAAAATAACCACATTGACAACCTCATTCTCAATAAAAATAATTATTTTATTTGAAAATGATGTGATGTTCAAATAGACATTTCTTGAACAAAAAATAAATGAATTTTTTCTAAGAAAGAATTAAGTAAATATAATTTTTTCTATTTTTGATTAAATATTAACAAAAACATAACATTGCACTGTTATTTAATTTTATGAAACCAGAAAGTATACATATTATTTTTCTTTAAATCGACTTGACTTGGTTGCCTTTGTGCAGAGACAGACAAAATACTCAATATCAAAAAGTTAACACTTAGAGTTATCTCCCTTACACTTTCGGTTTCATTTTTTTTCTTTCCTGAAATATTTGCAAATGACACTCTTGATTTTTATATATATATATATATATATATATATATACATACAACTAATTGGTTCTATTTGGTAATTTAATAACTGTTAAAATAACCTGAATAATTATATTAAATTTAAAATTCCAATTTTGTCAAATAAGAGGCACCATTATATTATCATGAAGAGAATCGGTACAGTATTTTGCTCAAATAAATAACTATATTAGTTTGAAGATTACAACCGAGCAGAACGTTTTAGCAATAAACAGTTCTTTCATTAACATAGCATACATTGACTTTAGTACATAATTTTAACGTATGAGAATTGATGGCCTCAAAAGTTTATCTCCTGAGAATAAATAGAAAACAACTGAGTAGAAACATTACTAAAAACTTCTTCATAATCAAAATATCAATTTTGTTTTATTTCCCCATGTAGGAAATTCTATTTGACTGCATACATGAAGTATCGGAGAAAGACTTACTAGCATACATTTACTGTATGATCCCTTACACGAGAATCAGACAAGTTGTAGTGTTTGTATCTATTTAGTCAAAAGGCAACAATGATATTGATAAAATAATGTCGGATTTTATATAGAGTGAGAAATAGGTATTCACTACATATGACAAAAGACAGTTTACCTTATTGTTTAGATATATAGGATTTACTTCAAAATAACAGTATATATCAGTCTCATCTTTACGTTAGTAAATGTGAGCAAACATTTTTACAAATACATTTATATAAAATAATACTTCTAAAAGATGGAATAAAAATGCATTCAATACTCTAAACAAAGCAGAATCAAACAGTACCTAGTACTTTTTAGATTATAGTTTCTTCATAACAATAGAAATCACCTTCAGACACTCTTCTACTGGTCTTCATGGCAGATCTTCTCCAGTTTATTTTAAATACTCAAATGATAAGTATGAGCTAATGGTTCTGGTAGAGGACTGGACTATAGATTTATTTTCTTCTTTTTAAAGCACTGTTTGATAGTTTTGTGGTATGCTTAGGAAATATTCAATTGTGCTTTATTCTTAAAGTTTTGACTGATGTTAGGATGTTCTTATTCAATATATCTTTGTGTATGGCTCCATTCATCCTTCCTTCAATTATATGAAGCTTTCTTCTATCATGTGATGAAAAACAACCACATATGCTATTACATTTTGTTCTTCATGCTTTTCAGTTGGTGTGGTGTTCTCTGGCTGGAATTTTTTGTTGTTCTTTCTCTAAACTTGATGACATTAATTGAGGCCAAATAGCTCTATTTTGGTCTTATCAAACCAAAGAATATTATTCCAGTATATATTTGACATATAAATACTTCTTCATACACTCCTCTATGGGTCTTCATAAGTGGTAATGTCTGTACTCTATAAGATCACAAGCCAAGCTGGCAGATTGTGTGGATGATAGCTTATGATATAACTCCTATCAACTCTTTAAATGGCTGCTTCTTTACCTTTATTATAATCCTGCTTGCAACATAACTGAAGATCTTTTGTGAGGCACAAGATCAAGGACAATTTATCAAGACATTCTTTTTGTTTTCAAACTGTTGAACCAGCAGTGGACAAATAAAGCTGTAGCTCTTTATTGATGGCTCTGTATTTGTTACCTTTACAAGACCTTTGGTAACTTTGAGGGTTGTAGAATGTTCCATTATGGTTGTTTCTGTGCTGACAATTAGCTGTCAACTAATATACTTTAACATCATCCCAATAACGTTAATTACTGCTTAAAACCAAACACCTTGGTATTATTTTACTCCATTCATGAATGAATATTGAAAACTTTATTTATTTCATCTTTTTATAGTAAAGTTTATTTTGTAAATTATTTTATACAAATGTTTTGGTTGAAATTTTTGTTCATGTTTTCTATTTAAGTAATTAATGAATTTTAATCTGTTATTTTATAAGAGAGTCTTATTAAAGAAAATGCTGAGAGGTACATTTTCTCTAAGACTCTCCACATCTAGACTAATGGACATTAATTTTACTGTGTGAAAAATATGTGGATGTGAACCTCAACATTTGTATTTACTAAAAAATAAAAATGTTTATTGTAATAAAAACACTTCTATATGTGGTGTAGATTTTATGTAAATATGATTATGTAAATAATGTATTAAACTGGCTTTTGTGATGTGTATTGAATACTTATTTTCCCCTTGTGTTTATATATATATGTGTGTGTGTGTATATATATATATATATATATATATATATATATAGTCAACAGAAGATTCAGAAATGATGTTGTACAAGAGATAGCTTAGTTCAAGTATGTCAACAGTAAATACCATTTGGTTATTCATACAAATTTAGTTTTTTTTTTTTTTTTCAGTATGATGTCAACCTTAGTTACTCAGAAGATTTTATTTTGTATATTATATATAGTCATTGTTGCTTCTGGCTGATGATTTTGCTTTTCAGAGCAGCAATGACTATATGCAGTGTTGTATATTATTCCTGTTTTGACTTAATGATGTATAAAACTTTGAAGGAAAAATCTAACAATAAGGAAGACATATTTTTATTTTTTATTGTCATATTGCATATTTATAAGTTTCTTGATTTCAATTTAAAAATAAATCTGTGTAAACAAAAATATTTTGTCTTTGTTTACACAGATCTATTACAGACTTTGACAATACATATGCTATAATTTATTTTGTCTTTATCTGCACAGAAAATTAATTTGTTATGATAAATGAAAACCTACTTATAAAATATTTTCATTCAAAAAGTTAATTATTTTTCCAGATTTCAACTATAATCTACAACATTGGACCTTGAATAATATTAACTGGAAAATATATGCACTGGAAAGATGTTAATTCAAGTATGTATGCTATTATCAATTATGTGTTACTTTGTCTAATATTTTTATCATTATAGTGTACTTACTTTAATTTCTTATCAATAATAAATTACAAATAAAAATTGTTTTGTTATTAATTCAAGATATATGATTATATTGGATATTTTCAAATCATTGACATTATCTCAATAATTTTGTATCTTATAGATGTGTGCCCTTCTGGATATAACTACAAAGTGACCCATAGCACATTATAGAAATGACACCACTGGCACAAACAGTTAACTACTCCAGCAATACTACAATTGTTGCCAAAAGCATCTATCTGTTCTACATGAATGAAAACAGTTAACACACAAACGCCAATAGTAATAACCTTTCTGGTAGACTTGTACCTGCAAGTGGTAGTTAAGTTTCCATTAATAGACCACTGCTTCCTTTACCTAACTGAAACTTATCTTTAGATGTAACAGACTGAACACATGATCTTTTAAAGATTTTATTATACAATTTCCATTTTCTGTTTTTGATCAACTATTTAAAATCAGCAAAAATCATTTTATATTTTGAACAATTCATAAAATTATTTCTTTTTTCATGTTCTGGTGCAAAATGTATAACAGGCTATTTGTTATATTTGAATGATCATTAATAAATTTAAAATATGGGAATCAAATCTTGAATATGACACTGAGAAATAAATACTGTCTTGATTTTTCATAAAAAGAAAATAAAGTTTAATTTCCAGAAATTTACTTAAATATGAATGATAGCTTATAAAATCAAGTATAATCATTAATTTCACAGCATTTAAATTTTATAAGCTATTACTAATTTCAAAAAAAAATTTTTCATTAAAAAGTGATAAATTTGTAAGAATTATACTATACTTGTACACTATTCCTGAGTTTTTTCCAACTACAAAATAATTCTCCATGAATACTAATTAAAAGGTTCTTCTTGAAATGTGAAATATATTTTCCAAATCTATTCATTTCTATTTTGACAAAGGTAGAGGCCATTTACTTTTTAAATAAATTATGACTTTGTTCTTTTCTTTTAAATAGCTCTAAAATTGATAATAAAATTATTTTTCAGATAAAAGGAAGAAAAAATGGAATACTATCAAGTGATGTTATATTTACTTAAATATTATCATCTATGTTTGAAAATCAAGTCACACAACAAGAATTACATAAACATGTATTTGATTGTTGTGTGATGGAGATATTTGAAATTTTTCTTCAGCTAATAGGAATTTAAAAAATATTTTATTTGTGTATATAAAGAAACATATTTTAAATAATAATGCTATTAAAGTATTATTAGATTTTGATTTTGGTCTGCTTACTGCTAAAGCATAAGTCGATTAGAAGAGATATCAGCCATTGCACACTCAACACCTAAAGTAGGACTGCTGACTTCCCTCTCACATTAACCACACAAAAGAAATGCTCATGAATGTTGCAGCATAATAGTAGCTGTGACATGAGCTGTTTTTTTCTTTGGACATACCTTTTATTTTAACTAAGATTATTGGCTTTTTATTGAAAGGTAAGTTTATTTTAAATTATTCATCTTATTTTTATATTTCATTAACCAAAACCTTTGAAATTAAAAAAGAATGTTTGTATTGCTTTATGATCAGACAGACGCCATTGTTGTTAGGTAAAATACTACTTGAAAATTCTTTGTTTAGTTGACAATTTTTCTCTTCTATTATCATGATGTCAAGATCTCTTACTTTTCATTATTCCACATTTATTCATTTTACTATTGCAGAAACATGGGTATCTTAGATTTCTATTTACTTGCTGATTGTAAGAAAAAGTTGCTTTGATTTTCTTGATTTGTATCTTTAATAAAATGGAATTTTCAGTATTTAGCTTCATTTTGCCCTTTATAAGAAAACAGAAAATAACTAATTTTGAGTTTATACAAATAGTTTACTATTAAATATTCAACTAATGAAATAGGAATTTAACTGAAACAAGAAATTATAATATTATAGTTGAATTTATTTGAAGCATATATTTCTGATATATTATTCAGTGTTATCGTTTAAATATGTTTTAAGTATGAATAAATTTCATATTTTATACTTAGAAAATTATTTTTAAAATACTTTATGTAAATAAACTTTCACATATAGCTATATCTCAAGTTAGCTAATGCATGAAAAAATCTAAGAAATATAGCCTTCACTCTTGTAGTTGATGCTACTAGTAAAGTGTTCTTCAAACATTATGCAAACCTTTTAAAGAATGCAAGAAACCTAACTGAATAAATATTTTCTTTGTCATATAGCTCATCAGTAATGTATAGTGACATTCCATTCATTAATAATTTATTTTTCAACCTTTTTGAAAAATTGTTTGTAGACATAAATTTGCTTACATGTTAGATTGCAAAAGAAAAACTGAGATTTAAAACTTTCTTCAGTATATTTTAATATGCATGAATAATCCATGCAGTAGAACATATTTGTTGGGCTAATTATGATATTGGATTACTCAGTTTTAAATCTTTCTGATAATTTTCACTTGGAGTTTCCTCATTCTGTAATCTTGAATATCTCTATAATGCTGTGAAAATTCAAATTTGATAATAAATGAATCAAGACAGAACTATTGGAAGCTATCAGCTAATATACGAGTGAAAGGGCTTCAAATTTTCAGGGCAAATTTTGGTGCAGGAAAAACTTTTTTACAATCATTTTTTTCTCTGCTTGTTATGTCTTATATATAAGCACATTTACGTTCTTGAAGTAATGAAAAATACATACATATGTAAATTTGCTATGTGGCCAAAGCTAAGAGGTCACCCTCAGTACTATGACAAAAATCAACTTAAAATTTTTTTAAATCCCCTGATAAAATTAGGAAATTACACTCTACAGCATGTTTATCTTTGTAAAAATTAGCAGCTTTCTAACACATTTTTATTTTTTCACTCCACCAGCAAATATAGAATATTTGCATAGAAAAAAAAAAAAAAAAATTATACTTGATTTTATAAGCTATCATCCTCAGAAGAAATGATTTATTCATTTTTAAAAGTTATCAGAAATCAAAGAACATATAAAAATGTTAAAGTTTATTTAAGCAAATATTTATTTAAATGAAATGGTTAATGGAAGGACATAAATAATATTTTTTTATGTTAAAGATGGATATTTGTCATTCAATATTCATTGTAATCTTTTTTTTTTTTTTTTTTTTTTAGGGAAATTTAAAAACAAAATGTTACATCTTTTCCTAAAGTAAAAGGTGGGGGGATAAAGTTAGAATTAAAAATATATTTATAGTATCTCTTGGTCAACCAATTGAAAGTCAGATCTATGCTAAATAGAAAAATAAGGTCAGAGGGTGGAGGTGAGTCTGTTATTTTTTTATATATAGGGTTTTTTTTTTTTACCTCTTTTAAGTACCAAAAATATTTAGAAAGGGACATCCTATTTCTGTATGCATTGTTGTTGAAAGATGATATATCTTGATACCACCATGCTTTGAAGGAATTCTTGGTACTGCCAATATAAAATTTTTTAAGTGTTGGATTTTCTACAGTAGAAATTGTACTATGGTAAACAAGAGAATCAGTTTGTCACCTATTCTGCAATGGATACTGGTTAGGATTTCTGCAATTACACATGTAGGTATCATTAGCATTTGCTGCTTTAGAATGGCAATTAATACTTAGGTTTTTGTATTGATTTAAAATTTTATTATGATTTTTAATAATTTTTTCAAGATTATCAAAAAGAAGTCAAAAAATCCCTACAGTAAAATGGAAAATATGAAAAAAACTAGCACTTGTAAATCTTCACATGATCTATGTTTCCTATATTTACAGGAAAAATTCCATATAATCAAGTTTGCTAACAAAAAGTTCTGTTAAACCAAAGAAATGAATTAATGGTGAGATGCCAACACCATCTATCCTTTACCTTAAAATATAGTTAAATTTTTTTTATAAAAATCTATTATGTATTACAATTTTATAGCCATCATTTTATTAATATATAATGGTCCATCCTCTACGGGTAATTACTTTATTTAGTTTATTCAAATATTGCTATGTTTTGCTGTCTAGTCAGTATTATTAACATTATATATAGATGTTCCACATTTTTAATTTTATCTACAGGCCCCTTTAAGAAGCTTCCTAAATATATAAAAACATTTTTTTTTGTTTTTCTTAAATTTGTTTCTGATTAACCTCCCCCACCACTTCAAAAATAGAATGTCATATTTGGCTATGTCCATGATACATTTGTTGCTGTCATTTTCTCTACAATACTCAATGATGACATATCTAAGTACAGGTTTAGTGTAACATGAAAAATAACCGACACACCTCCACCCTCTGACCTTATTTTTCTATTTAGCATAGATCTAACTTTCAATTGGTTAATCAAGAGATACCACAAATATATTTTTAATTCTAACTTTATCTCCATCTTTTACTTTAGGAAAAGATGTAACATTTTGTTTTTAAATTTCCCTAAAAACTAATTTTTACCACCGGTTACCAACCATCGCCTGAGAAATACTATCATATTATTGAAATATGAATGCTTTTATGGAGCGATAAAAAATGTTTTTATTATAATCTTGTATAATAAAAATATTATAATAATATTTTGCTCTACTTTGTATTAAGCACTTTTTTTTAAAAAGGAAATGCTACCAACTGTAGATTTTTACTTCAGTTGTTCTTTCTCTTATTTGGATGGAGATATATATATATATATATATATATTTACAAGTTTGCTTTTATTTAATATTTATTCAAATTATAATTAATAAAAGAATTTTTCATCCCTTATTTATATTATATCCTTATTTATAATTTATTTTAATTTTCAGATATTGGATTGAAGCTAGCAGTTTAATCTAAAATTATGAGATGTACAATACACTTTTCAACAACAGATATGATAGTGCAGTTATATGTGTTAATCTTTATTATACAGAGTCATCACTGTATTGATCTTACATATTATGTGGAGGAAGGGAAAAGTCCTCATACTTACCTTGGAGATATTGCTGCCGACTCAAATGTGATTGACAGTGTACCATTTGAAGATCAAAATGAAGTAACATTCAGTTTATTAACACAAGGAGTAACAGGCACTTCTTTGTTTCATGTGTCTAAAGAAAGTGGCAAATTGTATACAGCCCAAACCCTTGATGCTGAATCTCTATGTACATACAATGCAGAATGTTTTCAAATGGTTGATATTGCTGTGAAAAAGTTGGCAACAGTTATTAAATTGTTAGAAGTCAAAGTCATCATTCAAGACATTAATGATCACCAACCAGAATTTCCTGAGAAACAAATTAATATACAGTTTAATGAAGATGTAATCCCAGGAACCAAAATATCAGTTCCTAATGCTGTTGACCGCGATATGAACATTGAAAACTCAGAAATTATTTATGAACTAAAAAAGAAAAAAGATGAACCATTTACTTTATTTGTTTCCAAAAGTGTTGATGGAAGTTCACAGCTTGCAATAAAATTAGAAAATAAACTTGATCGAGAAACTAAAGACATGTATGAAATTCAAGTAATTGCAAAAAATAAATTATCTCCAACTAAAGAAAGTATTTTGAATATTAAAATTATTGTTATTGATGTGAATGATAATTCTCCCAAGTTTTCTGATCATGTATATAATGTTACAATTAAAAACAAACCAGAAGTTGCTTTGCCTGTTACAACTCTATCTGTCAAAGATTTAGATTTAGGCAAAAATGGTAAAATTACATTCAATTTCAGTCCCAAAACATCAGATGTTGCAAAATCTCATTTTGATTTAAACTCAGAAACAGGAGAAATTTTTCTTGTGAAAAAATTCACCACTGGTCAGAAACTGAAGTATAAGTTGTATGTAAAAGCTTCTGATGGAGGAAATCCTCCATTAAGTTCTCTGGCCATGGTTCAAGTGAATGTGATCAATGAACAAAACAATGCTCCAACTATAAAAGTGACATTTTTCTCTTCATCTACTGAGAACACAGTTGATATCTCTGAAGATATTAAAGTAGGCAGTTTTATTGCATATGTGAAAGTCACTGATCCTGATTCTGGGCAGAATGGAGATATTAGCTGCAAATTGAATCATGATAAATTTCAACTACAAAGTCTGGATACAAAGAAATACCAAGTGATTGTTAAAAAGCCATTGGATAGAGAAACTGAAGATCACCATGATATTATTGTTCATTGCAAGGATAAAGGATCTCCTGCTTTGGAAAGTGAGAAAAGATTTTCTGTTAAAGTAATGGACGTGAATGATGAAGAGCCACAATTTTCTCAGAAAACATTTCGATTTAAGATCAATGAAAATCAAAAGTCTAGAGTTCATGTTGGATCAATCAATGCCACAGATCCAGACTTGGGAGTTGGAGGTAAATTATCTTATTCCTTGTTGCCAAGTAATAAACAATTTTTACCTTTCAAAATAACAGATAGTGGCTTGATTTCAACAATTATGTCACTGGATCATGAATTTCAAGATCTTTATGAGTTTCATGTGTTAGTGAAAGATAATGGGAAGCCATCATTAAATGCTTCAGTTAATGTTGTTGTTGAGATCAATGATAAAAATGATAATGCTCCATATTTTACATTTCCCAGTGTTAATCCTTATAATGTCGATGTTGTCTACTATCCTCATCATTCAAAGAACATCACTCAAATCAAAGCCTCCGATAGTGATAGCCAAGAGAATGCATTTCTCAAATATGAAATAATCAGAGGCAATAGCAAACAAATATTCAACATCAATCAGTACACTGGTTTGTTATCTTCAACTCATGTCCTAAGCCAAAAAGATGCTGGTTCCTATGAACTGGAATTTCTTGTAAAGGACAGTGGTAGCCCAGTTCTATCAGCCAGAACGACTGTATACTTGACACTGACTGTAAGCAACAAGACATCAGAAATGTTAAATGCTGTTAACATAAAGACTGATAATAAGATTCACCTGACTTCAGCAATTATCATTGTATCAGTAGCAGTGACAATAGCTGTGATCATTACAGCTTCAATCTCAGTGTGTATCCTTCGTTGTTGTAATCCTCGAAGTATTCCGGTGGCTGAAGGCAGATATGTGAGTGGCCAGAGACATTTGATAAGTCCTCCTTACCCAGCCAATCCTTGGTCCAATGTTGCTGTTCCTTCAGCTGATGCTGATATAAGAATCAGTCAACCACCAACACCTCGATTACAGACTCATCCTTACTCAAGTGCTCAACAAATGCTATCATCTCCAACGTCAAAACCACAAGTAGCTCCAGACTCAGTTTCACAGGTAAGCTTTTACATCCCCTTCATATAAGGGTCACATATTTTCCCTTTTTTATATTGTTGAATACCTGCAGAAATATGTCCTGATCAGTTTTTGTTACAGTATTGTCTGCAGTTTTCTACAAATTTGTTTTAACACTTTTACTGTCATTTGATGCACATGCCTTTTGTGGTCTGTTGTGTGTTGCCTCTACTGCATAATTGCATCTATTCCGAGTTTTATGCGTATGTGTCTCATATGGCATGATGAAAAAAAAATTTAAAGGCATATATTACCATCATTCTATATACTTTAATAATATTTACTAAAATGAAGCATAAGCATTACTTAACTGTAATGAAAATGTCGATGTCATTATGTAATGTTTGAAATATCTTAAGCAGCAGTGAATGTGTTAATGAGAATAGGTATCATGACTTAATTAAAAATTTGGTATTTCCTTGTTTGCTTTTATCTGTTGTCACTTAAGAAAAGCTCAGTATGTAATTTACAAATATAACTTATTTTCCTTTTAACTACCTGTATGTGAGATGCTGAAATGTTCTCAGCCTGGTTTGCCTCCTAAAATCTGTCTTCTGATTGTAATACTGTTTTTGGTAGTATGTTAGGCTCAGAACTTTTCAACATTTCCCTGTATTCAGTAAAACAGGAATTGTGGTTCCTTGGCATTTGTATATGTTAGTGAATTTCTTGTTAGCTGATTATCTAGGGATGAATTTCTTTTGAAGTTTATATTTGGATATCTGATTTAATTAAAATTTTGTTTCTACTTCTTCCTATCAGATGTATGTTCAAGATGTTGTACTGCCACCTGGTAGTGGCAAAAGCTACAAAAGGGCAAACAGGACACGAGACTATTCTACTAGAAGTTCTATAAAATCTTCTCACACTGATAATGAACAAACTGAAAACATAGGTGAGTCATAAAAATAATGTTTTACAATATGAATGACCACATAATTTTTCCTTCATTCTGAATCTAAAGTTTTGTTTAAAATGTTAAAAATGAGTAATAATTTATTGTCTTATTTTTAACTTTACAAAATTGTTATATGGTCAAGTTTTATCTATGCATCTATATATTGTAATTTTTTTTCTATTTTTGTTGTTGTTATATCCATAGTGACTGGATTGATTTTGTATTTTTCAGATATGTACCCTTCTCAGTATTGTAATCCCCCTCCCTCACATAATGACCAACAACAAATCACAGAGATAAGGCCCTTGGGACAGACTGTCAGCTACCCAAGTGATACCACAATAGTAGCTAGGGGTTTTTATACACCCTATATGAATGAAAACAATCCAAACACAGATACAAAATCTTATTCAGGTGTCGAGGGTAGTAGCCCTTCTGGTAGACATTTACAGTCTAGGAATGTACCAGCAAGTGGTAGCCAGTCTTCTATCAACAGACCTTTGCCACCTGTGCCACACTAAAAGAATATTTTCTAAACTTATCATAATGTAATGGTTTTGCTTGAAACATTGAATCAGTATTTTTAATTAAAAATATAAGTAAGTTAATTGCTTAATAATATATATTATTTTAAAATAGCTTTGTAAGTTACATTATAGATTTAATCCAAATCAAAATGGTAGTTTTTAGGTTGTTTTGAAATCATTTTTTATTATCAAGTGGAACAGATCATTGCATATCTACCTATTTATAGATTGATGGATAGATAGATTCATTGTAAAAATATATCTTGTTATTCATTTGAAATTTTATACATACACAACAATTGTCTATATCATTAAAATAAGGTGCATTGATGATTTTTTAAACTTAAAATTTTTTTAAGTAATTATATACATTTCTCTATTTTTATAAAATGGAAATTCATTCTGTTAGGGAATTGAGATGAGCGTATAAAATATTGGATTTTTTTACTTAACAATTCTCAAGCTTTTAATAGTATGAACAATGTTTACCATAATGGATATGTAGTAATATTTATTCATCTTTTAACAAAAATTTCAACAATAAATTCTTATTTATTTTCAATATTTTATGGAAGATGTTTGTAAGAAAGTTTAAATGATAGTGAAATAGTTTTATTAAGATTCAGTATTTATTCATTGTCAAGCCTCCTAGCCATTTTAAGATAGCAGCAGCCATTACACACACACCACATAAAGTAGGACTGGCTTTACTCTTTTATGAACTGCACAAAAGAAACTACCTGGGATGCTATGGCATATTAGCAGCTGCAACTGGAGCATTATTCTTCCTATTAATGTCATTTTTATTTTTAATTCAGTGACATTATACTAAAGGTAGGTTTCTTTCACAATTTTTTCCATTTCCCCTCTTGTTTTATCAGCATTTAAAAAAATAAAATTGAAATGGACAAAAGCTGATATCATTGTTATTTCACTAGACGCCATTGTCCTTGTTAATACTTGTTTTATGTACTTTGTTTATTTTACAATGTTTAAGAAGACTTTGTATTCCTTATGTTTATTGTATATTTATATCTAAATTTTAGGCTGGGATTTTAAAAGAAATATCCACACTTATTCCTAATTTATTTTTTTAATTCATGCATACAGACATACACACGTAATTTGCTTGCAATATGTGATTGTTGTATATAGTTTTAAATGTTTATTTAAGATAAATTTGTATAGTCTGTTATTTGGGATAGTTTATAATTATTGCATTCAGATATAAACAAATTATGATTTTAAAAAAATTAAATTTATTAAATATCTAAAGTAATATTTTGAATAAAATTATTTTTAATATTCATCATTTAGGTGACAGTTAGCAGTAACAGTAATTCAGACATAATTCCTTTCTTCTCCAGATATGAAAGTAACCAGCAAATAACAAATAATTATTTTTCTTAACAGAATAAAAATATTTATTTTAATGATTGGTCATTAAAATAAATATTTTTATTCTGTTAAGAAAAATAATTATTGAATGCTGATTTTGGAAATTGGACAGCCGCTTGCAAATTAGAAATTATCTCCATTTACTATGGTTATTCATATTATGTTTTATTGTAAAATTCTATTCGAATCAGTCATGCCAAAAAATAATCTAATCAAAAGGAATTCATTTGATTGCACTTATTCAGCAATTTATGTTCTGTGTGAGTTTGTAGAATTTGGAGAATAAATTCATAAAGTTAGTGCAAAACAATGCTTAATGTCTGTTTTTAAATGTTTTTAATGAAGTAGAACATTTTATTAAGAAAACACAATATATAGATATGGTGTTTTGTCTGTCAGAGAGAAAAGCATTATCCTGTTTAATGTATTTTGGATTTGCCTTAAGCTCAAAATATAATAGAAATTAGAAAACTAGTCTGTTGTATTACCATAGCTAGAACTATTCCATAAAAATAGCAGAAAATTTTTATTTTTTAACTTATAGGATTATCAGGAGCTAGATTTCTTAAAGAGTAAACAATGCTACTTTTAAACATTTTCTATGTATCATGCATTGTAGCTACTGTTTTGATATTCAGTTCAATTCAAAAGTATGTTATTTTCTTTTTTTATATAAAAATTTCAAGCTAAATTAAGTGATTATATTGTATACCAACTTAAAAGCCACCCTATCAAGCAGTATTTAAGTTAGCTCCTGCAGAGGGCTCATTATTGGGCCTTAATAGTTAGTGAAGAGTAGATGCAATAAACTACAGAAGAACTCAAAACTGATTGCTGCATTTAAGTATTGCATTAATATTTAAGCTTACTGTTTAAAAGTTCAACATTAATTCTTCTGTTGCCACTCTAAAGACAATATATGATGTATGTAGGTTCTTACTTTCCGTACAAACAATTATTTTTATTTCATGGGTGACTTTTGCTGGATTTCACAATTAATTTTGATTATTCCCAAATTTATTTCCAAGTTATAAAAATTGTTATATTTTTACTATTAAGATTTGGGTCTGCATTTTTTTTACTCACTAAAAAAATTAAACAACTGTTCAAATTAATGTATCACAAAAATTAAATTGCCAAATAATTTTACTTGTAAGTTATTTCTGGGATAAAAACCTTTTTCCTTTTTAATGGATTGAATACCTGAATGTTATTGGTTCAATTCTTTAATTAAAAGTTTAGAATTAAAACTAAAAATTGGTTGCTAGACATCCATCAAGTTAGAATACAGAATTACCAGATAGCTAAAATTAACAACAAATTCAAACTAATTACATTTTTATAAGAAAAAAGTAATAATTCTTTAGCATTGTTTATTTTAATTTATTTATTATTGTCCAATTATCTTTGCAAAAGAAACAGGAGTTTGATTCAAGATCCTTAGAAAAAATGTTTATCGAGTAAAGATTTTTTGGAGGTCTTAAAGAGGAGTATAAGAGAGTTTCATAGATATACAGTAAGATGATAAATAGTAGAGAATTGTTTTTTCAGGGCTTGTGTTTATTTTCTTATACTGAATTTTTTAGAATTGGGCTGGTTTAGAATTTAACCGTTTTCTTCTTCAGATCCGACATTTTTCTTATCTTTCACTCTACATTAAACCAAGTGACCTGTGTTCCCTCAGTAAGTAACAGTTCTTAATATTATCTACTTACATTTGTTACAGGTGTTCATAATGATATTCAAAAAGAAGTACTACTTACACCATTGTCACAGTAAACCTCAGTTGTAATATATAATGTTGTAAATCACAATACTCAATTTTACATGTTTCTGCCAACTTGATTTTATAAATACTAAGTACATTATTTTATATGATTTTTGCATGTTATCTTATTTCATTCAAATAAGAGTTTTAACATCCACTATTCAACAATTTGTTAAAAATACAACATTTATTTTAACTATGAGAAAACATTTCTGGTATTCTATCCAAACTGAAAATTTTCTTTAATTCTGATAAAAAAGAAAAAAATATTATTTACTCAGATGTATCTAAGTTTCCCCTATTATAATTTGTGTATATAAAAATCACAGATGAGAAAATATCAAAACACAAAGTGTTGTATTATATTTTCTTTAAAATAATCATAAGATTTAGTGTACAAAATATTAAGTCAATGTTAGTGGCTTTTACCAAATAATATTGGCTTTGCTGAAGTTGTTAAAATCATTCTCTTATTTATTTTGTTTAACTTTGAATTATTCACTAATCAACTGCATAAATATGATAACAAATATTTAGCCTTAAGAATATTAGCAGTGTTAAACTCTTAACTTCCCAGTACTCAGTATTATACTACATGTTCAGTACATTTATCATGTAGAAAAACTAAGTTTGCATACTATTAAAAGAACAAGTAAATTATACACAGTTTGTAAAACAACTGATTTGTTTGCTTTCTTCCTCAAAATCTTCATGAAACTTAAGTATGCAAACATGAATTAACAAAACATCATGTATGTAATTAATCAATGCATTTATTGCAATGAGTTATGGTCACATTAAGTAGTGAATTTTTTTAAGTAGTAGTCTTTTAAAATCATTTTAATAAATAATGGATTTAACATACTACCTCTATTTATTCTTTAAAAAAAAAACTTTTTGGCTCAGAAATGCATAATTTTTTGTGGGGAAATTAATATTAAATTCCAGACAGAAAATTGTTCTTCAAAAATAATTTTTCAGAAGCTTTATAAGCTTAGGAATACAGTTATGTCATGAAAATTGACTATTAGATGTTAAAGAAAAAATGGACATAATCCAAAGACTTATTTAGGAAATAAAGACAATAATGGTGAATATAGAGTTTATTATATAAAAGGAAAGTGTGCTAAAAGAGTAGTTAGTTTTTTTCTACTTCAGTGCTAAAAAATAATTGGCTCAAATTTCATGGATTTTTTTTCTCTCTCCAGAATAACTTGTTTTTGTAAAGTTAACTATTACTGTGTAACCCGGATATAAGAGAAACCCGATATAAGAGAGATTTTCTCTGGTCCCAAATTAGAGCCATACTTACCTAAACAAAATAGACCAAACCCGGATATAAGAGACTTCTTCTCCGGTCCCGACAACTCTCTTATATCCGGGTTACACTGTAATTGGTTCCTTTTTTTTGATATCCTAGAATTTTCAGAGGAATTTACTGCCCTATTTTTTTTAACTTCAGAGATTAACTCTGCCTAGTTTTTATAATATGAATTTAAAGTTACATGGTAACATGAAAACATCTGGAGATAACTTGTTTTTCATGATATCATTTTTTTTTAAATGTAAATTATTCTGGTTATACTTCATTCTTCTTTACAATGGTATTTTGCTTGACTACCATCTTCTCCACGCATGCAGATTCTGAATAACTTATCGAGCATTTTACTTATTTAATGCATGAAATAATTAATATTTTAAAACAATACCTTTGAAATGAGGTAGAAACTGAACTCGTGGGTTTTTTAATCGTTTTTCTCTAAACAATTTTATTTTCAAAAACTTTTTTCCGAATATTTTGTACAATCTTCAAGTTTAGGGGAGATAACTCTCAACTCCATTTTGTTTTAAATGAATGGAGGGGAAATTGATGTAATATTAGTGAAAATGTTTTTCTCAAAGAAAGAAAGAAGATTTTTTCTTTATGAAATAAAGTTAATAACTAATTTTATTTCTAAGTTTATCTGTATATTCGTATTTAGTGAATCTAAAAATACATACAGAAAGACAAAATGTCATTTAATTTATTTCCTTGATTATTAAAGTAAGAAGTAAAAAATAACAATCATAATAGTTTTTTGCCAGACAATAATTAATCTGTAATGATGATTTAATATGTAAAAATCTTCTATTTTGATTTTCCTATTTGAGAGTTCATAGATTAAATTAAAGCAAAGATCATCTCTGGGAAGCAATAAAAACTGATGCAAGTAATGTTGAAGTTGAACCAGGAAAAAAACGTAAGAAAATCATTTGCAAGAAGGAAAGTTATAGAATGTCAATGAGCCTATATTAACATGTAAGAAATAATTTATTCAGATGTAAGCAATATTTTATGCTTTTAATACCTTTATTTTTTGGATGTTTTTAGAAATAAAAATTTATGTTACACAAAGTTTGTCTGCATATGCTGCTTATATAAATCTAAGCATATCCTGAAAATTTTATCAACATTAGTTAGTGTCAATTGTGAAAATACTGATTTGCATCATAAAATTCTGACATATATGAAAAGGTAAAAGAACTTTTTATCATTTGGAAGATGTATATTTTTGTGTTAACAGATTTTCAAAAAATTCAAGAATTTTTAAGTAGATTTTTCTTCCATTTCATTTATCTATTAATATTGAATTGAAATATAAGTATTATAAGGTTAATAATGAGTACTTTTGTTCATAATTTATATACATAATTATACATTTATGCACATGAGAAAAGGCCTGTATTTAGTTTCATATTTGTTTTCATTTCTCTTTGGATATACCTAATCCTGTGTTGTAAAGGTGTATAAAGTCTTCATATGAGAATTAATTATTGTATACATTGAATTTTTAAAAGATTCAGAGAGAAATCTAATTGTTATTTTATTATTTCAGATATTCTGGTATAATAACATTTGGAAAGATGTTAATTAAAGTATGTATGCTATTATCAGCTATGAATTACTGCTTATGTGTGGATATCACATATTATGTGGAAGAAGGCAAGAGTCCAAATACATATTTGGGTGACATTGCTGCAGATACTCACTTGATGGATGATGTCACACTTAAAGAACAAAAAGAAATCACATTCAGCCAATTGCAGAAAGGTGTTAGTGGCAATTCTAAATTATTCCATGTCTCAAAGAATACAGGAAAACTGTACACTGCCCAAACATTGGATGCTGAATCTCTTTGTACGTACAATGTAGAATGTTTTCAAATGGTTGACATTGCTGTGAAAAAGGCATCGACATTCATTAAGTTATTAGAAATCAAAGTTATCATAAAAGATGTAAATGATCATCAACCCGAGTTTCCAAACAAAGAAATCAAAATAGAGTTTTCTGAAGGTGACATTATGGGGACAAAAATATCAATCCCTAATGCTGTTGACAGAGATATTAGTATTCTAAACTCTGAAATTTCTTATCAACTCAAAAAGGGAAAGCATGATCCTTTTACATTATTTGTTTCACAGAGTGTTGATGGAACATCACAGCTTGCAATTATACTAAATGGGAAGCTTGACAGAGAAGTAAAGAATGTGTATAATATTGAAGTGATTGCTAAAAATAAGTTGCCTCCAATTAAAAAGAGTAATCTATATATTTATATATCTGTATCTGATGTAAATGATAATTCTCCTGTCTTTTCTGAAAATGTTTATAATATTTCCATCATGAATAAGCCAGATGCTGCTCTAGCTGTTGTTACTCTCTCTGTAAAAGATTTAGACTCAGGAGTAAATGGTCAAATTTCTTACAGTTTTAGTTCCAAAACATCAGACATAGCTAAAATTCACTTTGATCTAAACTCAGAAACTGGAGGAATTTTTCTCATGAAAAAATTTACAACTGGACAAAAGTTGAAATATAAGTTGTATGTAAAAGCTTCCGATGGAGGAAATCCTCCATTAAGCTCTCTGGCCATGGTTCAAGTGAATGTGATCAATGAACAAAACAATGCTCCAGTGATTGATGTAAATTTTGTATCTGCATCCAGAGAGAATACAGTTGATATTTCTGAAGATATAAAGGTTGGTAGTTTTATTGCCTATGTGAAGATTACTGATGAGGATGTTGATCAAAATGGAAAGGTTAGTTGTAGTCTTAATCATAATAAGTTTCAACTACAAAGTCTGGATACAAAGAAATATCAAGTAATTGTGAAGAAACCGGTGGATAGAGAGACTGAAGATCACCATGACATTATAATCAGTTGTCAGGATAAAGGAAATCCTCCTCTTGAAAGTGAAAGTAAATTTTCAGTCCAAGTGATGGATGTAAATGATGAAGAACCACAATTTTCTAAACAGTCTTTTAAATTCTTCATTGATGAAAATCAAAGATCCAAAATTCCTGTTGGCACCATCAATGCTACAGATGCAGACTTGGGACTTGGAGGGAAATTGTCTTTTTCTCTGCTGACCACCAATAAACAGTTTGTACCGTTCAGAATCACTGAAAATGGATTAATCTCATCAATTATGTCTTTAGATCACGAGTTTCAAGATACTTATAAATTTCAAGTATTTGTAAAAGACAAAGGAACTCCATCATTGAATAACACAGTGAATGTGATTGTTAAGGTGAGAGATGAAAATGATAATGCTCCATATTTTACATTTCCCAGTGTTAATCCTTATAATATGGATGTAATATATTATCCACATCATACAAAGAACATCACCCAAATCAAGGCATCAGACAGTGATAAACAAGAGAATGCATTTCTCAAATATGAAATAATCAGAGGCAATAGTAAACAAATATTCAACATCAATCAGTACACTGGTTTGTTATCTTCAACTCATGTCCTAAGCCAAAAAGATGCTGGTTCCTATGAACTGGAATTTCTTGTAAAGGACAGTGGTAGCCCAGTTCTATCAGCCAGAACGACTGTATATTTGACACTGACTGTAAGCAACAAGACATCAGAAATGTTAAATGCTGTTAACATAAAGACTGATAATAAGATCCACCTGATTTCAGCAATTATCATTGTATCAGTAGCAGTGACAATAGCTGTGATCATTACAGCTTCAATCTCAGTGTGTATCCTTCGATGTTGTAATCCTCGAAGTATTCCGGTGGCAGAAGCTAGATATGTGAGTGGTCAAAGACATTTAGTAAGTCCTCCTTACCCAGCCAATCCTTGGTCTAATGTTGCTGTTTCTGCAACCAATGCAGATATGAGAAGTAGCAGTCAGCTACCAACACCTCTATTGCAATCTCATCCTTACTCAAGTACTCAACAAATGTTGTCATCTCCAGCACCAAAGACACAACCAGCTGCAGACTCAGTTTCACAGGTAAGATCTAATAGTGATTTATGTCTTTAAGGTTTTATCAAGTTTTAGTTATTATTTAAATGTATGAATGATGCACTAAAATTATTTCTTTTAAAAGAATCAATTTCTATCTTTAAATATCTTTACAATTTTCTCAAAGATTTATCGAAATATTTGTCCTAATAAATTAAGCAATATCAGCAATGCTTTTTAAATATTAAATATTAATTTTATATTTAATAATTAAAAAGAATTTCTTATATTTGTGCTCTGTTGTGTCAATTTTAACGTAATGTTACGTTGCCATCATTTTTTTATGGTTTATACATTTTGATATATGTTGATATAAGGACATATTTATACAGTACTTAGTGAAATTTTTCTTTTATCATCAGATGTATGTGCAGGATGTAGCATTACCTTCTTGTAGCAATAAAAATAGGAGAAACAAGATGTCAGAATATTCAAGTAGAGGTTCAGTGAAGTCTTCTCACAGTGAAAATGGAAGAGATTGGAATGAAAAAGTCACCAGACAAAATGAAGGTGAATTTTATTCTAAAGACACAATAATTTTTATTCTATTTATCATAAATTATTATATTTCTAAACTTGTTGATCTACAAATTTGAACTACAAATGAAAAGTTACTGTTACTTAAATCTGCATATTGCACCTGAATCTTATTTAAATTCAATTTTTAACAGACATTGTCTTTTTAGTTGAAGTAGTAACATCCATACATATCATTATGTTACTGAAACTTTTTTCAAAATTTTCAATATTGCCTTTAGTTTTAAGACAGAATTCTAAATCTTAACTTTTTTTAAGATATTCTAGTTTTAAGATATCCATGTTATCATATTTTTTTAATAACTGATTTTGTTTTGGTAAATATCTGATTAATTTTTTTATTCATTACATACACACACTTTCTATTAAATGGATTATAAATAAAAAATAATCTCAAGTTAAGAAATTTAAAATAATTGAAAAATAATTGCTGATACTGAGATAATTTAAACATATTTTATACATAGTTTTTTGGTACAAATTTTTTATGTAATGATATATATATATATATATATATATATATATATATATATATATATATATATTATTCTATTTTATTTTTTCAGATGTATACCCTTCTCAGTACTGTAATCCACTGCCATCACAAAATACCCAACACCAAAATTCTGATATGAAACCCTTGGGACAGACTGTCAACTTTCCTAGTGATACAACAATAGTGGCCAGGGGGTTTTATACATCCTACATGAATGAAAACAATACCCACTCAGATTTAAAATTTTGCTCAGGTAGTGAGAGTAGTAGTCCTTCTAGTAGATATTTACAATCCAGGAATGTACCTGCAAGTAGTAGCCAGTCTTCTATTAGTAGACCATTGCCCCCTGTTCCCAATTAAAGTATTGTTCAAAACATAATGCATTTCAATACACAAATATTAAATAATGTTTGTACTTGGTTATTTTCATTTAGCACCCTATTTTAACTAAGCAAAGATTTTTTTCAGATTTGAGGGAATTATTTAAAATTGATTGAAAGAATATAAAGTGATAAATAGATAGTAAAAAATATAATTAAAAATAAAATGACACTGAGTTGAACATAATTGTTTAATTTTCTTCTATTTTTTTACATTCATAATGAAGCTTTAGAAAAATTTATCTCAAATTTTTATATTGTAAAAATTCCTTTTATATAGATTAAGATTAGCTTATGATAAACACATTTCTGAAATATTTTAAATTGTATATATTTTTTCATTGCTCTTTATTTTATTAAATTCTTACATAATAGTTCCATATATTTTAAGTGATTTTTAAAATTTTGTAATGTTTATAATTCTTTATAAATATATTCAATCTTGTCATTTCACTTATTTAACATAATTTTAATTGAGCTAGAAAATGGATATAGGATATTTAATAAAGATGTCAATAAAGCATGAAGTAAATAATTTACTTGAGCTGTAAGGAAAACATCATGACAAAGAAAAAAGAAAGAAGATATAAAAAATTTGGGGTGAATATGAGCATTGGAATATTGAATGATAAAGATTATTTCAGTTTATTAACATTTTTATATTAACTTACATGCTAATATAGACATATTGATGTTAACAGAGAAATATATAAAAGTTATCATAAAAATCATGATATTTTAGCTTCCTTGATGAAAATGTTCAGTTAAAATCAGCAGCCATTATACACACAGCACTTAGAGTAGGACTGCTAGCTTCACACTCACAAAAGAAACACAAGGGATGCTGTCTCATAATAGTAGCTGGAGCAGGAATAATATTCTTCCTGTGGATATCTTATTTACTTTGATGTGATCTCCTGTGTATTCTATATATGAAAGGTGAGTTTAGTTTAAATTTTTATGTTGTTTCTGACACTTTTATTAACAATTTTTTTATGGCTTAATGATAAAACTGTTGTTATATTTTGATGTTCACGAGCTGCCATTACTGTTTTTAGTGAAATTCTGTTTAGAAATGATTTGTTTAGTTTGTGTTCTTATCTTTTCACTTTGAATGTAATTTTGATGCCAAAATTTTGTTTGATTATGATTAGTAGAACTTTTAGTTTTTTGAAGGGGATATTTTTTTTTTTTTTATTAATATTTAGTTAATAAATGCTAAGTTATTTTTAACTGCTAATTGGTATAAGATTGTGATTTCTTTGCTTTGTAATTCCATTTACATGTTGGTAAGATTCTAGCTTTGGGAATATATTGTCTTTTTGCAATTCTTTTGTAATGAATTACTGATAAGCTTTCACAAAATAGTTTACTATTCATTTTCTAATTATTTTTACATTTCAAATTTATCAAGTTAGGGAACATGGGAAGACAATGGATTTTCTTTTTTTCTTTAGACATTTTCTAACCATTTGTATATTTCAGTTTTACATCATCAAAATAATCTATAAATATAATTTATATTTTTCTTACAAAATCTTATATTTTGTAATAATTTTGTGGATTTTATCTTTAAATTTTCTGTCACAATAATATATTTTAATTATAAAACTTATCAGAAATATAAAAATGTAATAATATATTATACAACCATATAACATTTCAAAGATGATAATCTTTGCAACGTTATAAATATGAGAATATTTATAAACAAGTTTCTTCAGTATTAACACAGTTAACTACAAATATGTCATTTAATTAAAGTCTGGCATTGAAATACATTTTAAAATGTTTGATTTAAACAAAAAATATGACTGAAATTTTTTTATTAGCAATGCTTTAGATTAATTTGAACTAAATGCATTTTCTTTTTGTATTCTGGAGAAAAGGAGTTCCAAATTTATTTTGATGATTATCATTTTTCTTTTATAGCTTAATAATAAAACTTTCATTTTATAGATATATATTTGAAATTTCTGTTTTTAAAAAAATAAATTTTTAAATTTCTTTAGATTCTGACATGAAAAATATTTATATATTAAGAGATTTTTATTTAATATAGAATTATCTTTACAACATAGAAAATGTTGATCTAATTATAATCTACTAATAATCAAATTTATTACTGTATTATTTGATTATCTACATTCAAAATTTTAAGTCCTTGTTTTTTCCTAAAATAAGCTAATCATAATAGAAAACATCAGTGTTCATTAAAACAAAATTTCACTGAAACAGTATTATAAAAGATGCTGAAATAACAAAAATATCCATCTGATAGCTGATGCTAAGAAACTTTAAAGATATTTTCATTTGCTTCATATTGAAATCAAATATCTTTGAAAGATAAATATATTTAAAATATCAAATGAAATTGTATACAATGTTTAAATTTTTATTATTATTAATGCTGACTATAGTTAGATATAAAGAAATTTCACTGAAAAGGAAATTCATTGTAGTTTGATATCTTTTAAAAAGAATGTATCTATATGATAGGAATATAACTTCTTTGAGTTTTTATAATTTTATTTTTTTAAAAAATGAGGGTTTAATGTTTGATCAAAACTAAATTTATTTAGAATAGGGAAAACTAAGTTTATTTGAAATGTGTTCAATATTTATTATTTTTGATTAAATTTGATCAGAAATAAGTAATTGTGTTTTTTTATTATCAAATATTCTATTGTTATTATAAGCATACACTAAATTTGGATATCAAAGACGTCAAGTTATTTATAGTCTGTTTTTATATTTTTTTAATTTTCAGAAACATTGTGTTTTAGAGGTCTTGGAATCAATAAAGTCATTCAGTTTATTCCTTATAAAGATATGATAATTCACGTGTGCATGTTAGTTTTCATCTTACATGGTCATCAGTGTATTGATCTTACATATTATGTGGAGGAAGGAAAAAATCCTCATACTTACCTTGGAGATATTGCTATTGATTCAAATGTGATTGACAGTATACCATTTGATGATCAAAATGAAATAACATTCAGTTTATTAACACAAGGAGTGACAGGCACTTCTTTATTTCATGTATCTAAAGAAAGTGGCAAATTGTACACAGCCCAAACCCTTGATGCTGAGTCTCTATGTACATACAATGCAGAATGTTTTCAAATGGTTGATATTGCTGTGAAAAAGTTGGCAACTGTAATAAAGTTATTAGAAGTCAAAGTCATCATTCAAGACATTAATGATCATCAGCCAGAATTTCCTGAAAAACAAATTAATATAAAATATTCAGAAGATGATAGAGAGGGAGCCAGACGCTCAATTCCCAACGCGATTGACAGAGATGTGAACATTCTTAACTCTGAAATTATTTATAACCTAAAAAAGAAAAAACATGATCCATTTGCATTATTTGTTTCCAATAGTGTTGATGGAACCTCACAACTTGTTATCATATTAGAAGGTAAACTTGACAGAGAAGCTGAAGATTTTTATAGCATTCAAGTAACTGCTAAAAATAAGCAGCCACCATCAAAAGGGGACATTCTTAATATTCACATAACAGTTACTGATGTGAATGATAATCCACCTATTTTTTCTGAAAATGTATATAATGTTTCAATCAAGAACAAACCAGATCCTCCATTGCCTGTTACAACTTTATCTGTCAAAGATTTAGATTTAGGAAAAAATGGTAAAATTACATTCAATTTCAGTCCCAAAACATCAGATGTTGCAAAAACTCATTTTGATTTAAACTCAGAAACTGGAGAAATTTTTCTTGCGAAAAAGTTTACCACTGGTCAGAAACTGAAGTATAAGTTGTATGTAAAAGCTTCCGATGGAGGAAATCCTCCATTAAGTTCTCTGGCCATGGTTCAAGTGAATGTGATCAATGAACAAAACAATGCTCCAACAATAAAAGTGACATTTTTCTCTTCATCTACTGAGAACACAGTTGATATCTCTGAAGATATTAAAGTAGGCAGTTTTATTGCATATGTGAAAGTCACTGATCCTGATTCTGGGCAGAATGGAGATATTGACTGCAAATTGAATCATGATAAATTTCAACTACAAAGTCTGGATACAAAGAAATACCAAGTGATTGTTAAAAAGCCATTGGATAGAGAAACTGAAGATCACCATGATATTATTGTTCATTGCAAGGATAAAGGATCTCCTGCTTTGGAAAGTGAGAAAAGATTTTCTGTTAAAGTAATGGATGTGAATGATGAAGAGCCACAATTTTCTCAGAAAACATTTCGATTTAAGATCAATGAAAATCAAAAGTCTAGAGTTCATGTTGGATCAATCAATGCCACAGATCCAGACTTGGGAGTTGGAGGTAAATTATCTTATTCCTTGTTGCCAAGTAATAAACAATTTTTACCTTTCAAAATAACAGATAGTGGCTTGATTTCAACAATTATGTCACTGGATCATGAATTTCAAGATCTTTATGAATTTCATGTGTTAGTGAAAGATAATGGGAAGCCATCATTAAATGCTTCAGTTAATGTTGTTGTTGAGATCAATGATAAAAATGATAATGCTCCATATTTTACATTTCCCAGTGTTAATCCTTATAATGTTGATGTTGTCTACTATCCTCATCATTCAAAGAACATCACTCAAATCAAAGCATCAGATAGTGATAGCCAAGAGAATGCATTTCTCAAATATGAAATAATCAGAGGCAATAGCAAACAAATATTCAACATCAATCAGTACACTGGTTTGTTATCTTCAACTCATGTCCTAAGCCAAAAAGATGCTGGTTCCTATGTACTGGAATTTCTTGTAAAGGACAGTGGTAGCCCAGTTCTATCAGCCAGAACGACTGTATATTTGACACTGACTATAAGCAACAAGACATCAGAAATGTTAAATGCTGTTAACATAAAGACTGATAATAAGATCCACCTGACTTCAGCAATTATCATTGTATCAGTAGCAGTGACAATAGCTGTGATCATTACAGCTTCAATCTCAGTGTGTATCCTTCGTTGTTGTAATCCTCGAAGTATTCCGGTGGCTGAAGGCAGTTATGTGAGTGGCCAGAGACATTTGATAAGTCCTCCTTACCCAGACAACCCTTGGTCTGATGTTGCTGTTCCTACATCAAATGCAGATATGAGAAGAAGGAGTCAACCACCAACACCTCGACTACAATCTCATCCTTATGCAAGTACTCAACAAATGCTTTCATCTCCAGCACCAAAACCACAGCTACCTCCAGACTCAGTTTCACAGGTAAACTCTCACACTTATTTATTTTTTATAGCTATGAGTATTTCAGGTTGTATCATAAGTAAGTTCTATTTTATTTTGAAATCATACTTGTTGCAGATATGATGGCATTAGATTCACTCTCAAATTTTATCATGGTAGTCGATGTTTTCACAATAAAATTGATATTAACTAACATTTGCAAAGTTTTCAGGCTGTATTTATTTTACCAATATACTGTATGTATTTAATCTTTTGATATTTATCTTTATTTAAAATATTGATCATAACTTGTTTAGGAGTTTTAGTTTTTAAACAGAAACTAAGTGGAACAGATTATTATTTATAAATAAATCTAAAAGATACACCTCCATAAAAAGCTATTAACCTGGTACTCCATATATCTGAATAAATTAATATATTGTTTTAGTTGTTATTTTTACCTCTTTGATATTTTATAACCTGTACTTCTCATTCAGCCATTGATTTTGTTAACTTTTCTATTGTTTTGACTTTAATATCACTTGAAACAGTTTCTATTATTTTCTAAATATCTTCTTTGCTCAAATATTGTTTTCAATTATAATTTACATCTCTTAATGATAGACCGCAATTTGTTATTGGATTAAAAACTGTAGAGGCTAATTTGATGTTTTTTTATACTGTTTTGGCAAGGTGAGCTCTTGTCAGTTTTGCCAAATATGAATTAACAATATGATTAACAACTTTTGTGTTGCATATAAAATCTCACAATATTTTATTAAATAGTAATTGTAAATAATCCTAATAAAACTTATGTTAAGCTGAAATTCATATGGATTATAAGTATATCCTGAAAATTTTATCAGCATCCTGTTGGTTAATACCACTTTGTGAAAACATTGAATTGCATGTAAAGATTGACATAGTGTGTATTTATTAAAATTATTTATATTATTGCTTTATTTACATGAATAAAAATTGTATTCATTTTAATACTTTGGTTGTAATAATAATTAACAACTAGTCCATTGACTGAAGAAAAAAAAGTCTTGTTTGTATGGTTTATGTTTTTAATTTCGCAATTTAATCCTCTTTAGCATTCTAATGTAAAAATTTAATTGGTCTTCACTATTTTTCATACATATGTATGGTATTGTTATTTTTTAATTGTATTGATGTTAGATGTATATTCAGGATGTAGCATTGCCATCTGGTAATGGAAGAAACAAGAAAAGGACAACCCAAGCACAAGATTATTTGAGTAAAAGAACTATGAAATTTTCTGACAATGATGAAAAACACAGGTGGAAAGAAATAAATACAAGACAACCTACTGAAGAAAGATTAGGTGAGTTAGGATTTTGAAATATTAAATCATAACAATTGTCTTACCTTATATATAATTACAAAGTTGCTCATATATTTTCTGTTTTGCTTATAGATATAAGTACTTGAATGTCTGGCTAAACTACAAATACCTTATTTAATCATTTTGTTAAAATATGTCGGGGGGTCTTTAAATTTTACATTGAAAAATGCATACTTGTAACTATAATTGCTAACATATAACATAACCGTCTCAACATTTTTGAAAGAAAAAATTGACACTGTTAAAAATAAAAAAAAATGTTAAAATATTTGCAGCATAATTATTAAGGCATATAAATGACAGATATTTCCCTTGGCATTTATCTAGTGAATTTTTATGTCCTGTTTATATCCTGATACCTCATATGATAATATGAGGGTTGATTCTCATCTGAAATTTTTCATTAAAAAATTTAATTATGTGTATATGTGTGTGTGCTAATATCACTCAAAGAAATAAAGATACTAACAGATTAAAAATAGGCACAAAATCATACATAAAATCTTGAGGAAAATATTCTAATTTGCATGTGTGTATATACGTGTGTGTGTATATATATATATATATAGATAGATATATATATATATATATATATAGGATTAACAAATTTATCCAGCAAGTGATAATATTTTGAAATATAGTTAATTTTTTACATACACCTCTCATTGAAATTTAATGTGCAACATTATGGATTTCTGAATAAATTTATTTCCAATATATAAAAAAATAATTTATGTGAAATTGTTGAAAGTTTTAACTTTATATTCATTGCTATAAAAATTTATACATGGTAATTTTTATCCATTTTAATTTTGCAGATGCATACACTATGCAGTATTGTAATTCTTCATCACCAAGAGAACATCAGCAGACAACTGAGATGCGACCCTTGGGACAAACTGTCAGCTATCCCAGTGATACAACAATTGTAGCCAGGGACTTTTACACACCCTACATGAATGAAAATAGCTCTCAAGCAGCTGCCAGTAGCAGTAGCTCTTCCAATAGAAATTTACAATCAAGTAATGTACTTGTCAGTGGCAGTCAGTCTTCTATCAACAGACCACTTCCGCCTGTACCCCAATAAGAGAAAATTATTTTAAAAAATCAGTTTTATTTTGTAATATTATCAATAATTAAAACATTTTTAAATATTTGCTTTTAATAATTTTAAAATATTAGTTTGTTTTTTTTTAAATTATAAAGTTTTTATGAATTTTTTACAAATTCTGAAAGAAATTTTTATACTATTAGATTTTGATTTTATTAGATTACAAGAGATATGAATAACTTTTTCAATCTCTTTATGCCAATTTTTAGAGAGGCAGTCAATTTATCTCCATACTTGGATATAAACTAATCTTGTGAACAATTTATTTTTTGGACTAGATATGCCTCTTTACTCATCTCCTAACTCAAAGAAAAATATGCTGGATATTTTTATGCTGTTCTGTAAGTAGTTAATAAAAGAAAGTATTTTGAGTAAAGATTTCTTTTTTAAATAATGAAACAATCTTTAAATTAAGAAGTAACCTATTTTTTTCACAATAAAAGTATGAATAAGCAACAGATTCCTTTTTATTTTGTACTCGATATTTTAAGTGATTAATACAATTGGCAAAAAAGGATGAAAGTCGATCATCATGGATAAATGGTAGCATTTTATTGTATTTTTTACAGATAATTCCATAGTTTAAGTAAATCCTTTTTAACAAGTATATTGATAGAAAAACTACATTTTTGTGTTAATTTTTGTATATGAAGGCTTTAAAATAATTCCATCATAAGGTTTTAGGATTTTAGTAAAAGGCTTATAAGCTTTTAGCTGCTTGCAGCAGCCATTACACACACAACATACAAAGTAGGACTGCTGATTTCTCTCTCATATGAACTGCACAAAAGAAACTCAAGGATGTTGTTACATAAATGCAGCTGGAGTTTTTTTCTTTATTTGGATGTACTCCTCATAATTGCAGTAAAATTTACACCAAAAGTAAGTTTATTTCAAAATTTCTCTTCATATGTTTTTTTCTTACTCTGTGTCAGCAGCATTGACTTAAATGTAAAAATAATTTATAACAGTAATATACCAGACGCCATTAGTGATTGAAAATAAGAATGTCTTTGTTTATCCAACAATCTTTCACAATTATTTCCCTGCTAATGTTTGTTATAGCATTTGCTGCATATAATATAACAAATATTAATTCCAGCTATCATTAAAGAATTACATTCAGCATTGTTAAATCATATAATTATTTGATTAAGTTAATATCAATTCAGTATTATTGTTTACTAATTTTTATTTTACTTTAGTTTTTTTTTTGGATATACATGCAAAGTTATAATGTGCAATATTTTTAAATTTTACTTTTGTAAAATTTTTCTTGTATTAAAATTCCAGGTAAAAATAGCAACTGATCATAAATATAAGATACAATATTTACTTTCTTAAATTAACAGGCATCTCTTTTCTTATTTTATTATTATATTGTACATATTATTTGCCAAAGATGTGTGAGCCATATTTATTGCTCAAGATGATAAATACCCTTTTGATATTAATATATAGAAGCTTTACAATTTTTTCAACAAATAAAGATTGTACAGGTAATATTTTATAGTTTATGTATAAGGAATATTTTGTAGATATATTGTGAATAATATTCAAATATAAAATTTACTGAAAAATAATTATTTATTTGAAATGTGAATTTATATATAAATGAAGGATATGCATGAAAAATGCTTTCTATCTACTTTGGCAATCTTGTATATAGATGGTTAAAAAAAAGAAAATCCAGAGCAAATAGATATCTATGTTATTTAATGATAATTTATATTGTATGGCAATGGTTTTATAACAGAATTCTTATCTGCATTTAAATAAGTATCTGTAGGCACACTTTTAAGTCCATAGCTTAATGATGAAAATGAAAGCATTTATAATATTTTGTGTAACAAATATTCATTTTTCAACATAATCTCCTTCCATGTCAATGCACGTAATTCAGTGGTGAACATTAATTACAAACAACAAACATTATACAGTGAATTTTTAAAATCAAATTTCAACTATTAACTATGTTAGGTGACAGACATCCCTGCTTCATACATTAATATTTTTTGTACATCATTGTGTTTGCATTATTATATTTCATTCAAATTTAACAATGATATTCATGCATAAATATTTGATACAAAAATTATTTTGGGTGCATAAATTTCATTTTATAAAAATATCTTTACAGACTAGTTTTATAAAACACAAAAATCAAAATGGTAATCTGTATCTATATCCTTTTGCATGAAAAGAAAATTTAGTTAGATTAAAATTTTTGTACATATTTTTAATCCTCTGAACTTCTGCAACTATATGTCCAGTCTTCAATAACATAATCCCCTTACTTTGCATAAAATTGAAAATTTATTCATTATGTTTACTGCTCTTTTCATTTATTGATTACAGAGAGTGATTTTCATGGTTAGATTAATCTCTTTTTCCTTTAAATTAGATAAAGATCTATATTTTTCTCAAATGGAAAATGAACCGATGAAAATAAAAGCCTACAACTTTCCCCTAAAATTGTTCTTGATATATAAAAATTTATATATTGTTATCCCAAAATAAACTTTATAATATTTATTGAATACCACAACATTTTATGCTGGATGTACCAAAATTTAGCGACTTTCATATAAAATGATTATTTTTAGGGATTTGCTACTATAACTGAAAATTTTATATATGCCTTTATTACAAGGTTTACAAAAAAGTAAAAAAACTGTTTTTGTTCTATCTTTATTGAAATACAGTCAGTTCACTTATGAAACTGAAATCATTTCAATGATAGAAGTAATTTTTTTTTAAATATACTTTATCTTAATATTTAAAAATCCCCTTATTAATGACAAATCAAAAGTTTTATGTTGATAAAATTAGCATGATAAAGTCTATTCAAATAACTAAGAAATGAATCAAATCAAACTAAATGTAATTACTCTTATATAAAAATCATAGTTTTTCAGTTGAAGATTTTTCAACTCATTACAAAGTTCTCAACCTGACCCATTTCCTAAAATATTAACAAATGTTTAAACATCACGTACTTCAGTAGGGAATGGCTATGGTCAGGTTGATAACTTTTTGGTACACACTCATAAATTTTAATACTTATGAGGGAAGGGGAGATAACTAAGTTAACCAATGAATTAAGAGGCAAAATATATGACAGGTACTGAAAGGCTCTCTGAAGATTGGGATTCCTAGAAATTTTATTGTTTGGTATTTGGAAAGTATGCCAGTCCAATAACTTTTCAACAATTCCTTGAACAATAATTCATATTTACTATGCTTAATATTTGTTTTCTCAAATTTTCAAATTTACTCTGATACTCTCATGACTTGTTTTCATCACAAAATATTGAAACAGTATAACAAGTAACTTCTCAGGTATTAAAATTATACTTTTGTTCAGAAAGAACAAATACTGAAATATGTCTGTTTAGTACTTTATTTTAAATTACAAATGACTTATCTTCAATAGTGATTCTTAATAAAAGTAAGGCAGAAGAGATTTGTAAGAATAAATAGATTTCAGTTTGCATTAGATTTAAAATAATAAAATTATTGTCTGAGATTTATATTCATCTTAAAAATATTTCCATATAACAATAAATTATGCTACATTCTTTTCTGAATTTCAGATTTAAAGAATATCTTTGCTGAACCTATATTGCCAATGATAGTTGTTTACATCAGCAAAACATGATATTACAATTATATATAGGGCTGTATGTTCTGCACTACTGCATAAGTGTGGACCTTACATATTATGTGGAAGAAGGCAAGAGTCCAAATACTTACTTGGGTGACATTGCTGCAGATGCTCACTTAATGGATGATGTCACACTAATAGAACAAAAGGAAATCACATTCAGCCAATTGCAGAAAGGTGTTAGTGGCAATTCTAAATTGTTTCGTGTCTCTAAAAATACAGGAAAACTGTACACCGCCCAAACACTGGATGCTGAATCACTTTGTACTTACAATGCAGAATGTTTTCAAATGGTTGACATTGCTGTGAAAAAGGCATCGACATTCATTAAGTTATTAGAAATCAAAGTTATAATAAAAGATGTAAATGACCACCAGCCCGAGTTTCCAAACAAAGAAATCAATATTCAGTTTTCAGAAGATGATGGAAGAGGTGTGAAGAGGTTAATACCCAATGCTGTTGATAGAGATGTTGGAATCCTGAATGCTCAGATCTCCTATGAATTGAAAAAAAAAGAAACAGAACCTTTTACATTATTTGTTTCTAAAAGTGTTGATGGAACATCTCAGTTAGCCTTAAACTTGGAGAAAAAGCTTGATAGAGAAGCTGAAGGTTTATATCAAATTGAGCTAATTGCAAAAGATGGAGGCTCTCCTCCAAAAGAAAGTACTTTAAATATTTATATCTCTGTTACTGATGTTAATGATAATTTTCCAGTGTTTTCTCAAAATGTTTACAATGTTTCAATCAAAAACAAACCTGATGCTTCTTTGCCTATTACTACTTTATCAGCAAAAGATTTAGATTTAGGCAAAAATGGCAAAATCTTGTACAATTTTAGTCCTAAAACATCAGACATTGCTAAAGCCCACTTTGATGTAAATCCAGAAACTGGAGATATTTTTCTAATGACGAAATTTACAACTGGGCAAAAGTTGAAGTATAAGTTGTATGTAAAAGCTTCTGATGGAGGAAATCCTCCATTAAGCTCTCTGGCCATGGTTCAAGTGAATGTGATCAATGAACAAAACAATGCTCCAGTGATTGATGTAAATTTTGTATCTGCATCCAGAGAGAATACAGTTGATATTTCTGAAGATATAAAGGTTGGTAGTTTTATTGCCTATGTGAAAGTTACTGATGAGGATGTTGATCAAAATGGAAAGGTTAGTTGTAGTCTTAATCATAATAAGTTTCAACTACAAAGTCTGGATACAAAGAAATATCAAGTAATTGTGAAGAAACCAGTGGATAGAGAGACTGAAGATCACCATGACATTATAATCAGTTGTCAGGATAAAGGAAATCCTCCTCTTGAAAGTGAAAGTAAATTTTCAGTCCAAGTGATGGATGTAAATGATGAAGAACCACAATTTTCTAAACAGTCTTTTAAATTCTTCATTGATGAAAATCAAAGATCCAAAATTCCTGTTGGTACCATCAATGCTACAGATCCAGACTTGGGACTTGGAGGGAAATTATCATTTTCTCTGCTGACTACCAATAAACAGTTTGTACCATTCAGAATCACTGAAAATGGATTGATCTCATCAATTATGTCTTTAGATCACGAGTTTCAAGATACTTATAAATTTCAAGTATTTGTAAAAGACAAAGGAACTCCATCATTGAATAACACAGTGAATGTGATTGTTAAGGTGAGAGATGAAAATGATAATGCTCCATATTTTACATTTCCCAGTGTTAATCCTTATAATATGGATGTAATATATTATCCACATCATACAAAGAACATCACCCAAATCAAGGCATCAGACAGTGATAAACAAGAGAATGCATTTCTCAAATATGAAATAATCAGAGGCAATAGTAAACAAATATTCAACATCAATCAGTACACTGGTTTATTATCTTCAACTCATGTCCTAAGCCAAAAAGATGCTGGTTCCTATGAACTGGAATTTCTTGTGAAGGACAGTGGTAGCCCAGTTCTATCAGCCAGAACGACTGTATATTTGACACTGACTGTAAGCAACAAGACATCAGAAATGTTAAATGCTGTTAACATAAAGACTGATAATAAGATCCACCTGATTTCAGCAATTATCATTGTATCAGTAGCAGTGACAATAGCTGTGATCATTACAGCTTCAATCTCAGTGTGTATCCTTCGTTGTTGTAATCCTCGTAGTGTGCCATTGGCTGAAGGCAGTTATGTGAGTGGCCAGAGACATTTGATAAGTCCTCCTTACCCAGCCAATCCTTGGACCAATCTTGCTGTGCCTACAACCAATGCAGATCTGAGAAGAAGCAATCAGCCACCAACACCTCGATTGCAGTCTCACCCTTATGCAAGTACTCAACAAATGCTGTCATCTCCAGTACCAAAGCCACAGCCAGCTTCAGATTCAGTTTCTCAGGTATCCTTTTCGATTTCTATTTTATTGATTGTTATAGATACATTTCAACTGATAAATTGTTAACTTGAATATTTCTGTTATGTATAATGATTATCAGAAATAGCAGAGAAAACATTGCTATTCATTCAATGACATAAACTGATATTTTTCTGCCCATTGTTAAATTAGTTAAACAGATAAAGTTTTCTGAATACATTTCATACTGAATACATTTATTGCACATTAAAAATTCTTTTCTTATTATCAGCAGATGTATCTTCCAGACATTGCTTTACCATCTGGTAGTGATAGGAATAAGAAAAGAACCACAATCCAAAATTATTCTGGTAGAAGTTCTATAAAATCTTCTCAAAATGATAATAGACAAGGCTTAAGTGATGATGACGCAAATCATACTGAGGATATATCTGGTGAGTATATTTCTTGCAATATTTATCTCAGATTTTATGAATAGATTTCTTTATGCTTATTGATTACTCTTAAAATATACAATTGCTTTCTGTTTCAGGTCTAGATTATAAATAGAGTATAATTATAAATACTTCGTTTTCTGATTTTCAGATATGTATCCATCCCAATACTGTAATCCTCCCCCACCATTACAAAGTGAGCAAAAGCAGAACCCAGATATGAGACCCTTGGGACAGACTGTCAGCTATCCAAGTGATACAACAATAGTAGCCAGGGGCTTTTATACACCTTACATGAATGAAAGCAGTCCTCACACAGATATAAATTCATACCCAGGTGTTGATAGTAGTAACTCTTCTGGTCAACATTTACCATCAAGGAATGTGCTTGCAAGTGGTAGCCAGTCTTCCATTAATAGGCCTTTGCCACCTGTACCTCATTAAAATCTACTTCTACACATCATATTTTTTTTACTTTTCTCACTTTAATTCTCTTCCTTGCTCATTCAAAAACGTTTATATTGTGTCATTTCCAGTATTAGCTTTGTAATACATATGTGAGCAGGAATTACTTTTTATGATCTAATAAAAAGATTTTAAAAAGTTAATCTTATGAATATATGGGGAAAATTTGATAATTATATCTGACATGACCAGCAAAATATCTGTTTTTATTTCCACACTAATTTAAATATGATTTATCTTGAAAAATGACATTAAAAGTTATCTATGGAAAAATGAATAATTATTTTTAAATTGAACAGGTTACAATTAAGTATAGATATGGTGCAAAATCTTTAATCTTTAGATACAACAATATCTACTTGAAAGTATAATGATAATCATACCAAATCTATATATGTATAACTACTAATGCCTACATACATATGTCTGCGTGTGTGTGTGTGTGTATATATATATATATATATATATATATATATATGTGAAAATATAGTAGAAAATAGGAAAGAAACTGGTTTGGTAAATAATCCAAAGTTCCTTAGTATTTTTGTTATTACTTTTAAAAAATAGTGCTCGATACGAATGTAGAGCATAAATATAATTATTTATTTAAAAATATGATTCCAACTCGTTACATAAGAGGTCTCATGTTTCAAAACAAAAGCCGAAAACTACAAAATATTTGAATAAACTTGAGTTAACTCAAGTTAATTCAAATATTATTTTGAAGTTTTCGGCTCTTGTTTTGAAACATGAGACCTCTTATATAGCGAGTTGGAATCATATTTTTAAATAAATAATTATATTTATATATATATATATATATATATATAGTGGATTTTTCACTTCAATATGGTTTTAATTTTTAGTATTTAATGTAATATGTTACTTGGTAAATATAAATAATGTGCAGTTATTTTGTGCAGTTTTCCCTATATTTAATTTTCTTTTCCTTTCAAATAGCATGAAGAAAATTATATTTATTTATAAAGTAATAAAAATATTGTTATAAACAAAAAAGATTAATTTTTTTTTGTTTCTTTTTTTTATTTAATCAGCTAAAGGCAAAGCATGAAAAAAAGATAAAATAGAACTTGGATTAATTATTTGAATGTTGGGCAATAAAAAAAAATTTGAATTTATAAATTATGTATTTGTATATTTTTCATATCTAAGCTATGACTTGTGTCCTTCTACTTTAATCAGATTTTTACGATAGTTTATTTACTAAGAGTAAGGATATTATGCCAAAGGAAATAGTGTCAGCCATCATGCATACAACATACAAAGTAGGACTGCTGGCTTCTGCTTCACATGAACTACACAAAAGAAAGACCCAAGGATGTTGTTACATTATAAGAACTGCAACAGAAGATTCCTGCTTTCTGTAAATTTGCTTTTTATTTTTGCCTAAACTCCAGTGGATTTTTCATGAAAGGTAAAATTATTTTTACATTTTCTCTCCTTTAATTTTCTTTGTTTATTTAGTAAATATTTCTGACTTGTGCTATCAGATGCTCCTTAGACGCCATTGTCATTGTTAGTGCTGTTTAGAAAAGCTTTGTTTCTCATAGCTGTATGCTGGTTTTAAACAGGTTATAATCTTTTTCATTTTTGAGCCTTTTTTAAATTACCATTTGAGAAAGTATTATTTCTCTAGTTTTCTTCATAGTAAAAAAAAAACTATAATCCTTACTAGCATGTTGTTTAAAATATTTTGATTTCTTATAAGATACTTTGACATTTACTTAGTATTTAAAATATCATGAAAATGTATGTGCATATTCTTACTGAAATAATTGTTTTATAAATGTGATTATGTTTTTAATATTTCATTGCAGTATTAAGTACTGCAATGAAAATATTGTTTATTATTATGACTCTATATTTATTGAAAATATTCTCTATTTAAAAATTAAAATGCTTCTATATTTTCTCACGTATATTGTAGACTTACATATACTGAATACTTCATATATAACTAATACAAAGAAATTAGTTTTTGCTAATAATCTATTTAAATGTTATTAAATTTGTATCAGATAAGTATAGCTTAGCAGTATATTTATGTGTACTAATATTAAGAAATATATAGTCTTTCTGCATATAATAGCTTTTGGGCAGAAGCTCCAAAAAGCTGATTACAACATTTGAAGTTTAATTATACTATAACAACATTGATATGATGCTAGAAAGTTCTTTGGCCAATTCATTTCCCAAAATCTGACTAAATGATCAAACTTTAGATATTTTTTTTTTTTTTGAAAGGCCTCTTGATGGAGTGAGAACTTCACATCATCCACTTATATATTAAAATTAATTTCACAGGAGATGTGAACATTTTTGAGTGCTGTGCTCTTCTGACTTTCATTTTTGGAGTAAAAAAAATATAGAAATTAGTTGAGTAACATTAAGTCAAAAAACAGTTTGGTGTTATTTTTTTAAGAATTTCATTTTAAAATTCTCTGACAGATTCCATCATCCAAAGAGATATATTTTTTCATGATTGTGTAACTGGAAAATATGTGTGCAGACTTTCTATTATTTATGGGAAGTGAAGAGTAGAAGATTGCATAGAATATATGGAAGATGTACCAATATGGAAACGCCATCCTTCAAAACTGTAACTTAGAAAATGCACAGAAAAAATATGAAAAAAAAAAAAGATGTTTCTTAGCAGATTTAAAATAATTTTACCAGTTACCTGAAGTTAAATTTTTTCATGATCCACTAGAAATGTCTTAATATAGCACTTTAAATATTTAAATTTTTGCCTTATAAGAAATAGATAATTATAATTAAATGTTAAAATTTGACAATTTGGGCCCAGTTAATATAAAATTGTACTTTAACATTTGATACATTTGTTTTTATGGAATGTTGTGTATTGCACACAGCTTACACCGCTTAATATAATTAGAATATTTGAAAATGATTAATATTACAGTGATAAACAGTTCTGTTAAGCTTGTACAAACCAAGTTAATAATGTAATATAGTAATAGCGACAACAACTGTGTATAAATTAGTAAGTCCGAGTTTCATGTTTCAAAAACCAAATTATGGTCTCTGGCAAACATGTAAATAATAAAATAGCTTTATTTGGTTTATGTTCAAAATTATGAACAGAAGTTTTAAAACTAACAAACAGAAAAATGAAAAAGTAGAATCTAAATGTATATTTTAAAAGTTTCCTTCATTAATAATGTATATAGTAACAAAAAATATATGTATATGTATACATTCATGTTTATTGTGTTCTAAAAATGGATGAAATAAGTTTGTAGTTATCAACTTTAAAAACTTCAATTTTTAATTGTAATATGTTTTAAATAATATTCAAATGAAGGAAATGAATAAAGTAGTCCGAATTATTTATAACAAGTGATAATCATTACTTTTTATTATAGAAAATATGTAAGAGATGAACATATAAAATTGATTTTAATCTAATACTTTTTGTTGTTCACTTTAAATTCCAGTTTTCGAACAAAGTTTACATCTTTGTAATTGAGGCCTTTTGAAACTACCAACTACATTTCTGCTCAGTCATGATAGAACAGATGTATATATTAACTATTATCCTTCATGGATATCACTGCATTGATCTTGTATATTATGTGGAGGAAGGAAAAAGTCCTCATACTTACCTTGGAGATATTGCTGCCGATTCAAATGTGATTGATAGTGTACCATTTGAAGACCAAAATAAAATCACATTCAGTTTATTAACACAAGGAGTAACAGGCACTTCTTTATTTCATGTATCTAAAGAAGGTGGCAAATTGTACACAGCCCAAATCCTTGATGCCGAGTCTCTATGTACATACAATGCAGAATGTTTTCAAATGGTTGATATTGCTGTGAAAAAGTTGGCAACTGTAATAAAGTTATTAGAAGTCAAAGTCATCATTCAAGACATTAATGATCACCAACCAGAATTTCCTGAAAAACAAGTCAACATCAAATTTTCAGAGAGTGATATTATGGGAACAAAAATATCAATACCAAATGCTATTGACAGAGATGTGGATGTTGTAAACTCTGAAATTATTTATGAATTCAAAAACATAAAGGATGAACCATTTACATTATTTGTTTCCAAAAGTGTTGATGGAACCTCACAACTTGCTATTAATTTGAAAAGTAAACTTGATAGAGAAACTAAGGATATGTATAAAATTAAAATAATTGCTAAAAATAAACAACCTCCAACTAAAGAGAGTATTTTAAATGTTTACATATCAGTTACTGATGAAAATGATAATTTTCCAATCTTTTCTGAAAATGTATATAATGTTTCAATCAAGAACAAACCAGATCCCTCATTACCTGTTAAAACTCTGTCTGTCAAAGATTTAGACTTAGGCAAAAATGGTAAAATTACATTCAGTTTCAGTCCCAAAACATCAGATGTTGCAAAAGCTCATTTTGATTTAAACTCAGAAACAGGAGAAATTTTTCTTGTGAAAAAATTCACCACTGGTCAGAAACTGAAGTATAAGTTGTATGTAAAAGCTTCTGATGGAGGAAATCCTCCATTAAGTTCTCTGGCCATGGTTCAAGTGAATGTGAACAATGAACAAAACAATGCTCCAACTATAAAAGTGACATTTTTTTCTTCATCTACTGAGAACACAGTTGATATCTCTGAAGATATTAAAGTAGGCAGTTTTATTGCATATGTGAAAGTCACTGATCCTGATTCTGGGCAGAATGGAGATATTAGCTGCAAATTGAATCATGATAAATTTCAACTACAAAGTCTGGATACAAAGAAATACCAAGTGATTGTTAAAAAGCCATTGGATAGAGAAACTGAAGATCACCATGATATTATTGTTCATTGCAAGGATAAAGGATCTCCTGCTTTGGAAAGTGAGAAAAGATTTTCCGTTAAAGTAATGGACGTGAATGATGAAGAGCCACAATTTTCTCAGAAAACATTTCGATTTAAGATCAATGAAAATCAAAAGTCTAGAGTTCATGTTGGATCAATCAATGCCACAGATCCAGACTTGGGAGTTGGAGGTAAATTATCTTATTCCTTGTTGCCAAGTAATAAACAATTTTTACCTTTCAAAATAACAGATAGTGGCTTGATTTCAACAATTATGTCATTGGATCATGAATTTCAAGATCTTTATGAATTTCATGTATTAGTGAAAGATAATGGGAAGCCATCATTAAATGCTTCAGTTAATGTTGTTGTTGAGATCAATGATAAAAATGATAATGCTCCATATTTTACATTTCCCAGTGTTAATCCTTATAATGTCGATGTTGTCTACTATCCTCATCATTCAAAGAACATCACTCAAATCAAAGCCTCGGATAGTGATAGCCAAGAGAATGCATTTCTCAAATATGAAATAATCAGAGGCAATAGCAAACAAATATTCAACATCAATCAGTACACTGGTTTGTTATCTTCAACTCATGTCCTAAGCCAAAAAGATGCTGGTTCCTATGAACTGGAATTTCTTGTAAAGGACAGTGGTAGTCCAGTTCTATCAGCCAGAACAACTGTATACTTGACATTGACTGTAAGCAACAAGACATCAGAAATGTTAAATGCTGTTAACATAAAGACTGATAATAAGATCCACCTGACTTCAGCAATTATCATTGTATCAGTAGCAGTGACAATAGCTGTGATCATTACAGCTTCAATTTCAGTGTGTATCCTTCGTTGTTGTAATCCTCGAGGCATTCCAGTGGCTGAAGGCAGTTATGTGAGTGGCCAGAGACATTTGATAAGTCCTCCTTACCCAGCCAATCCTTGGTCTCGTGTTGCCATTCCTACAACACATACAGATATGAGAAGAAGCAGCCAACCACCAACACCTCGATTGCAATCTCACCCTTATGCAAGTACTCAACAAATGCTATCATCTCCGGCTCCAAAACCACAGCCACCCCCAGACTCACAGGTACCTTTTCATACTTTATTTTTTAATTATTGTGTTTCCTATTTTTCATGAAATTTAAGAAACCTTTGAAGATGTTCGATTTTAAGAAATATATATATTTCATAATATATCTGTGATATTTATCATTTACTGATATAGTGTCTGTTAGGTTTTTTTCTTCTACAGTTATATCTCATGTTTTGGAAAAATATTGCTAACTGTATATACCTAACTAAATACTCAGTTTCCATCTATCATATTAATGTTTATAATTTGCTTACTGGATATGAATTGTATAGAAACATATTTTTAGTAATATTTCTCTTTTAACAGTTTATCTGTTAAAATCATTATTTATGTTTGAAAATAGAAGAAAACCTTCTCAAGGCTTGCATAATTTTAATTTTTGTGGCAACGACATTTGAGATGATAAGTATTTATTGGAATGTTACAATGTTCATGTTTTGTCTTAGGTTAATTGAATATTCTGTATCTTTGAAAATTTTCTTTTCTACTTTATTTATGAAAGATGTATGTTCAGGACATAGCATTGCCATCAGGTAGTGATAGAAATAAAGAGAGGATTAACAGAATGCCAGACTATTCCAGTCAAAGTTCCGTAAAGTCTTCTCTTAGTGGCAATAGACAAGAATGCAATGTTGTTGATTCACAACTCACCAAAGATGGCTCAGGTGAGTTATAAGGAGCTTATAATTTTTTACAAATTTGTTTTCTCTGTGCAGTCTTGATGCAGTTGTAAAACAATCTCATTTAAATAATCTTATTAATTATTTTACATTTTCTGTCTTTAATCTTTATCTATACTCTTATTAATAATACAACATTTTTTTTTTTTTTTTTTTTTTACACCCACTAATCTGTGTATACACTAAAAATGTAGTAAAACAAATGAAATATTCTGTTACTAAATTATATAAAAGAATGTATGCAACAACTGCAGGCTCTATGGTTCATTACCTGCAGATCTGGAAAAGGTTATATTAAACAATTTCTGCTATGTTTTTTGTTTTTTTTGTTTTTTCAGGTGTGTATACTTCTCAGTATTGTAATCCCCTTCTTTCTCAAACTGATTTGACACAGACCACAGAGATGAGACCCTTGGGACAGACTGTCAGCTACCCAAGTGATACCACAATAGTGGCCAGAGGCTTTTACACACCCTACATGAATGAAAACAATCCTCAAACTGGTACCAAGTCTCATTCTGGTAGTGACTATAATAGTTCATCTGGTAGGCATTTACAATCAAGAAATGTACCTGCAAGTGGGAGTCAGACATCCATCAACAGGCCACTGCCACCTCTGCCACAATGAACTCATTTTAACAAATATAAACAGAAAAAAATAACTCATTTTATATTAAAAAATAAAGAAGAAACAAACAAAAATTATAAAAATAAATGCTTATATATCATCTGACCTATTATATAAAAATAAGTTTTATCAACTGGATATTTATTTAATTATGAAAGGAATGTTTTAAAACTAAATAATTATGAAGTGATATTAAAGTATTTGCTATGTTTAGTAAGCCATTTGATTTTATATTTTATTTTAGAATATAATTTCAAAGAAAATATTGCAAATTTCTTTCCATATTTTTTGTTAAGGGGATAGTCATATATTTTATGATAAAACTTTAATTGAGCTTAATGTATAGGTTTAATTTAGTTAATCAATTTTCAAATATTACCATATTATTAAAAATTACATCCATTCATGAATATTAATTACTCATATAGAATTTTTAAATTTCAGTTTAATATTTATATTATTTTCCTTCATAAAAATTTATTTTTGAAATTCATTGCTAAAAAATAATTCTGAAGTTATTTCATTACTAATAAAAATATTATAAAATAAAAATTAGATTTTCATTAAATAAGAAAAATTAACACTGAAATATTGAAGAATGCAACTGACTGAATTGCTTAATATTGTAAATTATATTCAGAATTTAAAAGACAGGAAAGAACTTGACTATAATGCGTAAATACGTATTTTTTGATTGATAATTTTATTTCTAAATTATTATTTTTCTCAAATTAGTTGAGTGAAAATTTTATTTAAGATTTATAAATTTTAAGTGAAAGTAAAAATGAAAAAAATTAAAGTTGAATTATTTGAAAGATGTATTTACAGTAACTGAAAGCTGTATTAGCTATTTTAACACAGAAGCAGCCATTATACACACAGCACACAAAGTAGGATTTCTGGTTTCCCTCTCATATGAACTAAACAAAAGAAACGGCCAGGGATGTTGACAAATAATAGCTGCTGCTGTTTCTGCAGAAGAGTTATTTTTTTTCTGGATGTCTTTTTAATTTGGCTATAATCCCATTTGGATTTCACATTGAAGGTAAGTTTTTAAAAATTTGTTCCTTCTTTTGTATCAGTAAGAGTCATGTAAAAGAGCATTACCTTATCAGACATCATTGCCATTGTTAGTACAAAAGATTCCTTATTCAGTTACCATTCATATTTTTCATCATTTGTGACATGTTGAAGTTTATTTTTCTAGAAGGTATTTCTTATATATATTATTATCTTATAAACAACTGAATTAAAAACTTTATTTCAATAAAATATTTTTTACAGAAAGAAATTATTTCAATATGACAACTCCTGTTTGTTGCATTTGTCTTTTATTAAATGTGGCCATTTTTGTGTTAAATGTTCCCTTTCCAGTATAATGGATTGTTAGCATTTCACATTGATATGTAAAAATTTTAAAATATTTTTTATATTTTCTTTGAACATTGTCAGCAAGGAAAATGATACATTTAACTATTTATCTTATTTTCCATCAGATATTAAATTTAATAGAAAGCTTTTAAAGAGTTTTATATTTTGTACCCAATAGAAATTTGCAATAACAGGACTTAGAAAAAACATTTATGGGAGAGAACTTAATTTTAGATGTATTATTTATTTCTATTTAGTTTGAATTTAAGTATTTTTATTTTTAATTAATCAGTATCTGATGAATATTTTTACATTTTTGCTTATATATACATTTGTATTTAAAGTAGTGTATTCTTTTGTGTATTATGATAGTAAAATATTTTGCAGTAAAATGATAGATATAGTTTTTTTTTTATTTTGATATTGCTTGTATTGCAAAATATGTATAATGTATAAGCTCCAAACAGTTTTATATAAAACATGAGTTACGTTTTTGTTAATATTTACTTAATAAAACTTATTAAATATTTTGCAACTATATCTCTAACTACTCTACAGTACTCTCATTTGTATACATAAAATTAAAAAAAAAAACTATTTTTACAGTTATTGGAGGACAGAAAATTTTTTTATAGTATTAGAAAATGCAAAAATATATTTTTGCATCTTCTAATACTATAAAAATTTTTTTAGTTCACCAAGCATCAGTACTCATATGTAATTCATATATTTATTAAATCGTTATAAGAGAAATTAGAATCTCATATTCAGTATTCTACTTAAAAAATATACCTAATTTTTATTCATTGCCTTCAAACTTTTTTCACTAGATAAACAGACAAAAATTATTAGTGAAAAATTAAAAGAAAAATATAAGATAAAAATAAACACATAAAGCCATTTAAAAATATATTCACTATCAGGTTAGTAACAATGTTTTAATTGGTTAATGCAGTAAAATAATGCAGGGTAAATTTGATGTTTTGTTTTTTAATCTATTGTCAAATATTTATTTAAGCTATAATACAAAACATTTCCATGAATAGTTTTTTTGTTTATATAATTATATAGTCATAAGTCTACATGAATATTTTTAATCATACCTTTTCAGAAAAACAAATTAATGCTTCTGCTGCTGTGGACATAGTTATACATCTTTACAAAAATTATGTTGCCTACTGTTGATGTATATATACATTTTCAAGTTATATGTCTTTATGAAACTTATGCTGCTTGCTGTTGTCATATATGTATTTTTTAAGATACCATGAAATGCTGGTCCCTGGCATTTGTGTTATATACTAATTATCACTTTATGCTATTTCCAAACCAGCATAGACATATATTAGTGAACACTACACCTGGTTTTCAGCTGTAGTTTTATTATATTGTGTATTGGGAGTATTTTTTAGCCTTTTCTCCAGAGTATTTGATGAAAACCAAAATGGCAGCAGCACCCATGAGAAATCACTGTTAGTGTCTTTATAGTCATTTCTTTTCAGTAAATGACAATTTTCTATTTTCCCCAAAACTGGTTAGCACATCTACATAATAATGCAGCAGTGAAAGAGTTAAGATGGAAATAAACTTTTGAATACTATTAAAATTAAATTTTCAAATTTAGTTCTTAGTAAAAAATGGCTAACTTCCATATAGATTCAAAATGTGTTTTTTTTAGAAATTTCAGTGCCATTCTTTCACTTGTATATTTTTGTTTTTATTATGCTTTTCCTATTGTCAGTATGAAATAAGTAAAATTGTATGTAAAAAAAATAAGTTCTACTTTATAAAATCTGTCTGCAATCTTATTACTTCCAAATTTAACTCATCATTATTTAACTTTACATACATTATTAGACATTGAGAATACTTTTAGGGTTAATTTTACAAAAAGTTAAAGGTGAATATTTTGTTATTTTTAACTTTCATATAAAATAATGTATACTCAACAAAATAAAAAATGTTGAGAGTTTTAATACATAAAAACACAAAATTATCTGTTTCTGTATCATTCTTTATAGAAATAGATACCATTTAGCTAAAATAATGGAATTTTTCATATTTTCTGTATAATCAAAGAAAAAAAAAACAGTGTAAAAAAAAAAAAAGGAGTCATTGCTAGCATCTTCAACATTGTAAACTCTTGAAGTCTGAATCATTTGTATGAAAGACTACAGTTACCTTTTTAGGCTAAAAAAATTCTAATATTCAAATGATAGCTGAGATATTATTTTAATAGAATTGGTCACAGTCACTAAAGGAGTAATATTAACCCTGGGGTCTCCAACAAGAATTTCTTTTTTTTTTATCTTCACATAATTATAATTTCATATTTTTAGACTTAGGGTAAATTTTAGTTCTAAGGCTTTAAAATGCAAGGGAGGTAACTCTAAATTTTTTCTACAACCGTTGTTTATTTTAAACCCAGAGAATGTAATTCCTTACTATTTTCTGCTTTAATATAGCACAGGAAAGTAATGGACAAAATGAAGAACAGACACTGACGATGACTCTGTATATGATATGGTGTTGGAATTACATAAATTTAAGAAAATAATTATTAACGAAGGTTGCTATTTATATTTAATAATTGTCTAAAATTTTCAGAAGGTAGAGAGGTTGAAATATTAAGAATTAGGTGAAAAAATTTTACGTTGGAATTCTTGATTTGATTCTTGAAAACATTTTTATTTTCAAGAAAAAAACTAATGTAAATTACATATGCAAAAAATAGTTATTTATTAAATGTTTAATAAGTAAATGACTTATACAATTTATTTTAATTTCAGATACAAGAAAAATAATAGGATATCATAATTTACCAAAATTCTATTTAAAGAAAAATGTTTATCCAGGCATACATGTTGTTGTCTCTTCTGTATGGCTACATATGTGTTGACCTAAGATACTATGTAGAAGAAGGCAAGAGTCCAAATACCTATTTGGGTGACATTGCTGCAGATTCTTATTTGATGGATGATGTAACACTTAAAGAGCAAAAGGAAATCACATTCAGCCAATTGCAGAAAGGTGTCAGTGGCAATTCTAAATTATTTCGTGTTTCAAAGAATACAGGAAAATTGTACACTGCTCAAACATTGGATGCTGAATCACTTTGTACTTACAATGTAGAATGTTTTCAAATGGTTGATGTTGCTGTGAAAAAGGCATCAACATTCATAAAATTGTTAGAAATCAAAGTTATCATAAAAGATATAAATGACCATTCACCTGAGTTTCCAGATAAACAAGTCAACATAGAATTTTCAGAGGAATCTACACAAGGATCAAGACGCCTAATTCCAAATGCTTTTGATCGAGATGTGGGGACCATAAATTCTCAGATTACTTATCATTTAAAAAAGAAAGAAAATGAACCATTTACTTTATTAATTTCAAAAAGTGTAGATGGAACATCCCAGTTATCAATAAACCTAGAAAAAAAGCTTGATAGAGAAGCTAAAAGTTCTTATAACATTGAAGTAATTGCAAAAGATGGAGGCTCTCCTCCAAAAGAAAGTACTTTAAATATTTATATCTCTGTTACTGATGTTAATGATAATTTTCCAGTGTTTTCTCAAAATGTTTACAATGTTTCAATCAAAAACAAACCTGATGCTTCTTTGCCTATTACTACTTTATCAGCAAAAGATTTAGATTTAGGCAAAAATGGCAAAATCTTGTACAATTTTAGTCCTAAAACATCAGACATTGCTAAAGCTCACTTTGATGTAAATCCAGAAACTGGAGATATTTTTCTAATGACGAAATTTACAACTGGGCAAAAGTTGAAGTATAAGTTGTATGTAAAAGCTTCTGATGGAGGAAATCCTCCATTAAGCTCTCTGGCCATGGTTCAAGTGAATGTGATCAATGAACAAAACAATGCTCCAGTGATTGATGTAAATTTTGTATCTGCATCCAGAGAGAATACAGTTGATATTTCTGAAGATATAAAGGTTGGTAGTTTTATTGCCTATGTGAAAGTTACTGATGAGGATGTTGATCAAAATGGAAAGGTTACTTGTAGTCTTAATCATAATAAGTTTCAACTACAAAGTCTGGATACAAAGAAATATCAAGTAATTGTGAAGAAACCGGTGGATAGAGAGACTGAAGATCACCATGACATTATAATCAGTTGTCAGGATAAAGGAAATCCTCCTCTTGAAAGTGAAAGTAAATTTTCAGTCCAAGTGATTGATGTAAATGATGAAGAACCACAATTTTCTAAACAGTCTTTTAAATTCTTCATTGATGAAAATCAAAGATCCAAAATTCCTGTTGGCACAATCAATGCTACAGATGCAGACTTGGGACTTGGAGGTAAATTGTCTTTTTCTCTGCTGACCACTAATAAACAATTTGTACCGTTCAGAATCACTGAAAATGGATTGATCTCATCAATTATGTCTTTAGATCATGAGTTTCAAGATACTTATAAATTTCAAGTATTTGTAAAAGATAAAGGAACTCCATCATTGAATAACACAGTGAATGTGATTGTTAAGGTGAGAGATGAAAATGATAATGCTCCATATTTTACATTTCCCAGTGTTAATCCTTATAATATGGATGTAATATATTATCCACATCATACAAAGAACATCACCCAAATCAAGGCATCAGACAGTGATAAACAAGAGAATGCATTTCTCAAATATGAAATAATCAGAGGCAATAGTAAACAAATATTCAACATCAATCAGTACACTGGTTTATTATCTTCAACTCATGTCCTAAGCCAAAAAGATGCTGGTTCCTATGAACTGGAATTTCTTGTGAAGGACAGTGGTAGCCCAGTTCTATCAGCCAGAACAACTGTATATTTGACACTGACTATAAGCAACAAGACATCTGAAATGTTAAGTGCTGTTAACATAAAGACCGATAATAAGATCCACCTGATTTCAGCAATTATCATTGTATCAGTAGCAGTGACAATAGCTGTGATCATTACAGCTTCAATTTCAGTGTGTATCCTTCGTTGTTGTAATCCTCGTAGTGTGCCATTGGCTGAAGGCAGTTACGTGAGTGGCCAGAGACATTTGATAAGTCCTCCTTACCCAGCCAATCCTTGGTCTAATGTTGCTGTTCCTACAACAAATACAGATATCAGAAGAAGCAGTCAACCACCAACACCTCGATTGCAGTCTCATCCTTATGCAAGTGCTCAACAAATGCTATCAGCTCCAGCTGCTGATACAGTATCACGGGTGAGTATTTCTTCTTGTATGAAATGAATTTCTTTTCCACTCATCTGAAAAGAAGAGTAATTAGTCTTTTGAGAGAGAAAATTTAAGCCACTTTTGCCCAAAAAAAATTTTGTTTTATTTTTTTGATTTATATTTGATATGTAAAAAAAATTGATGTAATTTATTTTTAAGTTTTATTGACTTTTAGCAATGGTTGTTTAACTTTAGAAGTAGAAACTGAACTTATTACTTTCATTCCACAATTTTTTATAATTTTTGTTCTACACTATGTACATTTTTTATTGTATTTTCCTATTGTAATTTTTATGTGGTTATATGCATAATTTTTCATAAATTACCAGAATTATCTTTATCCTGATTGGTCATTCACCATTAAAAATATTTATATTTTTCAGCTTGTATGTGTGAATATGCTTAAAGAAATTTATAAAAGGATATATGCATAGATAATAGTATATAATTTCTAAATATACTAATTAAAAATATTTTTTTCCTCAATGAATATTTGAAATCCTTTTCACACTATGAAAGTGGATTAATAAGGCCAGAGCTTGACACAGTTATTTGCTAGAATTTGCTATGAAATTGTCAAAATGTAATGCCTAATCTATATGTTTAATGGAGAACTGTTGGTTTAAGTGCATCAATTTTTTTATGATATTGGTATTTTTAATAATCTAACATATCATTTTTTAGGTTTATTTCCTCTATGTGTTCACATTGGATTTTATTTGATAGTTATTAAAAATTAACTTATCTAGATTTACTGTGTAAATGTAATCCTACATTGTCTTCTATCAGATGTATATTCAAGACATAGCCTTGCCATCTGGTAGTGACAGAAACAAGAAAAGAATAGAGAGGACACAAGACTATTCTAGTAGAAGTTCTGCAAAGTCTTCTGTTAATGATAATGAACAAGGATGGAGTGATGTAGACACAAGGCAAACTGAAGATGTATCAGGTAAGTAATAAACAGAATATTCTAGGGAATAATTCTTGTCTTACAAATTCATTATATTGACAGAAATAACATTTATGGTTTAAATTCTGTCATATTAAGTTTGTATATTTTTATTAAAAATTAAATATCTTTCCAGTTTGACATGAGTTTTTATCAAATTAAAATACAGTCATAATAGAAAAATAAGTGAAAAGCATTGATATAAAATATATTTAAAAAAAAAATCCAAAATTTTAAAAAGAAAATCTCAAACAATTTTATTTGAAAAAAATATGATTTCTGTAAAATGTAAGGGATGTCTATAGAAAGCAGTCAAAAATAATCTGAAATAAATTCATATTTTACAGATGTGTATCCTTCACAATATTGTAACCCTCCTCCATCACACAGTAAACAACAGCAGACCACAGAGATGAAACCTTTGGGACAGACCGTCAATTACCCTAGTGATACCACAATAGTAGCTAGAGGCTTTTACACACCCTACATGAATGAAAACAGCCCTCATACAGATGCCAATAGTAGTAGCTCTTCTAATAGACATTTACAATCAAGGAATGTACCTACTAGTGGTAGTCAGTCTTCTATTAATAGACCTCTGCCACCTGTGCCCATTTAAAAGTAATTTTCATAAACATTACCTCTCAGGTAACACAAATTATAACAGAAGTATTGCTGATAATGTTTGGTTCCATCTAAAAAAATTTCCATCATTCAGAACAGTTTATAGAAATAATTAAAAATTGCCATTTTTGGAAAAATTCAAAAACTTTTATTTAAAAAAAAAAAATAAAAATTCTATAAGTGAGGAAATTTATTGACAAATCAAAGAAAAATTCCAGTTAATATTTGACTGATTTAAGCACAAATAATTAAACTGAAATATTTTTAATTTGTTGAGGAATTTTATTTTGTCATTTATTTCTAGATATGATTTCAATTAAATGTAAATTTGTTTATATGTTGTTTCCAAATCCAAAACCCATGTATTTATAAGCATGTAAAATTTTGTCAGTTTTTAATTGGTGTTTTCTGTTAAAAGAGTTGTAAGTGTTTCTGTATTTGAAAATATGTATGCCAAATGAAATACCAAATACAGTTTTGGGAAATAAAACTTGATAATTATTAATCTCACATTTTTGTTTGATATTAATTTTACATTTTAATGTTATATTAGAATATCACTGGTAAATATCAATGAACTTTTTCCAAATTTATTCAAGGAATCATTTACAATTGAAATTATTAGATAAATTATTTTCAGGAGAAGGCTGTTTTTAATATAAAAAAATAGGTATCATAAAGAAAAATATTGATTTGTGGGTGTAATATGGACTAAGATGAACCAGATTTTTGCTTTTTATTTAATGTTTTTGATGAATTCAATGGATGATAATCAAACATTAAATAACAGCATTTGCTTGCCTTTTAAAACATTTTTATAACTGTTTAATGTCTGTGATATATCTTTATAATTACTGTATGAATTTAGGAATAAAAATGTGACATTAAAATATGATAGTGTTAATATCTCAATATTCACTCTTTAAAAAGCCTCTAAGCCATTTTTAACAGAACAGCAGCCATTACACATACAACACACCACATAGGACTTCCTTCCCTCTTATTTGAATTATACAAAGAAACACTGAGATGTTATATAGTAGCAGCTGCAGCAGTAGCTCTCTTTCTCTGGATGTACTTCTGATTTTACAATTGTCTACTCTTCAGTTTTCATCTTGAAGGTAAGATTTTTTTTTAATTTCCTCTTTCCATATATTTCTTCATGAAAAATACATAAAAAGGTTGGACTATTTGAGTTTTAGCTCTTCAATAGTCACCATTGTTATTGTAAATTGAAATTCTGCAAAGAGGCCTTTGTTTGACATATTTTTTATTTATTTTTTTAGTTTCACTTTTTATCGTGATTGTATATTTACTATTTGTTTGATTTTTCAGAAGAGCGCTATTCAGTATTAATTTTGATTAATATATCCTGTAAATGAATTAAAAGTTAACTATTACGTAGATCATTGCATATGGCTAATACGTTTATTCAGAATATTACAACTTCATGTCGTATTAATCACAGATATTTCTGCTAACCTCTATTTTCCATTTTAAAAGTCTTTTCATGTGAAATAATTTCAATAAAATGCTAAACACAATATTTTTTGTTGTCACAAATTTTAAATTTCTATTAAGTTTTATTGGTCACAGTCAGAAGTAAGTAAAGAATTAGACAAATTAAGAGCGAATATTTTGTGTTTCTTCTTCAGAAATAAGAATAAAAAAATTTTAACCAAAGAGATTGTTTGTATATCATATTACTGAAATAAAAGATTTCAGTAATTTGGATTTCAAAATACCTTTAACAGGAAAATGATTTAGCTTATAATTTGTGTTTTTCTGAGAGTTTTAAAAACTGGAATGACTATATTTATTTATTGTTAAACACATCTATACATACACAATCGCATCACTAAACTACAGTTAATTCATGTATGATTTTTATGTATTTTCCTGTATATATTATTATATACGAAAATAAAATTTTAGTATGTATTTATATAACCATCCTTTCGTTTTATGTATTTGAGATAATTTTGTGAATGTAATTTAAAATGTTTAATTTATATACTTATGAATACAATTTATTACCGTTATTATATGTATTATCAGTAAAAAAAAAACACTGACTGAAATCAATAAGATTATGTAAAAGAACAGTATAGTGCTATAAAATAATTAAAAAGTTGAAGTAAAAAATGTTGATACATCAGATAGTACAGTTAAGAAAATTGTTCTTTTGTATTCTGTTGAAATTTGATTTATAAGGAAATCAATTCTTCATAGAAATAACTAAGAATTAAACATGATAAAAATGTTTACTAGTTCTATATATGTAATTATATGATCCATGCATCATCATTTTGAAGCTAAAACATTTAAGCATTTTTCATATTTTCCCTTATGCATTATTATTTATATTTATGATACTCTGTAAATTTTTATAACCACTTAACTAAGTCATTAAAAAACAAGCTTTCAAAAGTAAAATGCTGCAAAATAAGAATAAGTTTATCAATTTTAGTAAAATACATCTTTGTTTGCTCCAGAAATATTTTGATATGAAATTTTAAAAGTACATATTTATATTCAGTTATGTGTTTACTGGCAAAGTACAGTTTTCTGTTCAATGAAGTACATGCCTCAAAGTGTTATTTACACTGAAGAATCTCTTTACAGGTAAATGATGCCTGAAATCCTCTCCAGACAGCTGTGTTATCACTATTCTACATAAGTGCTTATTATCTTGGATAAAGAAAATATAATTAAAGTTCTGAATCAATCATTGAAAATGAAAAGAAAATTGTCAATGTAATCAGTATATAATAACAATTGCACATTTAAAGTGATTATCTTGATAATTTTGTTTTGAATCCAGTATTTTAGTATAAAATATCTAGTTTAATGCTTTTGATTTTAGGCTATTTAAGTAAATGTTTCAAATGTCCAATAAATATTCTATATACATAAAATTGTACATATATTTAAGTATAATATTTGGTAAATTGCATATTTATAATCAAAATCGTAATATCAAGAGAATAACTCAGTTACATTATATTCAAATTGGTTGAAATTTCAACCTACGACTACATAGACTTTACATTTCTTTAGATTTAATAATGAAAGGGAAATAACTCTAAATTGTCTCCAGTACATGCTTTTTTTATGAAAGTGTCCACCTTAGTGATTAAGTTAGGTAAAAAATAATTCAGACATTCCTGATCGTACGACCATATATTTTGTGTTCCTAAAATTTCAAGCTATTCCATGTAAGCAAAGGAGAACATTTTTTATATTATAAATACTTAAATAAATTTTTGTGAAGGTAAATTGGGACATCTACAATTATAATACAAAATTGTTAAATTTTCCTGGGCTCATTTATTAACATTGTATTTTGTGAAAAATTTGATACATTATAGCAAGAAAAATACAATTATGCATAATTTTTATTACTGAAAGACAAAACAGTTTAACAATGTTCTTTTTTTGTATTTCAGATACAGGTAACTGTTAAACCATTTTCTTAATCCAGGAATAATGTTCATACAAATATATGTGCTTGTGACTGTTTTGCACTTATGCCTATGTGTAGACCTCATATATTATGTAGAAGAAGGCAAAAGTCCAAATGCTTATTTGGGTGACATTGCTGCAGATACTCACTTGATGGATGATGTCACACTAAAAGAACAACAGGAAATCACATTCAGCCAATTGCAGAAAGGTGTCAGTGGCAATTCTAAATTATTCCGTGTCTCAAAGAATACAGGAAAACTATACACTGCCCAAACACTGGATGCTGAATCACTTTGTACTTACAATGTAGAATGTTATCAAATGGTTGACATTGCTGTGAAAAAAGCAACAACTTTCATGAAGTTAATTGAAATCAAAGTTATCATAAATGACGTAAATGACCATCAGCCAGAATTTCCAAATAAACAAGTCAATATAAAATTTTCAGAAAGTGATGCTATGGGAACAAAGGTTATAATTCCAAGTGCTATAGACAGAGACATTGGAGTTTTTAATTCTCAGATTACCTATGAATTGAATAAGAAAAAGAATGAGCCATTTACATTATTTGCTTCTAAAAGTGTAGATGGAACATCCCAGTTAGCTATAAACTTAGAAAAAAAGCTTGATAGAGAAGCCACAAGTTTATATCATGTTCAAGTAATAGCAAAAGATAGAGGTTCTCCACCCAAAGAAAGTACTTTACATGTTTATATCTCTGTAACTGATGTTAATGACAATTTTCCAGTGTTTTCTCAAAATGTTTACAATGTTTCAATCAAAAACAAACCTGATGCTTCTTTGTCTATTACTACTTTATCAGCAAAAGATTTAGATTTAGGCAAAAATGGCAAAATCTTGTACAATTTTAGTCCTAAAACATCAGACATTGCTAAAGCTCACTTTGATGTAAATCCAGAAACTGGAGATATTTTTCTAATGACGAAATTTACAACTGGCCAAAAGTTGAAGTATAAGTTGTATGTAAAAGCTTCTGATGGAGGAAATCCTCCATTAAGCTCTCTGGCAATGGTTCAAGTGAATGTGATCAATGAACAAAACAATGCTCCAGTGATTGATGTAAATTTTGTATCTGCATCCAGAGAGAATACAGTTGATATTTCTGAAGATATAAAGGTTGGTAGTTTTATTGCCTATGTGAAAGTTACTGATGAGGATGTTGATCAAAATGGAAAGGTTACTTGTAGTCTTAATCATAATAAGTTTCAACTACAAAGTCTGGATACAAAGAAATATCAAGTAATTGTGAAGAAACCAGTGGATAGAGAGACTGAAGATCACCATGACATTATAATCAGTTGTCAGGATAAAGGAAATCCTCCTCTTGAAAGTGAAAGTAAATTTTCAGTCCAAGTGATTGATGTAAATGATGAAGAACCACAATTTTCTAAACAATCTTTTAAATTCTTCATTGATGAAAATCAAAGATCCAAAATTCCTGTTGGCACCATCAATGCTACAGATGCAGACTTGGGACTTGGAGGGAAATTGTCTTTTTCTCTGCTGACCACTAATAAACAATTTGTACCGTTCAGAATCACTGAAAATGGATTGATCTCATCAATTATGTCTTTAGATCATGAGTTTCAAGATACTTATAAATTTCAAGTATTTGTAAAAGATAAAGGAACTCCATCATTGAATAACACAGTGAATGTGATTGTTAAGGTGAGAGATGAAAATGATAATGCTCCATATTTTACATTTCCCAGTGTTAATCCTTATAATATGGATGTAATATATTATCCACATCATACAAAGAACATCACCCAAATCAAGGCATCAGACAGTGATAAACAAGAGAATGCATTTCTCAAATATGAAATAATCAGAGGCAATAGCAAACAAATATTCAACATCAATCAGTACACTGGTTTATTATCTTCAACTCATGTCCTAAGCCAAAAAGATGCTGGTTCCTATGAACTGGAATTTCTTGTGAAGGACAGTGGTAGCCCAGTTCTATCAGCCAGAACGACTGTATATTTGACACTGACGATAAGCAACAAGACATCAGAAATGTTAAATGCTGTTAACATAAAGACTGATAATAAGATCCACCTGACTTCAGCAATTATCATTGTATCAGTAGCAGTGACAATAGCTGTGATCATTACAGCTTCAATCTCAGTGTGTATCCTTCGTTGTTGTAATCCTCGAAGCGTTCCAGTGGCTGAAGGCAGTTATGTGAGTGGCCAGAGACATTTGATAAGTCCTCCTTACCCAGCCAATCCTTGGTCTAATGTTGCTGTTCCTACAGCCAGTTCTGATATAAGAAGCAATCAGCCACCAACATCTCGACTACAGTCACATCCTTATTCAAGTACACAACAAATGCTATCATCCCCATCATCTAGACAGCAAGCTCCTGTATCTGACTCTTTTTCTCAGGTAAGTACAGATATTTTTATTTTTTTATTCCTTTTTCTGAATTGGAATAATAAATATTAAATTATTTTATAACATCTTTTATTTTTATATTGAATAATTTTACAGTATATGATTCCATACATTTTGCTGGAATGTATGTTTTTAAGTATACAAAATTTATGGAAAAAATATTAATTGCAAATATTATGTCTGTAATTTTTTAACTGTGACTTCTGTATTTTACTATCAGATGTATGTTCAAGATGTAGCATTACCATCTGGTAGTAATAGAAACAAGAAGAAAGCAGAGAGGACACAAAATTATTCCAGTAGTAATTCTTTGAAATCTTCTTTCAATGATGATGGACAGACCTGGTGTGAAGAAAATATGAGACAAATAGGAAATTCATCTGGTAAGTCAAAGAAGTAAATCCTACTTTTTGTATCAAATAATTTTAAATTTAACATTTCTAAAACATATTTGATATATAACTACTCTTCCAATATTATTTGAATTAACACGCAAAATAGTTTTTATTGTAGTGTTTTATTTTTTTTGTAATGTTTTATGATTTTTTGTAATTATTCTTCTTCTACAGCTTTTGTTTATCATTTTATCGTATTGACTGATTTGCTAAATAGCTGGTGAATAACAGGAGTAAAATAAATAGAAATAAAAAACAAATTAATCTGGCAAGCCAATATCTTTGAACCATAATTGTAAATACTAATATGACTGAAAGTCTCTTGCTGCACTTTATTTGAGAATTTCCTAAATTGAAACATGTATTTTGTATTTTTTCAGGTGTTTACTCTTCCCAGTATTGTAATTCCCATCCGTCACAAAGTGATCTGCAACAAACCACAGAGATAAGACCATTAGGTCAGGCTGTCAGTTACCCTAGTGATACAACAATTGTAGCTAGAGGTTTTTATACACCTTATATGAATGAAAACAATTCTCAGACAAATGCCAAGTCTAGTTCAATTTCAGGTACAAATAGTTCTTCTAACAAACATTCGCAAACAATGAATGTCCCTGCAAGTGGTAGTCAGTCTTCTATCAACAGACCACTTCCTCCTGTACCAAACTAAAACTGATTTCTGAATATTTTAATTTTTGAGGGCATTCTGTCTGAGAAATTTTTGTGTATACTATCATTCTACTTTGTTACATGTGTAAAACATAAGTTTACCAAAATATTGCTTATTTTAACATATGGCTCAGTCTCAGCAATAAACTTATTATAAGATTAAAATCAGTTTCCACTCAAGAAAGAATTCCTTCTCTGAAATGACAACAATTTTAACATCATATTAACATTAATTTGTTTCTTAATAAAATTGGTTGAATTTTAAAAAAAATATTTGAATGTAAACTTTGAAGATAAGAATATACTTTCTTTTTAAAGAAAATAATTATTGATATTTCAATATTTTATAATCTTTAAAACATTGAGGAAAGTATATTTTTATTATTATAGATCATTTAAGATCCCAATTCTCATAATAATATAATAGTCTCTATGATATACAGGATGTGGCAGAAATACCTCCCACATGATGGCAAGACATTAGTAGCAATGGTGTCTTCATCTAGCTGTCTTACCATTATGTGGGAGGTATTTCTGCCCCCCACTATGTTAGATATGTAAAATTACAAATGATATAAACTTATATTTTAAAAAAATAATTAAAATTTTTAATTCATTTTTAAATGGAAACTAATAGATTTCTTCTTTTTTTTTGTAATATTAAGTTGAAAAAAGTTTACTTATAAAAGCTTTTTGGAAAAATGCAAAGTCTTTAGCATAACAATTTAATTTCATTTATAAAATATTTTGAGCTACATAGCTAAGACTGTGAAAGGAATGAGGATGGAAGTAACTGTAATGGATGATTAGCTCTTACTGAATCCAGTCTGTTGAAGATATTTCTATTTGGATCTAATCATCTTAAATTATCATGATGTTCAAAAACACATTAATTTTTGTGTAATTAGTGGAATATATTTAAAAATGATGTCATAAAATGTTTGATATAGAGATTTAAGTTTTATTCATTTACTTGCTACCCTGAAAGAAGTGAGCAGCAGCCATTAAACACACAACACACAAAATAGGACTGCTACCTTTATTTCTCATGTAAACTGTACAAAGGAAACAGCCAGCGATGTTATCACATTATGGCTGCTGCAGCTGGAGCTTTTTTCTTTCTCTGGATATATTTTTCATTTTAACCTTAAGTCAGCTGGATTTTATTTCAAAAGTAAGTTTATTTTAACTTTTGTCTTTCAATTTATTCTATCATAGATAATTAATATCTATGATTTTTATGTTGTTTGAATAGATTAAATATTCTGTGATACATCCTTCAACACCAGCATTGTTTAGCAAAGTAATCATTAAAAACAGATTATTTTTGTTCTTTTTATTTTGTTCACAGTTTTGATGTTAGTAAATTCTGATTGTAATTTTCAGATATAGTAATATACACATTTCAGTTATAGATATATTTAATTCTTTTCTTTATTTTTATTAGTTGAAATTTATTTCTTCTTATTTGCTCCTTAGATTTAATGTAAGAATGTTGATGTTCTTGCAGTATGACAATGCTACAGTTATAGCATCCATTTGTAAGATAATAAAGCTAAGAATGTATTCACATTTCAAAGTATTTGGGGATTGCAAATTTTAAAATTATTTCATTTTTATTTTAATATGAATAAAAAATATAAATTTCAAATAATCTGGAATATTGGGCATATTTTATTATAGCAACAATATATTAATGAGGGTGTTTGTCACATGGTATTTTATATTTCCTCTATAAATTATTTTTAGTATACTTTATATTCAGTATACTTTACGACTCTAAAATTATTGTTTTTTGATCAAACACTACACTGAATTAAAAATATATTTTTCTCTCTCCAACATTTAGATATTACCAATATTATGGAAACAAAAGTACTTTTTTTTTAACTTTCTCACATTTTTTTTTTTTACTTTTTTTTTTTTTTTTTTAGATTAAATTTTAAAATTCTTATAAGATCTCTATTGACAATTCATCAAAATTGATAATTTATCATAGGGGAGGATTCATGAACAACTTGAAAATATCTGTTACTTCATTAGCAAAGTAAAATATCCAGCAATAATGGGCTCCACTAGACTTTTTGTTTACTGGATATGCAGTTTAAGTGGCATTTACCAATGCATTTTATGTATAAAACTCAGTGAATATTTCACTTGAAATGTTAAAATATTTGCAACATTACAAGAGGCCAAATAGTATTTATTTTGTGAAAATAATTTGATTTTAAATAATGATAAAGCTATTGATATTCTAAGATAAACTTTTGCATTAAGTTAAAATAAACAATGAAAAAAAGGGGTATATTTTACAATTTGCTAACATTACAAGAGGCCAAATAGTATTTATTTTGTGAAAATGATATGAATTTAAATTACAAATCCCTTGGTATTCTAAAACAATGTATAAAATTAACAAAAATTTCAAGAAATTTTTTATTTAACTTGGGTATATTATTTTTTACAATTTGCTAACAATACTGATGAATAGTTGTATTTTAGGCAAATTGAAATTTTCTTAATTTTGTCTTTTGTGATAATCATCTGTTAATTAAATTCTAAAGTTTTTTTTAAACATAAAATTTTTAATTTTCATTTTTTTATTACTTTGTAAAAAATATTAAATAATTGATGGTTTTAAAAATTGACTAAAAAACAAAACATTTATTTTTCATTTCAGAGACAATGAGTAGTTCATGACATAGACAGAACAATTAACTAATGATTTTACTCCAGCCATCATTATGTTGAATTTGATTTGCATTCTCCTGTCTGCTTTACAAGGATATCTATGTATAGATCTCACCTATACTATTGAAGAAAGTAAAAGTCCTAACACATACTTGGGAAATATTGCTACTGACTCAAATATTATGGAAAATGTTCAATCAAAAGACTCTATGTTGATTACATTCAGTTTATTACAAGAAAGCATTGCTGGTAATACTCAGTTATTCCGTGTCTCAAAGAATACAGGAAAATTGTACACTGCTCAAACATTGGATGCTGAATCACTTTGTACTTACAATGTAGAATGTTTTCAAATGGTTGATGTTGCTGTGAAAAAGGCATCAACATTCATAAAATTGTTAGAAATCAAAGTTATCATAAAAGATGTAAATGACCATTCACCTGAGTTTCCAGATAAACAAGTCAACATAGAATTTTCAGAGGAATTTACTCAAGGAGCAAAACGATTAATTCCAAATGCTTTTGATCGAGATGTGGGGACCATAAATTCTCAGATTACTTATCATTTAAATAAGAAAGAAAATGAACCATTCACTTTATTAATTTCAAAAAGTGTTGATGGAACATCCCAATTAGCAATAAACCTAGAAAAAAAGCTTGATAGAGAAGCTAAAAGCTCTTACAACATTGAAGTAATTGCAAAAGATGGAGGCTCTCCGCCCAAAGAAAGTACTTTAAATATTTATATCTCTGTAACTGATGTTAATGACAATTTTCCAGTGTTTTCTCAAAATGTTTACAATGTTTCAATCAAGAACAAAGAAAATGCTGCTTTGCCTATTACTACTTTATCGGCAAAGGATTTAGATTTAGGCAAAAATGGCAAAATCTTATACAATTTCAGTCCTAAAACATCAGACATTGATAAAGCCCATTTTGACCTGAACTCAGAAACTGGAGAAATTTTTCTAATGAAAAAATTTACAACTGGGCAGAAGCTGGAGTATAAGTTGTATGTAAAAGCTTCTGATGAAGGAAATCCTCCATTAAGCTCTCTGGCAATGGTTCAAGTGAATGTGATCAATGAACAAAACAATGCTCCAATTATAAATATAAATTTTGCCTCTGCATCAGGAGACAAATCTATTGATATTGCAGAAGATATTAAAGTTGGAAGTTTTATAGCATATGTAAAAGTTACTGATCCTGATCTAGGACAAAATGGTGATGTTAGTTGCAGTCTTAATCATAATAAGTTTCAACTACAAAGTCTGGATACAAAGAAATATCAAGTAATTGTGAAGAAACCGGTGGATAGAGAGACTGAAGATCACCATGACATTATAATCAGTTGTCAAGATAAAGGAAATCCTCCTCTTGAAAGTGAAAACAGATTTTCAGTCCAAGTGATTGATGTAAATGATGAAGAACCACAATTTTCTAAACAATCTTTTAAATTCTTCATTGATGAAAACCAAAGATCCAAAATTCCTGTTGGCACCATCAATGCCACAGACCCAGACTTGGGACTTGGAGGGAAATTGTCTTTTTCTCTGCTGACCATCAATAAACAGTTTGTACCATTCAGAATCAGTGAAAATGGATTGATCTCATCAATTATGTCTTTAGATCATGAGTTTCAAGATACTTATAAATTTCAAGTATTTGTAAAAGACAAAGGAACTCCATCATTGAATAACACAGTGAATGTGATTGTTATGGTTAGAGATGAAAATGATAATGCTCCATATTTTACATTTCCCAGTGTTAATCCTTATAATATGGATGTAATATATTATCCACATCATACAAAGAACATCACCCAAATCAAGGCATCAGACAGTGATAAACAAGAGAATGCATTTCTCAAATATGAAATAATCAGAGGCAATAGTAAACAAATATTCAACATCAATCAGTACACTGGTTTATTATCTTCAACTCATGTCCTAAGCCAAAAAGATGCTGGTTCCTATGAACTGGAATTTCTTGTAAAGGACAGTGGTAGCCCAGTTCTATCAGCCAGAACAACTGTATATTTGACACTGACTGTAAGCAACAAGACATCAGAAATGTTAAATGCTGTTAACATAAAGACTGATAATAAGATCCACCTGATTTCAGCAATTATCATTGTATCAGTAGCAGTGACAATAGCTGTGATCATTACAGCTTCAATCTCAGTGTGTATCCTTCGTTGTTGTAATCCTCGTAGTGTGCCATTGGCTGAAGGCAGTTATGTGAGTGGCCAGAGACATTTGATAAGTCCTCCTTACCCAGCCAATCCTTGGACCAATCTTGCTGTGCCTACAACCAATGCAGATCTGAGAAGAAGCAATCAGCCACTAACACCTCGATTGCAGTCTCACCCTTATGCAAGTACTCAACAAATGCTGTCATCTCCAGTACCAAAGCCACAGCCAGCTTCAGATTCAGTTTCTCAGGTATCCTTTTCGATTTCTATTTTATTGATTGTTATAGATACATTTCAACTGATAAATTGTTAACTTGAATATTTCTGTTATGTATAATGATTATCAGAAATAGCAGAGAAAACATTGCTATTCATTCAATGACGTAAACTGATATTTTTCTGCCCATTGTTAAATTAGTTAAACAGATAAAGTTTTTTGAATACATTTCATACTGAATACATTTATTGCACATTAAAAATTCTTTTCTTATTATCAGCAGATGTATCTTCCAGACATTGCTTTACCATCTGGTAGTGATAGGAATAAGAAAAGAACCACAATCCAAAATTATTCTGGTAGAAGTTCTATAAAATCTTCTCAAAATGATAATAGACAAGGCTTGAGTGATGATGACACAAATCATACTGAGGATATATCTGGTGAGTATATTTCTTGCAATATTTATCTCAGATTTTATGAATAGATTTCTTTATGCTTATTAATTACCCTTAAAATATACAATTGCTTTCTGTTTCAGGTCTAGATTATAAATAGAGTATAATTATAAATACTTCGTTTTCTGATTTTCAGATATGTATCCATCCCAATACTGTAATCCTCCCCCACCATTACAAAGTGAGCAAAAGCAGAACCCAGATATGAGACCCTTGGGACAGGCTGTCAGCTATCCAAGTGATACAACAATAGTAGCCAGGGGCTTTTATACACCTTACATGAATGAAAGCAGTCCTCACACAGATATAAATTCATACCCAGGTGTTGATAGTAGTAACTCTTCTGGTCAACATTTACCATCAAGGAATGTGCTTGCAAGTGGTAGCCAGTCTTCCATTAATAGGCCTTTGCCACCTGTACCTCATTAAAATCTACTTCTACACATCATATTTTTTTTACTTTTCTCACTTTAATTCTCTTCCTTGCTCATTCAAAAACGTTTACATTGTGTCATTTCCAGTATTAGCTTTGTAATACATATGTGAGCAGGAATTACATTTTATGATCTAATAAAAAGATTTTAAAAAGTTAATCTTATGAATATATGGGGAAAATTTGATAATTATATCTGACATAATCAGCATATCTGTTTTTCTTTCCATGCCAATTTTGTATATGATTTATCTTGAAAAATGATATTAACAGTTATCTATGACAAAAAGTAACAATTATTTCTAAACTTCAACAGATTAGAATTAAGTGTACATAATGTGTAAAATCTTTAATCTTTAGGTACAACAATATCTACTTGAAAGCATAATGATAATCACATCAACTCTACATATTTATAAATACTAATGCATATATATATACATGTGTTTGTGTGTGTGTGTATATAAATATATATATATATATATATATATATATATATATATATATATATTGTAATTTTTCTCTTGAATATGGTTTTTAGTGTTTAATGTAATATGTTACTTGGTAAATATAAATAATGTTATATTTTAAAATCATTTTGTGCAGTTTTCCTTATATTTAATTTTCTTTTCCTTTCAAATAGCATGAAGAAAATTATATTTATTTATAAAGTAATAAAAATATTGTTATAAACAAAAAAGAATAATTTTTTTTTGTTTCTTTTTTTTATTTAATCAGCTAAAGGCAAAGCATGAAAAAAAGATAAAATAGAACTTGGATTAATTATTTGAATGTTGGGCAATAAAAAAAAAATTGAATTTATAAATTATGTATTTGTATATTTTTCATATCTAAGCTACGACTTGTGTGCTTCTACTTTAATCAGATTTTTACGATAGTTTATTTACTAAGAGTAAGGATATTATGCCAAAGGAAATAGTGTCAGCCATCATGCATACAACATACAAAGTAGGACTGCTGGCTTCTGCTTCACATGAACTACACAAAAGAAAGACCCAAGGATGTTGTTACATTATAAGAACTGCAACAGAAGATTCCTGCTTTCTGTAAATTTGCTTTTTATTTTTGCCTAAACTCCAGTGGATTTTTCATGAAAGGTAAAATTATTTTTACATTTTCTCTCCTTTAATTTTCTTTGTTTATTTAGTAAATATTTCTGACTTGTGCTATCAGATGCTCCTTAGACGCCATTGTCATTGTTAGTGCTGTTTAGAAAAGCTTTGTTTCTCATAGCTGTATGCTGGTTTTAAACAGGTTATAATCTTTTTCATTTTTGAGCCTTTTTTAAATTACCATTTGAGAAAGTATTATTTCTCTAGTTTTCTTCATAGTAAAAAAAAAAACTATAATCCTTAGTAGCATGTTGTTTAAAATATTTTGATTTCTTATAAGATACTTTGACATTTACTTAGTATTTAAAATATCATGAAAATGTATGTGCATATTCTTACTGAAATAATTGTTTTATAAATGTGATTATGTTTTTAATATTTCATTGCAGTATTAAGTACTGCAATGAAAATATTGTTTATTATTATGACTCTATATTTATTGAAAATATTCTCTATTTAAAAATTAAAATGCTTCTATATTTTCTCACGTATATTGTAGACTTACATATACTGAATACTTCATATATAACTAATACAAAGAAATTAGTTTTTGCTAATAATCTATTTAAATGTTATTAAATTTGTATCAGATAAGTATAGCTTAGCAGTATATTTATGTGTACTAATATTAAGAAATATATAGTCTTTCTGCATATAATAGCTTTTGGGCAGAAGCTCCAAAAAGCTGATTACAACATTTGAAGTTTAATTATACTATAACAACATTGATATGATGCTAGAAAGTTCTTTGGCCAATTCATTTCCCAAAATCTGACTAAATGATCAAACTTTAGATATTTTTTTTTTTTTTGAAAGGCCTCTGGATGGAGTGAGAACTTCACATCATCCACTTATATATTAAAATTAATTTCACAGGAGATGTGAACATTTTTGAGTGCTGTGCTCTTCTGACTTTCATTTTTGGAGTAAAAAAAATATAGAAATTAGTTGAGTAACATTAAGTCAAAAAACAGTTTGGTGTTATTTTTTTAAGAATTTCATTTTAAAATTCTCTGACAGATTCCATCATCCAAAGAGATATATTTTTTCATGATTGTGTAACTGGAAAATATGTGTGCAGACTTTCTATTATTTATGGGAAGTGAAGAGTAGAAGATTGCATAGAATATATGGAAGATGTACCAATATGGAAACGCCATCCTTCAAAACTGTAACTTAGAAAATGCACAGAAAAAATATGAAAAAAAAAAAAGATGTTTCTTAGCAGATTTAAAATAATTTTACCAGTTACCTGAAGTTAAATTTTTTCATGATCCACTAGAAATGTCTTAATATAGCACTTTAAATATTTAAATTTTTGCCTTATAAGAAATAGATAATTATAATTAAATGTTAAAATTTGACAATTTGGGCCCAGTTAATATAAAATTGTACTTTAACATTTGATACATTTGTTTTTATGGAATGTTGTGTATTGCACACAGCTTACACCGCTTAATATAATTAGAATATTTGAAAATGATTAATATTACAGTGATAAACAGTTCTGTTAAGCTTGTACAAACCAAGTTAATAATGTAATATAGTAATAGCGACAACAACTGTGTATAAATTAGTAAGTCCGAGTTTCATGTTTCAAAAACCAAATTATGGTCTCTGGCAAACATGTAAATAATAAAATAGCTTTATTTGGTTTATGTTCAAAATTATGAACAGAAGTTTTAAAACTAACAAACAGAAAAATGAAAAAGTAGAATCTAAATGTATATTTTAAAAGTTTCCTTCATTAATAATGTATATAGTAACAAAAAATATATGTATATGTATACATTCATGTTTATTGTGTTCTAAAAATGGATGAAATAAGTTTGTAGTTATCAACTTTAAAAACTTCAATTTTAAATAATATTCAAATGAAGGAAATGAATAAAGTAGTCCGAATTATTTATAACAAGTGATAATCATTACTTTTTATTATAGAAAATATGGAAGAGATGAACATATAAATTTAATTTTAATCTAATACTTTTTGTTGTTCACTTTAAATTCCAGTTTTCGAACAAAGTTTACATCTTTGTAATTGAGGCCTTTTGAAACTACCAACTACATTTCTGCTCAGTCATGATAGAACAGATGTATATATTAACTATTATCCTTCATGGATATCACTGCATTGATCTTGTATATTATGTGGAGGAAGGAAAAAGTCCTCATACTTACCTTGGAGATATTGCTGCCGATTCAAATGTGATTGATAGTGTACCATTTGAAGATCAAAATGAAGTAACATTCAGTTTATTAACACAAGGAGTGACAGGCACTTCTTTATTTCATGTATCTAAAGAAAGTGGTAAATTGTACACAGCCCAAATCCTTGACGCCGAGTCTCTATGTACATACAATGCAGAATGTTTTCAAATGGTTGATATTGCTGTGAAAAAGTTGGCAACTGTAATAAAGTTATTAGAAGTCAAAGTCATCATTCAAGACATTAATGATCACCAACCAGAATTTCCTGAAAAACAAGTCAACATTAAATTTTTAGAGAGTGATATTATGGGAACAAAAATATCAATACCAAATGCTATTGACAGAGATGTGGATGTTGTAAACTCTGAAATTATTTATGAATTCAAAAACACAAAGGATGAACCATTTACATTATTTGTTTCCAAAAGTGTTGATGGAACCTCACAACTTGCTATTAATTTGAAAAGTAAGCTTGATAGAGAAACTAAGGATATGTATAAAATTAAAATAATTGCTAAAAATAAAGAACCTCCAACTAAAGAGAGCATTTTAAATGTTTACATATCAGTTAGTGATGTGAATGATAATTTTCCAATCTTTTCTGAAAATGTATATAATGTTTCAATCAAGAACAAACCAGATCCCTCATTACCTGTTAAAACTCTGTCTGTCAAAGATTTAGATTTAGGCAAAAATGGAAAAATTCAATTCAATTTCAGTCCCAAAACTTCAGATGTTGCAAAATTTCATTTTGATTTAAATCCAGAAACAGGAGAAATCTTCCTTGTGAAAAAGTTTGCAACTGGTCAGAATCTAAAATATAAGCTATATGTAAAAGCTTCTGATGGAGGAAATCCTCCATTAAGTTCTCTGGCCATGGTTCAAGTGAATGTGATCAATGAACAAAACAATGCTCCAACTATAAAAGTGACATTTTTTTCTTCATCTACTGAGAACACAGTTGATATCTCTGAAGATATTAAAGTAGGCAGTTTTATTGCATATGTGAAAGTCACTGATCCTGATTCTGGGCAGAATGGAGATATTAGCTGCAAATTGAATCATGATAAATTTCAACTACAAAGTCTGGATACAAAGAAATACCAAGTGATTGTTAAAAAGCCATTGGATAGAGAAACTGAAGATCACCATGATATTATTGTTCATTGCAAGGATAAAGGATCTCCTGCTTTGGAAAGTGAGAAAAGATTTTCTGTTAAAGTAATGGACGTGAATGATGAAGAGCCACAATTTTCTCAGAAAACATTTCGATTTAAGATCAATGAAAATCAAAAGTCTAGAGTTCATGTTGGATCAATCAATGCCACAGATCCAGACTTGGGAGTTGGAGGTAAATTATCTTATTCCTTGTTGCCAAGTAATAAACAATTTTTACCTTTCAAAATAACAGATAGTGGCTTGATTTCAACAATTATGTCACTGGATCATGAATTTCAAGATCTTTATGAGTTTCATGTGTTAGTGAAAGATAATGGGAAGCCATCATTAAATGCTTCAGTTAATGTTGTTGTTGAGATCAATGATAAAAATGATAATGCTCCATATTTCACTTTTCCCAGTGTTAATCCTTATAATGTTGATGTTGTCTACTATCCTCATCATTCAAAGAACATCACTCAAATCAAAGCCTCCGATAGTGATAGCCAAGAGAATGCATTTCTCAAATATGAAATAATCAGAGGCAATAGCAAACAAATATTCAACATCAATCAGTACACTGGTTTGTTATCTTCAACTCATGTCCTAAGCCAAAAAGATGCTGGTTCCTATGAACTGGAATTTCTTGTAAAGGACAGTGGTAGTCCAGTTCTATCAGCCAGAACAACTGTATATTTGACATTGACTGTAAGCAACAAGACATCAGAAATGTTAAATGCTGTTAACATAAAGACTGATAATAAGATCCACCTGACTTCAGCAATTATCATTGTATCAGTAGCAGTGACAATAGCTGTGATCATTACAGCTTCAATTTCAGTGTGTATCCTTCGTTGTTGTAATCCTCGAGGCATTCCATTGGCTGAAGGCAGTTATGTGAGTGGCCAGAGACATTTGATAAGTCCTCCTTACCCAGCCAATCCTTGGTCTCGTGTTGCCATTCCTACAACAAATACAGATATGAGAAGAAGCAGCCAACCACCAACACCTCGATTGCAATCTCACCCTTATGCAAGTACTCAACAAATGCTATCATCTCCGGCCCCAAAACCACAGCCACCCCCAGACTCACAGGTACCTTTTCATACTTTATTTTTTAATTATTGTGTTTCCTATTTTTCATGAAATTTAAGAAACCTTTGAAGATGTTCGATTTTAAGAAATATATATATTTTATATTATATCTGTGATATTTATGATTTACTGATATAGTGTCTGTTAGGTTTTTTTCTTCTACAGTTATATCTCATGTTTTGGAAAAATATTGCTAACTGTATATACCTAACTAAATACTCAGTTTCCATCTATCATATTAATGTTTATAATTTGCTTACTGGATATGAATTGTATATAATCATATTTTTAGTAATATTTCTCTTTTAACAGTTTATCTGTTAAAAGTCATTATTTATATTTGAAAATAGAAGAAAACCTTCTTATGGTTTGCATAGTTTTAATTTTTATGGCAACCACATTTGAGATTATATTGGAATGTTGCAATGTTCATGTTTTGTTGTAGGTTAATTGAATATTCTGTATCCTTGAAAATTTCTTTTTCTTCTTTATTTATGAAAGATGTATGTTCAGGACATAGCATTGCCATCAGGTAGTGATAGAAATAAAGAGAGGATTAACAGAATGCCAGACTATTCCAGTCAAAGTTCCGTAAAGTCTTCTCTTAGTGGCAATAGACAAGAATGCAATGTTGTTGATTCACAACTCACCAAAGATGGCTCAGGTGAGTTATAAGGAGCTTATAATTTTTTACAAATTTGTTTTCTCTGTGCAGTCTTGATGCAGTTGTAAAACAATCTCGTTTAAATAATCTTATTAATTATTTTACATTTTCTGTCTTTAATCTTTATCTATACTCTTATTAATAATACAACATTTTTTTTTTTTTTTTTTTTTTACACCCACTAATCTGTGTATACACTAAAAATGTAGTAAAACAAATGAAATATTCTGTTACTAAATTATATAAAAGAATGTATGCAACAACTGCAGGCTCTATGGTTCATTACCTGCAGATCTGGAAAAGGTTATATTAAACAATTTCTGCTATGTTTTTTGTTTTTTCAGGTGTGTACACTTCTCAGTATTGTAATCCCCTTCTTTCTCAAACTGATTTGACACAGACCACAGAGATGAGACCCTTGGGACAGACTGTCAGCTACCCAAGTGATACCACAATAGTGGCCAGAGGCTTTTACACACCCTACATGAATGAAAACAATCCTCAAACTGGTACCAAGTCTTATTCTGGTAGTGACTATAATAGTTCATCTGGTAGGCATTTACAATCAAGAAATGTACCTGCAAGTGGGAGTCAGACATCCATCAACAGGCCACTGCCACCTCTGCCACAATGAACTCATTTTAACAAATATAAACAGAAAAAAATAACTCATTTTATATTAAAAAATAAAGAAGAAACAAACAAAAATTATAAAAATAAATGCTTATATATCATCTGACCTATTATATAAAAATAAGTTTTATCAACTGGATATTTATTTAATTATGAAGAATGTTTTAAAACTAAATAATTATGAAGTGATATTAAAGTATTTACTATGTTTAGTAATCCATTTGATTTTATATTTTATTTTAGAATATAATTTCAAAGAAAATATTGCAAATTTCTTTCCATATTTTTTTGTTAAGGGGATAGTCATATATTTTATTAGTACCTATAGATAAAACTTTAATTGAGCTTAATGTATAGGTTTAATTTAGTTAATCAATTTTCAAATATTACCATATTATTAAAAATTACATCCATTCATGAATATTAATTACTCATATAGAATTTTTAAATTTCAGTTTAATATTTATATTATTTTTCTTTTATCAAAATTATTTTTGAAATTCATTGCTAAAATATAATTCTGAAGTTATTTAATTACTAATAAAAATCTTATAAAATAAAAATTAGATTTTCATTAAATAAGAAAAATTAACACTGAAATATTGAAGAATGCAACTGACTGAATTGCTTAATATTGTAAATTATATTCAGAATTTAAAAGACAGGAAAGAACTTGACTAATGCATAAATACGTATTTTTTGATTGATAATTTTATTTCTAAATTATTATTTTTCTCAAATTAGTTGAGTGAAAATTTTATTTAAGATTTATAAATTTTAAGTGAAAGTAAAAATGAAAAAAATTAAAGTTGAATTATTTGAAAGATGTATTTACAGTAACTGAAAGCTGTATTAGCTATTTTAACACAGAAGCAGCCATTATACACACAGCACACAAAGTAGGATTTCTGGTTTCCCTCTCATATGAACTAAACAAAAGAAACGGCCAGGGATGTTGACAAATAATAGCTGCTGCTGTTTCTGCACAAGAGTTATTTTTTTTCTGGATGTCTTTTTAATTTGGCTATAAACCCATTTGGATTTCACATTGAAGGTAAGTTTTTAAAAATTTGTTCCTTCTTTTGTATCAGTAAGAGTCATGTAAAAGAGCATTACCTTAGCAGACATCATTGCCATTGTTAGTACAAAAGATTCCTTATTCAGTTACCATTCATATTTTTCATCATTTGCGACATGTTGAAGTTTATTTTTCTAGAAGGTATTTCTCATATATATTATTATCTTATAAACAACTGAATTAAAAACTTTATTTCAATAAAATATTTTTTACAGAAAGAAATTATTTCAATATGACAACTCCTGTTTGTTGCATTTGTCTTTTATTAAATGTGGCCATTTTTGTGTTAAATGTTCCCTTTCCAGTATAATGGATTGTTAGCATTTCACATTGATATGTAAAAATTTTAAAATATTTTTTATATTTTCTTTGAACATTGTCAGCAAGGAATTTGATACATTTAACCATTTATCTTATTTTCCATCAGATATTAAATTTAATAGAAAGCTTTTAAAGAGTTTTATATTTTGTACTCAATAGAAATTTGCAATAACAGGACTTAGAAAAAACATTTGTGGGAGAGAACTTAATTTTAGATGTATTATTTATTTCTATTTAGTTTGAATTTAAGTATTTTTATTTTTAATTAATCAGTATCATATGCATATTTTTACATTTTTGCTTATATATACATTTGTATTTAAAGTAGTATATTCTTTTGTGTATTATGATAGTAAAATATTTTGCAGTAAAATGATAGATATAGTTTTTTTTTTATTTTGATATTGCTTGTATTGCAAAATATGTATAATGTATAAGCTCCAAACAGTTTTATATAAAACATGAGTTACGTTTTTGTTAATATTTACTTCATAAAACTTATTAAATATTTTGCAACTATATCTCTAACTACTCTACAGTACTCTCATTTGTATACATAAAATTAAAAAAAAAAAAACTATTTTTACAGTTATTGGAGAACAGTAAATGTTTTTATAGTATTAGAAAATGCAAAAATATATTTTTGCATCTTCTAATACTATAAAATTTTTTTTAGTTCACCAAGCATCAGTACTTGTATGTAATTCATATATTTATTAAATCGTTATAAGAGAAATTATAATCTCATATTCAGTATTCTACTTAAAAAATATACCTAATTTTTATTCATTGCCTTTCAAACTTTTTTCACTAGATAAACAGACAAAAAATATTTGTGAAAAATTAAAAGAAAAATATAAGATAAAAATAAACACATAAAGCCATTTAAAAAATATATTCACTATCAGGTTAGTAACAATGTTTTAATTGGTTAATGCAGTAAAATAATGCAGGGTAAATTTGATGTTTTGTTTTTTAATCTATTGTCAAATATTTATTTAAGCTATAATACAAAACATTTCTATGAATAGTTTTTTTGTTTATATAATTATATAGTCATAAGTCTACATGAATATTTTTAATCATACCTTTTCAGAAAAACAAATTAATGCTTCTGCTGCTGTGGACATAGTTATACATCTCTACAAAAATTACATTGCCTACTGTTGATGTATATATACGTTTTCAAGATATATATCTTTATGAAACTTATGCTGCTTGCTGTTGTCATATATGTATTTTTTAAGCCACCATGAAATGCTGGTCCCTGGCATTTGTGTTATATACTAATTATCACTTTATGCTATTTCCAAACCAGCATAGACATATATTAGTGAACACTACACCTGGTTTTCAGCTGTAGTTTTATTATATTGTGTATTGGGAGTATTTTTTAGCCTTTTCTCCAGAGTATTTGATGAAAACCAAAATGGCAGCAGCACCCATGAGAAATCACTGTTAGTGTCTTTATAGTCATTTCTTTTCAGTAAATGACAATTTTCTATTTTCCCCAAAACTGGTTAGCACATCTACATAATAATGCAGCAGTGAAAGAGTTAAGATGGAAATAAACTTTTGAATACTATTAAAATTAAATTTTCAAATTTAGTTCTTAGTAAAAAATGGCTAACTTCCATATAGATTCAAAATGTGTTTTTTTTAGAAATTTCAATGCCATTCTTTCACTTGTATATTTTTGTTTTTATTATGCTTTTCCTATTGTCAGTATGAAATAAGTAAAATTGTATGTAAAAAAAATAAGTTCTACTTTATAAAATCTGTCTGCAATCTTATTACTTCCAAATTTAACTCATCATTATTTAACTTTACATACATTATTAGACATTGAGAATACTTTTCTAGGGTTAATTTTACAAAAAGTTAAAGGTGAATATTTTGTTATTTTTAACTTTCATATAAAATAATGCATACTCAACAAAATAAAAAATGTTGAGAGTTTTAATATATAAAAACACAAAATTATTTGTTTTCTGTATCATTCTTTATAGAAATAGATACCATTTAGCTAAAATAATGGAATTTTTCATATTTTCTGTATAATCAAAGAAAAAAAAACAGTGTAAAAAAAAAAAAAGGAGTCATTGCTAGCATCTTCAACATTGTAAACTCTTGAAGTCTGAATCATTTGTATGAAAGACTACAGTTATCTTTTTAGGCTAAAAAAATTCTAATATTCAAATGATAGCTGAGATATTATTTTAATAGAATTGGTCACAGTCACTAAAGGAGTAATATTAACCCTGGGGTCTCCAACAAGAATTTCTTTTTTTTTTATCTTCACATAATTATAATTTCATATTTTTAGACTTAGGGTAAATTTTAGTTCTAAGGCTTTAAAATGCAAGGGAGGTAACTCTAAATTTTTTCTACAACCGTTGTTTATTTTAAACCCAGAGAATGTAATTCCTTACTATTTTCTGCTTTAATATAGCACAGGAAAGTAATGGACAAAATGAAGAACAGACACTGACGATGACTCTGTATATGATATGGTGTTGGAATTACATAAATTTAAGAAAATAATTATTAACGAAGGTTGCTATTTATATTTAATAATTGTCTAAAATTTTCAGAAGGTAGAGAGGTTGAAATATTAAGAATTAGGTGAAAAAATTTTACGTTGGAATTCTTGATTTGATTCTTGAAAACATTTTTATTTTCAAGAAAAAAACTAATGTAAATTACATATGCAAAAAATAGTTATTTATTAAATGTTTAATAAGTAAATGACTTATACAATTTATTTTAATTTCAGATACAAGAAAAATAATAGGATATCATAATTTACCAAAATTCTATTTAAAGAAAAATGTTTATCCAGGCATACATGTTGTTGTCTCTTCTGTATGGCTACATATGTGTTGACCTAAGATACTATGTAGAAGAAGGCAAGAGTCCAAATACCTATTTGGGTGACATTGCTGCAGATTCTTATTTGATGGATGATGTAACACTTAAAGAGCAAAAGGAAATCACATTCAGCCAATTGCAGAAAGGTGTCAGTGGCAATTCTAAATTATTTCGTGTTTCAAAGAATACAGGAAAATTGTACACTGCTCAAACATTGGATGCTGAATCACTTTGTACTTACAATGTAGAATGTTTTCAAATGGTTGATGTTGCTGTGAAAAAGGCATCAACATTCATAAAATTGTTAGAAATCAAAGTTATCATAAAAGATATAAATGACCATTCACCTGAGTTTCCAGATAAACAAGTCAACATAGAATTTTCAGAGGAATTTACTCAAGGAGCAAAACGATTAATTCCAAATGCTTTTGATCGAGATGTGGGGACCATAAATTCTCAGATTACTTATCATTTAAATAAGAAAGAAAATGAACCATTCACTTTATTAATTTCAAAAAGTGTTGATGGAACATCCCAATTAGCAATAAACCTAGAAAAAAAGCTTGATAGAGAAGCTAAAAGCTCTTACAACATTGAAGTAATTGCAAAAGATGGAGGCTCTCCACCCAAAGAAAGTACTTTAAATATTTATATCTCTGTAACTGATGTTAATGACAATTTTCCAGTGTTTTCTCAAAATGTTTACAATGTTTCAATCAAAAACAAACCTGATGCTGCTTTGCCTATTACTACTTTATCGGCAAAAGATTTAGATTTAGGCAAAAATGGCAAAATTTTATACAATTTCAGTCCCAAAACATCAGACATTGCTAAAGATCATTTTGATTTGAACTCAGAAATAGGAGATATTTTTCTCATGAAAAAATTTACAACTGGGCAAAAGTTGAAATATAAGTTGTATGTAAAAGCTTCTGATGGAGGAAATCCCCCATTAAGCTCTCTGGCAATGGTTCAAGTGAATGTGATCAATGAACAAAACAATGCTCCAGTGATTGATGTAAATTTTGTATCTGCATCCAGAGAGAATACAGTTGATATTTCTGAAGATATAAAGGTTGGTAGTTTTATTGCCTATGTGAAAGTTACTGATGAGGATGTTGATCAAAATGGAAAGGTTAGTTGTAGTCTTAATCATAATAAGTTTCAACTACAAAGTCTGGATACAAAGAAATATCAAGTAATTGTGAAGAAACCAGTGGATAGAGAGACTGAAGATCACCATGACATTATAATCAGTTGTCAGGATAAAGGAAATCCTCCTCTTGAAAGTGAAAGTAAATTTTCAGTCCAAGTGATGGATGTAAATGATGAAGAACCACAATTTTCTAAACAATCTTTTAAATTCTTCATTGATGAAAATCAAAGATCCAAAATTCCTGTTGGCACCATCAATGCTACAGATCCAGACTTGGGACTTGGAGGTAAATTGTCTTTTTCTCTGCTGACCACCAATAAACAGTTTGTACCATTCAGAATCACTGAAAATGGATTGATCTCTTCAATTATGTCTTTAGATCATGAGTTTCAAGATACTTATAAATTTCAAGTATTTGTAAAAGACAAAGGAACTCCATCATTGAATAACACAGTGAATGTAATTGTTAAGGTGAGAGATGAAAATGATAATGCTCCATATTTTACATTTCCCAGTGTTAATCCTTATAATATGGATGTAATATATTATCCACATCATACAAAGAACATCACCCAAATCAAGGCATCAGACAGTGATAAACAAGAGAATGCATTTCTCAAATATGAAATAATCAGAGGCAATAGCAAACAAATATTCAACATCAATCAGTACACTGGTTTGTTATCTTCAACTCATGTCCTAAGCCAAAAAGATGCTGGTTCCTATGAACTGGAATTTCTTGTGAAGGACAGTGGTAGCCCAGTTCTATCAGCCAGAACAACTGTATATTTGACACTGACTATAAGCAACAAGACATCAGAAATGTTAAATGCTGTTAACATAAAGACTGATAATAAGATCCACCTGATTTCAGCAATTATCATTGTATCAGTAGCAGTGACAATAGCTGTGATCATTACAGCTTCAATTTCAGTGTGTATCCTTCGTTGTTGTAATCCTCGTAGTGTGCCATTGGCTGAAGGCAGTTATGTGAGTGGCCAGAGACATTTGATAAGTCCTCCTTACCCAGCCAATCCTTGGTCTAATGTTGCTGTTCCTACAACAAATACAGATATCAGAAGAAGCAGTCAAACACCAACACCTCGATTGCAGTCTCATCCTTATGCAAGTGCTCAACAAATGCTATCAGCTCCAGCTTCTGATACAGTATCACGGGTGAGTATTTCTTCTTGTATGAAATGAATTTCTTTTCCACTCATCTGAAAAGAACAGTAATTAGTCTTTTGAGAGAGAAAATTTAAGCCACTTTTGCCCAAAACGTTTCTTAATTCATTTCGGGGAATATCAGATCTCATTTTCTTGGTTAAAATTATTTTCTTTGTAACTATTTCTTTATTTTTCTTATAAAAATTTTTTGTTTTATTTTTTTGATTTATATTTGATATGTAAAAAAAATTGATGTAATTTATTTTTAAGTTTTATTGACTTTTAGCAATGGTTGTTTAACTTTAGAAGTAGAAACTGAACTTATTACTTTTATTCCACAATATTTTATAATTTTTGTTCTACACTATGTACATTTTTTATTGTATTTTCCTATTGTAATTTTTATGTGGTTATATGCATAATTTTTCATAGATTACCAGAATTATCTTTACCTATCCTAATTGGTCATTCACCATTAAAATATTTGCATTTTTCAGCTTGTATCTGTGTGTAAATATACTTAAATAAATTGACACAGTTATTAGCTAGAATATGAAATGGCATTTTCAAAATATAATACCTAATCTATATGAGTAATAGAGAAGTGTTGGTTTAAGTGCATTGGTTTTTTATATTGATATATTTAATAAGCTAACATTTCATTTTTTAAGTTGAATATTTTTTCATTTATTTCCTGTGTTCACATTGTATTTTATTTGATCATTTTTAATAATTAACTTATCTAGATTTACTGTATAAATGAAATGTCTTCCTACATTGTCTTCTATCAGATGTATATTCAAGACATAGCCTTGCCATCTGGTAGTGACAGAAACAAGAAAAGAATAGAGAGGACACAAGACTATTCTAGTAGAAGTTCTGCAAAGTCTTCTGTTAATGATAATGAACAAGGATGGAGTGATGTAGACACAAGGCAAACTGAAGATGTATCAGGTAAGTAATAAACAGAATATTCTAGGGAATAATTCTTGTCTTACAAATTCATTATATTGACAGAAATAACATTTATGGTTTAAATTCTGTCATATTAAGTTTGTATATTTTTATTAAAAATTAAATATCTTTCCAGTTTGACATGAGTTTTTATCAAATTAAAATACAGTCATAATAGAAAAATAAGTGAAAAGCATTGATATAAAATATATTTAAAAAAAAAATCCAGATTTTTAAAAAGAAAATCTCAAACAATTTTATTTGAAAAAAATATGATTTCTGTAAAATGTAAGGGATGTCTATAGAAAGCAGTCAAAAATAATCTGAAATAAATTCATATTTTACAGATGTGTATCCTTCACAATATTGTAACCCTCCTCCATCACACAGTAAACAACAGCAGACCACAGAGATGAAACCTTTGGGACAGACCGTCAATTACCCTAGTGATACCACAATAGTAGCTAGAGGCTTTTACACACCCTACATGAATGAAAACAGTCCTCATACAGATGCCAATAGTAGTAGCTCTTCTAATAGACATTTACAATCAAGGAATGTACCTACTAGTGGTAGTCAGTCTTCTATTAATAGACCTCTGCCACCTGTGCCCATTTAAAAGTAATTTTCATAAACATTACCTCTCAGGTAACACAAATTATAACAGAAGTATTGCTGATAATGTTTGGTTCCATCTAAAAAAAATTTCCATCATTCAGAACAGTTTATAGAAATAATTAAAAATTGCCATTTTTGGAAAAATTCAAAAACTTTTATTTAAAAAAAAAAAATAAAAATTCTATAAGTGAGGAAATTTATTGACAAATCAAAGAAAAATTCCAGTTAATATTTGACTGATTTAAGCACAAATAATTAAACTGAAATATTTTTAATTTGTTGAGGAATTTTATTTTGTCATTTATTTCTAGATATGATTTCAATTAAATGTAAATTTGTTTATATGTTGTTTCCAAATCCAAAACCCATGTATTTATAAGCATGTAAAATTTTGTCAGTTTTTAATTGGTGTTTTCTGTTAAAAGAGTTGTAAGTGTTTCTGTATTTGAAAATATGTATGCCAAATGAAATACCAAATACAGTTTTGGGAAATAAAACTTGATAATTATTAATCTCACATTTTTGTTTGATATTAATTTTACATTTTAATGTTATATTAGAATATCACTGGTAAATATCAATGAACTTTTTCCAAATTTATTCAAGGAATCATTTACAATTGAAATTATTAGATAAATTATTTTCAGGAGAAGGCTGTTTTTAATATAAAAAATAGGTATCATAAAGAAAAATATTGATTTGTGGGTGTAATATGGACTAAGATGAACCAGATTTTTGCTTTTTATTTAATGTTTTTGATGAATTCAATGGATGATAATCAAACATTAAATAACAGCATTTGCTTGCCTTTTAAAACATTTTTATAACTGTTTAATGTCTGTGATATATCTTTATAATTACTGTATGAATTTAGGAATAAAAATGTGACATTAAAATATGATAGTGTTAATATCTCAATATTCACTCTTTAAAAAGCCTCTAAGCCATTTTTAACAGAACAGCAGCCATTACACATACAACACACCACATAGGACTTCCTTCCCTCTCATTTGAATTATACAAAGAAACACTGAGATGTTATATAGTAGCAGCTGCAGCAGTAGCTCTCTTTCTCTGGATGTACTTCTGATTTTACAATTGTCTACTCTTCAGTTTTCATCTTGAAGGTAAGATTTTTTTTTAATTTCCTCTTTCCATATATTTCTTCATGAAAAATACATAAAAAGGTTGGACTATTTGAGTTTTAGCTCTTCAATAGTCACCATTGTTATTGTAAATTGAAATTCTGCAAAGAGGCCTTTGTTTGACATATTTTTTATTTATTTTTTTAGTTTCACTTTTTATCGTGATTGTATATTTACTATTTGTTTGATTTTTCAGAAGAGCGCTATTCAGTATTAATTTTGATTAATATATCCTGTAAATGAATTAAAAGTTAACTATTACGTAGATCATTGCATATGGCTAATATACGTTTATTCAGAATATTACAACTTCATGTTGTATTAATCACAGATATTTCTGCTAACCTCTATCTTTTATTTTCCATTTTAAAAGTCTTTTTTTTTTCATATGAAATAATTTTTATAAAATAATAAAGATAATATTTGTAGTAACACACATTTTAAATTTCCATAAAGTTTTATTGGTCACAGTAAGAAACAACTAAAGAATTAGACAAATTAAGAGTGAATGTTTTGTGTTTCTTCTTCAGACATAAGAACGAACAGAAAATTTTAGCCAAAGAGATTGTTTGTATAAGATAGCACTAAAATAAAATATTTCAGTAATTTGTATTTGGAAATAAATTTTATATGTAAATAATTTAGTTTATAATGTGTGTTTTTTCTGAAAGATTTAAAAACTGGAATGTCTATGTTAATTTATTGTTAACCACATCTCTACATACACAGTCACATCCCTAAACTACAGTTAATATTTTGTATGTTTTTTATATATATTTTTCTGTATATATTTTCATATACATAAATAAACTTTGGTATGTATTAATATAACCTTTCAATCATTTTATGTGTTTCGGATAAATTTGTAAATGTAATTTAAAATGTTTAATTTATGTACCTATGAATACAATTACTTATTATTACCATTATATATATTTTCAGTAGCAACACACTAATTGAAATTAACAACATTACATAAACAAATGGTATAATGTTATAAAATATACTAAAAGATAAAGTAAAACATTTTAATACATCAGACAGTATAGTCAATAAAATTGTTATGTTGTATTCTGTTGATAAAATTTGACATTTATAAGCAAATAGATTCTTCACAAAAATAACTGAGAATAAAAAATAAAAAAATGTTTTATTAATTCTACATATGTAATTATATGATCGTTGCATCATCATTTTGAAGCTAAAACATTTTTTCACATTTTCATTTATGCGTCAATATTTATATTCATGATGTAATTCTAAATACTCTATAGATTTTTATAACAACTGAATTGAAAGCCATTAAAAAACAAGCTCTCAAAGGTAAAAACCTGTAAAATAAGAATAAGTTCATGAATATTACTAAAATACATCCTTTTTTTTTTTACTCCAAAAATATTTTGATATGTAATTTCAAAAGCAGATATTTATTTTCAGCTATATATTTATTAGGAAAGTAGAAATTTTCAGTTTAATGAAGTACATGCTTGAATGTATTAGTTATACTGAAGATTACAGGTAAATTCTACAAAAAATCCTCTACAGAAAACTGTATTATCATTATAAGTACTTCTTACCTTGGATCGTCATACAGAAAATATAATAAAAATTCTCAATCAATCATTGAAAATGAAAGTAAACGTGTCAGTGTATATAATAGCTACTGCACAGTTAGTGTGATTATCCTGAAAATTTTATTTTGAATACAGTATTTTGGTGCAAAGTGCAATTTTAATGCTTTTGATTTTAGACTTTAAATAAATGTTTCAAAAGGTTGCTAAATATTCTATATTCATAAAATTGTACACATATCTAAGTACAATATAATTATAATCATAATCGTAATGTCAAGAGAATAGGTCATAAATTACATACATTATATTCAATTTAGATGAAATTTCAACCCAGCTGAGACTAATACACTTTATATACACTTGATATTTCTGTAGAGGTGTTAATGAAAGGGAGGTAACTCTAAATTGTCTTCAGTACTTGATTTTTATGAAGCTTGAAAGTATCTATCTAGATAATTTTATAAGTTATGTAAAAATAATTTAGACATTCTTGACCATATAACCATATATTTTGTATTTCTGAAATTTCCAGCTATTTAAACAAGCAAAATGGAACAATTTTGTCATATTTAAATACTTAAATAAGTAAATTTCTGTGTAGGAAAAATGAGACATCTACAATTATAAGATAAAATTAGTAAATTGAAAATTTTTCTGTGCTTATTTTCTTTACACTGTCTTTTGAGTTATTTAGACAAAAAAAGCCACATTATGGCAAGGAAAATACAATTATACATAAAGTGTTATTATTTAAAGACAAAACAGTTTAACAATGTTCTTTTTTGTATTTCAGATACATATAAATGGTAAACCATTTTCTTAATCCAGGAATAATGTTTATTCAAATATATGTGCTTATGACTGTTTTGCACTTATGCCTATGTGTAGACCTCACATATTATGTAGAAGAAGACAAGAGTCCAAATGCTTATTTGGGTGACATTGCTGCAGATACTCACTTGATGGATGACATCACACTTAAAGAACAAAAGGAAATCACATTCAGCCAATTGCAGAAAGGTGTCAGTGGCAATTCTAAATTATTTCGTGTTTCAAAGAATACAGGAAAACTATACACTGCCCAAACACTGGATGCTGAATCTCTTTGTACTTACAATGTAGAATGTTATCAAATGGTGGATATTGCTGTGAAAAAAGCAACAACTTTCATGAAGTTAATTGAAATCAAAGTTATAATAAAAGACGTAAATGACCATCAGCCAGAATTTCCAGATAAACAAGTCAATATAAAATTTTCAGAAGGTGATGTTATGGAAACGAAGGTTATAATTCCAAATGCTATAGACAGAGACATTGGAGTTTTTAATTCTCAGATTACCTATGAATTGAATAAGAAGAAAACTGAACCATTTACATTATTTGTTTCTAAAAGTGTAGATGGAACATCTCAGTTAGCCTTAAACTTAGAGAAGAAGCTTGATAGAGAAGTCAAAAGTTTATATCATGTTCAGGTAATAGCAAAAGATGGTGGCCTCCCTCCAAAAAAAAGTACTTTAGATGTTTATATCTCTGTAACTGATGTTAATGATAATTTTCCAGTGTTTTCTCAAAATGTTTACAATGTTTCAATGAAAAACAAGCCTGATGCTGCTTTGCCGATCACTACTTTATCAGCAAAGGATTTAGATTTAGGTAAAAATGGTAAAATCTCATACAATTTCAGTCCCAAAACATCAGACATTGCTAAATCTCATTTTGATTTAAACTCTGAAACAGGAGAAATTTTTCTCATGAAAAAATTTACAACTGGGCAAAAGTTGAAATATAAGTTGTATGTAAAAGCTTCCGATGGAGGAAATCCCCCATTAAGCTCTCTGGCAATGGTTCAAGTGAATGTGATCAATGAACAAAACAATGCTCCGGTAATTGATGTAAATTTTGTATCTGCATCCAGAGAGAATACAGTTGATATTTCTGAAGATATAAAGGTTGGTAGTTTTATTGCCTATGTGAAGATTACTGATGAGGATGCTGATCAAAATGGAAAGGTTAGTTGTAGTCTTAATCATAATAAGTTCCAGCTACAAAGTTTGGATACAAAGAAATATCAAGTAATTGTGAAGAAACCAGTGGATAGAGAGACTGAAGATCACCATGACATTATAATCAGTTGTCAAGATAAAGGAAATCCTCCTCTTGAAAGTGAAAGTAAATTTTCAGTCCAAGTGATGGATGTAAATGATGAAGAACCACAATTTTCTAAACAGTCTTTTAAATTCTTCATTGATGAAAACCAAAGATCCAAAATTCCTGTTGGTACCATCAATGCTACAGATCCAGACTTGGGACTTGGAGGGAAATTGTCTTTTTCTCTGCTGACCACCAATAAGCAGTTTGTACCGTTCAGAATCACTGAAAATGGATTGATCTCTTCAATTATGTCTTTAGATCATGAGTTTCAAGATACTTATAAATTTCAAGTATTTGTAAAAGATAAAGGAACTCCATCATTGAATAACACAGTGAATGTGATTGTTAAGGTGAGAGATGAAAATGATAATGCTCCATATTTTACATTTCCCAGTGTTAATCCTTATAATATGGATGTAATATATTATCCACATCATACAAAGAACATCACCCAAATCAAGGCATCAGACAGTGATAAACAAGAGAATGCATTTCTCAAATATGAAATAATCAGAGGCAATAGTAAACAAATATTCAACATCAATCAGTACACTGGTTTATTATCTTCAACTCATGTCCTAAGCCAAAAAGATGCTGGTTCCTATGAACTGGAATTTCTTGTAAAGGACAGTGGTAGCCCAGTTCTATCAGCCAGAACGACTGTATATTTGACACTGACAATAAGCAACAAGACATCAGAAATGTTAAATGCTGTTAACATAAAGACTGATAATAAGATCCACCTGACTTCAGCAATTATCATTGTATCAGTTGCAGTGACAATAGCTGTGATCATTACAGCGTCAATCTCAGTGTGTATCCTTCGTTGTTGTAATCCTAGAAGTATTCCAGTTGTTGAAGGTAGTTATGTGAGTGGCCAGAGACATTTAATAAGTCCTCCTTACCCAGCCAATCCTTGGTCTAATGTTGCTGTTCCTGCAACCAATGCAGCTATTAGACACAATCAGCCACCAACACCTCAACTGCAATCTCATCCTTACTCAAGTACTCAACAAATTCTCACATCTCCTTCAACTCGGCAGCAAACTCCTGTATCTGACTCTGTATCTCAGGTAAGTACATATATTTTTGTTATTTAATGCTTTTCTTGAATTGGATGAATAAATATTGAATTATTTCATCTTATACTCTTATATTGAATAATTTTTCAGTTAACATATATATATTTTATTTCAAATTTAATATTTGCATTATTTTTTTATTTGTTAATGTAGATATCTTGATGCATAAGCTTATGTGTATGATTATGTACATTTTAATGTAATGAATATTTGTATTTTTCTGTATGTATGAAATTTATGGAAAAAATATTAATTGCGAATATTATGTCTGTAATTTTTGAACTGTGACTTCTGTATTTTACTATCAGATGTATGTTCAAGATGTAGCATTACCATCTGGTAGTAATAGAAACAAGAAGAAAGCAGAGAGGACACAAAATTATTCCAGTAGTAATTCTTTGAAATCTTCTTTCAATGATGATGGACAGACCTGGTGTGAAGAAAATATGAGACAAATAGGAAATTCATCTGGTAAGTCAAAGAAGTAAATCCTACTTTTTGTATCAAATAATTTTAAATTTAACATTTCTAAAACATATTTGATATATAACTACTCTTCCAATATTATTTGAATTAACACACAAAATATTTTTTATTGTAGTGTTTTATTTTTTTTGTAATGTTTTATGATTTTTTGTAATTATTCTTCCTCTACAGCTTTTGTTTATCATTTTATCGTATTGACTGATTTGCTAAATAGCTGGTGAATAACAGGAGTAAAATAAATGGAAATAAAAAACAAATTAATCTGGCAAGCCAATATCTTTGAACCATAATTGTAAATACTAATATGACTGAAAGTCTCTTGCTGCACTTTATTTGAGAATTTCCTAAATTGAAACATGTATTTTGTATTTTTCAGGTGTTTACTCTTCCCAGTATTGTAATTCCCATCCGTCACAAAGTGATCTGCAACAAACCACAGAGATAAGACCATTAGGTCAGGCTGTCAGTTACCCTAGTGATACAACAATTGTAGCTAGAGGTTTTTATACACCTTATATGAATGAAAACAATTCTCAGACAAATGCCAAGTCTAGTTCAATTTCAGGTACAAATAGTTCTTCTAACAAACATTCGCAAACAATGAATGTCCCTGCAAGTGGTAGTCAGTCTTCTATCAACAGACCACTTCCTCCTGTACCAAACTAAAACTGATTTCTGAATATTTTAATTTTTGAGGGCATTCTGTCTGAGAAATTTTTGTGTATACTATCATTCTACTTTGTTACATGTGTAAAACATAAGTTCACCAAAATATTGCTTATTTTAACATATGGCTCAGTCTCAGCAATAAACTTATTATAAGATTAAAATCAGTTTCCACTCAAGAAAGAATTCCTTCTCTGAAATGACAACAATTTTAACATCATATTAACATTAATTTGTTTCTTAATAAAATTGGTTGAATTTTAAAAAAAATATTTGAATGTAAACTTTGAAGATAAGAATATACTTTCTTTTTAAAGAAAATAATTATTGATATTTCAATATTTTATAATCTTTAAAACATTGAGGAAAGTATATTTTTATTATTATAGATCATTTAAGATCCCAATTCTCATAATAATATAATAGTCTATATGATATACAGGATGTGGCAGAAATACCTCCCACATGATGGCAAGACATTAGTAGCAATGGTGTCTTCATCTAGCTGTCTTACCATTATGTGAGAGGTATTTCTGCCGCACACTATGTTAGATATGTAAAATTACAAATTATATAAACTTATATTTTAAAAAAATAATTGAAATTTTTAATTCATTTTCATTTTTAAATGGAAACTAATAGATTTGTTTCTTTCTGTAATATTAAGTTGAAAAAAGTTTACTTATAAAAGCTTTTTGGAAAAATGCAAAGTCTTTAGCATAACAATTTAATTTCATTTATAAAATATTTTGAGCTACATAGCTAAGACTGTGAAAGGAATGAGGATGGAAGTAACTGTAATGGATGATTAGCTCTTACTGAATCCAGTCTGTTGAAGATATTTCTATTTGGATCTAATCATCTTAAATTATCATGATGTTCAAAAACACATTAATTTTTGTGTAATTAGTGGAATATATTTAAAAATGATGTCATAAAATGTTTGATATAGAGATTTAAGTTTTATTCATTTACTTGCTACCCTGAAAGAAGTGAGCAGCAGCCATTAAACACACAACACACAAAATAGGACTGCTACCTTTATTTCTCATGTAAACTGTACAAAGGAAACAGCCAGCGATGTTATCACATTATGGCTGCTGCAGCTGGAGCTTTTTTCTTTCTCTGGATATATTTTTCATTTTAACCTTAAGTCAGCTGGATTTTATTTCAAAAGTAAGTTTATTTTAACTTTTGTCTTTCAATTTATTCTATCATAGATAATTAATATCTATGATTTTTATGTTGTTTGAATAGATTAAATATTCTGTGATACATCCTTCAACACCAGCATTGTTTAGCAAAGTAATCATTAAAAACAGATTATTTTTGTTCTTTTTATTTTGTTCACAGTTTTGATGTTAGTAAATTCTGATTGTAATTTTCAGATATAGTAATATACACATTTCAGTTATAGATATATTTAATTCTTTTCTTTATTTTTATTAGTTGAAATTTATTTCTTCTTATTTGCTCCTTAGATTTAATGTAAGAATGTTGATGTTCTTGCAGTATGACAATGCTACAGTTATAGCATCCATTTGTAAGATAATAAAGCTAAGAATGTATTCACATTTCAAAGTATTTGGGGATTGCAAATTTTAAAATTATTTCATTTTTATTTTAATATGAATAAAAAATATAAATTTCAAATAATCTGGAATATTGGGCATATTTTATTATAGCAACAATATATTAATGAGGGTGTTTGTCACATGGTATTTTATATTTCCTCTATAAATTATTTTTAGTATACTTTATATTCAGTATACTTTACGACTCTAAAATTATTGTTTTTTGATCAAACACTACACTGAATTAAAAATATATTTTTCTCTCTCCAACATTTAGATGTTACCAATATTATGGAAACAAAAGTACTTTTTTTTTAACTTTCTCTCATTTTTTTTTTTTCTTTTTTTTTTTTTTTTTTTAGATTAAATTCTAAAATTCTTATAAGATCTCTATTGACAATTCATCAAAATTGATAATTTATCATAGGGGAGGATTCATGAACAACTTGAAAATATCTGTTACTTCATTAGCAAAGTAAAATATCCAGCAATAATGGGCTCCACTAGACTTTTTGTTTACTGGATATGCAGTTTAAGTGGCATTTACCAATGCATTTTATGTATAAAACTCAGTGAATATTTCACTTGAAATGTTAAAATATTTGCAACATTACAAGAGGCCAAATAGTATTTATTTTGTGAAAATAATTTGATTTTAAATAATGATAAAGCTATTGATATTCTAAGATAAACTTTTGCATTAAGTTAAAATAAACAATGAAAAAAAGGGGTATATTTTACAATTTGCTAACATTACAAGAGGCCAAATAGTATTTATTTTGTGAAAATGATATGAATTTAAATTACAAAACCCTTGCTATTCTAAAACAATGTATAAAATTAACAAAAATTTCAAGAAATTTTTTATTAACTTGGGTATATTATTTTTTACAATTTGCTAATAATACTGATGAATAGTTGTATTTTAGGCAAATTGAAATTTTCTTAATTTTGTCTTTTGTGATAATCATCTGTTAAAAAACACTTTAGAATTTAATTAACTTAGAATTCTGTGAAAGACACAATTTTGTATTTTTTATTACTTTGTAAAAATATTAAATAATTGACACTTATGAAAATTCACTAAAAAACAACACAATTATTTTTCATTTCAGAGGCAATGAGATAGCCATCTTCAAGCAGAACAATTATCTGATAATTTTACTCCAGCCATCATTATGTTGAATTTTATTTGCATTCTCCTCTCTGCTTTACAAGGATATCTATGTATAGATCTCACCTATACTATTGAAGAAAGTAAAAGTCCTAACACATACTTGGGAAATATTGCTACTGACTCAAATATTATGGAAAATGTTCAATCAAAAGACTATACATTGATTACATTCAGTTTATTACAAGAAAGCATTGCTGGTAATACTCAGTTATTCCGTGTCTCAAAGAATACAGGAAAATTGTACACTGCTCAAACATTGGATGCTGAATCACTTTGTACTTACAATGTAGAATGTTTTCAAATGGTTGATGTTGCTGTGAAAAAAGCATCAACATTCATAAAATTGTTAGAAATCAAAGTTATCATAAAAGATGTAAATGACCATTCACCTGAGTTTCCAGATAAACAAGTCAACATAGAATTTTCAGAGGAATCTACACAAGGATCAAGACGCCTAATTCCAAATGCTTTTGATCGAGATGTGGGGACCATAAATTCTCAGATTACTTATCATTTAAAAAAGAAAGAAAATGAACCATTTACTTTATTAATTTCAAAAAGTGTTGATGGAACATCCCAGTTATCAATAAACCTAGAAAAAAAGCTTGATAGAGAAGCTAAAAGCTCTTACAACATTGAAGTAATTGCAAAAGACGGAGGCTCTCCTCCAAAAGAAAGTACTTTACATGTTTATATCTCTGTAAGTGATGTTAATGACAATTTTCCAGTGTTTTCTCAAAATGTTTACAATGTTTCAATCAAGAACAAAGAAAATGCTGCTTTGCCTATTACTACTTTATCAGCAAAGGATTTAGATTTAGGCAAAAATGGCAAAATCTTATACAATTTCAGTCCCAAAACATCAGATATTGCTAAAGCCCATTTTGACCTGAACTCAGAAACTGGAGAAATTTTTCTAATGAAAAAATTTACAACTGGGCAGAAGCTGGAGTATAAGTTGTATGTAAAAGCTTCTGATGAAGGAAATCCTCCATTAAGCTCTCTGGCAATGGTTCAAGTGAATGTGATCAATGAACAAAACAATGCTCCAATTATAAATATAAATTTTGCCTCTGCATCAGGAGACAAATCTATTGATATTGCAGAAGATATTAAAGTTGGAAGTTTTATTGCCTATGTAAAAGTTACTGATCCTGATCTAGGACAAAATGGTGATGTTAGTTGCAGTCTTAATCATGATAAGTTTCAACTACAAAGTCTGGATACAAAGAAATACCAAGTAATTGTGAAGAAACCAGTGGATAGAGAGACTGAAGATCACCATGACATTATCATCAGTTGTCAAGATAAAGGAAATCCTCCTCTTGAAAGTGAAAGTAAATTTTCAGTCCAAGTGATGGATGTAAATGATGAAGAACCACAATTTTCTAAACAATCTTTTAAATTCTTCATTGATGAGAACCAAAGATCCAAAATTCCTGTTGGCACCATCAATGCTACAGATCCAGACTTGGGACTTGGAGGGAAATTATCTTTTTCTCTGCTGACCATCAATAAACAGTTTGTACCATTCAGAATCACTGAAAATGGATTGATCTCTTCAATTATGTCTTTAGATCATGAGTTTCAAGATACTTATAAATTTCAAGTATTTGTAAAAGATAAAGGAACTCCATCATTGAATAACACAGTGAATGTGATTGTTAAGGTGAGAGATGAAAATGATAATGCTCCATATTTTACATTTCCCAGTGTTAATCCTTATAATATGGATGTAATATATTATCCACATCATACAAAGAACATCACCCAAATCAAGGCATCAGACAGTGATAAACAAGAGAATGCATTTCTCAAATATGAAATAATCAGAGGCAATAGTAAACAAATATTCAACATCAATCAGTACACTGGTTTATTATCTTCAACTCATGTCCTAAGCCAAAAAGATGCTGGTTCCTATGAACTGGAATTTCTTGTAAAGGACAGTGGTAGCCCAGTTCTGTCAGCTAGAACTACTGTATATTTGACACTGACTGTAAGCAACAAGACATCAGAAATGTTAAATGCTGTTAACATAAAGACTGATAATAAGATCCACCTGACTTCAGCAATTATCATTGTATCAGTTGCAGTGACAATAGCTGTGATCATTACAGCGTCAATCTCAGTGTGTATCCTTCGTTGTTGTAATCCTCGAAGTATTCCAGTAGCTGAAGGCAGTTATGTGAGTGGCCAGAGACATTTAATAAGTCCTCCTTACCCAGCCAATCCTTGGACTAATCTTGCTGTGCCTACAACCAATGCAGATCTGAGAAGAAGCAGTCAACCACCAACACCTCGATTGCAATCCCATCCTTACTCAAGTACACAAGAAATACTTTCATCACCAGCACGTAAAACTCAACCAACTCTGGATTCTGTATCACTGGTAAAAAATTTTATTCATTTAATTGTTGTTTATTGAAAATATGAATAAAACTTGTAATATCTCTTTCTTAAATATGAGCTTTTGTTACACCTGAAATTTACATCTCTATTAGTTTTGAGTTTATCATCATACTATGATTCTAAAAGCAACAACTACAGTCTCTTCCATGTAAGTGAAAACAAATTATAATATAAAGAAAAACAAATATATTTAGATGAAAAGCTTAGAAGAAAAAGATTATTTAATAGTCCACCTAAAAAATAGCCTTGATACTGCCTTAGTAGTGACTGCATGCCTAGATCAAATGTTTCTTCTTTTTGGATATCACTTCCTTGATGATGACCAAGTCCTTGGTTTTGTGAAATTTCTGGTTGGTGATTCTCTCAACAATGCTTGGAAATAGTTTATGAATTCGAATCAGGAAAGCTAGGTTACATTTTGTAAGTGATATGATCATGAAAATTCTTGGCCAGAAACTCTTAGCTTACATGGTAGGGTGCACATATGGTCTTTCCAAAACCATCCCTTTGATTTGGAGATTGATCATCATGTCCAGTACTTTGATGTAGTCTGAGACATTGATTCTGCACCTCTACAGGAAGAGGTTAGGTGGCATGATAAGGGCCTCATTCCTCACAACCTCAAAAACCATCACAGATGATATTTCCATGAGGTCCACAAAGAAACACTAACACTGTTTCTTTTGTTCATCTTTTGGTCTTGGTTAAATTCTTCATTGAAGAAGAATCGGAGCATTCTAACCTCCTTGAAATCATTGAGCTTGTTTAGTAAGTACTTTGATCAGATCACCTGGTTCTCTTGTCTTGGACATGAACTGCTCTCTCTTCATCATGTTGAACTTGTACCTGATGTCCTTGGCCACCATATGTCCTATAATAGTGGATTCTTAATCTGTTCAATGATAATCCTCATCAACTTGCTTGGATCTTTTGTTATTGATCTGAACCTGCTCGATGAATGTATTTATCCTTATATCTGACTGCTTCTTTCTCCTGGGAATTTTTTTACTAGAGCTCTTTAGCTTATTCCTCACCTTGAATACAAAGGACCTGCCCACTTTGAAGAAGATATTGTGGTTAGCAGCTCGTGCCATGAGCTGTTTCACTTTCTCCATCAGATTACAAGCTCTTAATACTTCTAAAAAAATAGATTAATTTTGAAATTTGGCACACCATATAACATTATGTAATGTTGTCTTCCATCTATTAGCTTATTAAAGGTTCTTGCACATCCTGTATATTTTCTTTTTAAATTTTAATATATTTTTTGATCAATTTCACCCCAAGCAAAACAGTGAAACCACTAGGACACAAAGGGTTACTCGGAGTGGAAGAATTAGAAAACAGAAACTTATTCAGGAGCAAGAACAAAAGAAGAATAATCATGAGGACAGTAGAAAGTGTTTGACATTGCTTTAAATTTTTGCAGATTAAAGTTGGATGGAAAACATGAAGCCAGATGAGAGTTCCACAATCGATGAGTGTGAGAAAAAACACTGTTACCATAGAACTTAGGGTTACATCTAGCCAACTCAACTGTATATTGGTGAGACCTCACTGCCAGTCTAGTACTGTGCTTAAATTCATAAAGTCTAGGTACCCTGAAAAGAGCTCATCCAAACAGTTATCATGGAAGTATTTATAAAAAAAGGCACAGGGAAGCAACTATACAGTTGTGGGAAAGTGACTGAAGCTGAGACACCAGATTAGGACCAATAATATGATTTTTCTTTGTATTTTCTTTGTATTTTATCCAGTATCTCTAGATATATGGTGGAAGCATCGGACCTTATATGGCAGCAGTATTCTAATCATGGATGAATGGTAGACTTATAGATATGTAAGATAGATAGATTCTGGAGTGAAAAATTGTCTAGCATGACACAGTGAACCAATTTTCTTTGCAGCTGACATAACAATGGATTCAATATAGTTTTTCCACTTCATATCATCTGAGAACATTAGCCCAAGAAGGCACAATGAGTCACTCTCTTGGAGGTTAGAATCAGCCATGCTAATGGAAGGCAGAAAGGTCTTTAAGATGATTAATAGAGAGTTTTTGAGGTGTTAAAATAAACAAGCCATCCTTTGCCTCAGTTAACAATTAATTTGTCATTTTCACATATTAATATAATGCAATATTATTTCTCAATTTATCATAAATTTATATAAGCAACTATTGTAAAAAATATTTCAAACTTTGCCTTTAACATTTAATAAAATGGAAATAGTTCATCAAAATTATCAGTAACAATAAAATAATGTCAGATTAATTTTAAATTGTTTATGTTTGGGATAGCTCAAGCCCCTTATTGCTAAATTATTAAATACTAATAAATAATCTTCAGTCATCAATAGAAAAAGTAATAGTGTAACTTTTCTTAATATGTCCTTGAAATTTTCATCAGAAAATACAGACTGAAATGAAACCTTCAAAATGAAAATACCTCAAAGTCTTTGTAACTAACATGTATCACTGAAATGTTATACATGAATGAATCAGCATAAAATAAAAATGCTTGAGCATCACTATAAATATTTTTCTGTTTTCAAGTTTTAGATTGGAAACAAACAGAATACTTCTGAATTACTTACACTTATTGTGTTCTACCAGCATTTTTTAGAATCTTAAATGTTATGTTCTGTTTTTCAAATATTATTTGGGCATTTGAAATTGAACCTCTGTTTTATTTCTTAGTTTCAGAATATTAGATATTGTAAATGCAAACAGGATTCAAAAGATGCTACAGATGTTTAACTTGAAGATTATAATCAGATATTTACAATTAAAAATTCTTTACATTTGTTTTTTATGAAAATATTGCCCATTCAAACAATCTTAAAACATGATGAGTGAAATGAATACAAAATACTATTTGATCAGCAGAAAAAAATAAAAATGATTTTGTTAATATTCTTTGATCCCTAGAAGAATATTTTCTTTCTGTTTGTTTGTTTTTTTTCTTAATTATTTTGAACATGTGTTCTTTCAGTCTCTTATGATTAGTTTGATTTAATGATACCATCAAATGTTATGTTTGATATATGTGTTATTGCAGTATAACTAATGTTTTCTCTTTTCATCAGATGTATGTTCAAGATGTAGCTTTACCATCTGGCAGTGAGAATAACAAGAAAAAAAGGACAAGAACTCAAGGCAATTCCAGTAGAAGTTCAATGAAATCTTCTCATAATGATGACCGACAAGGCTTGAGTCATGTAGACTCAACACTAACTGAAGATGTATCAGGTAACTGATAAGAAAATCCTATGATTTTAACATTTAAACTTTGAAATATTTTGCATTTTAATGTGTAAATTTAGGAAAATATTCAGTTTCTAATTTTGTTCAAGTCTGTTTAATATTAGAAAGCATTTTTAAAATTATTTCATAAATTATTTGAAGAAATATTCTCATTTTTCTTGTTACAATAACATTTTTTCAGTTGGTGCACTCTCAGACTTTGCTTGTGAATACTCAGATAATTTATGGAATAATGACAGTAGCTCATTTCAAAACTTCAGTCAGCATATTTCTTAATTTGTTCTTTTCAGTATCATACATTTGTAAATTTATTCCTAAGTAGTAAAATATATATTTACTGTAAGCATGTCTGTATATATTATTGCAGAAGGCATGAATGACAATGGAATACAGAAGTAGTGAAGTTTTTAATATATTATTAGTATTATTAGTGTAAGTGACATTTTTATGTCCTTCTGACACAATGATTTTACTTTTTATTTTTCAGACTTGTACCCTTCACAGTATTGTAATCCACTGCCATCACAAGATGACCAAATGCAAAATACAGAGATGAGATCCCTGGGGCAGACAGTCAGCTACCCCAGTGATACTACAATAGTGGCGAGAGGTTTTTATACCCCTTACATGAATGAAAACAATTCCAATGCAGATGGAAAGTCATACTTAGGTGTCGACATTAATAGTTCATCTGGTAGGCATTCACAAGCAAGGACTGTATATGCAAGTGATAGTCAATCTTCTGTCAACAGACCACTGCCACCTGTACCACAATAATTTTTTCTTAAAATTTAAACTGAAATTTAGGCATTCTTTCAGCAATATTCGTATAAAAACATTATTATATTATTTTATATATTTATCTCACATTACTTAAAAATAACAAAAACTTTGAATTATCCAATAAATATTCCCATAAAATATAATATAAATGCCATGGTAAAATATATAAGTTGTTTGTAAGATAGAGTTAATTATAATCTTCAAAATCAGTAATAAGTTTGATGGCAATGATTGTATGAAGATTATCTAAATAAAAGTGTTTTCAGAATATCATAGACTCAAACTGAATAAAAAATGTAACCGTAAGTTTAAAATTCACTTAAAAAATGTATTCTGTCTTTTACAGTTCTTTATGGGGTTTAAGCTTATTTTTTAGCTGTTTTTCATTATTTATGAAATTTTATAAAACTAAATTGTTTAATTATTAAAACTTATTATATTTAACACTTTCTTACTTATAGTTAATATGTAAACTTGTGCTAAATCCTCAAGAAAAAAGATAGCTTTTTTTTATACATCTGAACATTTCATAAAAAATTGATGACTACATTTTTACTGAGTTAGAACAACAGCAAAAGTAAATATAAGAATGTAAGACAATTGTGTTTTGAGTCATAGTCCTTCAACTGAGGAAAGGAGGAAGAAAAGATTTACCAGTGGATGAATCCAAGTCTAATTGTTATGAATATAATGTTTACTTTTAGAAGATCTAAAGTATTTTTAAATCTAGTTTGATCTTGTGACTTAAAGAATTTTAAACTTGTAATATAACTGACATTATGTTGTTAGACTGAAGTCTTAGTCTACTTACTGCCAAAATATAAAGATATAATTAAATGGAAATAAGCAGCAGCCATTATGCACACAACACACAAAGTAGGACTGCTGGTTACCCTTTCATACAACCCATACAAAAGAATTACCCTGGGATGTTACTTCATAAAAGTGACTAGAAAATTTTTATTTCTAGAAATATAATTGACATTTTACCACCAGTTTTACTGGATTTTTCTTCAAAGGTAAGTTTATTTTCATCTCTCACTTTTCTATACTCTGTATTTTTAAAATTTTTATGGCTTTGTTAAGGCATAATGTACAAGACGCCATTGCTATTGTTTGATGCTCTACTGCTTAGAAATACTTTGTTTCACACTCTTTTCTTTGTAATTTTTCTACAAGTTTCATTTAGGATCCTGCCTCTGTTAGAATAGTTTAGATTTCTATTAATAGAACACTTTTATATAATGTTATGAATAATTTATTTTTAATTATTTTCATTAGAATATTATTTATGTATTTTTATTATGTTATCATAAAAGAAAATAAAGACATTATTTTTTTTTTTTAAATTTTACACATAGTTATTATGATATTATACATAACTCGTTTTATAATATTTGTCTAGTCTGTGTTTTCATATTGAAACGATTTTGACTACCATAAATGTGAAGATAATCTCAGATATGTCTTTTGTAATATAAGTGATTATCTTAACATTGAATTTTGCTTGGTGTTTTGATATAATTAATTTTCAGTTCATAATCGCTTTTATCCATTAAAAATTGTTTGAATTGAAGACTTTTATACAGTTATCAAAATCTGTTTTATTCCTGTTGATTTTAATTTCTGGTTATCTAAGATTAAAATCATTTTTGTTGAGGAATATACATACCTAGTTTAAGAATTTGTTATACAAGAATTAAGGCCATTATCCTGATTTACACATTATTTTTACCCTAACCTCAAATAGAATAGCTTTGGTATTTTAACGTATGATAAAATTATTTGTTTTAAAAGATTATTTCATGTTGCTACTCAGCTTTCTGGATTAGATTCTATATTGAGAAATTTGTAAAAAATAAAATAGTAAGCTTTAACAGGCTGAACATTGTCACTTATTTTGATGTATAAAAGAAAGAATATTTTACTTGGTGTTATTTATACATAAGTATAATGTATCTAACATTTTATTTTTCAAAATAGAATGTCTTTCATATGCTTTGAAATATTAATCTGAAATATTCCTTTTGTTTAAAATATTAGTTTGAATATTATCTCATATGTTTAGACTAATATTCTCATCATTTTCTTTTCATTGTATATTTAACCAATACATTCACTCAGTAGGAAATGTTCCTACATGAAATAGTCTTAAATCTGGCTACATATACTAATTTGATCAATATCCATGTTGTTCATTTCATCTCAGTATATATTTGCAAGTAAATATAACATCATTTTCAGTTGCAAAGGTATCCATTTTATTTTTGTTGTTTGCTTCAATGAGCATTGGCACCTCTATCATGTTGGACTCATTATAAGCTTGGGTTATGCAGCCATTTGTCAGCAATTTCCTCTTCCCTACATACTCTTCAGTGAGTTTCTTTGTTATGAGACCTCATTCTAAAGTTTTCCTCCTTTTTCTTTCCCAGATATGATGAACAATGTTCAACTTAGTAATATTGTCTCTGATTATGAATGAATTATACTCCTGAGAAAGACCAAAAGACACATTCAAAATATAATGATAAATTCAACAAGCGTGAAGAGTCCACACAGCTTGATATAATGATAATAATGACTTCTCAGATTTTTATACAATATTACTTTTAATATGTTCAAATATTTTGTGTAAGAAAAGAATAGATTGCTCATATAAATCTTTAAGCTGTTTTTTCTCATATAGTTTGTAATAGTTAAATCATTTTTCCTAATAGATATCTGCTTGAATTAGGAGTACATTGTATTTTAGATAATTTTATAATAAACTCTTTAGTTTCTTAGTTTTGTTACTTTTGACTACAGTTTGAAAATAGGATCTCTTTGCTTGGAATGTGTGCAATGAAAAATTTTTTTTAATTTCAGATAAAATCAGAATTCCACGTTCTACAGTAACATAAAAAAGATTGTGTGGCTAAAATGGTACTGATTGTAAGCACATTACTCTCAACATACGTTCTACTATTTGCCCTTCAAGGCTATTTTTGTATTGATCTCACTTATTCAACTGAAGAAGGTAAAAGTCCAAACACTTTCTTGGGAAATGTTGCTACTGATTCAAATGTCTTGGAAAGTGTTCAATCTAAAGACCACAAACTAATTACATTCAGTTTATTACAAGAAGGCATTGCAGGTAATACTCAGTTATTCCGTGTTTCAAAAAATACAGGAAAACTGTACACTGCCCAAACATTGGATGCTGAATCACTTTGTACTTACAATGTAGAATGTTATCAAATGGTTGACATTGCTGTGAAAAAAGCAACAACTTTCATGAAGTTAATTGAAATCAAAGTTATAATAAAAGACGTAAATGACCATCAGCCAGAATTTCCAGATAAACAAGTCAATATAAAATTTTCAGAAAGTGATGCTATGGGCACAAAGGTTATAATTCCAAGTGCTATAGACAGAGACATTGGAGTTTTTAATTCTCAAATTACCTATGAATTGAATAAGAAAAAGAATGAGCCATTTACATTATTTGCTTCTAAAAGTGTAGATGGAACATCCCAGTTAGCTATAAATTTAGAAAAAAAGCTTGATAGAGAAGCCACAAGTTTATATCATGTTCAAGTAATAGCAAAAGATGGAGGCTCTCCACCCAAAGAAAGTACTTTACATGTTTATATCTCTGTAACTGATGTTAATGACAATTTTCCAGTGTTTTCTCAAAATGTTTACAATGTTTCAATCAAGAACAAAGAAAATGCTGCTTTGCCTGTTACTACTTTATCAGCAAAGGATTTAGATTTAGGCAAAAATGGCAAAATCTTATACAATTTCAGTCCCAAAACATCAGATATTGCTAAAGCCCATTTTGACCTGAACTCAGAAACTGGAGAAATTTTTCTAATGAAAAAATTTACAACTGGGCAGAAGCTGGAGTATAAGTTGTATGTAAAAGCTTCTGATGAAGGAAATCCTCCATTAAGCTCTCTGGCAATGGTTCAAGTGAATGTGATCAATGAACAAAACAATGCTCCAATTATAAATATAAATTTTGCCTCTGCATCAGGAGACAAATCTATTGATATTGCAGAAGATATTAAAGTTGGAAGTTTTATTGCCTATGTAAAAGTTACTGATCCTGATCTAGGACAAAATGGTGATGTTAGTTGCAGTCTTAATCATGATAAGTTTCAACTACAAAGTCTGGATACAAAGAAATACCAAGTAATTGTGAAGAAACCAGTGGATAGAGAGACTGAAGATCACCATGACATTATCATCAGTTGTCAAGATAAAGGAAATCCTCCTCTTGAAAGTGAAAACAGATTTTCAGTCCAAGTGATTGATGTAAATGATGAAGAACCACAATTTTCTAAACAATCTTTTAAATTCTTCATTGATGAAAACCAAAGATCCAAAATTACTGTTGGTACCATCAATGCGACAGACCCAGACTTGGGACTAGGAGGTAAATTATCTTTTTCTCTGCTGACCATCAATAAACAGTTTGTACCATTCAGAATCACTGAAAATGGATTGATCTCTTCAATTATGTCTTTAGATCATGAGTTTCAAGATACTTATAAATTTCAAGTATTTGTAAAAGATAAAGGAACTCCATCATTGAATAACACAGTGAATGTGATTGTTAAGGTGAGAGATGAAAATGATAATGCTCCATATTTTACATTTCCCAGTGTTAATCCTTATAATATGGATGTAATATATTATCCACATCATACAAAGAACATCACCCAAATCAAGGCATCAGACAGTGATAAACAAGAGAATGCATTTCTCAAGTATGAAATAATCAGAGGCAATAGCAAACAAATATTCAACATCAATCAGTACACTGGTTTGTTATCTTCAACTCATGTCCTAAGCCAAAAAGATGCTGGTTCCTATGAACTGGAATTTCTTGTGAAGGACAGTGGTAGCCCAGTTCTATCAGCCAGAACAACTGTATATTTGACACTGACGATAAGCAACAAAACATCTGAAATGTTAAATGCTGTTAACATAAAGACTGATAACAAGATCCACCTGACTTCAGCAATTATCATTGTATCAGTAGCAGTGACAATAGCTGTGATCATTACAGCGTCAATCTCAGTGTGTATCCTTCGTTGTTGTAATCCTCGAAGTATTCCAGTGGCTGAAGGCAGTTATGTGAGTGGCCAGAGACATTTGATAAGTCCTCCTTATCCAGCCAATCCTTGGTCTAATGTTGCTGTTCCTACAACTAATGCAGATATTAGAAGCAATCCACCAACACCTCAATTGCAATCTCATCCTTATTCTACAACTCAGCAAACCCTATCATCACTGGCACCCAAACCAGAATCAGCTACAGATTCTATTTCACAGGTAAGATTCATACATTTCACTTCATATTTTCCGACCTCTTAAAATTGTATTTTCATTGTCATAATACTGCATCAGCTGTAATCACAAGTATATTATTTTTATTATTATTTTATTTTTGCATATTTTTATTATTTTAAATACTGTGATTATTGGTAGGGAAAAAGTTTTGGTATTGTGTTTCAAGTTATTTGTTTTTTTTTCTCTTAATCTTATTTGTTTTAGAAAACAGTTCTCATCAACAAATGAAAAACTTTTGATTCGGGAGTTTTATATTTTCATTGATAGATTTAATAACCTGGGCTGATTTTCTCTATATATATACATAAACATATATATATATTTTAAGACATTTTTATGTTTATACATTCTTTTTATAGAAATATTTAAGTAAATGCTCTGTTTATAATAAACAGTATTAAATAGTATTGTATCTATAAAAAGAATGTATAAACATAAAAATGTCTTAAAAATAATTGTCAGACTTTGTCCATTTCATAATATAATATATATATATATATATATATATATATATATATAATAGGAGAGTGAAAAGTTTTTTATCTGATTAAGAAGGGATTCAAAAGCATCTATTCACAAATGAAATCATCATTTCTGAATAAATGTAATGTGAAATGGAAGAAAGTTTATTTATATATGAAAATATTCAATATGTCAAATAGAGTATGTCAATGTTTTAATTTTATTAGTTGTTTTTGTAACTAAAAATTGAAATTGAGTATATTTCAGAAAATTCTTCAATTGATATATTTATTTTCATTTTATAAATTTGCTTTTGGTTTTCAGTTGTATATTCAAGACATTGTACTCCCATCCAGTAGTAATAAAGATAATAGAATAAATCGATTGCAAGATTACTCTAGAAGATCTATGAAGTCTTCTTGCAGTGAAAATAGACCAGCTTTGAGGCAAACTGAAGATGTTTCAGGTAAGTCAGAACAAAAACATATTTCTAGAGATATGTTGTATTTCTTATAAACTATTTGATTATTTTGTATTAAGTTTGATTAACATGCTAGATATCTTTCATATATAATGTATTGGAAATTAATTTTAAAATTGATATCTACTTTTAGTTATTTGTATATATGTGAATGTGATAGAGATAAAATAATTTCCCATTCTTATTAAACTGTTATGAATCAGATTTCACATTTAAGTTAATAGTATATAAATACAGTTAAGAATCAATTGTAAATACATATTTTATCAAAAATTTGATTTCTTACATAATCTTTGTTTCTTTATCATTCATTGTACTTGTGGCCAATTCCATCTTTTGTTAAATATTCTCAACAGATTTTTATTTTAATCTAGAGACTAATTGCAAACTTTCATTTTTAGCCTGGTCTCACCTGAAATTAAAATACCATTAACCAATAGACATTTTAAAAGAAAGTTTTGGTTTTAGATTAGAATGAATTGTTTCTTCAACTGTGTACATATGTTTTTTATAAATGGAACAGAAATTTAGTTGAATTTTACAGATTAAATTTCCCAGAATTCAAAGAAACACAATGGAGATTATGTATATTTTGTTCCGATCTTTAGAATTAAGTTCTTTTAACATTTTCTGATAAACCAAAAGAGAATATCATTTTAAAATAATATGCTTATATATACATATATTAAAAATCTATGTATGAAATTAAAATTTTCTAAAACTCTTGTAAATTATAAAATTAAAAAAAAAAAAACTTATAAATTTAAAAAATTTTTAAATGAATGAAATTGTCAAAACTCTAGGTACATTTCATAAAATGTCTTTAGAGGCTAATCTGAGTTTTGTTTTGATATGGATGTTGTTGCAAAATTCACACTTATCTTTGGTTTTGCATGATAAATGAAATGATGCTGCCATTTATTGCTTGTATATAACATCTGTCATTATACTGCACTGTTTTATTTCCCAACCTTTATTTATCTCTATCATTATAGAATATGTCTTGAAATTAGAATCCTGTTCTTATTGTTGCAAATATGCAATTTGCACATTTAAAACTACTTTTCCATTATACAAAGTCAAAATGTCTAATCAGTTGTGAACATTGAACTATTTGTTAAGTTTCATTGTCATCTGTCAACCATACTTGATTTATTTTATAAACACACAACAATTACAAAACACATTAAGACCAATTTCAAATCCTATATTTCTGATTATTTTTGATGCACTAGTTAATAAGCATTAATATGAAATATTTATGCAAGTATTTTATAGAATATAAAATTTATTATTAATAGAGCAGAATTATAAAAATGTTATTTGATGAAAGATTGTTTAAAATAATTCTTGAATGTCAATCAACTAAAATATAGGACACCTAAAATTATTGTTTATATATCTTTTTAACATTTTTTATATGAGTTAAAAAATTTAATTTATAGAATTTTTAGAAAAATGCTTTTTTGATGCATTATATTATTTCATAATATACAATGTAGATGAAGGAATTGAATTATGTATGCTTATGACTATTTTTATTAGTAAAGTCTAGATTATCTGAAAAACATTTAATTTCATCTTCCCTTATTATCTAGTAAGTATCAAATTATTAAAATATTAATATGAATTTTTTTTTCTAATTTTCAGATGTATATCCATCTCAGTATTGTAATCCCCCTCCTTCACAAAGTGACCAACAACATACAACAGGGATGCAGCCCTTAGGACAGACAGTCAGCTACCCTAGTGATACAACAATAGTAGCCAGGGGCTTTTATACACCTTATATGAATGAAAACAGTTCCCTTATAGATGGAAAGTCTTATTCAGGTGGTGACGTTAGTAACTCTACTAGTAGACATTCACAATCAAGGAATGTATCTGCAAGTGGTAGTCAGTCATCTATCAACAGACCACTTCCTCCTGTACCTGTTTAATTTCATCTTGATTTGGCATTCATTATTTATTATTCAAAATGAAGCACATCCACACATTCTTAGCCCCCAAATTGAAACTAATGTAAAACTAAGAATTTTTTTTGTTTATATAATGTCCGCACAAATTGTAAGCTCAAACTAGTTTCTGACATTAAAGCATCATTTCATATGACATCAATTTAATTCAAATGATTCTGTTAAAATTGATGTTATTGGATATATTTTGCAATTTTATCATGTTGATTAGAGTTACTTTTATTATTTTAATTATTTACTGTTAATTTTATTATTACAATATTTGAAATATCTATAGAGTATTGCTAATGATTTTATTAATTAAAAAGTATAGATATTTTATTTATTCTTAAAAAGACTATTTTTAATGCACTCAAAATCAAATTCTTTTCATCTTTTGGATTAAATTACTTTGAAATAGATTTGATTAAGTATTTTTAGTAGCTTCAGTAATAAATAAATCTTGTAATCTTCTCAAAATTCTTCAAATAAGAATATAAAATATAAAAAAATGGTTCAAGCCATTCAGTAATTCCAGCATTACAAATCAGCAATAGAAAGAGGAAAGCAGAATCTGACAGAAGAATACTTATTTGCATAGTACACATTTAGAGTTTTTAATTTCTAATTTGTGCATTTGAATATATCTATATATATTAGTATTTGTATATATTTCATTTTTTTTTTTACAATTTGGATTGCTGTTCAAGTAGTAACTATTATTATTAAAAATATAATAAAAAAATTTTTTCATTAAATATCTGTTACGAGTCCCACTTCCTTCAGAAATACAGTAGCCCACTATAAAGAAAGAATGAGGCAGCCATTACACAGGCATCACACTACATAGGACGATTAGCTAACATGAAACATGAAGAAAAGAAGTGTATATATATTATTGTAAAATGATTATTACTATATCTAGTCCAGTTCTTAAATCTGCTATTTAATGTGGACAGAAATACAAAAAAACAAAGGTAAGTTGCTCTATAGTTAACCTTCTTTTTTCTTTGTCTTCATACACAATTGTTATATGAGGCATAATGCTCAAGTGAAAACAATGTGGTGGGATTCTGCTCTCACCATAGAATATGATTAAAAAATTTAATAACTTCAACTTTTCTGTAGTAACATACCCTCTAATTATATTTTATCTTTTGTTTATATAGGTTTTCATATAAGCTTGATATTAACAAATGAATTTCAAAATTCTTCATATTTTATTAAATCTATGTAAGTTTATATAAAGAAAACTACCAGTAAATATACATTGTGAATAGGTTGTTTTAATTATTTGTAATGATGTTTCTATATACTATTGATATAATGAATATAAACTTGACTATTAGATTTTGAATTTTCTGGAAGACAATTTACCTACTTGTCAATGATTATTTGAAGCTTTGAAACAAAAGTATAATTATAGAATTATATGTCTCTTGTTTAGAAATGAAGTCTCGTTTATATTTTCATTATTACCCATTTAAAACTGTACTTTATTGAGAAGGGAATATTTGTGTCCTAACAGTGACAATCAAAAAATTCTTTTTGATACTTCTTGGAAATTAATCTAAACATCCTTGGATCATCTGGGTTGTGTTTTATAACTTCATTACCATCCATACTGATTTACGCCATTTATTAAAGATTATATTTGACATTACAAACATTTATATTCGGTCTCTTTACATTTTTGAATAATTGCTATCATTTCTTTCATTTTAATATAATAATTATTAATGAAAAAAATTTTATTGAATTTCAGGAACAAGAAACGATTAGATGTTTTTGGATTACATTTTTAGCAGAATATGTTAAGAAAAATTTATCTAATATTCTCTATCTTAAATATTTGTTTGTGTGTGGATCTCACTTATTATGTGGGAGAAGGGAAAAGTCCAGGTACTTTCCTGGGAGACATTGCTATTGACTCACAAGTGATGAAGGATATCTCATCTCAAGATGTTCACCATATTAGTTTTGGTCTTCTGCAAAAAGGGGCTATTGGTACTTCACCATTATTCCGCATCTCTGAGAAATCTGGCAAACTGTACACTGCCCAAACATTAGATGCAGAGTCTCTCTGTCTCTTTAATAAAGAATGCTTTCAAATGGTAGATGTGGCAATTAGAAAAGCAACCACTGTGTTTAAATTATTAGAAATCAAAGTGATTATTAAAGATATCAATGATCATCAACCAGAGTTTCCTGAAAAAAAAGTCAGCATAAAGTTTTTAGAGGAATTCACCAAAGGAGCAAGACGGTCAATTCCAAATGCAATTGACAAAGATGTGGGAATTATTAATTCCCAAATCAGTTATGAACTTAAAAAACATAAAGAACAGCCTTTTTCCTTATTTGTATCTAAAGGTGTTGATGGAACATCAAAACTGAGTATAATTCTAGAAAAACCTCTTGATAGAGAAGTAAAAGACTCTTATACGATTCAAGTGATTGCTAAAGATGGAGGTTCTCCACCCAAGCAAAGTGCTTTAATTGTTGATGTTACTGTCACAGATGTCAATGATAATATTCCTGTTTTCTCACAGAAAGTTTACAATGTTTCTATCCACCATAATCACGAAGAAATGAAGCCTGTTACTTTATTATCTGCAACAGATTTGGATTCAGGAAAGAATGGTAAAGTTTCATATCACATCAGTGTGAAAACAAATGAAATGACCAGAAATGCCTTTAAACTGAATGAGCAAACAGGTGAAATTTTTCTAAATAAGAAAATTACTTTAAGAAAAGATATGACATATGAATTATATATTGAAGCTTCAGATGGAGGTAATCCTCCTTTGAGTTCATTAGCAAAAGTTTTGATAAATGTGATCAATGAACAAAATAATGCCCCAGTTATTGATGTGAACTTTTTCTCTACATCAAAAGAGAACACAGTTGATGTTTCTGAAAACATAAAAGTTGGCAGTTTCATTGCTTATGTGAAAGTGAATGATGAAGATGCTGGTCAAAATGGTGAGGTGAACTGTGAAATTGAACATGATAAATTTCAATTACAAAACATGGGAACGAAGAAATACCAAGTGATAGTGAAAACTCTTTTAGACAGAGAAACTGAAGAGCACCATAGCATAATCATCAAATGCCAAGACAAAGGATCTCCTCCTCTAAAAAGTAAAAGAAAATTTTCTGTACATGTCATTGATGTTAATGATATACAGCCACAATTTTCCAGAGATACTTTTAAATACTTTATTGATGAGAATCAGAGATCCAAAATTCCTGTTGGTACCATCAATGCTACAGATCCAGACTTGGGACTAGGAGGTAAATTGTCTTTTTCTCTGTTGACCACCAATAAACAGTTTGTACCCTTCCGAATCACTGAAAATGGATTGATCTCATCAATTATGTCTTTAGATCATGAGTTTCAAGATACTTATAAATTTCAAGTATTTGTAAAAGACAAAGGAACTCCATCATTGAATAACACAGTGAATGTGATTGTTAAGGTGAGAGATGAAAATGATAATGCTCCATATTTTACATTTCCCAGTGTTAATCCTTATAATATGGATGTAATATATTATCCACATCATACAAAGAACATCACCCAAATCAAGGCATCAGACAGTGATAAACAAGAGAATGCATTTCTCAAATATGAAATAATCAGAGGCAATAGCAAACAAATATTCAACATCAATCAGTACACTGGTTTGTTATCTTCAACTCATGTCCTAAGCCAAAAAGATGCTGGTTCCTATGAACTGGAATTTCTTGTAAAGGACAGTGGTAGCCCAGTTCTATCAGCCAGAACGACTGTATACTTGACATTGACTGTAAGCAACAAGACATCAGAAATGTTAAATGCTGTTAACATAAAGACTGATAATAAGATCCACCTGACTTCAGCAATTATCATTGTATCAGTAGCAGTGACAATAGCTGTGATCATTACAGCTTCAATCTCAGTGTGTATCCTTCGTTGTTGTAATCCTCGAGGCATTCCAGTGGCTGAAGGCAGTTATGTGAGTGGTCAGAGACATTTGATAAGTCCTCCTTACCCAGCCAATCCTTGGTCTGGTATTGCCATTCCTACAACAAATACAGATATGAGAAGAAACAGCCAGCCACCAACACCTCGATTGCAATCCCATCCTTATGCAACAACTCAGCAAATACTATCATCTCCAGCACCCAAACCTAACTTAACTGCAGATTCTGTATCAGAGGTAATGTCATATATTTCCTAATATATTATGTCCTTTGTTTTTAATTTCTGACTTATATAATTTTTATCTTACATTACTTTGTAAAATCTTTGACAGGTATTATTAGATTTCAAACTAAAGATCATTTTGTTACTATTTACAATTATCAGTATTCCTAATCTTAGAAGATTTAAAACATTGTTTGATAAATGATAGGATGTATATATGTTATTTTTTATCTTTATTTTTTCTTATAGATCTGTTGATATTTTATTTAGATGTATGTTCAAGATGTAGCATTGCCTTCTAGTAGCAACAGGAATAAGAAAAATGCTGGTAGGACACAGAACTTTTCCAGTAGAATTTCTTTGAAGTCTTCTCACAGTGACGATAGACAAGGTTGGAATGAAGCAAATACAAGGCAAATTGAAGGTAAGGCACATTTGAATCTTGCGATAGATTGATTTTCATGTATAGTCTTCTAAATTTATGCAATGAATATTTATTTGTAGCTTTCTTTTGTATAGTCAAACACATGAACTGATATGAGCTAACTTTTTGTCAGAATGAATTCAAAGAGTTCAATTTACAAAAGGCCGTCTATAATATCTATACTCTTTCCTTAAAACTTATTCTTAATTTGCACTTTCTTGTATAGTTTACTTTTTGATAAAGGATAAAATGTCTGATATTAAGTTATTATTAATTTGTATCAGGCTTATATTAATTTTTTCAGAAATATTATAAGGTCATTCAAAATTTATATTCAACAGTATTTTTAAAAACCATAAACTGCAGTATGAATTGAGTATTTTGAGACCAAGCTGCCAATATAGTACTGGACTTAAATTCTTAATGTTGAGGTACCAAAGAGGAAAGTTCTTATACTGAAAAATGACACAATTTTTACTTCATGCAACATTTAGTAACAAATTTAGTGAAATGTAAAGTATTTTTTTTAATGATTTATCTGCTAAAAGCAGTTTTATTTATAAATTTATGATTACTTTTCAAAGGCTATTCTAGGCTGATACTAGATTCTTTGTAATCTTGTAAACATTAATTCTGGTTTCCAATATTTATTTTAACATAGATTTCCTTGGTTCAAAATACATTTCATATCTGAGAAAACTTGTCTACAATATACAACAAATTAGTATTAAATTTTATTTATTGTTTATTAGTGATATTTTATATAATGCAAACATAATTTTAGCTTTGACAAAATAAAAAAATAAAACATTAATTTTAATATATTATTATAATGCTAATGAAAATAATTTGAATTGAAACTTTTAATAAAATTTGCATGTTACTAATAATATTACCAGGAGGTATCATGTAACCTATGTTCATAATAGTTTTAAAATGGAGATGTGTGATTTTACCAGTCGCTCATTATTTTAAAAACTTAGAAAAAGCTTTTTATGTATAAGTTCTTGAAACACATTTTCTTAAAAATCCCAACCCAAAGTCTTGCCAATTTTCAAAGAAAACTAAATGATCTCATAAATGTTAGGATCTATTTGGTTAGAGTATATTCAATTTAAACTTTTTCTAGAAAATATTTAGTACTGTTCTGTGAATAAAACTGAAGAAATCATTTTTTTGTTTAAGTAACTGGTTTTCAGTATGTATTAAACAAAATAGAATTAATCAAATAGGACTAATAATAATCTCAGAAATCGTTTGGCTTTAGTAATGTTGCGTGATCTTTAAATTTGAGTTATAAGAATTGATTGCAATTCTCAGATAATTTTCTTCTTTTTTCAGGTGTATACCCATCCCAGTATTGTAATCCTCCTCCTTCACAATCTGATCACCATCCGATAACAGAGATGAGACCCTTAGGACAGACTGTCAACTACCCCAGTGATACAACAATAGTAGCAAGAGGTTTCTACACACCTTACATGAATGAAAACAGTTCCCATGTAGATGCAAAGTCTGACTCAGGTGGTGACAACAATAGTTCATCTGGTAGACATTTATACTCAAGAAATGTATCTGCAAGTGGTAGTCAGTCTTCAATCAACAGACCTCTGCCTCCACTGCCCTCTTAAAAGTCATGAGCCAACATTTTAGTATTCACAGACACTCTGGAATATTTACCCCCCCCCCACTTTCTATGCTATTCAAGAATAATACTTAAGACAACCAGATTTCATTAAACATAAACATGAAAAAATGCTTCACTTTCAGATGAAAGATTACAACTTTTAGTTATATTCTTCAGACCAGATTCCTACTTTTGAAAATTCTAAAATTCCATTGTTTTTAAAAACATTTCTTGGTATCCATGTTTGTACTACAAAGTATGACAAAGTATTTTTAATTAATGAATCCTTCTTTGATTTTATTCTAAGTCAGGATTTTTTTAGTTATTATCTAAAAATGAACACATTACATTTCCATTCTTTAAATTAATTTTTCTCATGAACATTTATTTTTAAACAATTTGAATTTCAACAACTAATAAAAGTTTCCATTTAAACCTTGCTTTAAATTAACTTTTTTGCAGCTATATTTCTAGTTCTACAATTTTGTAACACCTGAATTACTCTGACCAATTCATAGTGATAAAAAAAAATGAAATTGCTATTATTATTTTACAGTATTAATTTACAAATAATAATTATAAAAATGACTTTTAAAATGAACCCTTTTGAAATTTATATCAGTATCAGAACTTGATGACAAGTGTATTTGTTATGTTTTCTAGATTACTTTAAAAAATAATGTTAGCATGAACCAGGCTTAACAGAAGGAGGAAAGTAGTGTGTGACGGAAGAATAGCATTTTTACATTGCATTTTGGGAATTTATTTTCTTCTTTAATTTAAATTTACTTTAATATTGATACATACTTCTATTTTTGTTTTACTTTTTAAATATAATATCTATAGAGAAATTTATTAAGAAAAAAAATATTTGGATGGTTAAAATTAAGATCTATTGTCACAGTTTGGTTGCCGATACTTTGGTCTGCTCTATACAGAGTGCTTATAGCAGCCATTTTACAGACTACACACTACATAGAACTGCTGTATAGTGTATAAAATGAAACAAAAGAACATGTCACTATGGTGGAATAAAACATCATCATAGGAAGTCTTTACTTGGTGTAACAGCTTTAAGAACAAAGGTAAGTTGCTTTTATCCAATTCTACTATTTTCTATATCTTCTGGAACAAGATTAACAAGATATATGTGTGTAAAGTTAAATTCTGAGATATTTATCATCAGTCCTAATGTGAAAAAGATTCATGCATTACATAAATTTAATGAGAATAACAAAATATTGAATATTTCTGTAAAATATTAAGCATTCTGATTATTGTCTTTTCATGCAGCCTTTTTTATTTCCATATTTGTGTTGGTGGTTATTTTAATGATTTTCTTCATGATGATATTTTTATGCATGTTACATGAATATATAGAAATTTATGGTAAAGTTTGAGGAAATCTGTACTTGTGATGTTTTTGTCTTGCTATATATATATATATATATATATATATATATATATATATATATATATATATATATATATATATTATTTTAAAATTAAAATGACAATGTTTATTGATTTATTTCTAAACTTCTGCCTCATCTAATGATCTTTTATGAAACTATTAAGGTTTTTTCAGTATTTTTTTACTTTTTCTATCAGTTATCTTGTTTTCATATTATTTTAAGCTGTTCTGTCTTTTAAAAGATGTTTACTCCTAGAGTTTCTGTGTAAAAGATCTATACACAGTGTATGCCACAGACAATATCTTAGATATCTTTCTATGATATTCAGCATAATTTCTCTTATCATTTTTCATGCATTGTTCTTTTTTCTTAGAATATCAATTTCACTTTCAATCTTTGCTCTGTCAATAATTTTTAATGCCTACTGTATGTGTTTGTTAAGATTTAGATTAAATTATTATGAACTCAGTATGTTTTATTTCATCTTTATTTTTCTTATTTAATGGAAAATGAAAATTATAAATTGTTTGTTTTTAAAATTTTTGCCATCACATATTTAATGAATAAATTAATAATAGCATGAATTAATTTTTGTTCTCAGTTTGAATTCTCTTTTTATTTTATGCTTCTTCATTCAAGACATTTCTATATAGAATTTCACAAAAATTATTTAAACCATTGACATAACTGTTTTCATTTATATTACTCTCATAATATTTGTAAACCTGTTAATTTTATGAAATATACTCTTGAAATTTACAAGATTGCTTATCAGAAATAAAAATGAAATTGGTTTATGATTTGTTTTTTCAAATTACTCATAAATTGATTACAATTTTTAGTTTCCGCTCTCATAATTGTTATTCTGTTCAAATGATTTTTTTACAAGGAAAATAGAATTTCATGTAATTAATTTGTTATATATTGAATATGTGCCCAAAATATATTTATCATTTATGCATGTTGCCTAAATTTTCTCTAATGATTCAATATTCATTTATTATAATAAAAAATGCATTTATCCATATCTGATGCAATATTATATATTGAAATAATTTTGCAGGGGCACAAAATATTATTACAGCAATCAAATCTGACATGTTAAAAGAACATTTGTAGCAAACAAGAGGGGTAACAATTTACAATAATCTATATCAAATTGCTAATATGGAAATATAACAATTAAAAACAGCTGGATTAGCTTATCAATCATCTGTCATCAGAGTAACAGTTGAGGACAAAAAATATATATATTATTATTTCAGTATACATAAAGTCCTACCAACCATCTTTCTGTCAATGGAAGGAGTAGTTGGTGGTCTTAAAGGTAATTTTAATGTTATATTTGTTGTTTGTTTGTAACAGTCTAACATTATTGAGTCAGTGAATATTTATTTTTCAATCATAAGTATTTATACTTACGATTGAAAAATAAAATATTTTATCAATTTGAATGTAGATTTTTAAACTAAAATATTCTTTGTTTCATATTTCAGAAGTATTGAAACCTTCTTGTCACATAAAATAATATCATCAACAACAATGGTACTAAAAGTGTATATTGTGATGATTACTTGGTCCCTCTCTCTCTGTATGGACCTCACATATTATGTTGAAGAAGGGAAAGCACCTGGTACCTATTTAGGAGATATAGGTACTGACTCAGATGTGATGAAGGATACTACTCCAGAAGAACATAATCAGATTACATTCAGCCTATTACAACAAGGACATACTGGTGTCTCACCAATGTTTAAAATTTCAGAAGAATCAGGAAAACTCTACACAGCTCAAACTCTAGATGCTGAGTCTATTTGCACTTTTAAAAAAGAATGTTTTCAAATGGTTGACATTGCTGTTCAAAAAGCAACGACTGTTTTTAAGTTATTGGAAGTTAAAGTGATTATTCAAGATATCAATGATCATCAGCCTGAATTTCCAAATAAACAAATCAACATTGAATTTTCCGAAACTGATAGAAAAGGAATCACAAAAGTTATCACTAATGCAATGGACAGAGATGTTGGCATTCTTAATTCTCAAATAACTTATCATCTGAAAAGAAAGAAAGATGAGCCTTTTTCATTATCAGTTGCCAAAAATGTGGATGGTACCTCCAAATTGGATATAAATTTGGAAAGCCAGCTTGATAGAGAATTAAAAGATTCCTATACAATTCAGGTTATTGCAAAAGATGGTGGATCTCCACCAAAACAAAGCACATTAGATGTTCATATAACAGTTACAGATGTCAATGATAATGCTCCAATCTTTACTCAGAATGTTTATAATGTTAGTGTTAACAATATACTTGATATTAATAAAGCTATAGCAATTTTATCAGCAAAAGATTTAGATTCAGCTGAAAATGGAATAATTTCCTATTATTTCAGTAGCAAAACATCAGAAATTGCTAAAAACATTTTTCAAATAAATGAAGATACTGGAGAAATTTTCTTCATTAGAAAGATACCATTTATGCAACAGTCAACATATGAATTATATGTTAAGGCTGAGGATAAAGGCAAACCTCCTCTCAGTTCCATTGTAATGGTTCTAGTGAATTTAATCAACCAACGGAATAATGCCCCAAGCATTAAAGTAAATTTTGTCTCAACATCAAAAGACAACACTGTTGATGTTTCTGAAGACATAAAAGTTGGTAGTTTCATTGCTTATGTGAAAGTGATTGATCAGGATATTGGAAAAGATGGAGAGGTTAATTGTTACCTTGAACATAAAAAATTTCAGCTTCGAAATATGGGCACTCAGAAGTATCAAGTTATAGTAAAAGAATATTTAGATCGAGAGAGAAATGACCATCATGATATTATCATCCATTGTCAGGATCAAGGGTCCCCTCCATTGAAAAGTAAGAGCAAATTCTCAGTCCAAGTGACAGATGTTAATGATGTCCAACCACAGTTTACAAAGCAATCATTTAAATTCTTCATTGATGAAAACCAAAGATCTAAAATCCCTGTTGGCACCATCAATGCAACAGACCCAGACTTGGGACTTGGAGGTAAATTGTCTTTTTCTCTGTTGACCACCAATAAACAGTTTGTACCATTCAGAATCACTGAAAATGGATTGATCTCTTCAATTATGTCTTTAGATCATGAGTTTCAAGATACTTATAAATTTCAAGTATTTGTAAAAGATAAAGGAACTCCATCATTGAATAACACAGTGAATGTAATTGTTAAGGTGAGAGATGAAAATGATAATGCTCCATATTTTACATTTCCCAGTGTTAATCCTTATAATATGGATGTAATATATTATCCACATCATACAAAGAACATCACCCAAATCAAGGCATCAGACAGTGATAAACAAGAGAATGCATTTCTCAAATATGAAATAATCAGAGGCAATAGCAAACAAATATTCAACATCAATCAGTACACTGGTTTGTTATCTTCAACTCATGTCCTAAGCCAAAAAGATGCTGGTTCTTATGAACTGGAATTTCTTGTGAAGGACAGTGGTAGCCCAGTTCTATCAGCTAGAACGACTGTATATTTGACATTGACTGTAAGCAACAAGACATCAGAAATGTTAAATGCTGTTAACATAAAGACTGATAATAAAATCCACCTGACTTCAGCAATTATCATTGTATCAGTAGCAGTGACAATAGCTGTGATCATTACAGCTTCAATTTCAGTGTGTATCCTTCGTTGTTGTAATCCTCGTAGTGTGCCATTGGCTGAAGGCAGTTATGTGAGTGGCCAGAGACATTTAATAAGTCCACCTTACCCAGCCAATCCTTGGTCCAATATTGCTGTTCCTACATCAAATGCTGATATGAGAGGAAATAGTCAGCCACCAACACCTCGATTGCAATCTCATCCATATTTAACAAATCAACAAATATTATCATCTCCAAAGCCACAATCAGCTGCAGATTCTGTATCAGAGGTAAGCCCAGTACTGTTATCAGTTTTTTTGCTCTAAAAATCTATGGAATCCTTGTGTAAATTTACTACATGCTATTTTTTAACATCACTCTATTTTCTTAGACTCTTTATATAAAGATTACAATATTTAAGTGTTCAGAATTATATAATTTGCATAAAGAAATTTTGCAATTTATCAAAATATAAAATTGCAAATATTCTGTCTGACTATTATAATTTTTTAATTCTGTCTTATTTTAAAAGAAAAATTGATGTTTATTATTTTTAATCATTGAAATTAATGAAGAAAGATGTCAAATGTGTTGAAGGTTTTTTCTTTTGTTTCAAAAACCTGGGCTGATAATATGAGGAAAGTGATGAAATATGTAAAAAAAGAAAAATCTATAAATAGAACAGTTTTTATTATATTTATGTAACTACCTGAAAGCTTGTTAAATTCCATTTCACTGCTGATCAATTTTCAAACATTTTTATGGATCCATATTTTAAAATAGTAAAATTGAAAAGGACATTTTTTCACACTCTTGCTGTACAAAATAATTTCAAATTAATTGGGGATCACTTTTATTTCCATGCTTACTTCATTTGAAGTTTCTAAATTGTATTTCCCATTTTCATCAGGCACTTTAACTTAACAAGTATTTAGTTACTAAATATACCAATATGTAAGTAAATTTCTTATGCATGAAATATTTCCCTTCATGAATCATATCTGTTTGCTTAAATTCTCTCAACAGACCGACAGAAGTAGTGCATCCTTATTTTGCTGTCCACTAATTTATCTAAACATAAGCATAAATTTGTATGAAGACATCACAATATGTTAACCTACACTGGCACATAGAATATTATTTTTACAAATCCTCACAGTTCAATGATTTGTCTTGTTTCCTGATAAATGTAACAATCATCTTTTTTTAAAAACAAGATTTATTTGATGAAATCACTTAGTACAGAAATAGGAGGAGAATCAGTGATAAAAAAAAAAAATTCGTTTTATTCAATCATTCATTGATATGATTATACTTGTCCAACTGACAGTACTTTAAAAAAAACCGATGTAAGGGAGGGCACTCTCATAAAACATTCTGGTTTTAATATATAGATATTGATTTTACAATGCTGGAACATGTATATATTCTCATGACAGATTCATGTAAATAGTTTTTCTAGTTAAAGAATGAGGATGTTAATATAGCCATCTCGGCAGTTTTACTTTCAGAATACTTTCAGGTATCTACCCTATTATGAGAACAAATTAAAATTTACAAAAGCAGAATTATATTTTATGTGGATGTTTAATTATTTTTTTAAATGTAAATCAGCATCTTTTTTTTCTGTCTCATTTTATTTTCAAATAAATATTGAAGACATAATGATAAAAATACCTGTAGATTTTACAGATCTTTATATACATCTGATACATTTTATTTTAGGTTGATCAAACACCAATATTTTTTCTCTGCAGTTTGTTCATTTCTTATTTTGAAAGTTACATTAGTTTTATATCAGAAATAAAGATAAACTCAACACTGAGTTTTATTAAGTATAAATTTGTAATTCTTCAGTGATAAGCAGAGTAACAGAAAAAAGTAGCGAGGAAAATTATTAATAATAGTAGAAATTAAATTATACTGGAAGAATTTGAATCAAGGTAAACAAGTTTGCGATAACCCTGAATGCGACTTGCACCTTAAAAACCAGTGTTGGATAATCTTTTAAATTTCTTTGTTAATTTGTGATTACAGATCATGCTCATTGTAGGAATATTATATAACTTACTCCTCTTTTTTTGTCAGATGTATCTTCAGGATGTAGCATTGCCTTCTGGTAGTGGCAGAAATAAGAAAAGGACTGACAGGACACAAGATTACTCCAGTAGACAATCTATAAAGTCTTCTCAAAATCAGAATAGACGTGGCTGGAGTGAAGAAGAGACATTACAAACAGAAAATATAACTGGTAAGTTCAAAAAGCCTGAAGAAAAAAAATGATATATTTGTATTTTAATATTTTATTGCTATTTTGTGAGTATTAATAAGAAGAATTATTGGTTTAATTTTAAAATGTTGTGAGATATAACAATCTTTTATTATAATTTTTTGTTGACAAATGAATGTATGTTTCAAGTTTAGTAATAAAAAGTAAAGAACTAGTTTTGTTTATGATGAGATTAAATCTATTACTTCACTATAGCTGTCCATTTTATATACATTCCATATGCTTCTATGTGCATATATGTATAGTTTATATTAATATTTTTTTCACTAATTATAAAATGGGTGACTGTTAGACAATAAAAATAACTTCTCTTGCATTTTTCAGATACAAGTCCTTCTCAATATTGTAATCCCCCTCCATCGCAAAGTGACCTACAACAGACACCAAGGATGAGGCCCTTGGAACAAACCATCAGTTATCCCAGTGATACTACAATTGTGGCAAGAGGTTTCTATACACCCTACATGAATGATAGTAATCCCCAAACAGATTCAAAGAATTACTCAGATGTAGATAGTGGTAGTACTGGGAGAAATTTACAATCAAGGAATGTACCTGCAAGTGGTAGTCAGTCTTCTATTAACAGACCACTGCCTCCTGTACCTCACTAATTCCACCTTTCTTAGGTATTCATATTGAATGATTTTCTCATACAAATACCTGCAAACTCTTAAAAACCTATACTTTATGGCTGTTGTATGAAAGGCATATATCTCAACTTAAATAAAAATACAATTATTTTCACTAAAAAAAAAACATTTGTTTTTACAGTAGCAAACTCATTTTGATAATTAGTTATAAAATTAATTTCATAAAATTACAGTTTGTAAATTTATATTTTCCAATATATTTAAATATAATTATTATTTATTCCAATTTCAATGTATAATAATAAAACCCATAAACATAAGTTGATCATATAATCTTAAAATTATTTTGGATTCAGTTAGGTATTCTACGTAATCCATGCATATAAATTCTAAATAAACATAAAAATACTGCCATTTTTTTTTTCTAATAAAGTTCATCTAGATTTTATGTTTTCATTCTTTGTTTCTTCCTGAAAACTAGATTTTGAGTTTCAAATAGAATATCAGAATTTTTTTTAATAGAGAACAACCTAAAGGAAAATTGTTTTATTTTGATTTTTTAAATAATATCCAACTGGAACAGCCTGCTGAAGCAGCAATAGAAAGAAGAAAGTAGATCTTGGTAGAAGAATAGCTTTAATTTTATATTGCATTTCTAGAATTTATTATATTGTTTATTTAAGTAAAAATTACATGATTTTGTAAATAATTATGTTTCTGATTTTTTTATGAATTTCTATCATTTTATAGTCTTGAATAGATAAAAAAAATAATATTGATATTTAACTGTTACATAGTTTCCATTCAATCACGAATAACTGGGCTACTACATAGAGTGTAGCAGCCATTAGACGGGCAGCACACTACATAGGACGGCTATTTTTGTTCTAAGATAAAATATAAAAGAGACAATAAGATGTTGGATTATAGCATCATTATGAAAGATCTTCTAACTGATATAACTTCTATTTGATGTGAGAGGATTTAAGAACAAAGGTAAGTTGGCATTTAGTTTTCTATATTTTCTTTGTGTTCTATCATAAAACATGCAAGAAATATAAGGAGAAAAAATGAGACGGGCCATTGTTCTATTAACAGTTACTTTTGAATAAAACTAGAAAATTAGGCGCTTTTCTTTTTCAATGAATTATTTACAAATTTCTGACATTTTTGCTTGAAATGATTCTTGCCATTCTCCTTGATATATAATAAGCAAAAAATGTTGATCCTTTGTTTTTTTTTCTAATATATGTAATGACTTATTTGTTAAAATCTATAAAATGCTTCATGTATACAAGTTGGCGATGCTTACTTTTCATAAATTCTGAAGTCTGTTCAGTATTCATGTATTATAAAGAAATAATGTTGCATATGTCTGAATCTTTGTAATATTGTTTTTTTTAATATCAAGCAATTATTATTATTATTATTATTATTGTACATTCGTTTTTCTATCATTTTCAACTCACATTGTGAAAATAGTGACTACAGTATTTATGAGGCTTAAGAAAAATAAGATAAAATAATTTAAGGTAATATTTCAAAATCTTTATTTGATATTCAGTGAAGATTTATTACAATAAATACATATTTTTGTAGGTGTTTTGCGAATTTATAAATTTGTGTTTATGAATCAATCTATATCTCATTTCACAGACTAAATAATATTTCAAGTGATATCTATTAAACTGTAAATTTTTATAATTTCTAAAAATTTCTAATAACTATTATTTGTCAATTTCAGAAGAACATCAGCAATTTGAAGTTATTTTTTTTATAAGATGTTCACCAAGACTTACATTATATTCACTATTTTGCACATTTGTGTGTGTGTGGATCTCACTTATTATATGGAAGAAGGGAAAAGTCCAGGTACTTTCCTGGGAGATGTTGCTATTGACTCACATGTGATGAAGGATATCTCATCTCAAGATGTTCACCATATTAGTTTTGGTCTTCTGCAAAAAGGGGCTATTGGTACTTCACCATTATTCCGCATCTCTGAGAAATCTGGCAAACTGTACACTGCCCAAACTTTAGATGCAGAGTCTCTCTGTCTCTTTAATAAAGAATGCTTCCAAATGGTAGATGTGGCAATTAGAAAAGCAACCACTGTGTTTAAATTATTAGAAATCAAAGTGATTATTAAAGATATCAATGATCATCAACCAGAATTTGTTGAAAAACAAGTAAACCTCAGGTTTGGTGAAAATGATAGAAAAGGAGCAAGACAGTCAATTCCAAATGCAATTGACAAAGATGTGGGAATTATTAATTCTCAAATCCGTTATGAACTTAAAAAACATAAAGAACAGCCTTTTTCCTTATTTGTATCTAAAGGTGTTGATGGAACATCAAAACTAAGTATAATTTTAGAAAAACCTCTTGATAGAGAAGTAAAAGACTCTTATAAGATTCAAGTGATTGCTAAAGATGGAGGTTCTCCACCCAAGCAAAGTGCTTTAATTGTTGATGTTACTGTCACAGATGTCAATGATAATATTCCTGTTTTCTCACAGAAAGTTTATAATGTTTCTATCCACCATAATCACGAAGAAATGAAGCCTGTTACTTTATTATCTGCAACAGATTTGGATTCAGGAAAGAATGGTAAAGTTTCATATCACATCAGTGTGAAAACAAATGAAATGACCAGAAATGCCTTTAAACTGAATGAGCAAACAGGTGAAATTTTTCTAAATAAGAAAATTACTTTAAGAAAAGATATGACATATGAATTATATATTGAAGCTTCAGATGGAGGTAATCCTCCTTTGAGTTCATTAGCAAAAGTTTTGATAAATTTGATCAATGAACAAAATAATGCCCCAATTATTGATGTGAACTTTTTCTCTACATCAAAAGAGAACACAGTTGATGTTTCTGAAAACATAAAAGTTGGCAGTTTCATTGCTTATGTGAAAGTGAATGATGAAGATGCTGGTCAAAATGGTGAGGTGAACTGTGAAATTGAACATGATAAATTTCAATTACAAAACATGGGAACAAAGAAATACCAAGTGATAGTGAAAACTCTTTTAGACAGAGAAACTGAAGAGCACCATAGCATAATCATCAAATGCCAAGACAAAGGATCTCCTCCTCTAAAAAGTAAAAGAAAATTTTCTGTACATGTCATTGATGTTAATGATGTACAGCCACAATTTTCCAGAGATACTTTTAAATACTTTATTGATGAGAATCAGAGATCCAAAATTCCTGTTGGTACCATCAATGCTACAGATCCAGACTTGGGACTTGGAGGCAAATTATCATTTTCTCTTCTAACTGCCAATAAATATTTTGTACCCTTCCGAATCACTGAAAATGGATTGATTTCATCAATTATGTCTTTAGATCATGAGTTTCAAGATACTTATAAATTTCAAGTATTTGTAAAAGACAAAGGAACTCCATCATTGAATAACACAGTGAATGTGATTGTTAAGGTGAGAGATGAAAATGATAATGCTCCATATTTTACATTTCCCAGTGTTAATCCTTATAATATGGATGTAATATATTATCCACATCATACAAAGAACATCACCCAAATCAAGGCATCAGACAGTGATAAACAAGAGAATGCATTTCTCAAATATGAAATAATCAGAGGCAATAGTAAACAAATATTCAACATCAATCAGTACACTGGTTTGTTATCTTCAACTCATGTCCTAAGCCAAAAAGATGCTGGTTCCTATGAACTGGAATTTCTTGTGAAGGACAGTGGTAGCCCAGTTCTATCAGCTAGAACGACTGTATATTTGACACTGACTGTAAGCAACAAGACATCAGAAATATTAAATGCTGTTAACATAAAGACTGATAACAAAATCCACCTGACTTCAGCAATTATCATTGTATCAGTAGCAGTGACAATAGCTGTGATCATTACAGCTTCAATCTCAGTGTGTATCCTTCGTTGTTGTAATCCTCGAAGTATTCCAGTGGCTGAAAGCAGATATGTAACTAGCCAGAGACATTTAGTTAGCCCTCCCTATCCAGCCAATCCTTGGTCTGGTGTTGCCATTCCTACAACAAATACAGATATGAGAAGAAACAGCCAGCCACCAACACCTCGATTGCAATCCCATCCTTATGCAACAACTCAGCAAATACTATCATCTCCAGCACCCAAACCTAACTTAACTGCAGATTCTGTATCAGAGGTAATGTCATATATTTCCTAATATATTATGTCCTTTGTTTTTAATTTCTGACTTATATAATTTTTATCTTACATTACTTTGTAAAATCTTTGACAGGTATTATTAGATTTCAAACTAAAGATCATTTTGTTACTATTTACAATTATCAGTATTCCTAATCTTAGAAGATTTAAAACATTGTTTGATAAATGATAGGATGTATATATGTTATTTTTTATCTTTATTTTTTCTTATAGATCTGTTGATATTTTATTTAGATGTATGTTCAAGATGTGGCATTGCCTTCTAGTAGCAACAGGAATAAGAAAAATGCTGGTAGGACACAGAACTTTTCCAGTAGAATTTCTTTGAAGTCTTCTCACAGTGACGATAGACAAGGTTGGAATGAAGCAAATACAAGGCAAATTGAAGGTAAGGCACATTTGAATCTTGTGATAGATTGATTTTCATGTATAGTCTTCTAAATTTATGCAATGAATATTTATTTATAGTTTTCTTTTGTATAGTCAAACACATGAACTGATATGAGCTAACTTTTTGTCAGAATGAATTCAAAGAGTTCAACTTACAAAAGCCTTCTGTGATATCTATACTCTTTCCTTAAAACTTATTCTTAATTTGCACTTTCTTGTATAGTTTACTTTTTGATAAATGATAGAATGTCGGATATTTTCTCTATTATTATAAGTTATTATTAATTTTTATCAGGTTTATATTAATTTTGTCAGAAAAGGTCATTCAAAATTGATTTTAAGTAGAACAATATGTGTTTAAAAATGCATTATCTTTGATTTAAAACAAAGCAAATTCCAATAACTGCAACATGACTTGAGTATTTTGTACTAAATCATTGTTCTTTGAAGTTGATTTTACAATTTTTTTATACTGAAATCCAATCAATCTCAGACTCTTAACAACTATTAAATATTGAATAAGTTTATCTGCTTTGTTTCTAACTAGAGATTTTTAGGTTATTTAAAATATTTTTTGTCTAATATGATTATGGTTGTTCTCTTTTGGAATTTAAGAATACAGAATCATGCCATCAGAGTTGGAAGATAAGATAGACAACTCTTCAATGTTTGGAAATACAATTATCTGTTGGATAATATTTACAGATATAGTAAATCTAAATAAAAATCATTTGGTGAAAAAAGCTGGCCTAAAATATGATACCCTTTTGTGATATTTAATTTAAATGAAATTTCAGAATTAATGTATGAATAATCACCAGCCTCCTTCAAGTAAAATAAAATTTTAAAATATTTTTTCTGTTAAACTTGGACTCATTATTATATAACATGTATATCTATTTTCTTTTTACTGAAGCAAGTATTTTGTTTTTCATTTTTAATCATTTCACCCAAAGCAAAGTGATAAAACTACTAAGAGGTTAGTGATTGTAAAAGAATCCGAGAAAAAACATTTACAGTATTCAAGGAGACAGATGATGATGATTGACATTGCATTTAAATTTTTGAAGATGAAAGTTGATTGGAAAGCAAGAAACTGGAAGTGTGTTTCACAAATGAGAAGTGCGAGAGAGGAAACTGTTAGCATAGAACTTATAGTTACATCACACAATTTTAACTGTAAAATCATAATCAGACCAAGCTGCCAATATAGTACTGGACTTAAATTCTTAATGTTGAGGTACCAAAGAGGAAAGTTCTTATATTGAAAAATGACACAATTTTTACTTCATGCAACATTTAGTAACAAATTTAGTGAAATGTAAAGTATTTTTTTTAATGATTTATCTGCTAAAAGCAGTTTTATTTATAAATTTATGATTACTTTTCAAAGGCTATTCTAGGCTGATACTAGATTCTTTGTAATCTTGTAAACATTAATTCTGGTTTCCAATATTTATTTTAACATAGATTTCCTTGGTTCAAAATACATTTCATATCTGAGAAAACTTGTCTACAATATACAACAAATTAGTATTAAATTTTATTTATTGTTTATTAGTGATATTTTATATAATGCAAACATAATTTTAGCTTTGACAAAATAAAAAAATAAAACATTAATTTTAATATATTATTATAATGCTAATGAAAATAATTTGAATTGAAACTTTTAATAAAATTTGCATGTTACTAATAATATTACCAGGAGGTATCATGTAAACTATGTTCATAATAGTTTTAAAATGGAGATGTGTGATTTTACCAGTCACTCATTATTTTAAAAACTTAGAAAAAGCTTTTTATGTATAAGTTCTTGAAACACATTTTCTTAAAAATCCCAACCCAAAGTCTTGCCAATTTTCAAAGAAAACTAAATGATCTCATAAATGTTAGCATCTATTTGGTTAGAGTATATTCAATTTAAACTTTTTCTAGAAAATATTTAGTACTGTTCTGTGAATAAAACTGAAGAAATCATTTTTTTGTTTAAGTAACTGGTTTTCAGTATGTATTAAACAAAATAGAATTAATCAAATAGGACTAATAGTAATCTCAGAAATCGTTTGGCTTTAGTAATGTTGCGTGATCTTTAAATTTGAGTTATAAGAATTGATTGCAATTCTCAGATAATTTTCTTCTTTTTTCAGGTGTATACCCATCCCAGTATTGTAATCCTCCTCCTTCACAATCTGATCACCATCCGATAACAGAGATGAGACCCTTAGGACAGACTGTCAACTACCCCAGTGATACAACAATAGTAGCAAGAGGTTTCTACACACCTTACATGAATGAAAACAGTTCCCATGTAGATGCAAAGTCTGACTTAGGTGGTGACAACAATAGTTCATCTGGTAGACATTTATACTCAAGAAATGTATCGGCAAGTGGTAGTCAGTCTTCAATCAACAGACCTCTGCCTCCACTGCCCTCTTAAAAGTCATGAGCCAACATTTTAGTATTCACAGACACTCTGGAATATTTACCCCCCCCCCCCCCCACTTTCTATGCTATTCAAGAATAATACTTAAGACAACTAGATTTCATTAAACATAAACATGAAAAAATGCTTCACTTTCAGATGAAAGATTACAACTTTTAGTTATATTCTTCAGACCAGATTCCTACTTTTGAAAATTCTAAAATTCCATTGTTTTTAAAAACATTTCTTGGTATCCATGTTTGTACTACAATATATGACAAAGTATTTTTAATTAATGAATCCTTCTTTGATTTTATTCTAAGTCAGGTTTTGTTTAGTTATTATCTAAAAATGAACACATTACATTTCCATTCTTTAAATTAATTTTTCTCATGAACATTTATTTTTAAACAATTTGAATTTCAACAACTAATAAAAGTTTTCATTTAAACCTTGCTTTAAATTAACTTTTTTGCAGCTATATTTCTAGTTCTACAATTTTGTAACACCTAAATTACTCTGACCAATTCATAGTGATAAAAAAAAATGAAATTGCTATTATTATTTTACAGTATTAATTTACAAATAATAATTATAAAAATGACTTTTAAAATGAACCCTTTTGAAATTTATATCAGTATCAGAACTTGATGACAAGTGTATTTGTTATGTTTTCTAGATTACTTTAAAAAATAATGTTAGCATGAACCAGGCTTAACAGAAGGAGGAAAGTAGTGTGTGACGGAAGAATAGCATTTTTACATTGCATTTTGGGAATTTATTTTCTTCTTTAATTTAAATTTACTTTAATATTGATACATACTTCTATTTTTGTTTTACTTTTTAAATATAATATCTATAGAGAAATTTATTAAGAAAAAAAATATTTGGATGGTTAAAATTAAGATCTATTGTCACAGTTTGGTTGCCGATACTTTGGTCTGCTCTATACAGAGTGCTTATAGCAGCCATTTTACAGACTACACACTACATAGAACTGCTGGATAGTGTATAAAATGAAACAAAAGAACATGTCACTATGGTGGAATAAAACATCATCATAGGAAGTCTTTACTTGGTGTAACAGCTTTAAGAACAAAGGTAAGTTGCTTTTATCCAATTCTACTATTTTCTATATCTTTTGGAACAAGATTAACAAGATATATGTGTGTAAAGTTAAATTCTAAGATATTTATCATCAGTCCTAATGTGAAAAAGATTCATGCATTATATAAATTTAATGAGAATAACAAAATATTGAATATTTCTGTAAAATATTAAGCATTCTGATTATTGTCTTTTCATGCAGCCTTTTTTATTTCCATATTTGTGTTGGTGATTATTTTAATGATTTTCTTCATGATGATATTTTTATCCGTGTTACATGAATATATAGAAATTTATGGTAAAGTTTGAGGAAATCTGTACTTGTGATTTTTTTTGCCTTGCTATATATATATATATATATATATATATATATAATTATTTTAAAATTAAAATGACAATGTTTATTGATTTATTTCTAAACTTCTGCCTCATCTAATGATCTTTTATGAAACTATTAAGATTTTTTTTTGTATTCTTTTTTTAATTTTTGTATCAGTTGTCTTGTTTTCATATTGTTTTAAACTGTTCTGTCTTGTTTAATACAAAAGATACTAGGTATAAAACTATAAATATTATTTATAAGATGTTTACTCCTAGAGTTTTCTGTCTAAAAGATTTATACAGACTTATTTTTTTTATTTATTCTTCTTTGCAGTTTTTGATCTGTGGCTAATTTTTAATGCCTGCTCAATATGTTTATTGAGATTTATTTTAAATAATTATGAACTGTTTTATTTCATGATTGTTATTCTTTTTAAATTTAATAGAAAATTAAAATTATGTTGCTTTTTTAAATATTCATCATCACATATTTAATGAATAATAATAGCATGAATTAATTTTTGTTCTCAGTTTGAATTCTCTTTTTATTTTCTGCTTCTTCACTCGAGACATTTCTGTATAGAATTTCACAAAAATTATTTAAACCATTGACATTTATAACTGTTTTCATTTATATTACTCTCATAATATTTGTAAACCTGTTAATCTTATGAAATATACTCTTGAAATTTACAAGATTGCTTATCAGAAATAAAAATGAAATTGGTTTATGATTTGTTTTTTCAAATTACTCATAAATTGATTGCAATTTTTAGTTTCCGCTTTCATAATTGTTATTCTGTTCAAATGATTTTTTTACAAGCAATATAGAATTTCATGTAATTAATTTTTTATATATTGAATATGTGCCCAAAATATATTTATCCTTTATGCATGTTGCCTAAATTTTCTCTAATGATTCAATATTCATTTATTATAATAAAAAATGCATTTATCCATATCTGATGCAATATTATATATTGAAATAATTTTGCAGGGGCACAAAATATTATTACAGCAATCAAATCTGACATGTTAAAAGAACATTTGTAGCAAACAAGAGGGGTAACAATTTACAATAATCTATATCAAATTGCTAATATGGAAATATAACAATTAAAAACAGCTGGATTAGCTTATCAATCATCTGTCATCAGAGTAAAAGTTGAGGACAAAAAATATATATATTATTATTTCAGTATACATAAAGTCCTACCAACCATCTTTCTGTCAATGGAAGGAGTAGTTGGTGGTCTTAAAGGTAATTTTAATGTTATATTTGTTGTTTGTTTGTAACAGTCTAACATTATTCAGTCAGTGAATATTTATTTTTCAATCATAAGTATTTATACTTACGATTGAAAAATAAAATATTTTATCAATTTGAATGTAGATTTTTAAACTAAAATATTCTTTGTTTCATATTTCAGAAGTATTGAAACCTTCTTGTCACATAAAATAATATCATCAACAACAATGGTACTAAAAGTGTATATTGTGATGATTACTTGGTCCCTCTCTCTCTGTATGGACCTCACATATTATGTTGAAGAAGGGAAAGAACCTGGTACCTATTTAGGAGATATAGGTACTGACTCAGATGTGATGAAGGATACTACTCCAGAAGAACATAATCAGATTACATTCAGCCTATTACAACAAGGACATACTGGTGTCTCACCAATGTTTAAAATTTCAGAAGAATCAGGAAAACTCTACACAGCTCAAACTCTAGATGCTGAGTCTATTTGCACTTTTAAAAAAGAGTGTTTTCAAATGGTTGACATTGCTGTTCAAAAAGCAACAACTGTTTTTAAGTTATTGGAAGTCAAAGTGATTATTCAAGATATCAATGATCATCAGCCTGAATTTCCAGATAAACAAATCAACATTGAATTTTCAGAAGGTGACAGAAAGGGAATGAGAAAAGTTATCACTAATGCAATGGACAGAGATGTTGGCATTCTTAATTCTCAAATAACTTATCATCTGAAAAGAAAGAAAGATGAGCCTTTTTCATTATCAGTTGCCAAAAATGTGGATGGTACCTCCAAATTGGATATAAATTTGGAAAGCCAGCTTGATAGAGAATTAAAAGATTCCTATACAATTCAGGTTATTGCAAAAGATGGTGGATCTCCACCAAAACAAAGCACATTAGATGTTCATATAACAGTTACAGATGTCAATGATAATGCTCCAATCTTTACTCAGAATGTTTATAATGTTAGTGTTAACAATATACTTGATATTAATAAAGCTATAGCAATTTTATCAGCAAAAGATTTAGATTCAGCTGAAAATGGAATAATTTCCTATTATTTCAGTAGCAAAACATCAGAAATTGCTAAAAACATTTTTCAAATAAATGAAGATACTGGAGAAATTTTCTTCATTAGAAAGATACCATTTATGCAACAGTCAACATATGAATTATATGTTAAGGCTGAGGATAAAGGCAAACCTCCTCTCAGTTCCATTGTAATGGTTCTAGTGAATTTAATCAACCAACGGAATAATGCCCCAAGCATTAAAGTAAATTTTGTCTCAACATCAAAAGACAACACTGTTGATGTTTCTGAAGACATAAAAGTTGGTAGTTTCATTGCTTATGTGAAAGTGATTGATCAGGATATTGGAAAAGATGGAGAGGTTAATTGTTACCTTGAACATAAAAAATTTCAGCTTCGAAATATGGGCACTCAGAAGTATCAAGTTATAGTAAAAGAATATTTAGATCGAGAGAGAAATGACCATCATGATATTATCATCCATTGTCAGGATCAAGGGTCCCCTCCATTGAAAAGTAAGAGCAAATTCTCAGTTCAAGTGACAGATGTTAATGATGTCCAACCACAGTTTACAAAGCAATCATTTAAATTCTTCATTGATGAAAATCAAAGATCTAAAATCCCTGTTGGCACCATCAATGCAACAGACCCAGACTTGGGACTTGGAGGTAAATTGTCTTTTTCTCTGTTGACCACCAATAAACAGTTTGTACCGTTCAGAATCACTGAAAATGGATTGATCTCTTCAATTATGTCTTTAGATCATGAGTTTCAAGATACTTATAAATTTCAAGTATTTGTAAAAGATAAAGGAACTCCATCATTGAATAACACAGTGAATGTGATTGTTAAGGTGAGAGATGAAAATGATAATGCTCCATATTTTACATTTCCCAGTGTTAATCCTTATAATATGGATGTAATATATTATCCACATCATACAAAGAACATCACCCAAATCAAGGCATCAGACAGTGATAAACAAGAGAATGCATTTCTCAAATATGAAATAATCAGAGGCAATAGCAAACAAATATTCAACATCAATCAGTACACTGGTTTGTTATCTTCAACTCATGTCCTAAGCCAAAAAGATGCTGGTTCTTATGAACTGGAATTTCTTGTGAAGGACAGTGGTAGCCCAGTTCTATCAGCTAGAACGACTGTATATTTGACATTGACTGTAAGCAACAAGACATCAGAAATGTTAAATGCTGTTAACATAAAGACTGATAATAAGATCCACCTGACTTCAGCAATTATCATTGTATCAGTAGCAGTGACAATAGCTGTGATCATTACAGCTTCAATTTCAGTGTGTATCCTTCGTTGTTGTAATCCTCGTAGTGTGCCATTGGCTGAAGGCAGTTATGTGAGTGGCCAGAGACATTTGATAAGTCCACCTTACCCAGCCAATCCTTGGTCCAATATTGCTGTTCCTACATCAAATGCTGATATGAGAGGAAATAGTCAGCCACCAACACCTCGATTGCAATCTCATCCATATTTAACAAATCAACAAATATTATCATCTCCAAAGCCACAATCAGCTGCAGATTCTGTATCAGAGGTAAGCCCAGTACTGTTATTACTTTTTTGCTGTAAAAATCTATGGAATCCTTGTGTAAATTTACTACATGCAATTTTTTAACATCACTCTATTTTCTTAGACTCTTTATATAAAGATTACAATATTTAAGTGTTCAGAATTATATAATTTGCATAAAGAAATTTTGCAATTTATCAAAATATAAAATTGCAAATATTCTGTCTAACTATTATAATTTTTTAATTCTGTCTTATTTTAAAAGAAAAATTGATGTTTATTATTTTTAATCATTGAAATTAATGAAGAAAGATGTCAAATGTGTTGAAAGTTTTTTCCTTTCTTTTAAAAACCTGGGCTGATAATATGAGGAAATTGATGAAATATGTAAAAAAAGAAAAATCTATAAATAGAACAGTTTTTATTATATTTATGTAATTACCTGAAAGCTTGTTAAATTCCATTTCACTGCTGATCAATTTTCAAACATTTTTATGGATCCATATTTTAAAATAGTAAAATTGAAAAGGACATTTTTTCACACTCTTGCTGTACAAAATAATTTCAAATTAATTGGGGATCACTTTTATTTCCATGCTTACTTCATTTGAAGTTTCTCAATTGTATTTCCCATTTTCATCAGGCATCAATTTAGATTTATAATTCACTGTAAAATTTATAGAAATTTAGTTACTAAATATACCAATATGTAATTAAATTTCTTAAGCATGAAATATTTCCCTTCATGAATCACATCTGTTTGCTTAAGTTCTCTCAATAGACTCACAGAAGTAGTGCTGCCTTATTTTGCTGTCCACTAATTTATCTAAACATAAGCATAAATTTGTAGGAAGACATCACAATATGTTAACCTACACTGGCACATAGAATATTATTTTTACAAATCCTCACAGTTCAATGATTTGTCTTGTTTCCTGATAAATGTAACAATCATCTTTTTTTTAAAACAAGATTTATTTGATGAAATCACTTAGTAAGGAATAGGAGGAGAATCAGGGATAAAAAAAAAATTCATTTTATTCAATCATTCTTTGATATGATTATACTTGTCCAACTGACAGTACTTTAAAAAAAAACCATGTAAGGGAGGGCACTCTCATAATACATTCTGGTTTTAATATATAGATATTGATTTTACAATGCTGGAACATGTATATATTCTCATGACAGATTCATGTAAATAGTCCTTTTTCTAGTTAAAGAATGAGGATGTTAATATAGCCATCTCAGCAGTTTTACTTTCAGAATACTTTCAGGTATCTACTCTATTATGAGAACAAATTAAAATTTACAAAAGCAGAATTATATTTTATGTGGATGTTTAATTATTTTTTTAAATGTAAATCAGCATCTTTTTTTTCTGTCTCATTTTATTTTCAAATAAATATTGAAGACATAATGATAAAAATACCTGTAGATTTTACAGATCTTTATATACATCTGATACATTTTATTTTAGGTTGATCAAACACCAATATTTTTTCTCTGCAGTTTGTTCATTTCTTATTTTGAAAGTTACATTAGTTTTATATCAGAAATAAAGATAAACTCAACACTGAGTTTTATTAAGTATAAATTTGTAATTCTTCAGTGATAAGCAGAGTAACAGAAAAAAGTAGCGAGGAAAATTATTAATAATAGTAGAAATTAAATTATACTGGAAGAATTTGAATCAAGGTAAACAAGTTTACGATAACCCTGAATGCGACTTGCACCATAAAAACCAGTGTTGGATAATCTTTTAAATTTCTTTGTTAATTTGTGATTACAGATCATGCTCATTGTAGGAATATTATATAACTTACTCCTCTTTTTTTGTCAGATGTATCTTCAGGATGTAGCATTGCCTTCTGGTAGTGGCAGAAATAAGAAAAGGACTGACAGGACACAAGATTACTCCAGTAGACAATCTATAAAGTCTTCTCAAAATCAGAATAGACGTGGCTGGAGTGAAGAAGAGACATTACAAACAGAAAATATAACTGGTAAGTTCAAAAAGCCTGAAGAAAAAAAATGATATATTTGTATTTTAATATTTTATTGCTATTTTGTGAGTATTAATAAGAAGAATTATTGGTTTAATTTTAAAATGTTGTGAGATATAACAATCTTTTATTATAATTTTTTGTTGACAAATGAATGTATGTTTCAAGTTTAGTAATAAAAAGTAAAGAACTAGTTTTGTTTATGATGAGATTAAATCTATTACTTCACTATAGCTGTCCATTTTATATACATTCCATATGCTTCTATGTGCATATATGTATAGTTTATATTAATATTTTTTTCACTAATTATAAAATGGGTGACTGTTAGACAATAAAAATAACTTCTCTTGCATTTTTCAGATACAAGTCCTTCTCAATATTGTAATCCCCCTCCATCGCAAAGTGACCTACAACAGACACCAAGGATGAGGCCCTTGGAACAAACCATCAGTTATCCCAGTGATACTACAATTGTGGCAAGAGGTTTCTATACACCCTACATGAATGATAGTAATCCCCAAACAGATTCAAAGAATTACTCAGATGTAGATAGTGGTAGTACTGGGAGAAATTTACAATCAAGGAATGTACCTGCAAGTGGTAGTCAGTCTTCTATTAACAGACCACTGCCTCCTGTACCTCACTAATTCCACCTTTCTTAGGTATTCATATTGAATGATTTTCTCATACAAATACCTGCAAACTCTTAAAAACCTATACTTTATGGCTGTTGTATGAAAGGCATATATCTCAACTTAAATAAAAATACAATTATTTTCACTAAAAAAAAAACATTTGTTTTTACAGTAGCAAACTCATTTTGATAATTAGTTATAAAATTAATTTCATAAAATTAAAGTTTGTAAATTTATATTTTCTAGTATATTTAAATATAATTATTATTTATTCCAATTTCAATGTATAATAATAAAACCCATAAACATAAGTTGATCATATAATCTTAAAATTATTTTGGATTCAGTTAGGTATTCTACGTGATCCATGCATATAAATTCTAAATAAAAGTAAAAATACTGCCATTTTTTTTTTCTAATAAAGTTCATCTAGATTTTATGTTTTCATTCTTTGTTTCTTCCTGAAAACTAGATTTTGAGTTTCAAATAGAATATCAGAATTTTTTTTAATAGAGAACAACCTAAAGGAAAATTGTTTTATTTTGATTTTTTAAATAATATCCAACTGGAACAGCCTGCTGAAGCAGCAATAGAAAGAAGAAAGTAGATCTTGGCAGAAGAATAGCTTTATTTTTATATTGCATTTCTAGAATTTATTATATTGTTTATTTAAGTAAAAATTACATGATTTTGTAAATAATTATGTTTCTGATTTTTTTATGAATTTCTATCATTTTATAGTCTTGAATAAGATAAAAAAAATAATATTGATATTTAACTGTTACATAGTTTCCATTCAATCACGAATAACTGGGCTACTACATAGAGTGTAGCAGCCATTAGACGGGCAGCACACTACATAGGACGGTTATTTTTGTTCTAAGATAAAATATAAAAGAGACAATAAGATGTTGGATTATAGCATCATTATGAAAGATCTTCTAACTGATATAACTTCTATTTGATGTGAGAGGATTTAAGAACAAAGGTAAGTTGGCATTTAGTTTTCTATATTTTCTTTGTGTTCTATCATAAAACATGCAAGAAATATAAGGAGAAAAAATGAGACGGGCCATTGTTCTATTAACAGTTACTTTTGAATAAAACTAGAAAATTAGGCGCTTTTCTTTTTCAATGAATTATTTACAAATTTCTGATATTTTTGCTTGAAATGATTCTTGCCATTCTCCTTGATATATAATAAGCAAAAAATGTTGATCCTTTGTTTTTTTTTCTAATATATGTAATGACTTATTTGTTAAAATCTATAAAATGCTTCATGTATACAAGTTGGCGATGCTTTCTTTTCATAAATTCTGAAGTCTGTTCAGTATTCATGTATTATAAAGAAATAATGTTGCATATGTCTGAATCTTTGTAATATTGTTTTTTTTAATATCAAGCAATTATTATTATTATTATTATTATTATTATTGTACATTCGTTTTTCTATCATTTTCAACTCACATTGTGAAAATAGTGACTACAGTATTTATGAGGCTTAAGAAAAATAAGATAAAATAATTTAAGGTAATATTTAAAAATCTTTATTTGATATTCAGTGAAGATTTATTACAATGAATACATATTTCTGTAGGTATTTTTAGAATTTAGAATTTTGTTTTTATGAATAAATTTATATCTTATTCCACAAACTGAGTAATATTTTAAAGTGATATCCATTAAATTGTAAATTTTTATAATTTCTAATAGTTATTATATGTAAATTTCAGGAAAACATCAGCAACTTGAAGTTATTTTTTTTTTTATAATATGTTCACCAAGACTTACATTATCTTCACTATTGTACACATTTGTGTGTGTGTGGATCTCACTTATTATATGGAAGAAGGGAAAAGTCCAGGTACTTTCCTGGGAGACATTGCTATTGACTCACAAGTGATGAAGGATATCTCATCTCAAGATGTTCACCATATTAGTTTTGGTCTTCTGCAAAAAGGGGCTATTGGTACTTCACCATTATTCCGCATCTCTGAGAAATCTGGCAAACTGTACACTGCCCAAACTTTAGATGCAGAGTCTCTCTGTCTCTTTAATAAAGAATGCTTTCAAATGGTAGATGTGGCAATTAGAAAAGCAACCACTGTGTTTAAATTATTAGAAATCAAAGTGATTATTAAAGATATCAATGATCATCAACCAGAATTTGTTGAAAAACAAGTAAACCTCAAGTTTGGTGAAGATGATAGAAAAGGAGCAAGACGGTCAATTCCAAATGCAATTGACAAAGATGTGGGAATTATTAATTCCCAAATCAGTTATGAACTTAAAAAACATAAAGAACAGCCTTTTTCCTTATTTGTATCTAAAGGTGTTGATGGAACATCAAAACTAAGTATAATTTTAGAAAAACCTCTTGATAGAGAAGTAAAAGACTCTTATACGATTCAAGTGATTGCTAAAGATGGAGGTTCTCCACCCAAGGAAAGTGCTTTAATTGTTGATGTTACTGTCACAGATGTCAATGATAATATTCCTGTTTTCTCACAGAAAGTTTACAATGTTTCTATCCACCATAATCACGAAGAAATGAAGCCTGTTACTTTATTATCTGCAACAGATTTGGATTCAGGAAAGAATGGTAAAGTTTCATATCACATCAGTGTGAAAACAAATGAAATGACCAGAAATGCCTTTAAACTGAATGAGCAAACAGGTGAAATTTTTCTAAATAAGAAAATTACTTTAAGAAAAGATATGACATATGAATTATATATTGAAGCTTCAGATGGAGGCAATCCTCCTTTGAGTTCATTAGCAAAAGTTTTGATAAATTTGATCAATGAACAAAATAATGCCCCAATTATTGATGTGAACTTTTTCTCTACATCAAAAGAGAACACAGTTGATGTTTCTGAAAACATAAAAGTTGGCAGTTTCATTGCTTATGTGAAAGTGAATGATGAAGATGCTGGTCAAAATGGTGAGGTGAACTGTGAAATTGAACATGATAAATTTCAATTACAAAACATGGGAACAAAGAAATACCAAGTGATAGTGAAAACTCTTTTAGACAGAGAAACTGAAGAGCACCATAGCATAATCATCAAATGTCAAGACAAAGGATCTCCTCCTCTAAAAAGTAAAAGAAAATTTTCTGTACATGTCATTGATGTTAATGATGTACAGCCACAATTTTCCAGAGATACTTTTAAATACTTTATTGATGAGAATCAGAGATCCAAAATTCCTGTTGGCATCATCAATGCTACAGATCCAGACTTGGGACTTGGAGGGAAATTATCTTTTTCTCTGCTGACCACCAATAAACAGTTTGTACCATTCCGAATCACTGAAAATGGATTGATCTCATCAATTATGTCTTTAGATCATGAGTTTCAAGATACTTATAAATTTCAAGTATTTGTAAAAGACAAAGGAACTCCATCATTGAATAACACAGTGAATGTGATTGTTAAGGTGAGAGATGAAAATGATAATGCTCCATATTTTACATTTCCCAGTGTTAATCCTTATAATATGGATGTAATATATTATCCACATCATACAAAGAACATCACCCAAATCAAGGCATCAGACAGTGATAAACAAGAGAATGCATTTCTCAAATATGAAATAATCAGAGGCAATAGCAAACAAATATTCAACATCAATCAGTACACTGGTTTGTTATCTTCAACTCATGTCCTAAGCCAAAAAGATGCTGGTTCCTATGAACTGGAATTTCTTGTAAAGGACAGTGGTAGCCCAGTTCTATCAGCCAGAACAACTGTATATTTGACATTGACTGTAAGCAACAAGACATCTGAAATGTTAAATGCTGTTAACATAAAGACTGATAACAAAATTCACCTGACTTCAGCAATTATCATTGTATCAGTAGCAGTGACAATAGCTGTGATCATTACAGCTTCAATCTCAGTGTGTATCCTTCGTTGTTGTAATCCCCGAACTATTCCAGTGGCAGAAGGCAGATATGTAACTGGCCAGAGACATTTAGTTAGCCCTCCCTACCCAGCGAATCCTTGGTCCAATGTTGCTGTTCCTACATCAGATGCAGATATGAGGAGAAACAGCCAGCTGCCAACACCTCGATTGCAATCCCATCCTTATTCAACAACTCAACAAATACTATCATCTCCAGCACCAAAACCTCACTTAACTGGAGATTCTGTATCACAGGTAATGTCATATGTTTCCCAGTATATTATCCTCTTCTTTGTTTTTCATTTCTGATGTATAATTTTTAACTTGTATTATTTTGTAAAATGTTTGACATTCTGTATTACATTTCTATCTAAATCTCATTTTGTTACTATTTACAATTATCAGTATTCCTAATCTTAGAAGATTTAAAACATTGTTTGATAAATGATAGGATGTATATATGTTATTTTTTATCACTATTTTTTCTTATAGATCTGTTGATATTTTATTTAGATGTATGTTCAAGATGTGGCATTGCCTTCTAGTAGCAACAGGAATAAGAAAACTGCTGGTAGGACACAGAACTTTACCAGTAGAATTTCTTTGAAGTCTTCTCACAGTGACGATAGACAAGGTTGGAATGAAGCAAACACAAGGCAAATTGAAAGTAAGGTAGCTTTGAATCTTGAAAGAGAAGAATTTTAATATCATAGTTTACTCATATATTTATTTGTTGTCTTGTATAAACTAATTTTGTATATATTCATAATGGTTACTCAAATTAATCGAATTGAAACTTTTATTACAGTTTGCTTTTTACTAATAATTTTACCTGATGGTACCTTGTAACATCTGTTTTATCACTTGTAAACTAGAGATTTAAGATTGCACCAGTTGATTATTTTAAAATGAGTAACCTTTAGAAATTCAGAAATAGCTTTTTATTCATGAATTTTGAAGATACAACTCAAAGTCAAGTATTTTCAAGAAAAAATAATTAACATCTGTGTGGTTAATATAATGTTCAATTTGAACTCTTTCTGTAAAAGCATTTAATATTGTCCAGTGACTATAACTGAATAAGCCATTTTTTATTTTGTTTAAGTAACTGTTGTTCAGTATGTATAAAAACAAAATAAAATTAGTCAAATAAGATTCATAATGATCTCAGAAGTTGTTTGGCTACAACAAAATTTGAATTGTAAGAACTGATTGCAATGCTCAGATATTTTTCTTCTTTTTTCAGATGTATACCCATCCCAGTATTGTAATCCTCCTCCTTCACAATCTGATCACCATCCGATAACAGAGATGAGACCCTTAGGACAGACTGTCAACTACCCCAGTGATACAACAATAGTAGCAAGAGGTTTCTACACACCTTACATGAATGAAAACAGTTCCCATGTAGATGCAAAGTCTGACTCAGGTGGTGACAACAATAGTTCATCTGGTAGACATTTATACTCAAGAAATGTATCTGCAAGTGGTAGTCAGTCTTCAATCAACAGACCTCTGCCTCCACTGCCCTCTTAAAAGTCATGAGCCAACATTTTAGTATTCACAGACACTCTGGAATATTTACCCCCCCCCCCACTTTCTATGCTATTCAAGAATAATACTTAAGACAACCAGATTTCATTAAACATAAACATGAAAAAATGCTTCACTTTCAGATGAAAGATTACAACTTTTAGTTATATTCTTCAGACCAGATTCCTACTTTTGAAAATTCTAAAATTCCATTGTTTTTAAAAACATTTCTTGGTATCCATGTTTGTACTACAATATATGACAAAGTATTTTTTAATTAATGAATCCTTCTTTGATTTTATTCTAAGTCAGGATTTTTTTAGTTATTATCTAAAAATGAACACATTACATTTCCATTCTTTAAATTAATTTTTCTCATGAACATTTATTTTTAAACAATTTGAATTTCAACAACTAATAAAAGTTTTCATTTAAACCTTGCTTTAAATTAACTTTTTTGCAGCTATATTTCTAGTTCTACAATTTTGTAACACCTGAATTACTCTGACCAATTCATAGTGATAAAAAAAAAATGAAATTGCTATTATTATTTTACAGTATTAATTTACAAATAATAATTATAAAAATGACTTTTAAAATAAACCCTTTTGAAATTTATATCAGTATCAGAACTTGATGACAAGTGTATTTGTTATGTTTTCTAGATTACTTTAAAAAATAATGTTAGCATGAACCAGGCTTAACAGAAGGAGGAAAGTAGTGTGTGACGGAAGAATAGCATTTTTACATTGCATTTTGGGAATTTATTTTCTTCTTTAATTTAAATTTACTTTAATATTGATACATACTTCTATTTTTGTTTTACTTTTTAAATATAATATCTATAGAGAAATTTATTAAGAAAAAAAATATTTGGATGGTTAAAATTAAGATCTATTGTCACAGTTTGGTTGCCGATACTTTGGTCTGCTCTATACAGAGTGCTTATAGCAGCCATTTTACAGACTACACACTACATAGAACTGCTGGATAGTGTATAAAATGAAACAAAAGAACATGTCACTATGGTGGAATAAAACATCATCATAGGAAGTCTTTACTTGGTGTAACAGCTTTAAGAACAAAGGTAAGTTGCTTTTATCCAATTCTACTATTTTCTATATCTTCTGGAACAAGATTAACAAGATATATGTGTGTAAAGTTAAATTCTGAGATATTTATCATCAGTCCTCATGTGAAAAAGATTCATGCATTACATAAATTTAATGAGAATAACAAAATATTGAATATTTCTGTAAAATATTAAGCATTCTGATTATTGTCTTTTCATGCAGCCTTTTTTATTTCCATATTTGTGTTGGTGGTTATTTTAATGATTTTCTTCATGATGATATTTTTATGCATGTTACATGAATATATAGAAATTTATGGTAAAGTTTTTAATCACTGCTTGACCCAATGCATTTAATTTAAAATTAAATTGATCAGGTCCTTATGTGTGCATAAAATTCTGTATTATAATATCTGATAAATAATGCTTTTTTATTTTTCATCTTCATTTCTAGTCTGTCTTAATTTTAATTTTGTTTTTTTAAATGTCATCCTGATATAGAATTTCAACAGGATTACTTATTCTATGATGCATTTCATACCTTGATGAAAATATTTTTTAAATGATGTTAGTATTTGTTAATTTAGCTATTTAAAAATACCTAATATTCAAAATGTATGAAAATAATAGACATTTTAATGATTTTCTTTCAAGTTAACTTTATTATTGAATTGCACTCTTTACTTTTAATTCTAATTTTTATTGTTATTTATATGATGATATTTGCATTAGATCTATTCTTTAATGTTATTACTAGAAACTGTGTCAGATTTTATTATGCAAGTCAGAATTTTTGCAGTAAAATTTGGAATAACTAATTGATCTTGGTAAAATTCTCAGGATGTACTTACATTTATTTGAGAAATTTATCACATGAATCTCAACATGTAATATCTATCTATATGGAAACCATTGATAATAACTTGTTTAATGCATGTCAGGTTCTATTGTACAGACAAATTACGACATACATTTTTTTATAAATAAATCCTAAAAATATTAGCCATATAAATATTTGATTATCACAATATCTTAAATGGCTGAATAAGTTATTTTTTTATTTTAAATGTTAATATGCGCTCTTGTGCATTCTGTAACCATCATCACTTTTTCATTCATTGATTTTGTTAATTTTTATACTGCTGTCACTTTCACGTTCTTGTTATGTGCAGTAGTTTTTATTATTCCCCAAAGATTTTCTTTGCTTCAATATTGTTTTCCATCCTCATATATATTTAATTATAAGCTACAAGTTTTCTATTGGATTAAGGACTGGACAGGCTGGAAGCAGTTTTATCAGTTTAGTGTCTTTGAAATATTTTTGATAAGCTAGGCAACAGTAATTTTTTAAAAAGCATTGTAGTCTTTTGGTTTAAAGCTTCTTGGTTGTGGCCTGTATCACTCAGAAAGTATCCTGTCCAAGAATTTATAATTCTCTGTATTTATTTCAAACCATTATCAACTGAGGGACTTATAATTTTACTACCTGCAAGATTAGCCTAAAATAAAACTTCTCACTGACTCTTTTAATTTGTGTTGGTGGACTATTTCTATGATGGACACTGCCTCTAGGCCAACTATCAGATGTCCATCCCTCAGGTCTGCATTCATCACTAAAAATTTGTGTTGATAAATCATTTTTACATGAATTTCTTCACCCAAATTACTAGTTTCTTTTTGTAATGTTTACAGTAAATATCAATAAATACACTACTGTATATATATATATATATATTTATATAGGCATATATATGAATAACTCAAATTTATATAATAAAATTGCAAACCACTAAATATGTTATCAACATTTCTATCATATTTTATATTTGTAATAAAAACAAATTATAATCTGAAATTTACATGTATTTATCATTTGAATGTAAACATATCCAGAAAATCTAACCAATATTAGTTGGTTAATACCAATTTTATTGTGAAAAAATTGACCTCTGGAATAAAATTAGACATAATAAATTTTGGATACTCTCAAAAAATATATTCTTATCTAATTTTTATATGTTAACTAAATTTCCTATAAAAGTACAATATCTATTTGTTCTGCTGTGTAAAATAATTAAAGTTTTTGCTTAATTTTATTGAATGCTGTATTTTTATATAGAAATGTTTATATTTGATTAAAAACTATTCCACTCACCAGAGCATTTATTTTGAAATTAAAGATTCTTTATTTCATATTGCAGAATAAAGCTTACATCATAAAATTATTGTTTATGATATAATTACACAGAAACTATTCATATGAACAATATCAATGATGCTCACAGCATATATTTTGGTCTCCACTTTGCATTTATCTGTGTGTATAGACCTCACATATTATGTTGAAGAAGGAAAAAGTCCTGGTGCCTATTTAGGAGATATAGGTACTGACTCAGAGGTGATAAAGGATGATATCTCTGAAAAACATAGTCAGATTACATTCAGCCTATTGCAACAAGGCCTTCCTGGATCTTCGCCAGTGTTTAAAATTTCTGAAAAATCAGGAAAACTCTACACAGCTCAAACGCTAGATGCTGAGTCTATTTGCACTTTTAAAAAAGAGTGTTTTCAAATGGTTGACATTGCTGTTCAAAAAGCAACAACTGTTTTTAAGTTGTTGGAAGTCAAAGTGATTATTCAAGATATCAATGATCATCAGCCTGAATTTCCAGATAAACAAATCAACATTGAATTTGAAGAAAATGATATTCAGGGAACAAAAATATTAATTCCCAATGCAATGGACAGAGATGTTGGCATTCTTAATTCTCAAATAACTTATCATCTGAAAAGAAAGAAAGATGAGCCTTTTTCATTATCAGTTGCCAAAAATGTGGATGGTACCTCCAAATTGGATATAAATTTGGAAAGCCAGCTTGATAGAGAATTAAAAGATTCCTATACAATTCAGGTTATTGCAAAAGATGGTGGATCTCCACCAAAACAAAGCACATTAGATGTTCATATAACAGTTACAGATGTCAATGATAATGCTCCAATCTTTACTCAGAATGTTTATAATGTTAGTGTTAACAATATACTTGATATTAATAAAGCTATAGCAATTTTATCAGCAAAAGATTTAGATTCAGCTGAAAATGGAATAATTTCCTATTATTTCAGTAGCAAAACATCAGAAATTGCTAAAAACATTTTTCAAATAAATGAAGATACTGGAGAAATTTTCTTCATTAGAAAGATACCATTTATGCAACAGTCAACATATGAATTATATGTTAAGGCTGAGGATAAAGGCAAACCTCCTCTCAGTTCCATTGTAATGGTTCTAGTGAATTTAATCAACCAACGGAATAATGCCCCAAGCATTAAAGTAAATTTTGTCTCAACATCAAAAGACAACACTGTTGATGTTTCTGAAGACATAAAAGTTGGTAGTTTCATTGCTTATGTGAAAGTGATTGATCAGGATATTGGAAAAGATGGAGAGGTTAATTGTTACCTTGAACATAAAAAATTTCAGCTTCGAAATATGGGCACTCAGAAGTATCAAGTTATAGTAAAAGAATATTTAGATCGAGAGAGAAATGACCATCATGATATTATCATCCATTGTCAGGATCAAGGGTCCCCTCCATTGAAAAGTAAGAGCAAATTCTCAGTTCAAGTGACAGATGTTAATGATGTCCAACCACAGTTTACAAAGCAATCATTTAAATTCTTCATTGATGAAAACCAAAGATCTAAAATCCCTGTTGGCACCATCAATGCAACAGACCCAGACTTGGGACTTGGAGGTAAATTGTCTTTTTCTCTGTTGACCACCAATAAACAGTTTGTACCATTCAGAATCACTGAAAATGGATTGATTTCATCAATTATGTCTTTAGATCATGAGTTTCAAGATACTTATAAATTTCAAGTATTTGTAAAAGACAAAGGAACTCCATCATTGAATAACACAGTGAATGTGATTGTTAAGGTGAGAGATGAAAATGATAATGCTCCATATTTTACATTTCCCAGTGTTAATCCTTATAATATGGATGTAATATATTATCCACATCATACAAAGAACATCACCCAAATCAAGGCATCAGACAGTGATAAACAAGAGAATGCATTTCTCAAATATGAAATAATCAGAGGCAATAGTAAACAAATATTCAACATCAATCAGTACACTGGTTTGTTATCTTCAACTCATGTCCTAAGCCAAAAAGATGCTGGTTCCTATGAACTGGAATTTCTTGTAAAGGACAGTGGTAGCCCAGTTCTATCAGCCAGAACAACTGTATACTTGACACTGACTGTAAGCAACAAGACATCAGAAATGTTAAATGCTGTTAACATAAAGACTGATAATAAGATCCACCTGACTTCAGCAATTATCATTGTATCAGTAGCAGTGACAATAGCTGTGATCATTACAGCTTCAATCTCAGTGTGTATCCTTCGTTGTTGTAATCCTCGAAGTATTCCAGTGGCTGAAGGCAGATATGTAACTGGCCAGAGACATTTGATAAGTCCTCCTCATCCAGCCAATCCTTGGTCCAATGTTGCTGCTCCTACATCAAATGCTAATATGAGAGGAAATAGTGAGCCACCAACACCTCAATCACATCCTTATTCAAGTAATCAGCACATACTGTTGTCTTCATCTCCAAAACCTCAGCAAACTCCAAACTCATTGTCACAGGTAATGGCTTGTTTTTGTAGATTTTATCAATGATGTTTTCTAAAAGAATAGTACTTAATAATTAAAATAATTATACATACATACATATATATATATATATATATTAATAATATAATTATATTTTATACTCATCTCTGTAATTTCGTGTTAATTTTTGTATGCATGTGCATCTAATTTTATACAATTTGAAATATATTGCCTTATTTTAAAAAGATCTAAGTAAAATTAATTACACTAAATCATAATTGTGTAATGCAAAGATTAGATGTGTCATAGTAAATGCTAATGTATATCAAACTACATTAGTTTTAATTAAATAACTGCTTTTTTTCTGTGACAAATTCTTTTTTTAGACATGTGAAAATTTGAAAAGATATAAAGTTTTACATAAATTAAATATGATTTATTTAATAACTATCAATAATATATCCTGATGCATTATTGATCTAGAATATGTATTTTGCAATATTGCCTGTTGCATAAAATCATATTCTTCTACTGGTCATTTTCTTTTATTATTTTTTTTACTAGTACATTAAAAAGAAAAGTAGAAAGTGTAGGTGTGATATTTATGCATAGTTTGCTTGTTATTTTTATGCCAGTTCCTACCAGATTATTTTGAATTATGTCTTTTCAAATTGCAACTCCTTCAACACTTTTCAATCAATTTACTTGTCATCATAGCCTTTATCATTTCATGTAAAATTTTAATACATTGAATAACAATTGTGCCACTAGTATGCAAGGGGCTGCAGAGAGTGAAAATAAGGGAAAAGATTGGGTATGGGAGGATTGAGGAAAGGATAAAAAGAAGAATAGGTATCAAAGCATCAGAAGATGTTGATTGACATTACATTTAAATTTTTGAAGATTATAGTTATCAGGGAAGCAAGTAAGAGGAAGGGAGTTCCACAATCAGGAAGTGCCAGAGAAGAAGTGGTTGGAGTAGAAGTGGTGGTTACATTTAACTGTTTCGACAGTAAATGAGTGGGACCGAGATGCCGACCTAGTAGCATGCTTAAATTCATGCAGTCAGGACACCAGTGAAAATACCTTATCAGAGCAGATGCCATGAAAATATTTATAGAAAAAAAATAAGAAAGTGACTCGAGTTGAAACCCCAACTCAGAACCAATCACATTGCATTTTGGATTTTGTCGAGAACCTCAAGATAAACAGTGTGGGCACCAGACCATATATGGCAACAGTATTCCATGCATGGACAAATGGTAGATTAGTATGTATGTAAGCATATATATATATATATATATATATATATATATATATATATATATATATATGTGTGTGTGTGTGTTATCTAAACTGATTCATACCTCAATTAATAACTCAAGAACACTGGAAAAAACAAATATACTTTTTGAAATTAATGTGTAATTCATATCTATTATCACTTATAAATCTGTAGGTGTGGACTTAAAAAAATAAACCAAAAATTAATTCTTCCTCTAGAATATATTGAAAGGAATGTAACATACTAAACTAAATAAACTTAAGCTTTTTTAAAGAAAAGGGGAAAAAAGGAATTACTTTTTATAATATTTCTATAACTTGTATAATATAATATTTTTTAATCAAATATTGTTTATAAATTTCATTTCAATACCTAGGATTTTATTGCACAATAAGCAAAAGAGCATAAGACACTGAGAGGTGAAATTATTCAAAATAGTAAAAATGGACTTTTTGGGAAACAGTCAACAGTAAGAGGACAACAAATCTTTATGATACTCCTGCTAAAAGTTTCTGTAAATTCTTTCATTGCTTGATGAGTTTAGAATTTTTATATTAAATTTGCTTGATAATCTTCAGACATTTTATTTTGAAATAAAATTGTTTTTATATCAATTATTCAGAACATTTTTAATATAGATTTTAATCAATGAATCTTTTTGGAAATATATAATTGGCATGTACTTCTTTACTTTGCTTTTATCAGATATATATTCAGGACATTTCATTGCCATCAGGTCCAGATAGAAACAAGAAAATAACTGGAAAGAACTATTCCAGTAGGGGTTCTATAAAGTCATCCCAGAATGAAAATAGACAAGTCTGGAGTGGTGGTGGCACAAGACAAACAGAAGATATGACAGGTGATTCAAAAGAAACCTTTGTTTTTATTCATATTTTATGACTATTTTGTAATTTATATTAGGGAAAATAAGATTTTTTATAGAAAAACAGGTTTTTGGACTTTTGATGAGATAAAATTTTGCATGAAATTTTATTTTATTTGCATATGCAAACATCAGTTTGTTAGAAATATCAACTACAAATTCTCTCTTGTCCCTACATTTCAAAATCATCTTGGATACAAACAAAAATATTAACAACCAATGTTAATTTGATTCATAAAGACAATGGAAACAGAAAAGATCTAAACTAAAAGTAAGTTAAAATTATGCCATTTTATAAGATACCATAGATTAAGCAAATATTTTGTGGCCATTTGTGATCATATCACAAAAAATTATTTTTAGCAAAATATTTTAATTTAAATGGACAAGATTTTTTCACTGTCTGAAATATCACAGATTCGGTTATATTTCAGTGCACAGCAAAATAGATAGGACAATTTTTTTTTAAGTACAAGAATTGGAAGAGGAATGTAGAAATAGTTTTCAACAATGGGGATGTAATCCAGGTTATGTTAATATTGTTGTTTTAATCCTGTAAACAATGATACATGTGTTTCAGGTATGTCAATTAGTATGCATTTGTAGTTTCTATATTAATATTCAACATTACTTCCATATAAAATGTTGTTTATTCAATGCAATAAACTGATGTAGAGCTAATGAAGAATGGAAATTTATACATTTTTATATTTTATATATTTATACAATTTATTTGATTACCTATATCAATATATTTGCATAATTTACATGATAAGAATAATCTTTTCTTGACTTTATTTTCACTATTTGACAGTTAAGTTTCTGTTATGTGACTATTTGCTTTGATTTTTGCTTTTCAGAGATCTATCCTTCCCAGTATTGTAATCCCCCTCCATCACAAAGTGACCAACAGCAGATAACAGAGATGAGGCCTTTAGGACAGACCGTCAATTATCCCAGTGATACCACAATAGTAGCCAGGGACTTTTATACACCCTACATGAATGAAAAAAGCCCTCATACAGAAGCAAAGTCTTTCTCAGGTGCTGAAAATAGAAACTCTTCAAATAGCCATTCACATTCAAGGAATGTACCTACAAGTGGGAGTCAGTCTTCCATTAATAGACCACTTCCCCCTGTACCTCATTAATTCTCTACTTCTTAAGTTCTTATAACAAGTCATTTTCTCATTCAAATTTATTGGTTTCAGCAAACCTTCAGATATGTGCAAGTTATAAATAGTACTTATGTCAATTATTGTCTGCCTTTTAAAAGAACTGTTGTTACAATTTGAAAATAATTAAGATAATCATTAAAGATAATTTACAAAACAATGAAAATTATAAAGATATATTTATTTCTATAAATTTCATAATATTTACTATTTATATTATTTTTTCTGATTACCTTTGTTATCACTAGCCTATATTAATTTAGTAAATATGAGTAAAGTTTCTTCTGTAATCTTAATTAAAACATCCCAGGAAGATAGAATTTGTTCTTATAAATAAATGCTAACAATAAGTAAACAACCAGAAACATACTACTTAAATTATATTAGTACTAATTTTGTATTTCACACTTCATTCTTTATAAATTTTGGATTTTCTGCATATTTCTGTATAAATTCAATTTCTTAAAAATCTGCAAATACTTAATCTACAAAAACTTTAAATTTGGTTATTTATATGACATGCAATAATAATACTATACTGAGACAGTAATAGAAAGAAGAAAGTAGACTTAATGGAAAAAATCGTTCATTTGCATATTGCATTTCGGGAGTTAATTGTTCAGTCAATTAATAGTTACATTATTTTTTTTTGCATATTTCATGATTATATTTAGTTTGATAAATTTAAGTTTATTTTGTTTTTATTAATAAAAAGTAATTTCCGTAAAGATATCCCAGTTGGGATTAATTGGGCTTTGATAAAGTGTAGCAGCCATTACACAGGCAGCACACTATGTAGGATAGCTGATTTCTGTGTAACATAAAGCACAAAAGAGACAATAAAATGTTAAACACTAACATCATGAGGAGAGATACTTTATTTGTTACAAATGCAAGTTGCTGAAAGCAGATTTAAGAACAAAGGTAAGTTGGTATTCAACTGTGCCTTTATTTTCTTTGTGTACTTCTGCATGTAGTATAAAGCGATGTAATGATTGGAATGAGACATACCATTTTTTTTGCTCATGGGTCTGTCTGTTGAGAATGTGGCAAGAAAAGTAAATAAGCTCACTTTTTTATTTTATATTTTTTTAAATTCTGCATAATCTTTTGTTTCCAATAAAATTCATTATTCTCTCAGAGAAGCAAAATTTCACTGACCTTAATTTCAATATTTTCACAAATGAATGTATAATATATAATTTTTTAAATAAAAAGAAAAAAACACATCCATTAAATTCTGCTGCATTTAATTTGTATAATATTTTAGGAATAATCATATCTTTAATATTGATGTGTCAAATATGGATGAAACCAGTGAATATGGTTTGAGTTTCCTCTATTACATGTTTGTTTGTGTATATATATATATATATACACACACACACATGCGCAATCATTGTTACAAAATTATTATTAATATATTTATATTATGTTCTATTGTTCTGGTAATTCAATTATTTATTTATCAGTCTTCTTTCTCTTGGATTTCGGGTATAATATAATATTTATATTTTTAACATTGTTCAGAATTAATCTGATATTTACTGAAAATTAATTTGATTAAATTTATCTCTGATTACATAAGTGTTGTAATACACGCACACACATATATGTACATATTTAACATGGTTAACAATATATTCAATGTTAACTTATATCTATTAAATTTCTTCTAATTATTATGATTTGTTTGTGATGTATTGATTCTGATTATTATAATTTTTAAATTTCAGAATCAAACTTGACATTCAGATTAATGAGTCATCTTGAAAGATGCTTATCAGATCTTACATCATATTGTCTCTCATATACTTTTGTCTGTGTGCGGATTTCACTTATTATGTGGAGGAAGGAAAAAATCCTGGAACTTACTTAGGAGATGTTGCAACTGACTCACATATAGTGAAGGATATCTCCTCACAAGATGCTCACTTGATCAGTTTTGGTATTCTTCAAAAAGGTGCTGCTGGTACTTCCCCTTTATTCAGGATCTCTGAAACATCTGGAAAACTCTACACTGCACAGATTCTAGATGCTGAATTGCTTTGTCTGTTTAATAAAGAATGCTTTCAGATGGTAGATGTTGCAGTGAGAAAAGCAACAACGGTATTCAAGTTATTAGAAATTAAAGTGATCATACAAGATGTGAATGACCACCAGCCAGAATTTCCTGAAAAACAAGTAGACATAAAATTTGGTGAAGCTGACAGAAAAGGAGCGAAGCGATCAATTCCAAATGCTTTTGACAAAGATGTAGGAATTGTTAATTCCAAGATTAGATACGAGCTGCAAAAGGAAAACGATGAACCTTTTTCTTTATTTCTATCTAAAAGTGTGGATGGTTCATTAAAACTAAGTATAAATTTAGAAGGACCACTTGACAGAGAAATGAAAGATACTTACATGATCAGAGTGATTGCTAAAGATGGTGGATTACCACCCAAACAAAGTGCTTTAAATGTGCACATCACAGTCACAGATGATAATGATAATTTCCCAGTTTTTTCCCAGAAAGTTTACAATGTTTCTATCCACCATAATCACGAAGAAATGAAGCCTGTTACTTTATTATCTGCAACAGATTTGGATTCAGGAAAGAATGGTAAAGTTTCATATCACATCAGTGTGAAAACAAATGAAATGACCAGAAATGCCTTTAAACTGAATGAGCAAACAGGTGAAATTTTTCTAAATAAGAAAATTACTTTAAGAAAAGATATGACATATGAATTATATATTGAAGCTTCAGATGGAGGCAATCCTCCTTTGAGTTCATTAGCAATGGTTTTGATAAATGTGATCAATGAACAAAATAATGCCCCAATTATTGATGTGAACTTTTTCTCTACATCAAAAGAGAACACAGTTGATGTTTCTGAAAACATAAAAGTGGGCAGTTTCATTGCTTATGTGAAAGTGAATGATGAAGATGCTGGTCAAAATGGTGAGGTGAACTGTGAAATTGAACATGATAAATTTCAATTACAAAACATGGGAACAAAGAAATACCAAGTGATAGTGAAAACTCTTTTAGACAGAGAAACTGAAGAGCACCATAGCATAATCATCAAATGCCAAGACAAAGGATCTCCTCCTCTAAAAAGTAAAAGAAAATTTTCTGTACATGTCATTGATGTTAATGATGTACAGCCACAATTTTCCAGAGATACTTTTAAATACTTTATTGATGAGAATCAGAGATCCAAAATTCCTGTTGGTACCATCAATGCTACAGATCCAGACTTGGGACTAGGAGGTAAATTGTCTTTTTCTCTGTTGACCACCAATAAACAGTTTGTACCATTCCGAATCACTGAAAATGGATTGATCTCTTCAATTATGTCTTTAGATCACGAGTTTCAAGATACTTATAAATTTCAAGTATTTGTAAAAGACAAAGGAACTCCATCATTGAATAACACAGTGAATGTGATTGTTAAGGTGAGAGATGAAAATGATAATGCTCCATATTTTACATTTCCCAGTGTTAATCCTTATAATATGGATGTAATATATTATCCACATCATACAAAGAACATCACCCAAATCAAGGCATCAGACAGTGATAAACAAGAGAATGCATTTCTCAAATATGAAATAATCAGAGGCAATAGCAAACAAATATTTAACATCAATCAGTACACTGGTTTGTTATCTTCAACTCATGTCCTAAGCCAAAAAGATGCTGGTTCCTATGAACTGGAATTTCTTGTGAAGGACAGTGGTAGCCCAGTTCTATCAGCCAGAACAACTGTATACTTGACACTGACTGTAAGTAACAAGACATCAGAAATGTTAAATGCTGTTAACATAAAGACTGATAATAAGATCCACCTGACTTCAGCAATTATCATTGTATCAGTAGCAGTGACAATAGCTGTGATCATTACAGCTTCAATCTCAGTGTGTATCCTTCGTTGTTGTAATCCTCGAAGTATTCCAGTGGCTGAAGGCAGTTATGTGAGTGGCCAGAGACATTTGATAAGTCCACCTTATCCAGCCAATCCTTGGTCCAATGTTGCTGTTCCTGTATCAAATGCTGATATGAGAGGAAATAGTCAGCCAACAACACCTCGATTGCAATCTCATCCTTACTCAAATAATCAACATTTATTCTCATCTGCACTACCAAAACCACAACCAACTTTAGATTCTGTATCACAGGTGAGTGCTTTTATTTATTTAATTTTGATGCTTTTATTTCATCCTAGGCATTTCAAATATTAAATTTAAGTACTTCATTTTTTAGCATTTATTATGGTCATATATAATGGTTTTTATTTATCTATTGAAGTATGTTAATACTGACATTGTCATTTTATAATGGAAATAGTAAAAATATTTTTAATCTTATATTTTTGACTTGTTTTTTTCCTTGTCAGGTTTAATGTCAATCACAATTCCTTAAATTTTGATATCTTACTTTTACCAGATGTATGTTCAGGATGTAGCCTTACCATCTGGTAGTGATAGAAACAAAAAAAAGGCAGAGGATTATTCCAGTAGAACTTCAACAAAATCTTCTGACACTAATGACAGACAAAATTGGTGTGAAGGAAGTACAGGACAAACAGCAAATATCTCTGGTAAGTCAATGCTAAAAACACTTTTTCCTAATTTTCTATTGTATAAATGTTATTTAGACTCAAAATTTTGCTTATATTTAAATTTATTTTTTTATGTTTGTTTTCTTTCTCTTTTCTATTTTTTTGGTAATTATTTCTTCAGTTTTATTGCATTTGTATGCATTTCTTATAGAAATATTTTACATTTGCTGAATAAATATACTGCTATAAAACTCTGAAAATATATTTCCTTGGGACAAAGCCATTATCCATTTTTGATACACAAAACCTTATTTTCTAAGTAAGAATATGTTAACAATTCAAAAAATAATGTATTCAGAACATCAACTTTTTCAATAGTTTCAAAATGTTTTAACGTCTGTTTTCATTTATATGTTACATTTTCATATTAGAATTATTCCATTTTTATGTAACATGCTTTGCTTTTACTAAGATGCTATGAAGGGAAATTACTCAGCATGCCACCTCGACAATGATGGGTTACGGGGAATAAAAAGATTAAACAAACTGGTGTATAATTTGAGGAATACAGTGAAATGATTATTTTGAGAAAAACATCTTTATTACATAAAAAGGTACTACTATAAAAATTAGTTTTGTTTAATGTATAGATCTCCATTATATGTTAGTTACAATTTTAGATCTTCAGTTGCTAAAAGGCATTACAAAGTTATCCTGTTTTTTAATGTCTGTGTAGGACTTAATAAGTAATTTTTAGTTTGTGCAGGAAGTTCTTTTCAAAACTGATTTTTGTATCTAAGGTTGCATTTTCAGCCATTGTATGTTTCTAATAAAAAGAAGATATAAAAATAATTTAAAACATTTGCAGAATTATTAATTGATCACAAACTCTGCACAAATATTTAACATTGTGAAAAAAAGAATATATACACATACAAGGAAATATGAAAATGATGTCATAACCAATAAAACCTTCTCTCCAAATTCTGATGTTTGGCCAGATTTGTGAAGTCTATCAGTCTGATAACTTTTTAGCATCTTGTGTGTGTGAATAAAGTTTGAATGAAAATCCTACAAAATGGGAAATATATAAGACAATTTTGATCTGAAAAATGCCATTTTAAGAGGGAATATAATTAATTCAGAGAAAGACACAATGAAAGTATTGTGATCTATTAATCTACAATTAATAAAACTAGGCTATTTTGATATACCCACTTATTAAATTAATACTGAAAAAATGTCTGGGGTACTAAAATCATTTAATAGAAAGAAAAAAAAACTGAAAATTAGTTAAGCTGTAATTTGTATAACAATACAGATAAAGTAAAAATCAAGCATTCAAACTCATAATGGGAATCAGGTTTTGTTTCACTAAATTTTATTCTTGCAAAATAAAATTCTTTTTCTGATAATGCTGGAATACCTCTGAAACATGTCAAGGTAAAAATATTTCCAAATTATATATATATATATATATATATATATATATATATATAATTTCTAAAGAATGGGTTTATTTTTAATCTGATATTTTTATTACTTCAGAAGTTATTTTTAGTGGATACCCGTGTTTGAATATACACCCTGACTGATCTAGTGTGCTTTAGGGAAAATCTGAATGAGGGGATGCGTATTCCTTAAAAGTGTAAATCAAAACTAGCTGGGCTGTGACACTCTGTGGTCTAGTAGTCTAAAGCACACTGGATCAGACAGGGATTTCTCCTACAAAGAGGAATGCAGGTTTGAACCCTGGTGGAAAACACATTTTCTCTATTAACTTTTCTTGCATACACAAGTTTATAGGCTACTTAAGATAATACACCGAACTTAAAAAAATTAGGGTGTCTATTTCAAACATGGGTATCTACTAAAATAACTTTTGAAGTTATATATATATATATATATATATATATATATATATATAAAATGTTTTAGCTGTAGCAAAAAAATATCATTTTAGTTTGCAGAAATGAGCAAAACTAATTTTAAATTGTCAAAAAGAGCATTCTACTTGATCTGTGTGCATTAATAAAGAATTTTGCTATTCTTTACATGCTTCAAATAAGAAATACATGATTGTCATTGGCTAATTCAATGTGATCTTGTATTTTTCAGATGTATACCCTTCACAATATTGTAACCCACCTACTCAAATCGATCAACATCCAACAACAGAGATGACTCCATTAGGACAGACAGTCAGCTACCCTAGTGATACCACAATTGTAGCCAGGGGTTTTTACACACCCTACATGAATGAAAACAATCTTCATGCAGATACAAAGTCTTACTCAGGTGGTGACAATAGTAGTTCGTTTAGTAGAAATTTGCAGTCAATGAATGTACCTGCAAGTGGAAGTCAGTCTTCAATCAACAGACCACTGCCTCCCATTCCTCATTAGAATACATGATACTGCTTTCTTAAAAACTATTTAGCTAGTTGCTATATGTATTAATGATTTGAAAAAGGCCTGTGTATTTTTAAATATCTTTTATCTAAGAAAATTTATTTAAATCAAACTTACTGAATTTATTCTACTTAATTTAGTTTTCCTAGTTTGAATGTTTAGCTTTTTTTTTTACATGTTCAGTTTTTTTGGTTTTTTTTCAGTTATTTGATTAACATAAATTTTAAATTGTTCCAATTTTTAATAAATATTAAAGTGTAAAAAAAATTGCTAACTGTTTTTATTATTTTTAATATCAATATCTTAGTTTTCAACACATTTTTTTAATTTCATTGAAGATAAGTATATAATAATATTTTTAAAATTTCTCTTAATGAATATTTTTGTTACAGAATTACTTTTATGAACACATTTTGTCTGTATCCTTGAATGCTCGTTAATTTGCAATAACAGAATGGTTTCATTGTTTTTACCTTCTTAATTTGAGAAATCAGCATAAATCATAAAATGAAGATGGTTGAAATCATTTTCATATAATTATTTTCAATCCTCAACATAAATATTGAAATTTTAAAAAAATTCTCTTCAGTCAATTTTTTAAAATGAAATTGTTTATTCATTATAATATAAAAATAAAATTTCTTAAGAAAATTCTTTAGTCACTCCCCACTCTGACACAAGTAATATAAAGAGGAAAGTAGATCATGCAGGAATAGTACATCTGCTGACTTGGTTTTAGTTGACAATTTATGTTAAAATCAATTTTCTTTAAAAAAGAATTTCATGATGTTTATAAGTATACTTATATATTAAATTGATTTGTTTATAAAAAAAAAAAAGGAAATTTATACTTAAACACTGGGGATGGATCTATTGTTTATGGTTTAATAGTAATATTGGCCTTGTGTGATGAGGAGGTGTGTGGCAGCCATTGCATAGGCAACACACTATCTAGGACTGCTGGCTTGTGTGCAATAGAAAGTACGCAAGAAACACATAAAGTTGGAACATAATAGCATCAGTCATCAGAAGTATTTTTGTTGATAAAGCTGCCTTTTGTTTTGAGTGGATTTAATAACAAAGGTAAGTATTTCAGATTTATTTTTCTGTTTTCTTTGTTATTAACAAAATGATGAAAGATTTAAAATAATGCTGAAAAAAGATATTTTATGATGTAGGGAATCAGTAACCATTTTGCATATAAATCTTAAACACTTTCATTACTGACTCAAAATCTTTCTCTTTTGATATTTGAATCAAAGCAAAATTTATCATTTTTTATGTTCATATGCTTTTCCTATTGTTTTCTGTTCTCCTTTGTTTTAACAGATGGAGTCTTACACTCCACATTGTTCTTCTTAAATATTTTGATAAATAAATACTAACAATTATCCCATTATTTTGATAACTATGATGCTGTCTTTATTTCTTAAGCTATTAATGTATGCAGCATTCTGATGTTACTGCATTTGTGTATATTCTTATTTCTATTTAAAAGTAGTATTTTATTTTAATAAGCAGTACAAATACTTTTTTTTTCCCTGGAAAAATAATTGATTAATTTTAAGATATGTAGATAATCTAATTGTGATGTACAATGTAAGAAATTATTATTAATTGGAGATTACATTTAAATTTCAGAAAAACAATCCAAAGATTTCAAGGCATACACATATTTCCAGGAATTATGTTTCTTCAAATAACTCTTGTTTTCACTTTGATAAACACTTCTTTGTGTATTGATCTCACATACATTGTGGAAGAAGGCAAAAGTCCAAATACCTATGTGGGAGACGTTGCTACTGATTCACATGTGATGAATGATATTTCAGCTGAAGATCTTCATATGATTAGTTTCAGTCTTTTGCAAAAGGGAACTCTAGGTACATCTCAAATGTTCAAGATTTCAAAAAAATCTGGGAAGTTATACACTGCTCAAACTTTAGATGCTGAATCTCTTTGTTTTTTTAAAAAGGAATGTTTTCAGATGGTAGATGTGGCTGTTAGAAAAGCGATGACTGTATTGAAGTTACTAGAAGTTAAAGTAATTATAAATGACATTAATGACCACCAGCCAGAGTTTTTCGAGAAACTAATTAATGTTGACTTTGAAGAAAATGATAGTAAAGGAACAAAAATATCAATTCCTAATGCAGTTGACAAAGATGTTGGAGTTGTGGATTCTCAGATTACATATGAATTAAAAAAAGACAAAGAAGAACTATTTTCTTTGTTAGTACATAAAAACATTGATGGCACATCAAAGCTGAACTTAGTTTTAGAAAACTCTCTTGACCGTGAACTGAAAGACTCGTATATGATTCAAGTGATTGCTAAAGATGGTGGCTCACCACCCAAACAAAGTGCTTTGGATATACACATTACAGTCATAGATGTCAATGATAACATGCCAATATTTACACAGAAAATATATAATGTTTCAATCAACCATGACCATGAAGAAATGAAGCCTGTTACAATATTATCTGCCACTGATTTGGACTCTGGAATGAATGGAAGGATAACTTTTCATATCAGTGTGAAAACAAACGAAATGACCAGAAATGCCTTTAAACTGAATGAGCAAACAGGTGAAATTTTTCTAAATAAGAAAATTATTTTAAGAAAAGATATGACATATGAATTATATATTGAAGCTTCAGATGGAGGTAATCCTCCTTTGAGTTCATTAGCAAAAGTTTTGATAAATGTGATCAATGAACAAAATAATGCCCCAATTATTGATGTGAACTTTTTCTCTACATCAAAAGAGAACACAGTTGATGTTTCTGAAAACATAAAAGTGGGCAGTTTCATTGCTTATGTAAAAGTGAACGATGAAGATGCTGGTCAAAATGGTGAGGTGAACTGTGAAATTGAACATGATAAATTTCAATTACAAAACATGGGAACAAAGAAATACCAAGTGATAGTGAAAACTCTTTTAGACAGAGAAACTGAAGAGCACCATAGCATAATCATCAAATGTCAAGACAAAGGATCTCCTCCTCTAAAAAGTAAAAGAAAATTTTCTGTACATGTCATTGATGTTAATGATGTACAGCCACAATTTTCCAGAGATACTTTTAAATACTTTATTGATGAGAATCAAAGATCCAAAATTCCTGTTGGCACCATCAATGCTACAGATCCAGACTTGGGACTTGGAGGGAAATTGTCTTTTTCTCTGCTGACCACCAATAAACAGTTTGTACCATTCCGAATCACTGAAAATGGATTGATCTCTTCAATTATGTCTTTAGATCATGAGTTTCAAGATACTTATAAATTTCAAGTATTTGTAAAAGACAAAGGAACTCCATCATTGAATAACACAGTGAATGTGATTGTTAAGGTGAGAGATGAAAATGATAATGCTCCATATTTTACATTTCCCAGTGTTAATCCTTATAATATGAATGTAATATATTATCCACATCATACAAAGAACATCACCCAAATCAAGGCATCAGACAGTGATAAACAAGAGAATGCATTTCTCAAATATGAAATAATCAGAGGCAATAGTAAACAAATATTCAACATCAATCAGTACACTGGTTTGTTATCTTCAACTCATGTCCTAAGCCAAAAAGATGCTGGTTCCTATGAACTGGAATTTCTTGTGAAGGACAGTGGTAGCCCAGTTCTATCAGCCAGAACGACTGTATATTTGACACTGACGATAAGCAACAAGACATCAGAAATGTTAAATGCTGTTAACATAAAGACTGATAATAAGATCCACCTGACTTCAGCAATTATCATTGTATCAGTAGCAGTGACAATAGCTGTGATCATTACAGCTTCAATCTCAGTGTGTATACTTCGTTGTTGTAATCCTCGAAGTATTCCAGTGGCTGAAAGCAGATATGTAACTGGCCAGAGACATTTAGTTAGCCCTCCCTACCCAGCGAATCCTTGGTCCAATGTTGCTGTTCCTACATCAGAGACAGATATCAGAAGCAGCAGCCATCCACCAACACCTCAATTGCAATCCCATCCTTATTCAAGTAACCAACATTTCTTGTCATCTGCAGTTTCTAAATTTCCACCACCCTCTGATGTTAAACAACAGGTGAGGTTATTTTGCACTTATTTTTTAGTTTTCATGTTCTAATGATTTATAATGCAAAAAATGAAATTCTCATTAATGTGGTTTTGCCAGTTCAATGTTTTCTTTTATCTTTCTATCTGTTTTCTCCCTGAAACAAGAATTTCTTGTTGGTAATATTCCAGTGTTCTTCTCATAGTGTAATTTTCTGTCTTAGTTATTCTTTTGTATAAGAATTATTTTACTTTAATGTTCTTGAATAAATTGGTTTTCTTTTTGCTTCTAGTACATTACACACACACACACACCTTCCTATAGCTATAATTTGTCTCACAGGCAGTAAATTCATCTTGTTTACTTTTGATTATCCAATTTTATTTTTTCTCTGCCTTTATTGTGCATTAGATACATTTCTGAGAACTTTGCTATAGTGTTTTGTTATTCCTTTTGTTGCCCATTATTTTGAATATTTTTTAAAAATTTGTTTACTTAAGCACTTTTGGCATCTGCTCCAATGAGCTTAAAATTATAAGTAGGAATAAATTATTTCACATTTCAAATTTTAAAAAAGAATGTAAAAAATATTTTTTTCATGAATTGTTTCATCTCTGCCTTATTTGAAAAAAAAAAAGGAAGAACAATCTTTAAATAAAAACTGCATGTTCTCTTTGTATGAAATGTGTATAATCTTAATAGGAAACTAATATTATTACTGCAACAAGATGTATATTTTCTTTCTTAGAATAAATTATTCGGTTTATCTTTATTCAACTTGGATATGGATATCTCATAAATTTTGTAATATTGATTAATGCAATATGTGAGGAAACATCAGAAAAAAATCATTTTGATAAAAGATATTTAAGCTGTATTATTTAATAACCAACAAAATTGATCACACTCAAAGTGTAAGGGAGAGAACTCTATTGATTTTTTTTTTATGATTTTTATAAACCATTGCAGGAAGGTTACAAAATTTTTATATACTTCCTCATCAAAGAATGTTCCAACCAAGAACTATTTGTTTTTCGCTTTCCAGATATATGTTCAAGATATGGTTGAACTTTCTGATGCTGACAGAAACAAGAACAACTCAAATCAAGTATCCACATCTTCTACAAGAAAATTTCTAAAGTCACATATTAGTAATTTACATGGCAGTCATCAAACTCATGAAGAACACAGTGAAGATGAATCTGGTAAGTAATGAAAGGAAAATTATGCTCATTGTTAATAAGGTTTTAATTGAAGATGAATTTCATTTTGAAATCTATTTTCCTATTTAACTCATTTACTGTATTTCCAAAAAAGCATTGTTTATAGTTACTTTCAGAAATATTTCTGAGAAAAAATTTTTCTAATGCTTTATAAATTGGACTCAATATAAAATAGAAATTTTTTTTACATGCAAAATCCTTGTTTTTATTCCATATTTTTGTTATATGATTTCTGTATATTTGTTTTACTTATCTTTGTATATAATACCTCAGATAAATGGGAGGGCTTCAAACATTTCTTATTTGTACAATTGTTAATCTCGTTAATTGTAGGCACCATTTAATTTTAGGATTTTAAGTGACTTTTTAAAAGTTTAAAAATTTTCTTCTATTTTTCTATGTCTGTAATTATGATCTTAGATGTGATGTTACTGTTATCAGAAAAATACATAGAGTTTTGTACTTTCAAGAATAACTAATAAAATTTGCAACAATTGTTATAATTGAACTTGGTTTAAATTAAGTTTAACTGCTTACTATTTGACTCAGAGGTACAAATACCATTATGTTCAAAAAGTTTGTGCCAGAAATATTTTTAGTAACCTTGTTCACTTTGCAGTTACATCAAAATGTGTGTTGTCAGTAACCCTAGTTTATGAGAATAATATTAGTGGTCAGTACAAGATTAACTGAAAGAAAGCAGAATGATGTATAATTAAGTAACTTTTAATATTTGAAATTATTTGAATTCCTTGTTATTGCACATTACTGGAGCATTTTTATTTTATATTGTCGATAAACTTTTAAATGTTGATTTTTGTATTAAAAATATATTATATGTTTTATGACCAAAGTTACTCAGGTAATTTTCTAAAGACTTGATCATTGTTGTATGGGATTTCTTTGCCCTTTCTTTTTAATTATCTTCAACTTTTTCACATTCAGTTTTTGTTATATCTACTAATACCATACTTTTACAATGCACAAATTGAAATGAAATGGTTATTTAACTTTTTTTTTCTAAATTCTCATATTTTTAAGTTATTATGTAGAATTTCTTCATTTTTTCTTGTAAAAGAATACATGACCATTCATTGAAACAGTTTAATGCGAAAATGTTTATTTCTAATCATCTGCAAAATTTTATACAACTATCATTTCTGAATCATTGCTAAATAATGAAATTGAAACATTTGGATTATTTAAATGAAGTCATTTGAAAATTTTCCTTTAAATTATCATTTTATTTTCATTTGATCAGGAATTCCAAATCTAATTTTTATCATTTGAAAAATATGTGCATATATTAATTAACAGCATCTCTAGAAATCTAACTCACCAGTTATATTAGCTATATTATATATTTAAAAAAATATGCTATTTTGTACACAAATGTTTTTATACTATTACAGTGTTTACTATTATTTAAATATTTTTTAATTATAGCAAAATACCTGAAAAATTGTTTTCAGTAATGTTTCATTGAAAACATAGATTTTATGTAAAAAAAAATATCTTGATATTTCTTAGAATTATATCATAAATATATACTAGGATATCTACCAACCGCCCCATGTGGTCAGATGTGGCAGGTATACTAAGTGCAATTATTTTTTGTTTTCTGCTTTTCAGATATGTACCCTTCCCAGTATTGTAATCCTCCCCCACCATTACAAAGAGACCAAGAGCAGACAACAGAAATGCAGCCTTTGGGAGAAACTGTTAGTTACCCTAGTGATACTACAATAGTGGCCAGGGGTTTTTACACTTCCTACATGAATGAAAACACTCTCCAGACAGATGCTAAGTCATTCACAGGTGCTGAAAGCAATAGTTCTTCCAGTAGGTATTTCCAATCAAGGAATATATCAGCAAGTGGTAGCCAGGTTTCCATTAACAGACCATTACCTCCTGTACCTCACTAAAAAAATAAGACCACAACATAATTGTTAAATATACGTTTCTAAAATAGAAAATTTTAAGAGAATGTTTGATTTGCAAAGAAAGCTAACTTTTTAGATAATTCATGTGAACAGTAATAATTTCCAACATTAGATTTTACTTAACTTCAATTTTTTAGTTCTTTTTTGTTTCTAAGTGAATATAATGATCTAATCAAAATAACTGATTTTATTTGTCTTCTCTCAAAATAAATTAAAATATTTTTTTAATTTCTTTAGATATTAAACTTATTACTGATTGTTATGTTTTTTGTTTTTTTAAATGATGTTCAAAAATTATTCTGAACTTGTTCTTAAGTCAGTAAATTTAAATAAAACTAAAAAACAAATTCAAACACTTCATAAGCAATGTGATCACCATCAAGGCAGATGGAGAGAAGGAAGTAGCTCATGATGGAAGAATAGCTTCTGCGGAATATCATTAGTATATCATATATTTCAATTTTATATAATGAAAATATTTAAACATATTAATATATTTCTCTATTTTTCCTATGTGTAGATGTGCTTAAGAAATGAAAAACATTAAGAATAATATATTGCCTCTGATCAGTATTTAATAGGAATTTCACTGGCCTTTCATAAAGAGAATGTGAATAGCAGCCATTATTCAGGCAACATACTACATAGGACTGCTCACTTGTATGTAACACAGAATAAAAAAGAAATTCACTACAATGTTGAAATATAGCAACATCAGAAGTGCCTGTATTGATAAAGTTACCATTTGGTATAAGTGGATTTAACAACAAAGGTAAGTTGCTACACAATTATTTTATGTGCTTTCTTTGTTTTCCGTATGGGTCTTAATAAATGTAACATGAAGCCAGATTCAGAGCATTATCGTACTATATTTTTGCAAAAAAATATTGAGACGAAAAAAAAAACATGATATTTTATCAAATTTTAAGTTGATTCATTTAGTCATTATGCCTGCTGTCTTTTGTTCATATTTCACTCAGTATTCATTCAGTGTATAAAACTATTTCAGCCATATTTCATTTCTTCTAGTTTATTTTATTTATTTCTCTTGCTTTGTATTTCTATTTGTAAATCTGATTGAGAACATTTTGTAGCTATGTGGCCACTATGATATATCCCTTCGCAAAAGTATATATTTATTGAAAGCAAGCTTTTTGTCTTGTTTTCCTGGAGTATTAATCATTTTTATAAGAATGACTTTAACAATAGCTATAACTGCATATCAAAAAAGTAAATGATAATATTAAGAAATTTGTCTATATTTAAAAAAGAAAATTATTTTTATCTAAATACTCTGTTACAATACATTTATTTTTCATGGGGTGTTGATATAAAATTTAAAATAAATACATCATTTTTATAGTGTTGTACTTATTTATGATGAATAAGTTGTTTTCCAAAGATTCTTCAGAATGTATATTGAATAACATTGCATTGTGTATATTCTTTAATCATTTTTTTTTTTTAGACATGTTGTTGTTTTAAGATGTTTTAAATTTTAAGAAATATGAAAAAAAAATATATTTCATTTTTTTTTTATTTGAATAGTAAATTACAATTGAAATCTTATGAATTTTTCTTGTAGCACAAATTGATATTTTTATAGACTGGTTATCATCTTCATTATTAAACTAATGTGTCTTTTATGAATGTTTTTTGCATCAATCACTAAACCATCTTGAGAATATCCATGGCTTGCAAAATCAACACATTTATGAAATAACTTTTAGTATATTTTATATTATAAAGTGAAATGGCTTCATATATGAAAACTTGAATGTTATTAAAGTGGTAGTGTTAAAAAATATTCATAATATTTTTTGTGAGTAAAGCAAACAAAATTATGAATCTGCAACATGCTTTTTAGAATTTTCAGTGATTTCGGTTTTTTTAAAGTTGATATCCCTTGAATAAATATTATTTTTAGTGCTATTTATTATGAATGAAATTTCTTTATTTCAGGTTTTACATTTGGATTATCAATAAAATAAAAAAAAAGAATCATTTTTTTTTAATAATGTTACTCCATATACATCTCATTTTATATGTCATACACATATGCTTTTGTGTTGACCTTACTTATGATGTGGAAGAAGGCAAAAATCAAGGTACATATCTTGGAGATATTGCTTCTGATGCCCATGTGATGAAAGATACATCCTCTGAAGATCTTGGACTTATCACTTTTAATCTCCTCCATCAAAATGTGGCTGGTAGTTCTCCACTGTTTCGGATCTCTAATGCTGGCAAACTATATACTGCCCAGATTCTAGATGCTGAATCTCTCTGCCTGTTTAAGAAAGAATGTTTTAGGATGGTAGATGTAGCAGTTAAAAAAGCTACTACAGTTTTCAAATTATTAGAAATCAAAGTGATCATAAAAGACATCAATGACCATCAACCAGAGTTTCCTGAAAAATACATCAATATAGAGTTTGATGAAGATGACAGGAAAGGTGCTCAAATATCAGTACCAAATGCTTTTGATAAAGATATTGGAATTGTTAATTCTCAAATTACATATAAATTAAAAAAGAATGAAGATGAACCGTTTACATTATCAGTAACAAAAAATGTGGATGGCACTTCTAAACTTGGTATAAATCTAGAAAGCCAACTGAATCGAGAAATGAAAGATTCCTACTCAGTCCAAGTCATAGCTAAAGATGGAGGAACTCCACCAAAAGAAAGCATACTTGATATCCATATTTCAGTCACAGATGTAAATGATAATCCTCCTGTCTTTTCTCAAAATGTTTATAATATTTCAGTGAGCAATATAATTGATAGTACAAAACCACTAATCATTTTATCTGCAAAGGATCTAGATTCTGATGAAAATAGTAGGGTTTCATATCATTTCACCACCAAGACATCTGATGTTGTAAAAAACATATTTAAATTGAATGAACACACAGGAGAAATCACTTTGAATAAGAAATCAGATTTTGGCCAGCATTTAAATTATGAATTATCTGTTGAAGCTATAGATGGAGGCAATCCTCCACTGAGTTCTATTGCAGTAGTTTTTGTAAATGTGATCAATGAGCAAAATAATGCACCAAGCATAAAACTGAATTTTGTATCTTCATCAGTTGACAACACAGTGAATGTTTTAGAAAATATCAAAGTTGGAAGCTTCATTGCTTATGTGAAAGTCACTGATCACGATGAAGGTCAGAATGGGGAAGTGAGTTGTGAACTTGAGCATAATAAGTTTCAGTTACGCAAAATGGGCATACAGAAATATCAAGTAATTGTCAAAGGAAGTTTGGATAGAGAAAGAGAAAATTTTCATGATGTTCTTATTATATGTCAAGATAAAGGAGCGCCTCCTCTGCAAAGTAAAAGCAAGTTTTCAATTCAAGTCATGGATGTTAATGATGTGCAGCCATATTTTTCAAGAGATACATTTAAATTCTTCATTGATGAAAACCAAAGATCCAAAATTCCTGTTGGCACCATCAATGCTACAGATCCAGACTTGGGACTTGGAGGTAAATTGTCTTTTTCTCTGCTGACCACCAATAAACAGTTTGTACCATTCAGAATCACTGAAAATGGATTGATCTCTTCAATTATGTCTTTAGATCATGAGTTTCAAGATACTTATAAATTTCAAGTATTTGTAAAAGACAAAGGAACTCCATCATTGAATAACACAGTGAATGTGATTGTTAAGGTGAGAGATGAAAATGATAATGCTCCATATTTTACATTTCCCAGTGTTAATCCTTATAATATGGATGTAATATATTATCCACATCATACAAAGAACATCACCCAAATCAAGGCATCAGACAGTGATAAACAAGAGAATGCATTTCTCAAATATGAAATAATCAGAGGCAATAGTAAACAAATATTCAACATCAATCAGTACACTGGTTTGTTATCTTCAACTCATGTCCTAAGCCAAAAAGATGCTGGTTCTTATGAACTGGAATTTCTTGTAAAGGACAGTGGTAGCCCAGTTCTATCAGCCAGAACGACTGTATATTTGACACTGACGATAAGCAACAAGACATCAGAAATGTTAAATGCTGTTAACATAAAGACTGATAATAAGATCCACCTGACTTCAGCAATTATCATTGTATCAGTAGCAGTGACAATAGCTGTGATCATTACAGCTTCAATCTCAGTGTGTATCCTTCGTTGTTGTAATCCTCGAAGTATTCCAGTGGCTGAAAGCAGATATGTAACTGGCCAGAGACATTTAGTTAGCCCTCCCTACCCAGCCAATCCTTGGTCCAATGTTGCTGTTCCTACGTCAGATGCAGAAATGAGAAGAAGCAATCATCCACCAACACCTCGATTACAATCTCATCCTTATTCAACAACTCAGCAAGTATTATCATCACCAGTACCAAAACAACAACACATGCCTGACTCAGTATCACAAGTAAGTTTGTCAATTTTTTAGCTTTAAACCTTTATATGAATGATATGTGAAAATGTTTATGGAAATATTTAGTTATCAACTCTATTTTTGATTTTTTTATTTCTCTATTTCTTTAGTACTTCTGAAGTTCTTAAAAACCTAGTAAAATCACCACATGCATGCATAAAATATTTACCAACTTATTACGACTTTTATTCTATTTTTGAGATGAAAATCAGTGTTTACAAATCTAAATCTGTACTGAATCTAATTTGTACAAGTGAACCTTGTTGAATTGAATTTTATTTGAAATTTTTCTCTTTATGATTAGTGTTCATAAAGAATTATTATTGAAACCTGAAACCATTTTTGTTATCATATGTATATTCAGCCTAATTATTACATAAAAATATGTTGATGTATTATTTTTGTTAGATGTATGTTCAGGATATCTCATTGCCACCTGGTATTGAGAGAAATAAAAAGAAAACTGACAGAACACAGGATTATTCAAGTAGAAGTTCCATGAAGTCTTCTCATAATGATGACAGACAAGGTTGGAATGATGTTGACACAAGACAAACTGAGCTTATGGAAGGTGAGTTCATGCTTCAGTATTTTTATTGTTTCAAAAAAAATTAAATTGTATGTTTCCATTTGTATTTGTACGTACTAAGCATATATATGAAGGGTTACTGAAAGGTGTTCAGACCAATCAAGAAACCCTTCTCTACAAAGATATAATATTTGGTCATTTGGGCAGATTTTGAAAAGTGGGTTGAACTGTGAACTTTTCAGCATTCTTTTTTGTGTTTGTTAATAATTTATCATTTTATATCTTCATGAGTGCCTTTAATTTTCACTCAATAAAAAGAAAGCATAAAACTTAGTAGAGTGAAAATTAAAAATTATTATTGCATATATTATTTAGATTATTGTTTTCATTGTTGTTCCTATTGACAAAATGTTTATATTTGTACATTTCTCAGCCTTTCTCAGATGCCTGGTGTAATTGATCTTTAAAATTAATACTTTTTATTTATTTTCTCTTTTTTATCTTTTCAATCAGCATATGCCATTCCAACAGAATCACTTATATTAACTGAAAATTAAATTTTGATGTTAATATTGAGGACTAGAGGATAAAAGTAATTAGAATCTGTCCTGAAGTTACTTCTTAATGTGGGAAGTGTTGATAGTTCCATGATAGTCAAAGTTAAAAAAAAAAATTAATGATTTTTAAATAGCTTTGTTTTAACATCTGGTATGATAGGCCTTAACTGCTAAAATTAATTTTTAGCCTTTGGTTTCCCTATAACAGTGGTGGTCAAAATTTTCAGAGCAAGTGGGCCTAGAAAAGTCAGTCACACCTTTTAAATTCGAGTAGTGCACTCTAAGATAATACAATATATAGACAGCATGGTTAATAAAAACAAACAAATTCATAATCCAACACAAGCAATTTAATGGAAAAAAATATTTCTGGTCACAATTTTGCTTTACAATTCTTTTAAAGTCTGGCACAAGGTTGCTGGTAGAAACTCTCATCATTGCATTTAAGTCTGACACCATGGACCTGTTTTTGGACTTATTTATCTTCACGCAGGAAAAACTCTGCTCACAGATGTATGTGGAACCAAAAATAGAGAATAATCTGGCAGCCAAGTTTCTTAAACATGGAAAGCATTGAACAGAGAGTGACTTGTAAAACTTTATTAATGGTAGGGAGTGAAAAATTTCCTTCAGTGTATGATCAGATTGAATGTTTATCAATTCAAGTTGTAATTCATCATGTGCTGCATCAACATCAGCAGAGAAATGAGAAGTTAATAAGTTCAATTTAAGCTCAATCTGTCTGAAATCCTCAAACCTCCTTTCAAACTCTTCAGTCAAAATTCTCAAGTAATCCTTAATTTTTGAGCACACATTTGCAGACACTTTCTCCTTTCCCAACAATGAAAAATGGATGAACTTGCCCTCACTTGATTGCCTTGAAAACAAAGATAATTTTGCTTGAAAAGACTTGACATCCTTATATATTTCATGAGCCAAAAGTTCCTTTCCCTGCAATATCACATTTAGCTCATTCAAATTTTCAAAAACATCAGTTGCTAACATAAATTCATATTTCAACTCATCACAGTCCATATTTGTAACAAATTCACAAGCAATTGATTTCATATCAAGAAAGAGCAGAATTTCTTTTCGTAAGTCCCACACTTCCTTCAGCACTTTGCTAAGACTGAGCCATCATACATTGTTGTGGTAGAGAACATCCCCATGCTCAGCCTCCATATCCTCCAGTAGGGATTTGAATTGTCTGTGATTGAGTGCTCTTGCCCTGATGGTATTTACTACACTCTGGATCCACCACATGCTTCAGGTTAAGTGCAGATTTACACAGACATTTTTGGTGCAAAATGCAGTGGAAAGACAAGAAGGCTTGGTTAGGATTGTCTTTCCTAATCTTGTCTTCCAGGAGTTTAAACATGCCCACATTTTTCCCACGTAATGCCTGGGCATCATCTGTTGTTATCCTTGTCAATCCATCATATGATAATACATGTTTTTCAATTGCATTGACTACGCATTCATATAAATCCTGACCAGTTGTATTTTTCATCTATTCTAATCACAGCAATTCTTTTATGATACAGAAATTCTCATCCACTCTACATATGAAAATTAGTAACTGTGCAGTATCTTGGATGTTGGTACTTTCATCTAGTGCTAACAAATGACATACAAAATCGTTACTGGCATCCCTCAGCTCTTGAGTCAACCTCTCACTGATTATTTCTATGCGTCACATTACAGACTTCCTCAATAATGAAATGTTTTCAAATTTACCTTTCATTTCTGAGTATACAACGTTTGCGAAAGTCATCATGCATTGTTTTATTAACTTGCTATCTGAGAATGGTTTGTTACATCTTGAAAATTGGTATGCCACCATAAAAGTTGCCTCCAACGCATTTTTGTGAATTGATGATTATTTCTTAAATAGAGTTTGTTGCTTGTTCAATTTTATAACATATTCCATAGGCTTTTTCTTCCATTCTTCATCAGTCAAGTTGCAACCAAAATCCCTGTGTTTTGTTTGGTAGTGTGGCTTCAAATTGTACTCTTTTAATACAGCAATCATCTCCTGGTACAGTAAACACACTACTTTATTCTTAGAACTGGTGAAGAAATATTATGCATAGCACTCATCCTCAATTTTACGTTTTTTAGGAGGCATTGTTTGTAGGGTTGGAAAGATTGTGTTGTGAAGATGAATATCAATAATAACTGTGCATACACAATATCATATGCATGTGCAGAAAGTATGTAACCATTGGAAAATAATGCATAGTATAGAAATAGTAGAAAATGAATAGCATAGAATAGTAGAAAATGGTGCATAGTATAGAAATAGTATAGAAAATGGTTCAGTATGACACCAAAAAAGTTAACCATGGTTCAAGCACAAGTATCTTGAATTTAACAAGAATTTATTGATTTTTTTTTAATTTGCTGTAGGCTTCTGCAGGCTGCACAAAACCCCATAGAGGGCCATATGCGGCCTGCGGTCTGCATTTTGCTCACCCCTACCCTATAGTGTTAAAATCTGTACTTGGTTTACTGACATTCATTTTGGTCAAACTCATTTGGGTAACTTCTTTCAGTTTATTAACTAGCATTTTTCTATGTCTCTGATAACATCATTTTAGAGGGAACATTGTCCTTTTTTTTCCTCCCATAATACACTGCTAATTCTGATTTGATTGTTTCAACTCAGACAATGATTTTTCTGTTTTTTTCTTAAATTTGATTTTTTAGGGTAACTAGCCTCTCCATTATATTTTCCATCATAATACATGGGCAGAAATTTTAATCTTATTTTTCTGTTGTAAGAGACTAACTTCATGAAGTGGTTGTATCATGCTTATTTTGCTCTGGAAGTTTACTTTAATATTAAATTTGTTGTATCTTTTGTGCAGGATTTGGGACAGTTTTCATTGTTGCATTCAAAATGTTATTTATTGACATGTTGTGTGTTGTTGAGTAATATTTCTTCATAGTGTTTTGTGTTTATGAGTTAAATCATTCTGTAGAATCACCGATTGTGTAAAATATATGATGTAATGAAACATGTATTGTATGAACTTTAAACAACCAAGTAAAAGCAGTATTTCTGCAAAATGTTAAGGATTTCTATGAAATACAGTTGTTAAGAAAATGTCATTTAATTATTTTCAGTGAAATAAATAAAATTCCTGGTATGTAAATTAAAATATTTACTGTTGTTTAAATATGTTTTACAGTCATCATTAGTATTGATGTTCACGTGGTTGTAGGCACTTTGTGGATGCAAAAATGAACCTGTGAGATAGATAAATTCCCTGTAGCTAGCAAACAAAAAATAAACAAAAAAAAGTAATGTTTTAAATGAGACTGATGCAAATGAAAATAAATGTAAGAAAACTGATACAAGTACTGAAACATGTGTAGTATGTGAATGTAACTTTTATTTCTTTCTTTAAAACCTATTTTATAATGTATTTTGAAAATTTTAATTCTCTCCTATATTTTTTTAATATCTTTTTTTTCTTCCTTCATTTATCTATACAGTCAAAATTAAAAATAGATTCACTTCACAAAATGTTTTAAAAAAACTAATTTATACTGAAACTTTTATCATTCTTGTGTCAGTTATGTTTGTTTTGGGGGGAGTTTTCTTTTTCATTTTCTAAAAATGTGGAGTTACTATTCTATCCATTAATTTTTAAGCTCTGTTAACATTTCAAATATTTTTTTAAGTCTGGTGTTATATGATTTTGTATAATTTTGTATTTTTTAGATGTGTACCCTTCTCAGTATTGTAATCCCCCTCCTTCAGGAATTGACCAACAACAGACTGCAGAGATGAAGCCCTTGGGACAGACTCTCAGCTACCCTAGTGATACAACAATAGTAGCCAGAGGCTTTTATACACCTTACATGAATGAAAACAGTCCTCATACAGATGCCAATAGTAGTAGCCCTTCTAATAGACATTTACAATCAAGAAATGTACCTGCAAGTGGTAGTCAGACATCCATCAACAGGCCACTGCCACCTGTACCTCAGTAGGATATTTAAAAATTTATTTAATGGTTATCTTATACTTATTTTGATCTAATAATAATAATAAAGACAACAGCACAATTAAAAAGTTAATTTCTAAAATATTAAATATTTAATTCTTGTAAATTTTTGTTCTTAAATTGTGTTCATTAAATAAAATTAATTAACTGTTAATATAATGGTAAATATATTTAGAGTAGAATTTAACTTATCAAATTAAAAACAAAATTCAAGTTTAAGATTAAATATTTTTCAAAGTTTTCAGACTATTATTGTATTCTTCTAGTTGAATTCCTGAATAAACTTGTAATTAGATAAATTTTTAAAATAACTTTCCCAGGAAAAAATGTAAAGAAAAATTTATTTGTAAAAGCATGAATCCAAAAATTAGAAATGTTAAAATCGATTAAACACTTTTCCTTCACAAAAATTATTTAAACTGTTTAATCTAAATTTACAATAAGTTGCCTCACAGATCAAATTCATTTTATACTGAGTATAAATGAATGCTATAAAACCATATAAGCTAACATGAGAATAAAGATATAAAAAATTACTTGAATTTTTTCCATATTATGGTAAACTGGTTTACTTCATTGTTAGTGAGATAGAAAGAGGAAAGTAAATATTAAGAGAAGAATGTATTCAACTGCCTATTGCATGTTGGGAGTCTATTTTGTTTATCCCTAAATTAACAAAAATTTTGATTTTTCACAGATATGTACATTATATAAATATTTGTGTACATATATAAGCATATTTTTTTAATTATTTAAAAAATAGAAAATTAGCTCACATTTCTTATGCTGTACGAAATTGATGGTCCTGCCATACACACAGAAAGAATATAGCAGCCATTACACAGGCAGCACACTCACTAGGATGACTGGCTTTTGTGTAACTTCAGTTTAAAGGAAATACATAATGCAAGGATATAACACCATCAAAAGTATCCCAATTGAAATACTTGTTAGTTGGCATGAGCAAATTTAAGACCAAAGGTAAGTTGCTATTTATTGGAATGAATTTTCTCTGTCTCTTAATATAAAAGATAGAAAAACAGCGTAAGTTTATACAGGCAGATGAATGTAGCAATATGTGCCTCAGCCAGTGTTTTAAATAGTCATTTTGAAAAGCAAAATATAAAAGAAACTTTTTCATTAATATAGTTTTTGTGTTTTTATTCTTTTAATTAACTTATTTTTCATTCTTCCTTTTATTTCTTTTAATATAAAGGCACATTTAGAACAACACAGTAATTTACAATAATCACTGTTCATTATTGTTGGTCTCTAATATTCTCTTTCGTGGGGCTGTAACTTTGCATATAGTGTAATTTTCCTTCATGATTTAACTTTTTATTTCTTTTTTAAATAAAAGTCTTTGTTTTACACTTTAGATAGGAACATAAATTTAATATTTAAATTTACTACTGTGACAAATTTTCTATGATGTCTGATATTTATTTTGATTTAATGTTATCTATTGATTTTGATAAAAAGTCAGTGTATATTTAAAATCACATGGATAATGAACTTAAATGGTCCTTATTCTTTTTAGGCTATTATTAATTTATTATCTATTTTCATATGTTGAAATGAAGGATTGTTTTGACTTTTTACCTCTTTATTTATTTTACCAGATAACTCATTAAATAATTTAATTTTCATGAATGAAAAAAAAAACAGTTAAACACTAAATAAATTCTAAGTAGCTTAGCAGCTGAAGGAAACTAAAAAATAATATTTTGTGAATTATTTTCTGTGCAACAGAATCTTAGTATTTCTAAATATATATATATATATATATATATATATATATATATATATATATATATATATACTATCTTACTTCTCAAAATGTCGGACTTGCTTGTTTCTGAAAAATAATTATTAGAAAAATAATGAAAATGTTAATAGCTTTCTAGATAGATTGATGCATTTCAAAGATTTTATGAATAACTAAAACTATTTCTTAAAACTGTTCATATATTCTTTGTTAATGTTGAGTGTAACCTATTTTTAATATTTAATTTCAGAAGTTTTCACAATCAATGACAACTTGAACAATGTTATTTGTCACAAAGATGCTGAGAAAGAATATATGTCTGATATTTATGATTGTAAACATTGGCCTATGTACAGATATCACTTATTATGTGGAAGAAGGAAAACAACCAGGTACCTATGTAGGAGACATTGCTACTGATTCACAAGTTTTGAAGGATATCCTAGAATCTGACCATAACCTTATAGGATTCAGCCTTCTTCACAAAGGTGCCACTGGCAATTCTCCATTATTCAGAATATCAAAAAGAACGGGAAAACTCTACACTGCACAAACGCTTGATGCAGAATCTCTTTGTCTGTTTGAAAAAGAATGTTTTCATATGGTAAATGTAGCAGTTCGGAAATCAATGACTGTTTTCAAATTATTAGAAATCAAAGTAAAAATACAAGACATAAATGATCATCAACCTGAGTTTCCTGATAAACAAGTTACCATCGAGTTTGAAGAAGGTGATGGCAAGGGCATGAGAAGATCAATTCCTAATGCTATAGACAAAGATGTAGGAATTATCAACTCCCAGATTACTTATGAACTAAAAAAGACTAAAGATGAACCATTTATATTGTCTACCATGAAAAAAATGGATGGAACATCTGATCTGAGTATAGAATTAGAAAGAATGTTGAACAGGGAAGTCAAAGACTCTTACACAATTCAGGTAATTGCAAAAGATGGAGGATCTCCACCAAAACAAAATATATTGACTGTTCATATTTCTATCTCTGATGTAAATGATAATACTCCAATCTTTTCCCAGAAAGTTTATAATGTTTCTATTAATAGCAAACACAATGATGCAAAACCTGTTGCCATATTATCTGCTAAAGATCTGGATTCTGGGGAAAATGGTAAAGTTACTTATCATATAACTGCAAAAACAACTGACCACACAAAAAGTATATTTGATTTAAATGAAATTACAGGTGATCTCTTTTTACATAAGAAAGATACTGTACACAAGGAAATGATATACAAGTTATATGTGGAGGCAAGGGATGGTGGTAATCCACCATTGCGATCACTTGCAATGGTTCTAGTCAATGTCATCAACCAGCAGAATAATGCTCCATTGATAGATGTAAACTTTTTCTCTACATCCAGAGAAAATACAGTTGATATTTCTGAGGACATTAAAGTTGGTAGTTTCATTGCTTATGTGAAAGTCAGTGACCATGATGAAGGGCAGAATGGAGAGGTGAGTTGTGAAATTCAGCATGAGAAATTTCAGCTTCAAAAAATGGGCACTCTTAAATATCAAGTAATTGTAAAAAGTACTTTAGATCGAGAAAGAGAAGATCACCATGATATTATCATCATGTGTCAAGATAAAGGATCTCCTCCTCTCCAAAGTAAGAGCAAATTCTCAGTTCAAGTGACAGATGTTAATGATGTCCAGCCACAGTTTACAAAGCAGTCATTTAAATTCTTCATTGATGAAAATCAAAGGTCCAAAATTCCAGTTGGCACCATCAATGCCACAGATCCAGACTTTGGACTTGGAGGTAAATTGTCTTTTTCTCTTCTGACCACCAATAAACAGTTTGTACCATTCAGAATCACTGAAAATGGATTGATTTCATCAATTATGTCTTTAGATCATGAGTTTCAAGATACTTATAAATTTCAAGTATTTGTAAAAGACAAAGGAACTCCATCATTGAATAACACAGTGAATGTGATTGTTAAGGTGAGAGATGAAAATGATAATGCTCCATATTTTACATTTCCCAGTGTTAATCCTTATAATATGGATGTAATGTATTATCCACATCATACAAAGAACATCACCCAAATCAAGGCATCAGACAGTGATAAACAAGAGAATGCATTTCTCAAATATGAAATAATCAGAGGCAATAGTAAACAAATATTCAACATCAATCAGTACACTGGTTTGTTATCTTCAACTCATGTCCTAAGCCAAAAAGATGCTGGTTCCTATGAACTGGAATTTCTTGTGAAGGACAGTGGTAGCCCAGTTCTATCAGCCAGAACAACTGTATACTTGACACTGACTGTAAGCAACAAGACTGAAATGTTAAATGCTGTTAACATAAAGACTGATAATAAGATCCACCTGACTTCAGCAATTATCATTGTATCAGTAGCAGTGACAATAGCTGTGATCATTACAGCTTCAATCTCAGTGTGTATCCTTCGTTGTTGTAATCCTCGCAGTATTCCAGTGGCTGAAGGCAGTTATGTGAGTGGCCAGAGACATTTAATAAGTCCTCCTTACCCAGCCAATCCTTGGTCTAATGTTGCTGTTCCTGCATCAGCAGTAGATATGAGAAGGAACAATCATCCGCCAACACCTCGATTGCAATCCCATCCTTATTCAACAAATCAGCAAATACTTTCATCACCAACACCAAAACGGCAACCCATGGCAGATTCAGTATCACAAGTAAGTTCTTTTATGTTTCTGTGTTCCTCTCACTTTCATAAACTTTAATTGGTATATACTTATAAAAAATACTTTTTTAAGATATTAGAAAGTGTGTATCACTACTTTGAGTTATAGCAATTACTTTTCTTTCTATTAAATTGTTGATAATTTATGTATTTGCTTATTTTTGCACTCATTTATTTTCATATATAATATCTTTCTTGATTTTTGTCTGCTATTCCCAAATTTTCTCAGATGTATATTCAAGACATTGCACTGCCATCTCGTAGTGATAGAAGCAATAAAAGAACAGTTCAGACACACAATTATTCTAGACAGAGTTCAGTGAAGTCTTCTCACAATGAAAATCGACAGGGCTGGAGTGAAAGAGACTTGAGTCAAACTGAAGATTTATCAGGTCTGTCATAAAAACTAAGTATACATTATTTTTCTATGGAATTATCAAAATTTCAAATTATGTTCTACTTATTTTCTCTAAATTTATTTTGAAAAAAGTTACCAATATCTTTCTTTTATTTAATCTTATTTTATCATATTCTTAGAATATTCTTGTATTATGTAATTTGCAATTTGCATTTCCATATTCATGATTTTATTAATAATTATGAAACATGCTGACAAAATGAGGATATGTTTGCAAAAATTACAAACACTACCTAAAATTTATTCTTGGTAAATATTCTGAGGATAATTTGTTTCAGAATAATTACATATATTGATTTCAATGTTTTATTTTCATTTTTTCAATGTTTTTATTTTTCATTTTATTTTTCATTAATATAGAGTAAAAATATCATGTAGAAGATAATTTCAATTTGACTTTATATTTTACAGATGTGTATCCTTCTCAGTATTGTAATCCACCTCCATCACAAATTGATCAACAACAGACTGCAGAGATGAAGCCCTTGGGACAGACTGTCAGCTACCCAAGTGATACAACAATAGTGGCCAGAGGCTTTTATACACCTTACATGAATGAAAACAGTCCTCATACAGATGCCAATAGTAGTAGTCCTTCTAAAAGACATTTACAATCAAGGAATATACCTGCAAGTGGTAGTCAGACATCCATCAACAGACCACTGCCACCTGTGCCTCAGTAAAACAATATTGTTTAAGCATTTGGTACATTTATAAACTTAATAAATAATAGATAATGTCTTCTCTGAGATATACTTTAATTAAATTCTGTCTATTTTTTAATTACATCTGGCAAGAATAATATGTAAAATCTTATGCATATAATTTAAAAGAATTATCTTCAGAGAAATCATTTGTATAATTGCTTTAGAATAAACCAAGTAAGTTGGAGATGTTAACTAAACAAGAACCACAATAGCAAGGATTGAACTCACTAGACAAGTAAATTGTTTTTGAGATGAGCTTGCTTATCATTCGACTCAAATAAGCACTCATTCAAATAATTTGTAGGTAAATACAGTTTTGGAAGGTTTTTACAATATATTTAATACAATGTATTTCAGAATAATGTTATTAAGGTATTATTTAAAGCAATACCTTGGAATTTAATTTCCCAACTGAAATCAGTATAAAATGTTTCCACTATTCATTACTAAATTTTAAATATCATGGCCTACTTGACACAATACAAAATTAAGAGACTGAATAGTTCATTTTTCAAATCATAATTTAAGAGTTTTACAAGGTCTTTGAAACTATGAGAGCTAATTTTTATCAATGCATAAAAAGTAGTTAAATATTTTTTATCTTTAATTATAGAATTATACTTTCCACCTAAATGATCTAAGTATTAACATCAATAAAAACTTAAAATATTAAATTAATGTATATCCTACAAAGTTTTGATGTAACTAAGATGTGAGAATAAAAATATTTGTTATTAATACAAGCATAGAAAAAATGAAGAAAATAAGCCATAATGGAAGAATAGCTTAATTTGAATCTCGCATTTGGGATATAATTTCTTTTTTTTTTTTTTTTTACTTTTTAAAATTTTTAATTCCTACTTATACCTGAGTTTTTTTAATTTGTATATTAGCAAGTATCTTTAGCAAAAAAAGGAAAATAAATTAAAAAATAAAGACTGATTCACCACCGACATTCAGTCGAAAATAAATCATTGAGCTTGGCAGCCATTACACAGGCAACACAGTGGGTAGGACAGTTGGCTTTTATGTAACAAAGAATACAAGAGAAATGCATACGATGTTGGAATATAACAGAAGAAATCCAGTTGATGCAACTGATATGCTGTGTGAACATATTTAATGACAAAGGTAAGTTAACCATTAAGCAGTTCTTATTTTCTTTGTCTACTGAAATTGATGATATTATAGTATAAGGATGGAAGCTGGATGACAAGTTACAAGCATTTGTAAATAAAATTTCCTTGGGCATATAACCTAGAGAAGAAAGCTTTAGGGTCTTGATATTTTTTTTTTAATTTTCTTGTCTGTTATTTTACTACTTTTATAATAAACTTGTTTTGAAGAATAAATGGTTAAAATAAATAATCAATTTAAAATTTTAAAAAATTATTCTTTATTAGATTTTCAGCTTAACACTTTTGAAAATGTTTATCCTCATGTACCAAGTCTCTATCATGATGACAGTTGTGCATATTTACTTATAAGAATATTTTATATAATAAATATTTTCTTTTTATCATTACAATTTATTACTAAGATTAAATAAACATTTATTACTGGGATAAAATAAATTTTCATGTGGTTTTAAATTTTATGTAAATTTTTGATTTTGTATCTAATTATTCAGACTGAAATATTTTAGAATTCCTTTTGGCATTTTCTTTTCCACTTTCATTTATCAAATTATTAATATTTAATCTTTTAATGAAGATATTTTTTCAAATATTGAAATTTATTTAAAGGATTTGTGTACAAATTAAAGTTATAAAATAAGCAAGATTATTTTTTTTGTTTTGAGATACATTAACATTTTTTTTTATTTTAAAAACTTGATAGTTGTTTAAAATCTTTTGTTAACTGTAATAGATTTTAGGATTAATTATTACTTTCTTGCAATTCTTGGTAGATTTTTTGTCTGCTTAGATTTTGATAATAAATCTTAAATTTCTGTTGTAAATCACAAAACCTACAGAATTTTCATTAGTTAATTTTATCAAGTTATTGTCCACTTTATATAGAAGAGACCCTGCAAACAAATTAAAGAATTCTATTAGATAAAAATAATGCAGTTTATTGTATATTGAGAAAAATCTAAAACTGTATATTGTTATACATTATTCATATTTGTATTTTCAAGAGTGATATTTTTTATTGTGCTCAAAAGCTTAATATTACTCTTTAAATCTTACTCTTTCAACTGATTTTCTTTCAACTAAAATTTATTTGTTAGACCTTGTAAGCAGCAAGCTGTTTACTTAAAGCATTAAGTTTAGCTGTGAATTATGATTTGTATGTTACTTCTTTCACTTCATACCACTTTGAATTTCATGCATTGAAATTATGAAAGTGTTTATCAGTACTTTACTATTTCACAAATTTTTTTTTACTTTTCAAAATAATTTCCTTTTCAATTTTTGTATCCCTTAATATTGAGTCTTTTATGAATTTATTATTTTTTTAAATATATTTGATTTGAATTGTCAGTTTTATAAAGATATTCATTGTGAATCCAGTTAAAAACTATATTGAAAACTTTAGTTTAAATTGTATATAAAATTATAACCAATGTAAGCATATTTTAGTTAATTATAAAAATTGCTGATCTTTAACATTTCAGAAACTGTTAAAGTCCTATATTTTTACTTCAAATTTCAGAAATTGCAACTCACAAAACTTGTCTTTTGGGGCTATAAAGAGATAAATAATTGTCTTCTTAAAGATGATGTTAGCATCAGCACTTATTTTAATATCAATTTTACATCTGCATCTTTGTGCAGACCTTACTTATAATATAGAAGAAGGAAAAAGCCCTGGTACTTATATTGGAAATATTGCTGCTGATTCTCATGTAATGAAAGACATCTCACCTGAAAATAGAAAATCCATTCACTTCAATCTTCTGTTACAAGCTGAGACTGGCAGTTCTCCATTATTTCATATCTCCAAGAAATCAGGAAAGTTGTACACTTCACAGAATTTAGATGCTGAGTCCCTTTGTATTTTTAAGAAAGAATGTTTTAAAATGATTGATGTCGCTATTCAGAAGGCAACCACAGTTATTAAATTATTAGAAGTCAAAGTCATCATACAAGATATCAATGATCATCAGCCAGAGTTTCCAGATAAAATGGTTAACATAGAGTTTTCTGAAGATGATAGCAAAGGAGTTAAAAGGCTAATACCAAATGCTATCGATCATGATGTATCCTTAAAAAATTCTCTTATAACGTATCAACTAAATAAACAAAAGAATGAACCCTTTTCATTGTCTGTCTCTAAAAATCTTGATGGTACATCTAAACTAGTTTTCACTCTTGAAAAAAGACTGGACAGAGAAACTAAAAACTCTTACAACATTCAAGTAGTTGCTAAAGATAACGGCTCTCCACCAAAACAAAGCCTTTTAGATGTTCATATTTCTGTTATTGATGTCAATGATAATCCACCAATCTTCTCTCAGAATATCTACAATGTTTCTATCCAAAACAAACATGACAAAACAAAACCAGTTATCATTATTTCTGCTACAGACTTAGATTCTGGTAAAAATAGCAAAATCTTGTATCATTATAGCACCAAAACTTTGGACTTTGCAAAAGAAATATTCCAACTAAATGAAGATAGTGGTGAGATTTTTTTGAATAAGAAGCCAATTTTAGCACAACACTCAACATATGAGTTGTATGTTCAAGCAAAAGATGGAGGCAGCCCATCTCTAAGTTCTATTGCCATAGTCCACATCAGTGTGATCAATCAAGAAAATAATCCACCAAAAATAAAAGTGAACTTTGTCTCAACATCTTTGGACAATACAGTTGAAATTTCTGAGGACATTAAAGTGGGAAGCTTCATTGCTTATGTGAAAGTCAGTGACCAAGATGAAGGACAAAATGGTGAAGTGAAATGTGAAGTGAAGCATGAGAAATTTCAACTTCGTAATATGGACAAGCAAAAATATCAAGTAATTGTAAAAAGTACTTTAGACCGAGAAAGAGAAGATCACCATGATATTATTATCATGTGTCAAGATAAAGGAAATCCTCCTCTCCAAAGTAAAAGCAAGTTCTCAGTTCAAGTGACAGATGTTAATGATGTCCAACCCCAGTTTGCAAAGCAGTCATTTAAATTCTTCATTGATGAAAACCAAAGATCCAAAATCCCTGTTGGAACAATCAATGCTACAGATCCAGACTTGGGACTTGGAGGTAAATTATCTTTTTCTCTGCTGACCATCAATAAACAGTTTGTACCCTTTAGAATCACTGAAAATGGATTGATCTCATCAATTATGTCTTTAGATCATGAGTTTCAAGATACTTATAAATTTCAAGTATTTGTAAAAGACAAAGGAACTCCATCATTGAATAACACAGTGAATGTGATTGTTAAGGTGAGAGATGAAAATGATAATGCTCCATATTTTACATTTCCCAGTGTTAATCCTTATAATATGGATGTAATATATTATCCACATCATACAAAGAACATCACCCAAATCAAGGCATCAGACAGTGATAAACAAGAGAATGCATTTCTCAAATATGAAATAATCAGAGGCAATAGCAAACAAATATTCAACATCAATCAGTACACTGGTTTGTTATCTTCAACTCATGTCCTAAGCCAAAAAGATGCTGGTTCCTATGAACTGGAATTTCTTGTAAAGGACAGTGGTAGCCCAGTTCTATCAGCCAGAACAACTGTATATTTGACACTGACAATAAGCAACAAGACATCTGAAATGTTAAATACTGTTAACATAAAGACTGATAATAAGATCCACCTGACTTCAGCAATTATCATTGTATCAGTAGCAGTGACAATAGCTGTGATCATTACAGCTTCAATCTCAGTGTGTATCCTTCGTTGTTGTAATCCTCGGAGTATTCCAGTGGCTGAAGGCAGTTATGCCAGTGGCCAGAGACATTTAATAAGTCCTCCTTACCCAGCCAATCCTTGGTCTAATGTTGCTGCTCCTACAGCAAATACAGATATGAGAAGAAGCAATCCGCCATCAACACCTCAGTTACAACCACATCCTTACTCAAGTACTCAGCAGATGTTTTCATCTCCAGTACGAAAGCCACAGACTGCTGCAGATTCTATATCACAGGTAAGTGCTTATGTGTCTTTAATTCATAGTTCCTTAATTACTAAATTTAGTTAAGTTCATCATGAAATATTAGATTAAAAACTATTAAATGGGGTGTTCAATTTCTTAAAAATGTCTATGTTCAAACTAACTTTACCATTTTTTTCTTATTTTAACGATTGTAATATATAGTATTTGATAATCATTACATCCATTTACTTTCTTGTACATTAGCATTTTACTCTTCATTTAAAGCATTTTTACTATGATTTTAGACTTACTGTTTGGTTTGATATGCAGTTATTTTTCCCAGTGATCATCATATTATTTTCAATGTGCTTGAGATATTGAATATTATTCCAGTATATTATATTTACTAGATGTATGTGCAAGACATAGCATTGCCAACTGGCATTGATAGAAACAAGAAATGGACAGATGGCACACAAGAATATTCAAGTCAAAGTTCTGTTAAGTCTTCACGCAGTGCTGGCAGACAAGTCTGTGTTGATGCAGATCAAGTTAAAGAAATGTCAGGTTAGTTGTAATATATTATGTAATAACTGTTAATACCTTTTTATTTGTATAAATATTTTTTTTACTTATACTATTTTCTATTAATAATATGGAATTGAATTTTGATATATTTTTATGGTCATATCTTTGAATCTCATTTTAAAGAGTGAATTCTAGAAAAGTGTAAGAAAAAGTTTTTATAAAGTAAAGATTCTTTGACATTATTGATTGTAAAAATATCAAAATAGGCTTAACAAATGTTACAGAAATACAGAACAAAATAAAATCTATTGTATGATAATTTCAAATTTATTTATTTAATTTATGAAATAGAAATTTTCATTTGTTTTTATCTACATTAGTATATATTTGGCATTTTTATGTTTCTGTTGGTTAAAATGTTAAAAAAATAAAAGAAATTGACATAAAAAATGCAATAGACTTTATTAATTTACTAAGACACTGTGTAAGGATCCTACTTTGTGACATTAAACATATTTATCACCAGGAAGATTTGACAATGGATTCTATCATGTATTACTTATGATAGAGATGCATATTTTTTGTCAGAGGGGACAGATGGAAAGGGACTGATGTTTTTTATATGTAAGGACAAATTAAGAAGAAGGAACTAATTAAGAGAGCTAATTGGTTTTGATAAATTGATCTAGTGAAAGCAAACTGTAAGGATCAAAACCAAATTTAACTCGGCCAGATAAATTTATTATAAATCAAGCACATCCCAAATGGCTAGACATTAGATGAAACCAGCTCAAGAAAATGTTAAAATTCAAATATTTATGTAACCAGCAAAATGGAAAGGAACAAATTAGGATTAAAATTTCAACAGCGTGTATTTGTCAAAATTCAAAATATATACATAGCTGTGTGAAAAGGTGGTAAAATTGTTCATATGTAATTCTTCTGTTGCTGTTGGTAAGGAAAGTGATTAGGTGTAAGGGTGTTGTCAGTAGGGCTAGGAATTGACTTATTTCTTGGTTTGGTTGGCCAAGGTCACAGTTGGGGTCAAGAGATGGGTCTGTAATGGATTAGTGAAACCAAGTAGGTGTCATTTGGTGGGGTTTGACATACACCTTTCTTCAAGGTTAAATTGACACCAATGTATTTGATGATCTGGCAGTTGTGCAATGAGGCTGAAGTGTTGAAGCTGAACTGCTGGTAAGGTAGGTTGGCAGGTTGATCGATTGAGGTCATAGTGGTGGGTTGATTTGTTCTAAGGCATGTTGGTTGGCGAGGTTAAGGCGATGGTGACAAGGGACTACTGGTGTGGTTAGTTAGTGTGTTTAATCAAGCGGAATGTCTCAGATACTGTTCGAAAGTGGTATCAACAAGATAGGGTCATGGTGGTGATGATGAGGGATGCCTGGAGCTGGATGGTGATGTTGAGGTGTTAAAAAACATGGTAATTGGCATCAGGACTCTGGTGGTGTCAAAGCTAGCCTGTTGGTCTCATTCTGTATGTGATGAGACAAGAGAAGTAATCATAGTGGTGATGGTGGCAGCACCTCTGCAAGTTGGCAAGCAGCCTTTCAGCCTGAAATTGTGTTGGTCTTTATGAGGGGCTTTCTTTTAAGCAAATCTGGTAGTCCTCAGGGTTAGCTTTTTTCAGGTGGGAATGTTCATGATTGGCTATTGTATTTTTATTGCGACAATTTGTTTTGTGTACTGGATGGAATGCTCAGAGCCCCTGCACAAAAAACAACTTTTTTATTTTGTGTTTTGCTTTCTTATTTTTGTGTTTTGCCTTCACATCTGGCTGACATATAGTGTGAATCAGAAAGAGATCTAATTGCAGCAGAGTATAACAAGTTCAACCAGAGAATTGGGTTGAATGAGTTGGATTAGCTGACCAAAATTACTTGAGAGCATATTTCCTTAGACAGATAAGCACTGTACCAATGAAAATCACCTTATTGGTCAAATGTAGAATGAGACCCCACAAGAAGGTATCTGGGTTGTCCATCATTGCTGACAGATCACAAGATAACTTTCCTGACAGTTTTTCATTCATACAAACTGATACAGATCCACCAATTTGGACAGCAAGCCAACTAAGCCAAAGTATGGTTAGGTGAGTCTGAACAGTGCCAGTGCTAATCTTAGAGAGCATCAAGAAAATATGTGAAACATTTAAGAAGCTGGCCTAAGACAACAATGATGACTACTACAACCACTTCCAGAGGAATTGACTGATAGCTACATAATTCTTTAGACTAGTGACTGTAGTTTCACCAGTTAATTTAGATTGATTAGAAGCTTTGTCCTTTGGCAAGCTAATAAAACAGGAGGACATATACAATTGTCAGAAATTTATATCTGACAAGCGTAAATAAAATGGAACTTCGTTGGTTTTGTTAGATATCAGTTTTACTCCTTCATCTTGAAATCCCTGAAACCATCAACATTAATTAATTGTGATTCATAGCCATCAATAAACTCAGAGATCTCAGATCTTAGTCCCTGCATGGGTGGGTGGGTGATAGTTGTGGAGTCCTCTATACATCATTGCCAACCATCACAGAGCATTTATCAAATTTCTAATCAACTATCACATCATGCTTGTCAGCATATTAGACTTTGTTCATAAATTTAGAATTGTATATTATATTTATTTTTTCAAAATTAAAAATTCTTAATTATATTTTTAATGAAGGACTTTACTCAAAAAAATGTTTAACTTTTGTCCCTTCAGAAAAGAAAATGGTGTGTCAAAAGGATGGTTATTCTCTTGACACACTGCTATTACTGTATACACTTTTGACTCCCTCAGCAATGTTTGTTGTTTTAAAAAGTAATGATTAGAATTTTAATAAAACCCAAACTTATGAAAGTGGATTTGTACATTTTCTTTATTCTTGAGAATTGACAACAAAGATATTAAGCACTATTTATTTATTATATTACTTATTTAATCTATCTTCTAATTTTATCAGAATTTTCTTTTTTAAATTATCAATGATTTAAAACTTTTCAAAATACATATTTTGTTGTAGCTGGTTTAGATATTTTGATAATTTTGTAATTTTTTTTTATAAAGGCTTTCTTTTCAAATTTATTTCCCTTATAAAATGGTAAACAATCTTTAAAAAATTTTTCTAAATATTGCATTGTACTCAGTTCACATATTTTTATTATCTTGTAAATAAACATTGCTGATGGAGTCAACAGTGTATACAATAACAACAACAGTCAAGAGAATAACCATCTTTTTGACACACTGTTTTTTGTGGGCACAAATGTTAAACATTGCCAAAATTTGTTTATATGCTTCATTTATTTTTACATTTAGTTTTATATTTTGCACCATTAAATTGAAATTAGAATCACATTCTTAAGTTCTTCAGTTGTAATGAACTTAATTTACAAAATCAATGTACTTTTCTCCTGTTTAAAATCATTTAACAAATTGTTCAAGTTATTTAGACAATATATACTGATATGATTTTATATTTGTCATATTTTAAATATCTTTTGAAATCCTATATTAATTCAAGTGCTCTTTTTTTACTTTGCAGATATATACCCTTCCCAGTATTGTAATTCTCCTCTATCACAAAGTGATCTTCAGCAGACTACAGAGATTAAGTCCTTGGGACATACTGTCAATTATCCAAGTGATACTACTATAGTAGCTAGAGGCTTTTATACACCTTACATGAATGAAAACATTTCTCAGACAGATTCAAAGTCTTATTCAAGTGTTGATGATAGAAGCACATCAGGTAGACAGTTACTATCAAGGAATGTATCTGCAAGTGGTAGCCAGATTTCCATTAACAGACCACTGCCTCCTGTGCCTCACTAAATCATGTTGTTATATTTTTTACTTGCATAAAAGTTATAATAATCACTAAATTCAATAGAAATTTTAGAATATTCTGTTATGATAGAATATTATACTTTGATAGAATCAGAATTAAAACTAAGAGTGGCATCAGTTCAGTGAAATCAATCTTGTTTTATCCGTGTTTTTATAAAATATTTGAATTAAAATAAAAATGAGCTCATATATTTAGATAAAATGCTTTAGAAAAATATTGATACTTTATTTTAATAATTGATTCTTTATTTTACAGTACTGTTAGTATAAGTAAAATTTATATTTCATTTTATATTTTGGAAAATAATGTTTAGAAAAAAATGAAAAATTTATTTGAAAAATTCTGTACCTTTATTTAAAAAATTAGAAATTCTTGAATTAATTACACAATCTTAACACTTTTTACTCCATACAACATCCATAAAATTATTTAAACTGTTTTTGTAAGTTATAAATTTATATAAAAATTGTCAAAAATTCAAAATGTAAATATTGAATACAAATTAACGCTATAGAGTCATTATATAAACAAAAATTCATATAATAGCATAAAACAAATTAAAGTTCTCTGTATTATGTGAAATTGCTTTGCGATATTGATGTTGAGATAGAAAGAGGGAAGCAGATCTTAAAAGAAGAATATCTTCATCAGCCTATTGCATCTTGGGAATCCACTATATTTATTTCTAAAGTTGCAAAATTTTTAATTTTTATGTATATTTCTTTATGCATACTTTGTAATTTTAAAAAATATTTAAAAAATATAAAACTTTGTCTGCACCATTTTTTTTGTGACAAATACACAATTCATCTGTACTCACAGAAAGAATATAGCAGCCATTACACAAGTAGCACACTAGGTAGGACTACTGACTTTTGTGTAATTCCAAAAGAAATGTATAATGCGAGAATATAAAATCATCAAATGTGTTCCAGTTGAAATAGCTGTCTGTTGGCATGAGTAAATTTAAGACCAAGGTAAGTGTTAAAAATTTTCTTTGTCTCTGAACATAAAAACGAAAAACAGCCTAAACATTATACAGGCAGATGAATGTAGCAATACGTGCTTCATGCAATCTTTTCATATTGTAATGATAAAAAGTAAAGTTAGAGAATCTAATTACTTACCAAATTTTTTCTTTGACACAGTTTTATTTTTATATTACATAATTTCATAATCTTTCTTTTATATTCTTTCATTTATATTTTAAAAATTAAACTATATAAGATGATGCAGAAATGTACTATTATAACTGCCCATGAACAATTGAATATCCCAGCATCAAAATAGAATGATTTTCTTTCATGATAAAATTCCAGTTTTCTTTTGGGATGATGCATTACTTGATGTATATATTTATTTTAAAATTTAGTTGATATGTTATTAAATATAAATAACATTCATGTCTGCTGCTTAAACGTTTCTAATATGCATCATATTTGTTAAGTTTTTAATGTCGTCCATTGTTTAGATCATTTTCCTGCTATAATTTTCAGTGGTTGTTTCTGAAAAGAATGCATTGTATCATTCAACTTGTGTGAATATTTGCTATGTTTTAAATTGACAAATATTGCTTATTCTTTTTAAATATTTTAAAATCCTTCATATTTTCATAAATTTCTAAAGGACTTGTTTTAGTTTTATTGATATTGTTAAATTGTTTATTATATATTATAATTTACATCCCTCAAAGTTGTAAAAATGGTTACACAACAAAATAACTGGAAATAACTTCTGAAAAATATTTCATGAATCATTTCCTGAATTATTAGTATTGTCAAAACTATATATTGATTCTGCTTTTATTCTTATGCAACAATTAATTCGGTTACTTGTGTGGAATAATTAGAAGAAAATGAATATTTAGTACAAAAATATCAATATTTGGCAAGGTTTTTCTCAATACTTAAAGTAAATAATTTTTAGTGACACACAGACTATTCTCCTCATCTTTATTGTTATTATCACAATGTTTTGCCAGTTGTGTTCTCCAGCTTTTATCAGGTGTTTGTAAATCCAAGTAACCTTCATGGAATTTCAAACAAAAACCATTATGTAATCTCCGGGGTAAATTTGTTTTTGTACTGCTGACCATGTCCATGGATATCTTGTCTATTTCTTATTTAGTGCTGCTCAAATACTGTGCACCCTATTTCTACTGAGTCCAAGTCTGCCTACTATCACCAAATTCACAAACCAGTGCCTTTATCCACTAGCTTATTATCCCATGGAAATGAGGCAAGCAATAACTGAGCAATACTAAATAAGAATTAGATAAGATGTCACAAGACATGGTCAGCAGAATGAAAACAATCTACCACCATAAATTAAAATAATAGGTTCAGCTTAGGATTCCCTGAAGGTTACTTAGATAGACAAGTTCCTGATGAAGGCCACAGAGCACAACAGTCAAAGTATTGTGATAATAACAACAAAGATGAGGACAATAGTCTTCATGTAAATAATCTATATAGTGATACCTCCACATATCAGAAATTCAGATTAATAATTTCTCTATTTTATACATTTCCTCTTTGTAGAAATTTTACATAACATATTACTAACATTTAATTTTCAGAAACCATTATTATCCTGTGACTACCTAAGGTACATGATTTTTCAAAAAGATGCTAGGAGAGAATATATGTGTGATGTTTATAATCCTGCATATTGGCCTATGTACAGATATGACTTACTATGTGGAAGAAGGAAGACAACCAGGTACCTATGTGGGTGACATTGCTACAGATTCACAAGTGATAAAGGATATCCCAGATTCTGAGCATAACCTCATTGGATTCAGCCTTCTTCATAAAGGTGCCACTGGTAATTCACCATTATTCAGAATATCAAAAAGAACTGGAAAGCTCTACACTGCACAAACACTTGATGCAGAATCTCTTTGTCTATTTGAAAAAGAATGTTTTCACATGGTGAATATCGCAGTTCGAAAATCAATGACCGTTTTCAAATTATTAGAAATCAAAATAATAATACAAGACATAAATGATCATCAACCTGAGTTTCCTGATAAACAATTTAATATCAAACTTGATGAAGATATTAGAATAGGAACCAAAGTATCAATTCCTAATGCCATAGACAAAGATGTAGGAATTATCAACTCGCGGATTACTTATGAACTAAAAAAGACTAAAGATGAACCATTTATATTGTCTACCATGAAGAAAGTAGATGGAACATCTGATCTGAGTATAGAATTAGAAAGAATGTTGAACAGAGAAGTCAAAGACTCTTACACAATTCAGGTAATTGCAAAAGATGGAGGATCTCCACCAAAACAAAATATATTGACTGTTCATATTTCTATCTCTGATGTAAATGATAATACTCCAATCTTTTCCCAGAAAGTTTATAATGTTTCTATTAATAGTAAACACAATGATGCAAAGCCTGTTGCCATATTATCTGCTAAAGATCTGGATTCTGGGGAAAATGGTAAAGTTACTTATCATATAACTGCAAAAACAACTGACCGCACAAAAAGTATATTTGATTTAAATGAAATTACAGGAGAACTCTTTCTACATAAGAAAGATACTGTACACAAGGAAATGATATACAAGTTATATGTGGAGGCAAGAGATGGTGGTAATCCACCATTGAGATCACTTGCAATGGTTCTAGTCAATGTCATCAACCAGCAGAATAATGCTCCATTGATAGATGTAAACTTTTTCTCTACATCCAGAGAAAATACAGTTGATATTTCTGAGGACATTAAAGTTGGTAGTTTCATTGCTTATGTGAAAGTCAGTGACCATGATGAAGGGCAGAATGGAGAGGTGTGTTGTGAAATTCAGCATGAGAAATTTCAGCTTCAAAAAATGGGCACTCTTAAATATCAAGTAATTGTAAAAAGTAATTTAGATCGAGAAAGAGAAGATCACCATGATATTATCATCATGTGTCAAGATAAAGGATCTCCTCCTCTCCAAAGTAAGAGCAAATTCTCAGTTCAAGTGACAGATGTTAATGATGTCCAGCCACAGTTTACAAAGCAGTCATTTAAATTCTTCATTGATGAAAACCAAAGATCTAAAATCCCTGTTGGCACCATCAATGCAACAGACCCAGACTTGGGACTTGGAGGTAAATTGTCTTTTTCTCTGTTGACCACCAATAAACAGTTTGTACCATTCAGAATCACTGAAAATGGATTGATCTCTTCAATTATGTCTTTAGATCATGAGTTTCAAGATACTTATAAATTTCAAGTATTTGTAAAAGATAAAGGAACTCCATCATTGAATAACACAGTGAATGTAATTGTTAAGGTGAGAGATGAAAATGATAATGCTCCATATTTTACATTTCCCAGTGTTAATCCTTATAATATGGATGTAATATATTATCCACATCATACAAAGAACATCACCCAAATCAAGGCATCAGACAGTGATAAACAAGAGAATGCATTTCTCAAATATGAAATAATCAGAGGCAATAGTAAACAAATATTCAACATTAATCAGTACACTGGTTTGTTATCTTCAACTCATGTCCTAAGCCAAAAAGATGCTGGTTCCTATGAACTGGAATTTCTTGTAAAGGACAGTGGTAGCCCAGTTCTATCAGCCAGAACAACTGTATACTTGACACTGACTGTAAGCAACAAGACATCAGAAATGTTAAATGCTGTTAACATAAAGACTGATAACAAGATCCACCTGACTTCAGCAATTATCATTGTATCAGTAGCAGTGACAATAGCTGTGATCATTACAGCTTCAATCTCAGTGTGTATCCTTCGCTGTTGTAATCCTCGAAGTATTCCGGTGGCTGAAGGCAGTTATGTGAGTGGCCAGAGACATTTGATAAGTCCTCCTTACCCGGCCAATCCTTGGTCTAATGTTGCTGTTCCTGCATCAGCAGTAGATATGAGAAGAAGCAATCATCCGCCAACACCTCGATTGCAAACCCATCCTTATTCAACAAATCAGCAAATACTGTCATCACAATCACCAAAGCGAGAACCAATGTCAGATTCAGTATCACAAGTAAGTTCTGAAAGTTATGTTCTTTATTTTAGATTGATTCTTTATTGAAAATCTTTAGAAAATTCATTTTTGTTTCATCTGAAGTTTTTTTTATCTTTAGACCTTTTCTAATATACATTTAATCTTCAAAACATCTTTTTTTTTGTTGTATAAAAAAATCTATTTATTACTACATTTTTATGTACATTTTTTTAATCATGAAATAAATAATTTATTATTTATTAATATATAGGGATTCTTTCAATTGTAATGTTTTAAATTAGATATTTGAACATCACATTTGTTCTAAAACTCTTCTGTTTTTGTTATTTGTTTTTAGTTGTTCATATTTTTACAGTTCATGACATAACTCATATTCTTCATCCTGGAATCTTGTCTTTTGGAAACATTACCTTAGAAAACAAAATGCAACAATAACAGAGTGAAATTAGTAATAAATTAATGATGGTGAAAGTGCTTCAAAAATTTCAGGATTATTTTTATTACTATTACTGGGCAATGGAACAAATATTAAGTTGAGTGTTAAGGAAGAAGAGGTGGCAGAATGAATACAGATTGTACTCTGTGCAATCATCAAGATTTCTTCATTTGAAACATTTGAAGTAACATCCATTAACTGTTATCACTCTGTATGTGACTTCATATGCTGTACAACGTTCATCCTGTCACTGAAGGTGACTCTGATCCCAGAACAATAGTGTGTTTGAATTTCATAGATGTGTTGTCATATCCTGCTATGGCAACAGAAATTAAGTGAAATTAACAATAAGGATAATGCAATTGAGAGGCCTTGCAAAAGAATGCAGTAGAAAGGGAAGTAATATTAATAATGCAGTGTGCTGAAGGTTAAGAATGTGAATTCAGACCTTGTCATATGTTACTTCTTTATTTTCAGTTTTGTTGCTGTTTGTGCTCAGGCCAGAATGTTGTGATCAAAAGAAATAATAATTAGATGAAGTGAAACTAGTAATAAATTAATAATGACCTCATTCTATACTGGATCCACTAAGCTAATTCTGTATTATTACTTACTCATACTTCATTCTTGAATCATATGTTTACTGGCATGTTTTCTCAAACATTTTCAAACACATTTGGAGTATTTTTGTTATTGATTATATATCTGGTGGCTGAATATAGAATTCAAGGTTACATTTTCCTATTTTTTTCTTTTTCAAACCAAAACATTGTTTTGGTTTGCTGACAGTAAAATTTTATGTTTAATATATAATTATTATTGCACTGTTACTAATATTTTTCTTTCTCTTTATTTATCAGGTGTATATTCAAGATGTTGCATTACCATCTTCTAGCAACAAGAACAAGAAAAAACCAAACCCTCCACAGGATTATAGCAGACAATCTCTCAAATCTTCTCACAGTGAAGATCGACAGGGCTGGAGTGAAAATGACACAAGACAAGCAACAGATATATCAGGTAAATTAGCATATTTATATTATAGCTATAGACATTCTGTTTTAGTTATTTTCACACTTCTCTTGATAAAACTCAGTATAATTTACACCTACACAGAAACATTTAATTTCATACAATCTAATAAGATGCATAATTATGGGTAAAGGATTTTTATGTCACTTTAATTTAAGAAATGTCATGTGAATAGAATTACAAATTTCCTTTTATTTTTAGTTTTTAAAATTTTGGAAATTTAATACTTGGTATTAAATTTATGACTTTAATTTTCAGATGTGTACCCTTCTCAGTATTGCAATCCTCCACCATCACAAAGTGATCAACAGCAAACTACAGAAATGAGGCCCTTGGGACAAACTGTTAGCTATCCCAGTGATACCACTATAGTTGCTAGGGGTTTTTATACACCCTACATGAATGAACATAGCTCCCAGGCAGGTGCCAAGTCTTACTCAGGTGTTGATGATGGTAGTTCTTCTAACAGACTTTTAAGATCTAGAAATGTACCTGCAAGTAGTAGTCAGTCATCTATCAACAGACCACTGCCTCCTGTGCCTAATTAAAAATTGGTCTCTGCTAATTCATTCAGAATATTATGACTGATAAATATTATTTCTGTTAAATAACTACAGCAGTAAATTTAATTATGTAGAGTGTAATTTGAGAATAAACTTAAAAATGATCATAGTAAAAGATGATTTGAATCTGCTGCAACTAATCAGTTATTATATTAAAGTTATCTTATTTTTTAGAAGTATTTATCTAAAGTGATAATCATTCAAATTAAAATAAAAATTGGTTAAAATTTGACATATTTAAGAAAATATATTTTATTAATTCTTTTTTACATTAATTTATGAAATTCTCAGTTTATTTTAAATAATATTTAAGTTAATAAATATATTTGATTCAAAAATTTTAAATATTAGACTTTAAATAAAATTTAACAAATTTCCAGCATTTAATTTGTTCACCTCATACTATTTGCACCCCCAAATTGGCAAGATTTCTCATAACATTTTAGGATAATGTTCACCTCATACTATACAATTAAAACTACTAATATATATATATGTACAAAATACATAAACTTTGAAAAAATAAAAATATTGCCATTAAATGAATTCATAACACTTAATTGTTACAACTGTTTTTTGTAAGTTTACATTGGTAGGTAAGCATGAAAATGGTAACTATTACTATTTTGCATCCCATTTTCTTAAGGAAAGAAAGAAGAAAGTAGTTCATAATGAAAGAATAGCTTTAATAGCTATTGCATGTTGGGAGACGTATTAAAAAATAATTCACTAAAATTATTATGTCTCTCTGTAATTATCTATAAAGTTAGATTTTTATATATAAATATATTTACATAGAAATGAAAAATATTTTCAACTGAAACCATCTACCTTTTTCACTGAGTGAGAAAGAGGCTGGTCTCGTTTAAAGAGCAAGGAAACAAAAACATCGTAGCCATTACAGAAGCAGCACACTATGTAGGATTATTGGCTTGTGTGTGGCATTAAGTACAACTACATTTTGGGATAGTTCTGTTAGAACTACTCCATTTGGTATAATTGCCATTTAAAATGAGCAGACTTAAGAACAAAGGTAAGTTTCTTTTCAACTATTCATTCAGTTTTTTGTTTTCTATTTAAAGAGATATTGAAAAAAAAAACAGTTGAAATTGAATAAGCAGGTCTACTGAATGTTTAAATCATCTTCAAAAATTACTTTAAAAAGGTCTATCCTTTATCATTAACATTTAAAAAATATTTTTTCACATAAATATCTAGTAATATTGAATAACGTAGGTGTTATTGCATAATTGATATATCATCCTTTGTCTTCTTTGTGCATAATAATGCCTGATGAATAAGACACTAGATGTTGTGAATATTTCACTTAATGTTAAAAATACAGCATTAATCTGTATTTCTGTACATTACAAAAACTCTGAGATTACAAGTTATTTTTTCAAAAACTGTTACCATTTCTTTATCAAAGATTTCTCTAAAATGTCTCTATTGTTCTGTTGCAAGCTTCAAATAATCTTTAAATCAGTATTAGAAAGTAGTTTGTTATTTTTCAATTTTAGAGCATTTTTTTTTTACTTATAAATTACAATTTTTAAATTACCTGAGTATACAAAAATACCTATTTTATCAATTAATTTTATTTTTAATGAAATTTACATTTTCTCATGTAATTCATTCTACTGAAGATATTGATGCCAACATGATACTGTTAACATTATTCCACGTTTCCATATGTAGCAATAAATTTTGTTTGTTTTTAGCATTTTGAAATGTTTAGACAATATTTTGAAAAATATCCATTTCTTTCAAAATACTCTTTAATGAAAAACTGAAAATTAAAAATTAATACATTTATTGTATGATATCTTTTATGTCAGTGTAGGATTATTTTTTCATGGAGATTTTGCTAAGAAAAAAAATTAAGACAAGATATAAACATTTTAAAAAATTTTTTTCTTAGATATTTTATGTAAATGCAATATGTACAATTATAGTAATATTCATTGATGTTTTAAAATCTTGATTTCAGAAACAGCAGATATCATAGTCAGAAACTTTTAAAGAAATATTTTTTCAAAATGAGACTGGTTGAGATAAATGTGCTGTTCATGATCTTACACATTGGCTGGGGAGTTGATCTCATTTATTATACAGAAGAAGCAAAAAACCCAGGAACCTATGTGGGAAATATTGCTATTGATTCACATATTATGAAGGATATCCCAGACTTTGATCATAACCTTATAGGATTCAGCCTTCTTCATAAAGGTGCCACTGGCAATTCTCCATTATTTAGAATATCAAAGAGAACTGGAAAACTCTATACTGCTCAAACACTTGATGCAGAGAATCTATGTATTTATAAAAAAGAATGTTTTCACATGGTGAATGTAGCAGTTAGAAAATCAACAACTGTTTTCAAATTATTAGAAATCAAAGTAATAATACAAGACATAAATGATCATCAACCTGAGTTTCCTGATAAACAAGTTAATCTCAAACTTGATGAAGATATTAGAATAGGAACCAAAGTATCAATTCCTAATGCCATAGACAAAGATGTAGGAATTATCAACTCGCGGATTACTTATGAACTAAAAAAGACTAAAGATGAACCATTTATATTGTCTACCATGAAGAAAGTAGATGGAACATCTGATCTGAGTATAGAATTAGAAAGAATGTTGAACAGAGAAGTCAAAGACTCTTACACAATTCAGGTAATTGCAAAAGATGGAGGATCTCCACCAAAACAAAATATATTGACTGTTCATATTTCTATCTCTGATGTAAATGATAATACTCCAATCTTTTCCCAGAAAGTTTATAATGTTTCTATAAATAGCAAACAAAATGAAGCAAAACCTGTTGCCATATTATCTGCTAAAGATCTGGATTCTGGGGAAAATGGTAAAGTTACTTATCATATAACTGCAAAAACAACTGACCGCACAAAAAGTATATTTGATTTAAATGAAATTACAGGAGAACTCTTTCTACATAAAAAGGAAACACTACACAAAGAATTGACATATGAATTATATGTGGAGGCAAGAGATGGTGGTAATCCACCATTGAGATCACTTGCAATGGTTCTAGTCAATGTCATCAACCAGCAGAATAATGCTCCATTGATAGATGTAAATTTTTTCTCTACATCCAGAGAAAATACAGTTGATATTTCTGAGGACATTAAAGTTGGTAGTTTCATTGCTTATGTGAAAGTTAGTGACCATGATGAAGGGCAGAATGGAGAGGTGAGTTGTGAAATTCAGCATGAGAAATTTCAGCTTCAAAAAATGGGCACTCTTAAATATCAAGTAATTGTAAAAAGTACTTTAGATCGAGAAAGAGAAGATCACCATGATATTATCATCATGTGTCAAGATAAAGGATCTCCTCCTCTCCAAAGTAAAAGCAAATTCTCAGTTCAAGTGACTGATGTGAATGATGTCCAACCCCAGTTTACAAAACAATCATTTAAATTCTTCATTGATGAAAACCAAAGATCTAAAATCCCTGTTGGAACAATCAATGCTACAGATCCAGACTTTGGACTTGGAGGTAAATTGTCTTTTTCTCTGTTGACCACCAATAAACAGTTTGTACCATTCAGAATCACTGAAAATGGATTGATCTCTTCAATTATGTCTTTAGATCATGAGTTTCAAGATACTTATAAGTTTCAAGTATTTGTAAAAGACAAAGGAACTCCATCATTGAATAACACAGTGAATGTGATTGTTAAGGTGAGAGATGAAAATGATAATGCTCCATATTTTACATTTCCCAGTGTTAATCCTTATAATATGGATGTAATATATTATCCACATCATACAAAGAACATCACCCAAATCAAGGCATCAGACAGTGATAAACAAGAGAATGCATTTCTCAAATATGAAATAATCAGAGGCAATAGCAAACAAATATTCAACATCAATCAGTACACTGGTTTGTTATCTTCAACTCATGTCCTAAGCCAAAAAGATGCTGGTTCCTATGAACTGGAATTTCTTGTAAAGGACAGTGGTAGCCCAGTTCTATCAGCTAGAACGACTGTATATTTGACATTGACTGTAAGCAACAAGACATCAGAAATGTTAAATGCTGTTAACATAAAGACTGATAATAAGATCCACCTGACTTCAGCAATTATCATTGTATCAGTAGCAGTGACAATAGCTGTGATCATTACAGCTTCAATCTCAGTGTGTATCCTTCGTTGTTGTAATCCTCGGACTGTACCAATGCCTGAAGGCAGTTATGTGAGTGGCCAGAGACATTTGGTAAGTCCTCCTTACCCAGCCAATCCTTGGTCTAATGTTGCTGTTACTACATCAGAAGCAGATATGAGGAGAAGCAGCCATCCACCAACAACTCAGTTACAATCCCATCCTTATTCAAGTAATCAGCAAATTATGTCATCTCCTGTACCAAAATCACAGCAATCTGCAGATTCAACGCAGGTATGTCATATGGGCTTTAATTTTTAGTAATAGTGATAAAACAAAGATGTTGATAAAAAGAAGATAAAATGACAAAAATTGTGGTAACAAAAAAAAATTACATTATCATAAATGTTAATATTGAAAGACACAATGCAATTTTTGTTTTTCATGTCAATTTTTGTCACTATTATTAAATGTTTTATCACAGATTTCTAGATGCACGTGTTATAAAGGCCTTCTATAAATATATTTATATGTGTACTTATATATATTTTATGTGTACTTATATATATTTTATGTGTACTTATATATATTTTATGTGTACTTATATATGTGTATTTAGAAGTGAAATAATTATTGCAACATTTTATAGTCTCTTGTAAAAATCATCCAGTAATATTGAAATAAATACTATGGGCTTTTTTTTCTACTTTGCTTTTATTTCAGATCCTCCAAATGTTGCATTTTCACTTAGTATGTGGTTACAATACTCTTGGGAATATTTTCCCAAGTTATAATTCCTGTATATTGTATGTATTGCATGTGAACATGTTAAGATGAATTATATAAAATTTTTGTTCACATAGATGTATGTCCAGGATGTTAGTAATAGAAAACACAAAAGGACAGGCAGAACACAAGAATATTCCAGTAGAAGTTCAGTGAAATCTTCTCACCCAAATGACAGACAAGGTTGGAAAGATACAGCCACAATGCAAGATGAGGTTGGGTCAGGTGTGATATAATTTTTCTATGATTTATTTAATGTTTTCTACAATCAATACTGAATAATGCAAATAGTATTACTTTTGGCAATAAAAACCTTGTAAAGTTTTTTTTTTTTTTCAGTTTGTCATATTATAATTGAGACATATTAATGTTTTTATTACTTTAATTTTCTGTCATATGAAATAAATTATTTACTATTAAAAACTGAATTCAAAATTTTGCTTAATAGATATATATTATTAACCTTTTACTTTTCTAATGTTTATGCTAATTAATTTTTCTGATTTTATATCTTACAGATGTATATCCTTCACAATATTGCAATCCTCCTCCTTCTCAAAGTGATCAACAGCAGACAACTGAGATGCGACCCTTGGGACAGACTGTCAGCTATCCAAGTGATACAACAATAGTGGCTAGGGGCTTTTATACACCGTACATGAATGAAAACAGTCTTCATACTAATGCCAATAGTAATAGTCCTTATAACAGACATTTACAATCTAGAAATATATCTACAAGTGGTAGTCAAACTTCGATCAACAGGCCACTGCCTCCTGTACCTGATAGTTAAATGGGTATTATGGGAATATATTATCATTCTTGTTGGTATATACTCTTGCCAATTAAGAAATTTAAAGACTGAAAATGTAACTTAGCAATTTTAACTTTTTAATATAAGTAAATACAAATTAGCAAACATTACATTACTCTTTTGCTCAAATAATTCAGAATTACTTTTTTTTAACTTCATTGTTTAATAAAATTAAATATTTTATATAAAATTATGCTTAGAATTAAACAAAAATTTTAGCTTTATATTTAATTTCATAAAATATTTAGTTTTTATAATTGTAAATTTTAATGAATTCTCATATACTTTAAAATATGCTGAAATCTGATTTAAACAAATTATGAACTTTATTAATAAAATGTAGCAATATATTATTGGTATATTTTCAATGTCTTAGTCAACACTTCATATTTCATAAGTATCAAAAAGTTTACTGAATTTTTTTTTCTGTACACCCAATTAAAGCTGTTCATATCTATAATTTTATATTTAATCCAAATCATCAAAATATTTCGAGATCATTAAATAAATATTTATATTAAATCAAGAACTTTTATAAGATTAACTAAATATTAAATTATAAGTATTAAAAAAACAGAGAATTACAATTTATGCTTCAGTGCTAAATAAGATAGAAAGAGAGACTTAAAAAAAAAGGAAGGAAGAATAGGATCATTTGAATATTGCATTTTGGGAGTTTGTTTTATTTTAAAAATTATTTCCAATTAAATTAATATTTGGCCAAATTTTTTTATTTTATTCTTATATTTCTGTATTGAATAATGTATTTAAGAATAATAATATTTTTACAAACAAACAAGTTATGATTCTGCCATTTAAGAGGCTATATTATGGCTTAACACTTTATGAAGGAGAGAGTGAGAGAGAGAGATTGCAGCAGCCATTACACAGACAGCACACTATTTAGGACTGCTGTGACTTAAAACACAAAAGATACACACCATAATGTTGAAATATAAAAGCATCAGATGTGCTCCAGTTAATATAACTGATATTTGATGTGAGCAGATTTAAAAACAAAGGTAATTTTTTCTATTGTTATTTATTTTCTTTTGCTCTCAGCATCCGTGATACTGTAAAGAAAACAAATTGACTAGCTAGTTCCAGCCATTGTTTGATGAAATATCTTAATGGGAAGAAAAATGTTTAACAAATCTTGATGTATCTTTATTTCTTTCATTTTTTAAAAATTTTCTACAGTTCATGTTTATTTACTTATAATATAAATAATTGGAAAGATATAAAGTGATTAAATTATTCTTAAGATTTATGCATCACATGAACTTTATTTACAAGATTCTTCATTTGTGTCCATTTATTTTTTTCTAAATACATTCCTTGTATTTATATCTACATTGTTAACATTAGCTTTTTATTTTCATTTGACTTTGTTTATAAAATTTTGTGGCTAATATATTTCAAAAGTATCACTAGTATGCTGATTCTAAATACGACATATTGATTCCATTTTAACTCTTATTACTATTCATTTCAATACTAATTGTAAATGCACAGGGTTAATACACAATGACATTTCATACAAATTAAAAATATTTCTGATCTCTCCCTATTCGTTTCCAGGTCAGTTATGTAATCTAAAAACTTATGTCAATTCCTTACTGTAATATCAATTGTTTCTAATGCAGTAACTGATACTTCCATCTTTTTTGTTCATTGTTGAACTCAGAAGAATAAACTCTTTTTTTTTTTTTTTTTTAAATAGAGGATATAAAAGATTTTGCTTGTACTAATTAAGGATTTTAATTTAAAATTTCAGAAATTATTGTGTAGTCCATCAATTAGTAGCTACATACACAGCTGTATTACTCAAAAGGATGCTAAGGAAACTATATGTGGTATTCCTAATCCTAAAGATTGGACAGTGTATCGATCTTACATATAATGTGGAAGAAGGGAAAAACCCAGGTATTTACATAGGAGACATTGCTGTTGATTCACAAGTGTTGAATGATATTCCAGGTTATGACCATAAGCTCATTGGATTCAGCCTTCTTCATAAAGGTGCCACTGGCAATTCACCATTATTCAGAATTTCAAAAAGAACTGGAAAACTCTACACTGCACAAACACTCGATGCAGAATCTCTTTGTATTTATAAAAAAGAATGTTTCCAGACAGTCGATGTTGCAGTTCGAAAATCAACAACTGTTTTCAAATTATTAGAAATCAAAGTAAAAATACAAGACATTAATGATCATCAACCTGAGTTTCCTGATAAACAAATAACCATTGACTTTGAAGAGCGAGATGGTAAGGGCATGAAAAGATCAATTCCTAATGCCATAGACAAAGATGTAGGAATTATTAACTCCCGGATTACTTATGAACTAAAAAAGACTAAAGATGAACCATTTATATTGTCTACCATGAAGAAAGTAGATGGAACATCTGATCTGAGTATAGAATTAGAAAGAATGTTGAACAGAGAAGTCAAAGACTCTTACACAATTCAGGTAATTGCAAAAGATGGAGGATCTCCACCAAAACAAAATATATTGACTGTTCATATTTCTATCTCTGATGTAAATGATAATACTCCAATCTTTTCCCAGAAAGTTTATAATGTTTCTATTAATGGCAAACACAATGAAGCAAAACCTGTTGCCATATTATCTGCTAAAGATCTGGATTCTGGGGAAAATGGTAAAGTTACTTATCATATAACTGCAAAAACAACTGACCGCACAAAAAGTATATTTGATTTAAATGAAATTACAGGAGAACTCTTTCTACATAAAAAAGAAACACTACACAAAGAATTGACATATGAATTATATGTGGAGGCAAGAGATGGTGGTAATCCACAATTGCGATCACTTGCAATGGTTTTGGTCAATGTACTCAACCAGCAGAATAATGCTCCATTGATAGATGTAAACTTTTTCTCTACATCCAGAGAAAATACAGTTGATATTTCTGAGGACATTAAAGTTGGTAGTTTCATTGCTTATGTGAAAGTCAGTGACCATGATGAAGGGCAGAATGGAGAGGTGAGTTGTGAAATTCAGCATGAGAAATTTCAGCTTCAAAAAATGGGCACTCTTAAATATCAAGTAATTGTAAAAAGTACTTTAGATCGAGAAAGAGAAGATCACCATGACATTATCATCATGTGTCAAGATAAAGGATCTCCTCCTCTCCAAAGTAAAAGCAAATTCTCAGTTCAAGTGACTGATGTGAATGATGTCCAACCCCAGTTTGCAAAGCAGTCATTTAAATTCTTCATTGATGAAAACCAAAGGTCCAAAATTCCTGTTGGTACTATCAATGCTACAGATCCAGACTTTGGACTAGGAGGTAAATTGTCTTTTTCTCTGCTGACCACCAATAAACAGTTTGTACCATTCAGAATCACTGAAAATGGATTGATCTCTTCAATTATGTCTTTAGATCATGAGTTTCAAGATACTTATAAATTTCAAGTATTTGTAAAAGACAAAGGAACTCCATCATTGAATAACACAGTGAATGTGATTGTTAAGGTGAGAGATGAAAATGATAATGCTCCATATTTTACATTTCCCAGTGTTAATCCTTATAATATGGATGTAATATATTATCCACATCATACAAAGAACATCACCCAAATCAAGGCATCAGACAGTGATAAACAAGAGAATGCATTTCTCAAATATGAAATAATCAGAGGCAATAGTAAACAAATATTCAACATCAATCAGTACACTGGTTTGTTATCTTCAACTCATGTCCTAAGCCAAAAAGATGCTGGTTCCTATGAACTGGAATTTCTTGTGAAGGACAGTGGTAGCCCAGTTCTATCAGCCAGAACAACTGTATATTTGACATTGACTGTAAGCAACAAGACATCAGAAATGATAAATGCTGTTAACATAAAGACTGATAATAAAATCCACCTGATTTCAGCAATTATCATTGTATCAGTAGCAGTGACAATAGCTGTGATCATTACAGCTTCAATCTCAGTGTGTATCCTTCGTTGTTGTAATCCTCGAGGCATTCCAGTGGCTGAAGGCAGTTATGTGAGTGGCCAGAGACATTTGATAAGTCCTCCTTACCCAGCCAATCCTTGGTCCAATGTTGCTGTGCCTACAACCAATCCAGATATGAGAAGCAGCAGCCATCCACCAACACCTCAATTACAATCACATCCTTACTTAGGTAGTCAAGTAATGTCATCTTCAGCACCAAAACCCCAGCCAGCTCTAGATTCTGTTTCACAGGTAATCAGTTTTCATTTTATTGTTATTTTGCCAAGTAATTTTTTTCGTAAAGTAAATACATACTTAGGTAATTTTGGTTTCATCTCTTTGGCTTTTGCAGTATACTTTGTGTTGCTATGTGCATGTGTGTATATATATAAATTATATATATATATATATATATATATACATACACACACACACACCAATGTCTAAAATATTCTTGCTCTTACCAAGAAGGGTTCAAAACATTTTGTTAGATTTTTGAAGTTGAATAAAAGCTTTTGGCACCTCCTTGCTTATATTTGTGTGTGTGGGTGTGCATGCATGCATGCATACACATATATATATATATATATATATATATATATATAATGTCATTACTTGAGTTTCATGCTCTCATGATCTTCATATGACTAGAGCATGAAACTCAGGTTGTCCTTTGATAGGTATTAACTTTGCAAAGCATTTTTTGCTCTGTTGATGTAATCTAGGCATTGACCACTTTTCTTTACTGTGTAGGTAGGTGTTTACCTTTGCATCATTTTTTTTCTTTTTTCTTTCCTTGTTCAAGATTTTTTCTTATTTAAGGTGTTAGGTCTTTTGGCAAATTGTCTGTTGGTTACACCAATGTAGTTGTTTTTTCTTATTATCTCTCTCTCTCTCTCTCTCTCTCTCTATATATATATATATATATATACATATATATATATATATATATATATATATATAATGAATCTGACAGAATTATAAGATAAAGAACAAATAGGAAATGTTTATCAATCTAATACTTTTATTAAAGCTTCATCAGAGAATGAGATATGGGGGAAAAAAGAAGAAAAAAAGGATTTTTTCTCTCCATATTTCATTCTCTGATGAAGCTTTAATAAAAATGAAACATGTTAGATTGATAAATATTCCATATTTGTTCTTTATCCTGTCATATATCTGTATGTATGTGAGTGTTATATCTACAAATATGATTAGAGGGGTATTCAACGGTTTTCAGCCAGATCTACTTTCCAGTATCTGACCAACCATGACTACACATATATACACACATAGACATTCTTAAATTCTGTCACTTTTGAGCAGTTTTATTTAAAAAGGATAACTATTCATTTTAAAAAATTGATTATGCATACTGTAAAATGCTTTGATGATACACAGGTGTCATTATTTTCTCGGACATTATGCTTTTAAACAGAAATGTTGTTTACCCTGAGATAAAAAATCCCATTTTTATGATTTTGAACTGTTAGAATAATTCATACAAACCATTGTATCAAATAATTTTGAAAATTGCTATTTTACAAATGTATAGTTATGCAAAGGAGATATATGATTTATTAGCTTGATTTTTTTTTTTTTTTTTCAAAGGGGATATTTTGTTCTCTCATGAATAGATTTAAAATAGATTAATGTCTGTTTTTTTTTTTTTTTTATATTTATATTTGATGTGCATATTTCACTTGATTTATAATGGATTGATTTTTTCATTTATATTCATTTCTATTAGATGTATGTTCAGGATGTAGCTTTGCCTTCTAGTAGAAACAGAAATAAGAAAAGAACTGATATGGCACCAGATTATTCCAGAATGAAGTCTTCTCATAATAATGATAGACCAGGTTGGAATGATGTTGACACAAACCAAACGGAAGCTGTGGCAGGTGAGCCAAAAAATAATAAAATCTTCTCATCAGAAATTGCTATTGTTTCATCTGAGGTAGTTTTGTTTTAATTCTTTTAATTTTATTTTCAAACTGGCTTCATATTTTCATCTGAAGAGAAAAATTTTTTCAATTAAATATATATGTCATTAAACTGAACTTTGATACTTGAAGCTATCACATGTGGAAATAATTAATAATAATTAATAATAATAATAATAATAATGTGAAATAATAAATTGATTATTGATATTAAATTTATTCATTGTTTTTATTTTCTGTCAAAGAACATAAAAATAATTTTCTAATGTTGGTAAGCAAATGTTATTTAAAATGTTATATCCAAGATAAACGCAAAACTTTTAAAATTTAATTTTAATATATAATTATTAGGAATTATAATTTTGAATTCCAAATAAAATAAATGCATTCGATTTTGAACACAAAAACAGAAAATATGTTACATAGATAAACTAACATATGAAAATATTCAACTATTAGGTTGGTGCAAAAATAATATCGTTTTTTGACATTAAAAAATACTTCAAAAAACGATATTAATACTAATACTTTATATTTTTCACTTTGAAAGTTATGACTTTTAAGTTAATATTTATTTATTCAAACTATTTTAAATTATTTTTCATTATCTTTGTATAAAAAATGTTTTAATCAAAATCACCAGTAGGATTTTAATCAATTGCAAAAGCCTTCTTTAATTTCTTCAATTATTTTATATATTCTTATATAATTCAGTTATTTTTCATATTTTATATTAATACTACCCCATTTAATGAAGGAACTATACCTTTTTGCATAAAAGATTTTTTAAGGTATCTAAATAATGTTTTATAAACAGAGTTATATGATTTATTTATCATAAAATTGTTTGTATATTTGTATAAATCCTCCATGTTAAAAAGAACAATAGAGGAATATAGAAAAATGAACACATTAATTTTTTTTTTTTTTTTGATATCCATAACAAACCTGATTCTATCAAGTGTTTTAGTAATTCTTGCATATACAGAAAATTAATGATTTTTTATAAAGAATTTAATGTAGTAAGCTTAAACAAACAATAGTGAGATTTTATGAAACTATTGCAATTGGAAATAAACAATTGGGATCTTTTGTCCACGTTCTAATAATAACTTATGCGAAAAATGGCTTAATGTATGAGCCAATATAGCAAAATCAATTTAACTCGGATGAAAAGAAATCTAATTGATCATATGAACTCAAGTCATATTGGTAATAGATGATAAAATGTGTAAAATATTTTAATATTTTTCCAACTGTTTTCTCAACAAAATTTTGATGAACTTTTTTTAATTGCATTTCTTTTTTAAATATATTGCATGTCTTTGGTTTATTTTTTATATTCATTTGAGTTGAGGCAATTTGGAAAAGGAAATATTCAATTTTATTTAATTTGTTTTAGAATTATTTTTGCTAATTTTTAAAAAAATTTTTTTTACAAATTTGATAATTATTATTTTGTATTCACTTTAATTTAAAATTACATATTCTGATAATATGGCTAACACTAGCAAGACATTTATTACTCCATTGCTTGAAAAATGCAAACTTTTAGTTTCCTCTTTTAGTGGTTTTGTTTCACTTGAGCTTGACCATAGATTATGAGCTTACTTGTTTTTGTTTTTTTTTTTATATATTTCAGATGTATACCCTTCACAATATTGCAACCCCCCTCCTTCACATATTGAACAACAGGCAATAGATATGCGGCCTTTGGGACAGACTGTTAGCTACCCAAGTGATACAACAATTGTGGCCAGGGGATTTTATACACCTTACATGAATGAAAACAGCACCCACACAGAAACCAATAGTAGTAGCTCTTCTAACAAACACTTACAATCAAGAAATATATCTATAAGTGGTAGTCAGACTTCTATCAATAGACCACTACCACCTGTGCCTCACTAGTTCTTTCCTGAATGAATAATGGGCATTTAGAAGTTCATAATTGTGTTGCAAAAGCAAGTGGCTTAAATATATTTGATTTTATTTAAATATATTTTACATTAAATTAGTTTTATGTTTGAAAATGTAAACAATGATTACAACATTCTTTCTAAACAAAATCCAAAACATTGGTGTGTGTGTGTGTGTATATATATATATATATATATATATATATATATATATATAGTCTAATAAACTCATTATATCTAATTATATTTAACTAACCAGTGATGTGAAGATATATTGCTGTGAGTCAGGTGATAAGTCATTGAACTTTTTATTTATTTATTCACACAAACGCACACACACACACACACATATATATATATATATATATATATATATATATATAACCAAACATTATTATAGTGGATACTTTGAATTTCAAATAGATGCTCCATCCACTATAATATAATTTGAAGTAATAAAATTGCTGGATTAAAAACAAATCTATTAATCCTTTTGAAATATGTACACACACACACACACACATACACACACAGAGTATTCATTGTAATTTTTATTGTTCAGATTATGAAAACTGCTGAAGAAATTTATTTTTAAATTAAGTAACTGATTCATTTTATTAAATTTAATGAATAAGCATTATTATGATAATACTTTGGTGTAATTTAATAATAATTCCTTTAAACTATTGAAACTTATAAATTTGGCTACATTAAATATATGATCATTTTAGACTTTTTATTACAAAAATAATGCAGCTCTTTTAGTTTATGTAATCACTTTTGTAAAGCATTAATTAAAACTTTATTCAAATTTACTTTATATTATTTACAGACAAGTTTTATTTTAATGTTTTGTAAAATATATCTTCCTGAGAAGATGTAATTAAAAGTGGAAATTACCAAAATTGAGAACAAAAATAACAAAACATTATTTAAATATTACAATTAGATAAAACCATTTCACTTGAGTTAAATAAAAGTATTGAGATTTTTAACAAAAATTAATATTATCTAACTTGTAAATTTAAAAAAAGATGAAAGTAAAAGTTATTGAGAATCATAATCTGTTATTTCATCAAGCAGTACTAGCCTAAAATAAAAAGGAAAGAAAGAAAGAAGTCAACTGTAATGAGAGTGTAATTTCATTTATATATTTCATTTTAGGAGTTTGTTTTTTTTCTTTCTTTCTTTTTTTTTTGCCAGATTTCAACATTTATTTTTTAGGTATGATTTTATATAATTATCTTTAAAAAAAATATATTACATTATATTGGTGAGAATTAAATCATTGTTTTCTCTTCAGTAAGAAGTATTTGTTAGACAGAGCTAGAGTGGCCCGTAGCAGCCATTGTGCAAGCAATGCATTAGATAGGACTGCTGGTTTTTATCTGACATGAAATAGTAATCTAAGCATTACAATGAGGGAATATCACAAAAGTCTTCCAACTGATGTCGCTGGAATTTGATATGAGCAAATTTAATAACAAAGGTAAGTTGATTTTCATCAGCTTTTGTTCACTATTTCCTTTATTGATAGTGAGGATTCTAGAAGTAGCATAAAAATGGAAGTATAACAACATTGATTGTGGTACAAAAGATGTACAATTTTTGAGATTGTTATTTTTAAGCATGCTCTTTTTTAATGTCATCTATTTAATAGTATACACTGTCTTTATAGATTTCATGAATTATCTTTATATTTTAATGATTTGTTTAGTAATTATTACTGATTGTTAAAAAGGAATGAGATTTCTAAATCAGAATTGATTATTTTCATAGGTAGGATCAAATTAGAAATTTATTTTAATTTTGACTTCATACTTATAAACAATACATTATTCTTCTCTTCCTGTTTTATTTTGAATTTGTATTGAATATATAAGGATAATTAAAATTTCCTTAATTGAAATATATTAAAAATTATTTTATGTGCATGCAACTTTTGTAAATTAATATTTTGAATTCATGATTAAACATGACGCAAGTGTAGTTCTATCACTGTTGGCCATTATTTTTATAAATACATAGCTACCAGCTCAACAAAACTTCCTTCCATATATTTTTTATATTTAAAAAAAATAGGTTATTAGAATGCACTTTGTCATATGAATTGGTTGTTGTAATATTTTAAGAATCTTGTAAATGATAAAATATTTCTGACATCCTGTTATTGCAATCTTCTGCTTTAAAATTTGAATGCACCAAAGATCTTCACATTCCTTTCTACAATTTCATTGAATTGATTAACAAGTGAATATGTGCTGAATGTGCATTTATTTTGATCATAAATTTATATACTCCAAAGATGAATATGCATTGAAGAAATTATGATGCATTATCATTTTAATTATTTATGAGTTAATTATATATCATTACTCAACATGTTTTCTTTTTAATCCAACAAAATTAACTATAAATCTTATATATAGAATTTGTAATAAGTAATATGAAAAACTGTATTAAATATATTAAAATAGAATTGCATAAAAAGAAGACATTTTTAAAATATTACTTAATGTTGCTTCATTGAGTCAGAATAATTTGTGTAAGAAATTTGAGTTTAATGGTGATTGTTTAGAGATCCCTTATGATTAATTTATTGATTATTGTTTTAATTTTATTTTCAGGAATTATTTTATAACAACAGAAACTATCTGACAATGTCAAAAATAGCATTTACTCTGTTTTCTGTTTTGCACATTTCATTTTGTGCAGACCTTACTTATAATATAGAAGAAGGAAAAAGCCCTGGTACTTATATTGGAGATATTGCTGCTGATTCTCATGTAATCAAAGACATCTCAACTGAAAATAAAAACTCCATTCACTTCAATCTTCTATTACAAGCTGAGACTGGCAGTTCTCCATTATTCCATATCTCCAAGAAATCAGGAAAGTTGTACACTTCACAGAATTTAGATGCTGAGTCACTTTGTATTTTCAAGAAAGAATGTTTTAAAATGATTGATGTCGCTATTCAGAAGACAACCACAGTTATTAAATTATTAGAAGTCAAAGTCATCATACAAGATATCAATGATCATCAGCCAGAGTTTCCAGAGAAGCACATTAAAATTGACCTTTCTGAGGATTTAAAGAAAGGAACAAAAATTTTAATTCCTAATGCTGTAGATAGAGATGTTGGCATGGGAAATTCGCAAATTAATTATGAATTAAAAACATATAAAAAGGAACCATTTACTCTATCTGTTTCAAAAAATCTTGATGAAACATCTAAGCTTCAATTAACACTAAATGAAGGACTTGATAGGGAAATTAAAAACTCTTACAACATTCAAATAGTTGCTAAAGATAGCGGCTCTCCACCAAAACAAAGCCTTTTAGATGTTCATATTTCTGTTATTGATGTCAATGATAATCCACCAATCTTCTCTCAGAATATCTACAATGTTTCTATCCAAAACAAACATGACAAGACAAAACCAGTTATCATTATTTCTGCTACAGACTTAGATTCTGGTAAAAATAGCAAAATCTTGTATCATTATAGCACCAAAACTTTGGACTTTGCAAAAGAAATATTCCAACTAAATCAAGATAGTGGTGAGATTTTTTTGAATAAGAAGCCAATTTTAGCACAACACTCAACATATGAGTTGTATGTTCAAGCAAAAGATGGAGGCAGCCCATCTCTAAGTTCTATTGCCATAGTCCACATCAGTGTGATCAATCAAGAAAATAATCCACCAAAAATAAAAGTGAACTTTGTCTCAACATCTTTGGACAATACAGTTGAAATTTCTGAGGACATTAAAGTGGGAAGCTTCATTGCTTATGTGAAAGTCAGTGACCAAGATGAAGGACAAAATGGTGAAGTGAAATGTGAAGTGAAGCATGAGAAATTTCAACTTCGTAATATGGACAAGCAAAAATATCAAGTAATTGTAAAAAGTACTTTAGATCGAGAAAGAGAAGATCACCATGATATTATCATCATGTGTCAAGACAAAGGATCTCCTCCTCTCCAAAGTAAAAGCAAGTTCTCAGTTCAAGTCATGGATGTTAATGATGTCCAGCCCCAGTTTGCAAAGCAGTCATTTAAATTCTTCATTGATGAAAACCAAAGATCCAAATTTCCGGTTGGAACAATCAATGCCACAGATCCAGACTTAGGACTTGGAGGTAAATTGTCTTTTTCTCTGTTGACCACCAATAAACAATTTGTACCATTCAGAATCACTGAAAATGGATTGATCTCATCAATTATGTCTTTAGATCATGAGTTTCAAGATACTTATAAATTTCAAGTATTTGTAAAAGATAAAGGAACTCCATCATTGAATAACACAGTGAATGTGATTGTTAAGGTGAGAGATGAAAATGATAATGTTCCATATTTTACATTTCCCAGTGTTAATCCTTATAATATGGATGTAATATATTATCCACATCATACAAAGAACATCACCCAAATCAAGGCATCAGACAGTGATAAACAAGAGAATGCATTTCTCAAATATGAAATAATCAGAGGCAATAGCAAACAAATATTCAACATCAATCAGTACACTGGTTTATTATCTTCAACTCATGTCCTAAGCCAAAAAGATGCTGGTTCCTATGAACTGGAATTTCTTGTGAAGGACAGTGGTAGCCCAGTTCTATCAGCCAGAACAACTGTATATTTGACATTGACTGTAAGCAACAAGACATCAGAAATGTTAAATGCTGTTAACATAAAGACTGATAATAAGATCCACCTGACTTCAGCAATTATCATTGTATCAGTAGCAGTGACAATAGCTGTGATCATTACAGCTTCAATCTCAGTGTGTATCCTTCGTTGTTGTAATCCTCGAAGAGTACCAGTGACAGAAGGCGGATATGTAACTGGTCAGAGACATTTGATAAGTCCACCTTACCCAGCCAATCCTTGGTCTGATATTGCTGTTCCCACAACAAATTCAGATATGAGAATTAGTAATCAGCCACCAACACCCCGACTACAATCTCATCCTTATGCAAGTACTCAACAAATGCTATCATCTCCAGCACCAAAGCGACAACCAGCTCCAGACTCTATTTCACAGGTAAGTTGTTGTATTGCCTTATAATTTTCATTTTATTTATGTCATTACTGTGTTTGAGGCAGGCTCTAAAAACTTTTCCTGCCTGTCCTACTTCCCAATGTCAGTATTTTAGTGACAAAGCATCAAAAGATTTTTCAGAAAAGAACCAGCAGCTTTTCATATATAAGAGATTGAGAAAATGAACTCTTTGTTTAGTTGAACGGTATTTTAAATTTCATTGAACAACATATTTATCATCATTTTACTATATTCTACCATGTTTTAAGCTATTTCATATTTTTGTCATAGAATATTTAATTTTTCTGAGCAATAAGTTGCTATAGTTGCCCTTGTAATATTCCAAGGAATTCATTTTTTTAGTTCTTTTAAAGGAAATCTGTAAAAACCAGAGTAAATGCTAACTTAAAAATGTAATATCTATTTGATAGAACAGATAAGTGAAAATTCTCAAAGTTGTAAGAATTTACACCTAATCACTAATCATGCAATGAATTGTCTTGATGGCATATTCCACCATTTTTCTTAATAGATTTTGGAAACTTTTCATCAATTGCTAACTGAAATGAATAGTAGTTTTCATCTCATGATAGATGCTTTACTCTCTTGTATCAATTAACTATATGCACAGGCATTATCTTTGATACAGTTAATAGTGCCAGTTCATTTTGCTTGACCATGCTCTCTTGCATTCCATGTTGTTGTCATGTATTCACTTTTCATTACTCATCACAGTTTGTTTCAAAAACAGAATATTTAAATATGGTCCAGAAAACTTTTGTTTGACTGTGGTGAGCAATTACGTAGAAGCAAGCAAGTCAGAGTAGCTTGCATCTGGTACAAAGGAAAATAAGTTCCTTACCTCAATACACAACACATAGCAGCAGCATTTTGTTCCTTGCATGCCGAGACTCTCGCTATGTATTGGCAACTGACTATGGATCAGTGGTCAGAATTAGAGCAGATTCAGCAAGCCCTTATAACCATATATGCAGTGGATTCATACACTGCATTTGGTCAATTTGTGCTATGATGATTTCGCCCAGGGGAATTTCTAGCAGAGTTAAAACAGTTAGCTTTGCTGATTGAGGGCTGCTAACTCGGAGGTTTGTGCACAAAAGTTACGGGAATGGCAATGATTGGGGGCTAACATATCTTTATTGGACCTGCAGATACATGTTGACAAGACACTGTCGCCCTATCAAACTGTAATATTGAAGGGCCGAAGATACTGCCTCACCTGACTGGGTTTCAGTTTAAATGTAGCACCTCTCATAATGAAAGCTGTAATTGATGCAGTACTATCTCAAGACAAAACCATTATGAATGCCACATTGTCATATATTGAGGACATTTATGTCAATGAGAGCTTGGTTCCTGTCATACGTGTGAGAGAGCACTTGTCCAGTTATGGACTAGTATACAAGGAGCTGGCAAGATTAGAAGACAGAACTAAGGTGTTGGGCTTGCAGATCTGGAGTGATAATGGCACTCTATGATGGAGGTGAGTTGGAGAAATCCCAGATATCCCTATGAAGATTACTCGCCAACGTGTGCTCTCCTTATGTGTGAGACTTGTGGACCACTTTCCCATTTGTGGCTGGCTGTGAGTGTCAACTGTGTTCATGAAGCAACAAGCAAGTTGAGGATGCCTTTCTTAATTGCATGCTAACTGATATAAAAGCTAGAATACATGAGGCATCAAGGATGCTTCTTGGCTGTGCCCAGCTGAAGATGCTAAGCACATCAATTTGGCTGAACTAGACGCAACGATAAAAGGTGTCAATTTGGCTCTTTGATGGCAAATGTTGACATTACATCTCTTTACCAATTCAGCATGTGTCCATCACTGGATTTCAAACACCCTAACTGTTCCTTGAAAATGGCATGAATCTCCCTTCCTCACGTTAGATTATTCCAAAAGTTTATATTCTGTAACGGTGGCTTTTGTACAGCTTAGTGTGATTCGACCAATAGCAAGTTGCATGCTGATTAGTTGGACTGAAGGATGCCATTTGCCTAGGTAACTGAAGACAAATACAAAGAATGTTAGTTGACCATGGTGTTGGTATGATAAAAGAGGGCTGAAGCAGTGAGAAGAGAAGGATTTTTACATTGGTGATCCGTGTGGGAACTCAAGAATGGTGGATTGTAAAAGAAGTATTTAGTGTTGTATGAGCAATGTCAGAGGAACACAAGCTTATTTATGCTTTTGTTTGACATATTAACTGCCAACCACAAGTTAACTTGTGTTTGGCAATTTTTATTATGACACTGACTATGAGTTTATCTTTTGCTTGACATTTTCTGATACATTTTCATCCACAGGTGCCAACAACAAGTTTATTTGCATTAATACTTTTTTGAGTTTGAAGCTATAAATCAACTGATAAAATATTTTTATTGCCTAAGTTGGCTTCTAAAATCAGATTTCATAATTGACTTCTGTCAGTTAGCATGTTAAATTATGTGGAAGTCACACATAAAAGTGACTAATTGACAAGATGATGCAAATTATTTTTAGTGATTAAATTAGATATTTTGAATATGTTGGCTATGTCCCTTTGATGTGAGTGCTGTCAACTTCATCTGGTTTATCCAGTTTTGGATTATCATTCAGCAAAAAATCTCTTGTATGAAACTTTGCAAACTACTTTTAACACATTTAATCATTCACAGCATATTTTCTGTAAATTGACAAACCTTTTTTTATGTCTGAGTTGAATTTTTTTACCTCTCTTCAGATGAAAAAAAAAGTATTCTTCTGTGTATCATGTCCCTTCAAGACATGGGTGAATATGGTTCTCCACTTTCTGTCTTTTGTAGCTCTTAGCAAGGTTTGTCTTACTATCCCTACTAATCCCTGTTCTACACAAGCTTGTTAGGTAGATTATTTCCTGCTTGCCTTCAGTATGCCCTATGAGTGTCATATTCTCCAGGCTCCTTTTCCTCAATATGCATTCAAGAAATTTCAACTTTCTCATCTTGAGTGTTCTTTTTGTTTCTATTTTCCTTAAGACGTCTTCATTGCTTATGCACTTCTTCTGTAGAACGAGATTTAAGTTGCCTCAAGTCTCTCCTTTATCTATGAGGAGATTGTTCAGTATTCACTGTCACATAAGAGGCCCAATATTGCATAACAGTTCAGTACTCTTTTCTTTCAAATGAAATTTTCATTTCAGTACTTTGCTTAGTTTTTTGAAGTTATTATTTGCTATTTCAATGAGTCTTTGGATTTCAGTACAGAATTTTCTATCCTCTGTTAAAATACTTCCTAAATATTTAAATGTTCACACTTGCTTGATTTTGATATCTCCAATTCATAGTCGTCATCTTGAGCTGTTCCTTTTGTTGACAACCACATATTCTATCTTCTTATGATTTTGATGTTTAGTCCTTTCTTCTAATTTTCCTTTACTACCTTCTGTCAGAGTTCCTATAGTTTCCTTTTAATGTCTGTTATTAACATTGTGTCACTTGCATATCTTATGTTGTTAAGATTATTGTCACCAATAATGAATTCTGGTAAGACTTCTAATTCTCTCATGATTACCTCACTGTAGAGGTTGAATAAGTCCAATGAGAAAACACATCCTTATCTTATGCCCCTTTTTATTTTTTTGTATTTACTGAATTCATTTTCTATCTGTATGCAATTAGATTGCCCTCAGTATAAGTGTTGGATTATTCTATTAGGTTTGTGCAAAAATAATGTCGTTTTCTCACATAGTAACATGTGAGAAAACGACATTATTTTTGCACCAACCTAATAATAAATCAAACTCGCCTTGCAGTTTAAACAATTTATTGTGTTGTACCTTATCAAATGCTTTTGCCTAATCTATAAAACATAGCTTCTGTATTTGTATTTCTCTTTCTGTCGGCATTCTGGGCATAAATCTTGTATTCCTTGTTACATTGTTTTTAATGTTCAAGTCTTATTTCCACTCTATTACTGTTATGCACTCTATTCATCAGAATTCAGATGATGAGCTTCATTATGTGGCACATTAAGCTGATCTCTGCTAAGCTCTACTGCAGATCCCCACTCAGACACATTTATCTTTCTTCAATACCCACAGAGCCTACATGGGGTGTATACTGCATCTATGCTGAGCAGTCCTTAATTACAGTTTTTAAGAGAGTGCATAATCTGGAGTTTAGAATACAGTAAATATATAGTAAATTTTGCCAGATTAGATATCTTACATATAAATTTTTGCAGATCATCCAATGTAACAAATGGGAAATAAAATTTTGATTAATTTCTTTTGGAATAAATCTGCTATTCTTGATTTTTGGAGTAAATCTGCTATTCTTCATTATTTTTTATTTCATGTGTATAACTATAAATATTTACAGAATTTTTTATGAAACAATGCCCTTTATTTAAATGAATAGATGAATAAGTTTAAATACTATTATTACTGTTTTTTTCTGAGTTAATCATAATAATATATTACAAGTAGTAATATTGTTGCACAAGTCAAGTTAAAATTCATACATTATCATAATTAATAAAAAATTAAATATAAGGATAACACTGTCAATGTTTATGACATTGGTATCCAAATGAGATATGAAGTGGTGTTTGATGTTATCTTGATCTTCAAATATAATATGAATTATTTGAAGTTGGTCAGTTAGATCCAAAATAAGTATACAAGTAAAATTCCTGAGTTAATGTTTGACAGTTAACAATCTTTATTTAAACTTCTTATGTAGTCACACTCTGGGCACCTGTTTTTAACTTTGATAATTAGTTTGTTTCATGTTTCTTAAATAAAAAATATCAAATCAAAAATCATTTGTATAGTAATAAAAAAAAACAATATCCAATGGAATATATATGATATTATATTGCAAAGAGTAGTTTAGTCCAAAATGTGTTTTATTACTTTCCTCTCTACCAAAAATTTATAAACTTAAATTTGTTATTTAGTTTGGTGTGGCCTGACAACAGATTTGCCTTATTGTGAAATGAAGATTCGTTGGTGAAAGTACAAGAAGAGAAATGGAAACGCTAAGAAATGCTAACAAGAAATATTAAACCTTCTTTAACTCAGTGCTGACTGCTGTACTCGCTTAAGTGAAAACTGAATTAAAAATTTGTCAAAATATAAAGAATAAAAAACTTCAAATAAATGTTGTTGCTTTATTATTTGTGGAGACTACCACCAATAATTCTGCACTTACTTTTAAGAGTTTAAATAAACATTTTACAATTATATTTTACTATCAAACTTTATTTAAATGAATTTGTTTAAATGAATGCTTTATATATGTCTTAGCTGGTCTGAGTTCAGAAATATTGCATATATGAAATAAAGTATTCTATATTTTAGTATATATGTACATCATCAATATTTCTGTTAGAAAAATTAATGTTAGAAAAATATATGATGATGATATATTTTTGTATATTTAAAATTGTTGTACCTAGAAATACTAAACTGTCCTATATCCTATTATTAATGACTACAAATAAAAATGACTTTGTAAATATTGTGTGATTAAAATAGTCTTTCAACATGTTATTTTTACCAGTTGTATATTCAAGATATATCATTACCATCTGGTATTGATAGAACCAAGAAAGGAATAAATGGGATGCAAGACTATTCCAATAAAAGTTCTGTGAAGTCTTCTCACAGTGGCAATAGACAGTGGCAAGAAGAAACCACAAGACAAGTAGATGATGATGAAATGGGTGAGTCATCAAAAGAGAATTATTTACATTTTTACTGAGGTATCTGAATTGAAAGTAATTCATAATCTAACTCATGTAAACATGAGGATGAATCAATAAATACATAGCCTGATACAGTTATTAACTAAATTTTGGTCAGAAATTTTTAATTTATAATCTTAAATCTATGTGACTAATAAAGAAGCATTGGGTTAAGTGCATTGACAAGGAAGATTATCTGAAAAATAAATATTTTCTCTGTAAAATGAATGCTTTTTCATCAAGCTAAATAACCTACCGATGTACCTACGTAGTTTTATGTTTATTTTAAAACTGAGATATTAAAACTTTTTAAATTATGATTTTATTTAAATTCTAAATTTCTTAAAAGTATCATCTCTCTACATTTTATTTCATATTTCATTGTTTTTCAGTTCTGTATCCCTCCCAATATTGTAATCCCTCTCCTTCACAAAGTAATCAACAGCAAAATACAGAAATGAGGCCCTTGGGAGAGACTATCAACTACCCTAGTGACACAACAATTGTGGCCAGGGGTTTTGACACACCCTACATCAATGAAAACATACTTCACAAAAGTCGAAAGCTGTATGCAGGTGCTGACAATTACAGTTCTAGTAGACATTCACAATCAAGCAGTAGCCCTGTTTCTAATAATAGACCATTACCTCCTGTACCCAACTCAAACTAATCTTACGATATTCTATACAAAACCTATCAAATGTAAATATTGTCTGAATATCAATATTTTATTGAAATATTACTCATTAGTAACAAATAAAAATTAAAACAAACAGTAAAAATAAATTATTTTCTCAGGTTTTTATTGAAGTGCTTCAATTTAATTTTTGTTTTAAATATTAATTTTTATAATATTTTATATGTAAAATAATTTTGATTCATTATAACAATGAAAACTTGTTTGTATTTTTATGATTTAATTTCTTTTAATAAAATTACTACAATTTCCATAAGATAATAGAAATTAAAAACTACAAAATATTAAGTTTTTCTTTAATTCAAGATTATTGGATTAAAATTAATTTTAAAAATTGAAAAAATTAATTTTAATTTTGACAATTTTTATAAGTAACTGATTTTTTTTTAATGAAAAATGAATTTAAAAACTAGTTAAGTGCTTGAGGATAGATATTTTACAGAGTTTATACTGAAACATCTTAGTTACTATCAAGAAAAGACAGAAGAAAATAGTGGATGGTGGAAGAATAGCTTTTGCTGCCTATTGCATTTTGGGAGTTTTTTTTTTTTTTTTTTTAAATTTGTGTTTATCTTAATATCGACATAAGTAAATTTTATAAATTATTTATTCAATGAGAACAAATTATTTAAAAAATATTTTAAACGACTATATTAATATTCATCACATTGTGGCTTGATATAAAGAAATAGTATAGCAGCCATTGCTCAGGCAACACACTAGGTAGGACTGCTGGTTTATAAGTAAAATAAAAAAAATACTGTAAGAACATTTCAGCAGCTTGGAATATAATCACAATATAAGAATTAACCCCATTGATATCACGTTTATTGATATAATAATTGAGGTAAGTTTATGTTCACAATTTTTATCCTTTGTATTTTTAATCTTTTCATGTGAGCAAAAGTCTAAAGATGAAGGTGAAAGAATAAAAAACAAATTTGTTTTAAATATAAATTTGTATAAAAAAAAATTGATAAATAATGTCAATATATTAAATATTTGTCATATGTTTCTTTATAGTAATTCACTCATTTTTGACTGAATAGTAGTATTATAACTATATCATTTTAAAGGAATGTACATCATTTATTTCTTTGTACAATATATGATTGTTTTAATTATCTGTAGCTTTTTTTATGTAAAACCCTTATTTATATTGTATTAATCTTTTAGTTTCCAAGTGCTATTATGCAACACAATGTTTGACATTATTATTATAGATATGAATTTACAAAAAAGAAAAATAATTATTTTTTAGTTCAGTTTAATATTAGTAAAGTTTATATACTTAATGCATTTTTATTTAGCTCTACTTCATTAATAAAGCAATATTGTTTTTATAAAAAGAAATTCTTATAGTTATGCCCATGAGTAATAATATGTTAGGTTTTTATATTTTCTCCATTTTTATTCTAAGCACATAATAAAAATTACTTTTTGAAATTAAAAGTAAATTGTTCCATTACTGAAACCAAATTAATGATTTGAAGATAAATATCATCTGATGTATATTTGCATTTACTCTGAAATAACAAAACTAATCCATTTGAAATTTCAGGCAAGAATATACTTCAACTGACATCTAATCATTACAAGAATATGATACCTTCATTTCTACTCAAAGAAATGATTCTACAACTATTCCTACATTTATCTATCATATACAGATGTCTATGTGTGGATCTTACTTACTCTGTGGAAGAAGGAAAAAATCCAGGTACCTATCTTGGAAATATTGCTATAGATTCATTTATCATGAAAGATACTGCATTTAAAGATCCCAACTTAGTTAATTTCAGCATTTTACATAAAGGGTCTAATGGTGTATCTTCATTGTTTCGTATCTCAAAAGAATCTGGCAAACTTTACACAGCCCAAAATCTAGATGCTGAATCACTTTGTATTTTTAAAAAAGAATGTTTTCTGTTGGTTGATGTTGCTATCAGGAAAGCAACCACAGTTATTAAATTATTAGAAATTAAAATAATAATAAAGGACATCAATGATCATCATCCTGAGTTTCCTGCTAAAAATGTGAACATTCAGTTTTCTGAAAATGACAGTATCGGAACTAAAATATCAATTCCAAATGCTATAGACAAAGATGTTGGACTCATGAATTCTCAAATTACATATCGGCTTAAAACAACTAAAGAACAACCTTTCACTTTATCTGTCATTAAAAGCCTTGATGGAACTTCCAAACTGGCAATAAATCTACAAAGGAAACTTGACCGAGAAATCAAAGATTCTTACATGGTTCAAGTAATTGCCAAAGATGAAGGCTTTCCTCCCAAGCAAAATATTTTAGATATTCATATTATGGTTACAGATGTGAATGACAATATACCAGTTTTCTCTCAGAATGTATATAATATTTCTATTAATAATAAACCTGATGCTATTTTACCTATTGGAGTTTTATCAGCTACAGATTTAGATATCGGCAAGTATGGTAAAATTTCATATCACTTCAGTGCAAAAACATCTGATATAGCAAAAGAATATTTTAAATTAAATGAAGAAACAGGAGAGATACATGTCAGTAAAAATTTTGACATCAGACAACATTTTACATATGAATTATATGCTGAAGCCAAAGATGGAGGCAGTCCTCCACTGAGTTCTATCGCTATGATTATGGTTAATGTAATCAATGAACAAAATACTGCTCCCACAATAGATATAAATTTTGTGTCCACTTCAACTGGAAATGGAGTTGATATTTCAGAAGATGTTAAAGTTGGTAGCTTTATTGCCTATGTGAAGGTAACTGATCATGACAGTGGACAGAATGGGGAAGTCACATGTGAACTTAAGCATGATAAATTTAATCTCCAAAACATGGGCACTCAAAAATACCAAGTAGTTGTCAAGAAAACATTAGATAGGGAAACAGAAAATTTGTATGGTATAACCATAAACTGTCAAGATAAAGGAGATCCTCCTCTGAAAAGTAAGAGCAAATTTTCAATTCGAGTTACAGATGTTAATGATGTACATCCTCAGTTTACAAAGCAATCATTTAAATTCTTCATTGATGAAAACCAGAGATCCAAAATTCCTGTTGGCACCATCAATGCCACAGATCCAGACTTGGGACTTGGAGGGAAATTATCATTTTCTCTGCTGACTACCAATAAACAGTTTGTACCCTTTCGAATCACTGAAAATGGATTGATCTCATCAATTATGTCTTTAGATCACGAGTTTCAAGATACTTATAAATTTCAAGTATTTGTAAAAGATAAAGGAACTCCATCATTGAATAACACAGTGAATGTGATTGTTAAGGTGAGAGATGAAAATGATAATGCTCCATATTTTACATTTCCCAGTGTTAATCCTTATAATATGGATGTAATATATTATCCACATCATACAAAGAACATCACCCAAATCAAAGCATCAGACAGTGATAAACAAGAGAATGCATTTCTCAAATATGAAATAATCAGAGGCAATAGCAAACAAATATTCAACATCAATCAGTACACTGGTTTGTTATCTTCAACTCATGTCCTAAGCCAAAAAGATGCTGGTTCCTATGAACTGGAATTTCTTGTAAAGGACAGTGGTAGCCCAGTTCTATCAGCCAGAACAACTGTATACTTGACACTGACTGTAAGCAACAAGACATCTGAAATGTTAAATGCTGTTAACATAAAGACTGATAATAAGATCCACCTGACTTCAGCAATTATCATTGTATCAGTAGCAGTGACAATAGCTGTGATCATTACAGCTTCAATCTCAGTGTGTATCCTTCGTTGTTGTAATCCTCGAAGAGTACCAGTGACAGAAGGCGGATATGTAACTGGTCAGAGACATTTGATAAGTCCACCTTACCCAGCCAATCCTTGGTCTGATGTTGCTGTTCCTACAACTGATATGAGAAGAAGCAATCATCCACTAACACCTCGATTGCAATCCCATCCTTATGCAAGTGCTCAACAAATGTTATCATCTCCAGCACCAAAGCCACAGCCAGCTCCAGATTCTGTTTCACAGGTAAGCGCATACATTTTTAAAGATATTATTTTATTGCAACTAAGTTAGCATTCATCACTGTAAAGGGTGTTTTTGATTCATCTTCTTTTCTTATTAATTAATTTCTATTCTTGATATGAACAATAACTAAGTCTTAAGAAGTTATATTGATGGATTTTTCTTTCTGTTTGGGATTTAGTATCTTACTTTTCACAGATGTATGTTCAAGACGTAGCATTAGCATCTGGCAGGGGCAAAAGCAAGAGGACAGTCAGGACTCAAGGCTATTCCAGTAGAGGTTCTGTAAAATCCACTCACAATGAAAGAAAAGATTGGAGTGAAGATAATACAGTAAAACCAGAAGTTGTATCAGGTGAGTTTGAAAAGAAAGTTATGTTTTATACATGATATTCTTTTATTAATTCTACAAATGTTCTATATGAAGAATAATATAGTATCTTTATTTCTTAACTTTTATGTTTCCATCATCTCTTTGTTAAAGTTTGTTAGAATCATAGTTAACATCATGTGGCCATAATGGCCCAGTTTTCATTGAAAAGTAAAGATTTGAAATTAATATTTAAGCTCTAGATATCTGTAATCAAAGGTTAAGAATGGTTACCATCTTTGTATTGAACTGGTTTAATTTTGATTTTACATTTCACACTTTTAATGTACCTGAGAAATTTTAATATTTGTATCTGTTCTAAAATTATCAGATTCTTGTATTGTTCCTTGTTATTATTCATTCTTTTAGTTTACATACAAAGTAGGGAAGTAAAACTTGCAAAATAACTGCTATCTTTAAAATTGTCTTATATATAAATAGACCTATTAATACAAAACAGCTATGAATAAAACTCAGAGATAATATTAAAATTACTAACTTATTCAATATAGCTTCAATTATTTTCAGCCACAACCTGAACACAACTTGTTGTTGTTGTGCAACTCTTAACCATGAAGTCTTTGGACATCTTGGTCCACTCCTCCCTGATAGCAACCTTGTGGATACTCATATTGGGGTGAAAGATCTTATTGATGGCCTGCTCCAAAAAGCCCCCATACAGTGTAGTTTAATGGGTTCAGCTCTGGACTGGAGATGGACTAGAAGTCTGCTGGCCAGATATCAGCAAAGTTAGCTTTGCCGAAATTCTGCACATTCTTTGCTGTGTGACTGGGAGCACCTTCCTGGGTCCACAGAGTTTCCCTCTGGGTAGCTGATCTTTAGCCATGACAGAACATGGTATTTCAGAACTTTGTAATAGCTATCAGCACCAACCTTTTCTCTAAACTTGTAGAAAAGTGAGTTATCTTTTTCCCCATCAGAGGTTATAACACCCATGACCATGATCTAGGATGGATGTTTGGTACTGAAAGTGTCCTTGACATCAACTGTTAACTCCATGAGATACTGGTCATTTTGGAAGTTCAAAACAGTGTACACATTGTGAAAATTTTATGTCCAAGTTATCATTCATATTCTGTTCTGAGTAAACTTTTAACTCAATCGTTGGTTCCTGTTATAGAAAAGCGTATGGTTGCAAGAAAGAAATATGACAACAGCAGAAATAGATTTACGTGGTTTATTTCAACAGGAACGTGAGGGTTTGGGACAGCTACCTTGTGGTATAGTTCATAAGTCAACTTCGGATCTAGGTCGATCTCTCATAGTAGTTCACACATGTTGACGGTGGTTGATGCTCCCCTGCTGACAGCTGCTGACCATGACAGATCTCTTCACTGGCCACCTGTTGAACTTCTGTGTGACCCCTTTTATAGCGTTTTGTTTATGGCTTAACAGGCTCAAAAAATGAAGCGAGTATAATTAGGAGGGAAGCATTTTTATTGGACGAAAAATAGAACACTTTAAATATTATTTTATTTTTTGACCGGAACTCATGTGTTAGGAACATTTGTAAATGAAGATAATGGTCATTTTGTGACGGGGCTTTGTCCCGTTCACATCCGGATCTCGCTCTTGAGTATTTGCCTGTAAATCAGCCGAGATATGTCTTATTTTATTTTATAACATTCCTTTGTTGTTTTAGTCTTAAGGGCATCACAGAAATCCCAATTTCACTTTTTAAAAACTTATCACTGTTGTTGACCATGTCTATGGTCTTTTTGACATTATAGACTGTGATCAAAGACACACCAATTATGTTGGAAAATGCTTTTCTTTTAAGATTGAAGCATGAATCAAGTCTTGATAGTCTTTGCTTTTTGTCCTTCTGTGAAGCTATTTTATTTATTCTTGAAAAATATGTGCATACTCTTTGTTCTACCTTTGTTTTCATATCATTTGGTGTAGTGGTTGTTATGAAATTTTAGTTTAAATTTTACTGCAAGTTTTACTTCTCTACCTTCTATAAGTGATTCATTAAATTTATCTTACTGTTAGCAGAGAATTAAAAATTTGATGCATTGAAACATGCAAAAAATTTCTTAACTACCCATAATCATATTTAACTTGAAAAAAAAAGCTTCAAATTTTAAATGCCTTGATAGAAATTTAAGCAAAATTAATTACCATATTGATAATTTTTTTTTCTTTTATTTTGAATGTGAAGTCAGTTGCTGTGTGAATATTACATTTTTTATAAATATTTTTCAGATGTCTACTCTTTCCAGTATTGTAACTCTTCTCCATTCCAACATGACCAACAACATATCACAGAGATGGGACCCTTGGAACAAATTGCAAACTACCCCAGTGATACCACAATAGTAGCCAGAGGCTTTTGTACACCTTATATGAATGAAAATAGTCTACATAAAGAAGTGACTAATTTAAAAGTTGACACTGATTCTGACACTAACACTTCTGATCAAAATAATTTTTCTAATGCTAACCAAATGTGCAATTCCCGACCACTACCACCTGTACCACATTAAAACTGATGTCTGTAACATGATCCTTACTCATTTATAGAAGTATTTAACCCTTAAATGTCAAAAAGAATTCTATAAATCATACTTATCAACTCACATAAAACTGTACAGTTAATATTATTAGAAATATATGCTTATGATATGCAGTTAAACTTCAAAAATTGATTGAAATAATATCTTTGATTTTTTTTCATTAATTAACTATAAATCTTTAATTTTACATTTTACTGTATGATATTTATCTTCATTACTTATAATATTGATTGATCAGGCTGAAATTATCCAAAAGCTAAAATACTGAAAAGAATCAAACATTTTTTTTAAATTTCTATTTTATATGACATTTCTTAACTTGAGGACTGGAATGTATACAATGATCTATTTTACTTATATTAAGACAGATAACTTGATTCACTTGATTTCAGCAATTATCACTGTTTCAGTAGCAGTGACAATAGCTGTGATCATTACAGCTTCAGACACAGCTGTGATCCTTAAAGTGTTTCAGTAGCAGAAGCCAGATATGTGAATAGTAAGAGACATTTGATAAGCACTCCTTCTTCATCCAGTACTTCACACTAGAAAGAACACATCACATGGAGTCCCAACCAAGAGATCAGGTAGGAAATAGTTAATTTCCAAGACTTAAAACACTTCCATTATGCTCTTGAAAGTTTAACCAATAAAAGTTGCTTACTATGAACCCTATTAATTATTTTTTGCAATTTACAAAAATTATTTTATTTTTTCCTTACATTATTTTATTTGCACCTTTTAGCTTTTTGGTTATAGTGAATTTTGCATATATTTAATTGGTTTTGTGGCTACATTTTTTAAATGTTAATATCAACAAATTTTTGTTTCTTTTTATAGGATTATAATCTTGATGATATCATATCATTAAACAGCAGACAGAAACAGATGGTATTTCCAACACACAAGTCTCTGCTAAATTATATTGGGAATCTAAAATGACTGGAGCACAAAAATGGATCATTGTATAATTACAGGTATACAAAAATGCAGTATAATTAACAGAATAAATATTTTGTGATAGCTTCTAGATATATTTATCTTAGTAAAATTTAAGTAGATAATTTCATAAGGATATGAAATTATGATGTTACCGAATGGATTAACTGAATCATTCAATGGACTAACATCCTTATTTTTTTTATAATAATAGTCCAGCTTTTATATCCTCCAGCTTTCTTTAGGTGTATGTTACATACACCCAGTAACCCTCAGAAAATTCTAAATAGAACCTTTTATTTCATCCAATAGATGATATTATTGTCATTCTTTGATTTTTTTTATATGCCTTGCATTATTTGAAGGATTTTGTAATCAAAAATCTTTTTGTCTTTCTACCAGTCTCTCCTCCTTATCATGCCACACTACTCCTCCACCAAATTGGTGTACTCCACTATGTCGTAACCCAGTTAATAACTCCAAGAAATGTGAAATGTGCAACTGGAAACAGTTTCATTATTCAGTTTCATTACTCTAATAATATTTAATTATTATAAAAATTATTGTAATCATAATAATCAAATCAGTCTTAATAAAATGAGCTACTATTCAGAAAACATTGAGGTCCATCTCTTTACTAGATAGAGAAACAGTGTCATGCTATAAGGAGGATATATTGACAGTAAGAAGTTATGATTTTAAATCCCTAAGAAGGATGTCACCTGTGGCAACAGACACCAATAAGCAAAACAGAGGGCTTTGTTTGGAACTTTCATAGTTTGATGATTATCAGATACAGTATACCTACCTGTTTGGACAGAGAATGAATGTGTGGAACAAAATTTATCCTGTAAATCATTCTCATTTAAATATTAGAACCTTCTTTGGGATAAATTTCAATTCACTTGTTCTCAAATATAAAATGAAACTGAAATTATGCTAATATATTTTGGGCATGCTCTTAGAAGTTTGTCTTTTAAAAAATGAATGTAAAATAAAAAGATTTTCAGATGCAAATTTACTTGACTGACTTAGAGTTATTCACATTACATTAATTGTTATTATATCTCAGTATTTATATTAAAATATAAAAACATTAAATGATTTTTTAATGTTAATATTTGTTTTTTTTTTTTTTAGATGCATATACACCTTACTGTGGTAATTTTTCATCAATACCAGTTGTTGAATACACAGATGAGGCCAATGGGACAGACAATCAGTTTTTTCAGCAATACAACAATAGCAACTAATAGCAGTATTCAACCATGATTTTTGAAAAACTGAGGAGAAAATGCATCTTCATAATTGGTTACTGTACCAAATGAGACTTTCTGATGTTGCATTCTTTTAATTACTTTTTAATATAAATATTAACCAATCAAAAAATATAATAGCTGGCTGTCACCTAAATTGACATATATATATATATATATATATATATATATATATACACACACACACACACACACACACACATCAGATAGTGGAGCATTAGCTTAATATCTACAAATTAAGGAAAAAAAAAATTATTATCCAAGAAATAGTGGGTATTTTTTAAACTAAGAGTATTGTAAATTTGTTGAATTTTATTAATATTTTAAATTTTAAAGTCTTTTCTAGAATTGGTCAAAAATAGAGCAATAAAATTTCTGTTTCATATTGTATTTTTAAAGAAAGTAATAGTACTATAATAGGAGGTTTATTGTAACAGACATTGTTTTAGGAATAAATTCCAATAACACAAATTATGAATTGTAACAAATAGTTTGTAAAATTTGGATTCTAAAAATGATTCTCAACTCCCACGTATTAAAATCTCAAGATTTTGAGTTTCGTAGATATTTGTTGTGGATAACATTTGTTGTAAAAAAAAAAATGTAAAAAAATATCTTTTAACAGAGGCTTGATTGTATAGATCAACTATCCATTGTATTATTTAAAATGTCATCTTTATTTGTTTGACTGATGTTCATGAATTTCTTTTTGAAAACACCTACACAATATATTTTATTGTGATTACTACTTAATGTCTTGGTATGGCAGTGCTAGAATTTGGGGCTTTAATTTCTTAAAAGTATGTGAAAGCAGATAAGCTGCTTCATCAGTGCACTGCATTTTGAGAGTAAGGAATTGTTTATTTAATGCATGGATGTCCTTTTTATTTGCATATATATTTTGTTTAATTTAGTGTAAATATTAGTATGTTTTCAAATAAAAATCTGTTTAAAGGCCAAACAGAGAATATCTTCATTCCAAGGAATACTCTCTTTCTAACCATGGCGGCCTTTATAAACAATGTACTAGTTAGAAATACTGGTTTCTTTTTCTTGTTGGAACCATCACTCAAAACAAACTGTTATGGATGTTGTAAATCGTTTGCATTGGAACTCAACATGTAGATATCCCTCTGATTTAACCACAACTTTGATGTCAGCTGAAATCAAAGGTGAGGTCACAGTTATTGTTTCTACTCTTTTAATAATAATTCTGTTTTTAGAAGTTTACTTTTGCTGCTTTTTATTTTTCTGTCTTTTTTCCTTCTGTTTTTCGATATTATTTATAAAATTTATTATTGTTAATGATTACCATTATAATGTTATAAATTTCAGTATAAGTGATTCACTGATATAGTCAAAGAGAGAAATCTGTATTAATTTTTAAAACTTTTAAATTGATACATTGTAAATAGATTCTAGAAATATTGAAAATTTCTGAAATAACTCAATTTTCACTGTTTTATTATTGCTTTAACCTCTTATATTAGAATTTATATATTGACAACTAATTTTGAAACATTCTATTCTATCTTAATTTGATTAAATGACACTTTTATTATAATCAATATTAGTAGATTGCATTTAAAAAATTGTATTTTTTTTTTCTGAACTACAGGAAGACATGAAGCTTAGTGTGTTCTCTGTATCTAAAAAGAATTCAAATCCTAACCAAGACGTGTCTGACTAAGAGACAAAGTAAAAGTTCATATCTTCCCAAAGATATCAATTTCCAGGTCAATACTTGGATCCTGTCAAGATTCCAACTCCATAGTGAATACCAAATGCCAGATATTTACAATATCACATTCTGTTATACAATCACTCCTAAGATCAATGTTGGTATGTATTCATATTTTAGGAGATTAATTTCATTTTTCTTTTTTTATTCAGTTGCTTTATATTCATTTGTTCAATATTTGTTTTTAAAAAAGTTTTCTTTTACATAATTCTTTCTCATATTCAGTATAGTTAATAAAATGGATTTTACCTTATTCTGTTTAAATATATTCTATCTTATCACTTGTTATTAAATTATATATAGTTTAAATCAGCACTGATTTTTGAAATTCTCAAGACATTTGTGAAGGGGTACTGAAAAAGTCTCAGCCTGTCTCACTTAAAATCTGAAAATTTGTGGGGAGAATCGGTTCTTGGTAAAGCCAAGAACTTTTTAGCACCATAATTTCATACTGTTATTCATTGTTTCAATAAAGCTTTGTATTTCTCTGGAAGTTTAAATTTATTTTTTTACAAAAATTTTAGGCCATATTGAATACTTTATTTTTATTACTTTAAACATTATTTTTAGTGGATGCCCATATTTGAGTAGAGATGGTTTTTCTTTAATGAGATTTTTCAAATGTTCAGGCCAGTAGATGCAATAAAAGACTGTTTTAAAAATAATCTGAGCATTTATTCAAATACAGGAAACCAATAAGAAATGTTATATTAATAAATAGAAATCCTTTGTTTCTTTTACATTATTTTGAAAATCACATTATCAAATATATTCTGTTTGGTTGTTTGTATAATCATTACATTTATGTGTGTATTTTTCAGTTTGCGGACCCTCTTCCATTATACATTGGATAATTAATATAAAAATGCAAAGATGCAGAGAACATATGCAGTGGCCAAAAATTATGGAATATTTACAAAGAGTTTCTAAATTACAAACAACTTTTTAAAAACCAGACTTTGTAAAAGGACAGTGATAAATCAGATTTACGTTTACACATTAAAATCTAAAATCTAAACGTCATGGCTTCTTTTACTCAATATAACAAGAAAAAAGTTCTACAATATTTCATATACATAAAAACAAAAACCTAAAAACAAACACATGTATTATTTAAATTTTAAGTAAAATATTCATTCACTTGTAAAATATATTATTTAAGCCAATTATAGACCACATAATGTCAAATGTTTGTGAACTTTTTATACAATGTTATGTCATTGTGAACTATTGTCTAATGTTAATGCTAATTACTGTTATTTTTTTTAATTTCTGTGATATTTTTCCAGATAAAGCTTCATTTCTAAATATTTGCATCTGCTTTGTTTATTCAGCTTTCTTCACAGCTATAAAATAGAAAAGTTTAAATTCTTGACATCAAAAGTTTTCCACTAAACACAGGCTTATTTTTATGTTGATATTTGAATTGATAATTTTCCAAATTTATTTAAAAAGTACTTTTTTTATCACACATTAAACAGTGTTTTATTTTTTTTAAATTGGCTCACAATATCACTCTAAATCTTATATACAAATTTTAATTATATTACTTTTTTTTTGATATTCATTACGAAAATGATTTGATCTGTGTTAGGAAAGTCATGATTTTGATGAAAATTAAGTTTTCAAAATACTCTTTTTCCTGTTTTATAATGATATTTTAATTGGTCAGTAGAATGCTTTGGCTCATATTTATTCCATTAATTGTGAAGAAAATGTGAAGCTACATTATTTTTAAATATATGAAATGATAACCCAGAAATAACACACATAGATGGAAAAAGTAGAAAGTATTTCAATGGTATTTCTTTTAATTCATTTGATGAAATTTTCTTGAATACTTAAGCACAAAGTAATATATCTTGAATTATTTAAAAATAAAAAAATTTCATCTGCATAAAGATTTACTCCTGCATTATTTGGGAACAATTCATCAGAGACTACAGTGACCATTACACAAAAGTAGACACCCAACTGGAAAGCAACTCGATCATTTCCAACAAGAACAGAAACCTGAAAATTGACATAATGACTTGGATAACCAATTACAAAAACACTGGATCATTTATTATACAAATGAAGGAAATCAATTAAGCTATAAAGTAAGTTGAAATTAAATTTTTCTATTTTTATTTTTACTCTGTTATCTAAGAAAATTGTATAATTTATGTTTTGCACATATTTCTTAGATTTGACTCCCAAGCCTAACTTTTCCTTTTTTTAAATGCCAAGTCCCTTCAGTATGTAGGTGATAATGGTTCGCCACAGATTCCCTTTCTTTATTATTTATGAGTTTCTATGAAGAAAGATAGTGGAGTGGTTTCCTGTTTCCTTTTTTTTTGTGGTTTTGAAGTCTTTCTCTTAGACTAGCAGCCACCCAAAGCTAGAAAGCCAGTCTACCGTGTTATTTTACCAGGTTTATTTTCATTTTTTGCTTGGATATATGATATATGATTCCTATTTCATTATCCTTCATATAATATTATTCTTCATTTACTTCAAACAATGAAGTATTTTTAAAAAATATTTAAAATAGGAATCATCATCATCATCTTTCTAGTGGGTATCAAAATATTTTTGTACTTAATATTAAAGTATTTTTCCAATAAGATAAGTGAGATAAAATCCATTCATTGATTGGCATTTAGTGACATGTAAAGTAATCATAAGGATAAAATTAAGAGAGTTCTGCAAAATGCTTGCCCCTCTTTGTTGTTTTTTTGTTTAGCAGCATATCAACACCTCTATGGGTTATTTAATGCTGAAATCTAAATATTTTGTATACAATTTTATTTTATTTTTGGAGATAATAATGGTTTAGTAATACAAGTTTTACTAATTAACCCACAACTGGGGGAACAGGTAGATTCATACCTTTCCCAAGAGTATTTACATGTAAGTGAATATGCCAAACCTAGCTGGAACATGACTCTTCGGTTAACAAATCTGAGCCATTATCCATTACACCATCCGCACATCCAATCTTGTAGTACCTGGTATTCACAAGTGGTCACCTATCTAGGTACTGACTAGGCTTTATGTTGCTTAACTTTGGTGATCGTATGGGAACTGGAGTCTAAACATGATGTGGTTGTAAGCCACCTCCTTTATATTTGGTATAATGTTTTCCTAGAATGGTTTATGTCTTTCATTAACACTTATGTATTGTTACATGAAATAATTTCTTTTTATTGGAAAATTTCAATATTTATTCAGTTTAAAATTATATACAGTACATAGTTGATTTACTAATTTAATACTTTTTAAATATGTATGAACTTGTTTTTTCATCATGCTTTCATTTTTGATATTTGTATAAAGTCAAATTATAATTTTTCATTTCAAGCATTTGTTCTTAATATTTATGTAAAAAAAATTAGATGATCAATAGAAATATTACTTTAACATTATCTTTTATGTACTAAAATTACATTATTTCAGAAAATTATTTTATAAACACTATTTCATGTAACATTAATTATTGCTTATATCTTTCACTTTGTCTAAAACAAAGTTATTAAAATTTATGGTCATAATAGTTGTTAGCTACATTTCTCTTTGTAGAAATTTAAATATTTCAAATGATTTTTTTGGCTTAAAATTATCATTCATTTTGATGATATCTGAAAATATCTTTGATGCTAAAAGTAAGACTAACAGAAATAAGTTAAAAATTTTTTTACAGTAGATATTAAAATTTGTAATATTATCAACAACAGTAACTTTTATTTAACTGTTGGATTATAGAATGACACATACTCATATAAATATGTGAAGATGTAAATGTGTTCAGAATTTTTCATTAAATGATGTTAGAAAATAAAGAAACCATTTCAAGTACTAAAGAATGTAAGCCGTTTCCAAGCATCACTGGTCATCATTTATTTGTTAAGTGATCCTAAACATTAGTGGTCACCTTTTCATAATATTTAAATATTCAAAACATTTCTAAACAATTTTTGACTAATATATTTATAGGTTAAACTAATAAAGCAATTATGAATTATGTTATTGTTATTTGAAGCATGCAAGTGAATAATTTGGCCATTTTGTCACTTACCTAAAGAAAGATGAAAACCCTGCACAAAAACAAACTAGAGTTCCTTATGGGGAGATGAATATATGTCAATTTGTGGGTGGCTCCAAAGGACTTATAAATGCTATCCATTGGTTAGATATTTCATCTCTTTTGAGAGATAGAAAGGATGAATGCTAATATTTTAATTTTGTTCTATTATCCCCTTTTAAATAACTACTTGCATAACTTTTGCTCCTCTTAACCATCATTTATTTTACTCAGTTTATATGCAAATAATTAAAACTCACTGGTGTCTCTGATTGAGAGCACTTTCTCTTGGGTATTCTTCTAGCTGGCATTGTAAAAGTTGACCCGGTTGTCTCCTTAAATCTCTTGTCTTATAATGAATTACTAATAATAATTTTAAACTTATACTTTTGCCTCCTTTTTATTTTTCTACTTCCAATGGATTTCTGGTATAAGTCAAAATTCCAAGCACAAAACACTGGAAATCTGTTTCTTCAATTTTTCATTAGCATTTTGCATTTGAATTTCAAAAATTTTAGAACTGCATGCCCAATACTTTACTTATGAATCTATTCTGTATATATATATATATATATATATATATATATATATACATACATTTTCATACTTTTTACAAGCAACATTTTTTTTGTTAGTCCTCCAAATAATCCCATCAAATTTAACTAAATTTGATATATATTTGTACTAGCTGAATAAATGATGCAAATATATTTCCTTAAATTTTGTCATGATCAAATGTATAGGATTTTTTTTTTTACAAAAATGTAATTACTGTAATATACTGTTATTGTATTTAATTATTAAATGAAATTTTGTGATTGGTAATGCTAATTACTGTTTGCAGTTAGCTTTTATCTGATTCTTTTCTTTGTTTCTTGTTGAATATTTTAACTCTGATCTAATTCGGTTGTCACTTATATAATAAACGTTTGGAACATTGGAAGAAACAATGAATCTTCTTTCATGATTTTCAATTAAAAATCTGTTTTGAAACATGTTTGTATATTTTAGACATTTTGCTTTTTAAGGTCATATATACTTACTTATCTGTTTTCTTTTTTAGAGCAATTTTGTCATTTTATAAATCACAATATACTTGTTTTCTAAAGTACCTGATAGCCTTTTAATTCTGTCAAATCCTATGTAAAAATTATGCAAGATCTGAGTTTTACATAGCTTTTTAATTCTGCCAAATATAAAAAAAAATAAAGACCAAGAAGCCCTTCCAAAAACAATTAGCCAGATTTTGGGGAGTGAATCAAACCAATAACTTTTCAGCACCTCCATGTATATTTAGCTTCATATTCGAATTGAAAACAAACTAATGCTTGATTCTCTTATTTCAATATTATTAACAAACATGATAAAACAATCTCTTGCAGTGAATGTTGATAAGTGATGTTAATGGAGACTTCATTTATAATGTCCTTTTAATTTGATGTAATACAAATAGAAGACATTGAAAATTAGGCACTTCTAAATTATATAGTAAAATGATTGAGAAATATTATAAATGATATTGGTATCTATACTTTTATTCTATTTGTTTATGTGTATGTTCATTAGTTTTTTCTACCTAAGATCAGAGTGTAGTATATGCCTGATTCCTGGACTTTCTTAGCTGGAATCAGTTCTACTTTCTGAGAGAGAAACAAATAGAATAATATTCACCTGGAAGGAATTCAGAAAAGTGAAGGAGAGAAGAAAAAAGAGTGGAGGAGGAAAAATAAAAGCTAAGAAAACTAGCAAAAAATTGAAAAATGAAAGAACAAAGGCATGAGATAATTGCAATATTAGCCATTTCCTTATAAGGAAACATTTGGCATTTTCACTATTTACATTATTTGGACTGCATTTGGCATTTTTTTCTTTTTCTCAAGCAGCCAGTGCTGCTGCCAGTTGACATAAATTCTTTCTCTTAAAACAGTTTTTCAGAAAAATCGTTTTTTTAAGTGTTATTGCTCTTTCCAGTATTGATAGGGGCTTCCTTAACTTTTTGTTTGAAATGGTATGGAATGCCAACATTTTGATTATGTGATAGTTTTCTCTTTTAATTGCATGTGATATCTACTATAGCAGCTGCTGTTTAAAGTCCTCGAGTTATGTGCTTTCTGTTATCTGGTACAGTTCTTTGTGATACTCTCTAGCACCTGTCTACAATGTTCAAAGAAGAATGGTCTTCACAAAGATTCACAGGCATCACTCACTCAAAACCAGTTTTAACTATTAATCTTAGAAAATGGTTGTATACAGCTGACAGCTTAGATATTTATGAATGGGTTTGGCACTATGCACGACTTCCATATGAAAGTCTCGATCTGACAAGAACATAACTCGAGTTTTCAGGTTAATGTTTTGTTTTTGTAGCATTTGGCACAGTTAGGTGAAACTACCTCTATTCTATATTCAATTTCCTTATCTTCTATACTAAATTTGTTATATAACTGGTTCATAAATCAAAATATTTGAATTTTGAAGTGTTTGGTATTTTGTCCTGGGCTTCAGTTGTCAGCACCCTTGGAATCTCCATGCATCACCCAGCTAGTTAACTCATAGAAATGAAAACAGTAAATAAATAATTATATCAAATAAATAACATTTTTAGCTTTTTCTTCATATACGATGCAATTTTCCTGCTGAAAAACTTGAAATATATGTTGTACCGCAATATTGCTTCTTATTCAAGTAATCTCTGGTAAAAATAAAAAATTAATTTTGATAGTCTAAACTAAATTTATTTAAATTACATTACAATGAAGTAATTTTGTTTTTGTAAATAAAATACTATTCTTGTATTTTAAAGTAGGCTCATTTAATTTATTAAAATCGTATCATTTACGGTTCATTCTACACACACATTTTTACTTTTTAACCGAACGTTAGCATTAAGTCAGATTGGGTAACAACAGTGTTAATTTGTTTTTGAAAACCAATACTTTTCCCCTTAATGAAATGTTATTTCTTAATTTACTCATTAATCCCCCCCCCTTCCCTCTTAATTTCCCTTTAATGCTTTTGTATGATTTTCTCCATTTTCATTTGCAGATTTTGAATGTAATCGCCTCCTCTTCCTTAGAATAACCAAATCTGTTCCCAATAAATAATAATAATAATAATAATGTGGTGGCGGTGGTAATTGACCAGCTTCTATCCGCAATATGATAAGTAAGAAGCAGTAAGGGGCTGCTATTCGTCTTAGAATCGACGAATGTAAACGTTTTTGAGGGTTGGAAGTAAATCGCTACTGTAGCTGCTGTACTTACTTATTATACCTCCCGATTAATAAATAAATAACAAAGAACAGTGGAAAACATTACAAATTGTTATTGATATCAATTTCCATGAAGAACATGTATTGTACATGTTTTATTTTGTGTTAAAAACAGTACGTTTTTAAACAATAAAAGATTTTTTTTAGAATTTTAAAAACAGTCAGATAAGCGTGCGTGAAGAATAAATTATTCATGTTTTTTAGTTATTTGTAAGTAAACAAAAGCATTTCCCAGATTTAAGCGATGTCATTTTCTAGACTAAAAAGTAAAAATAAAACATAATTTTTTTTAACCCAATTTTCCGAATGAGCGAATTTGTTTTATCTTCTGCATTAGATGTAGAAAATAAATTGCATACTAATTGTACTTACTTATTTTACCAAAACAGTATCAGAATAGTTACATTGTTATAATATGTATTTTATTTACTATATTTATTTACAAAATGCAACAAATAATGATAAAACAAGTATTTGTACATTTATTATTTACTTTTTTAAACTTGATTTTCTGATTTCATTTATGTCAGTCATATTTGAAAAAATGAAGAAGCAGCTTAATAGGTGATTTTAAAATTAGATTTTTTTTATTCTTAAAAAAAACTACACTCAGTGTTGAAATAAGACACTAACAGTGATATACGTTTGCAGACAATTTCAACTTCAGAGCTTTGGCACTAAAAAAATACCAAGTGATTGTCAAAAAATGTATTGGATAGAGAGTATGATCATCAAGTCATTATTACTTGTCTGGATCAAGACCTTTAATGACAGAAATTATGTTTTCTGTTAAGGTGACTGATATCAATGATACATCACCCCAGTTTTCAAGAAAGACTTTTACTTTTTTCATTCATGAAAATTAGAAGTCTGGGATTCCTGTTGGTATTATTAATGCAACAGACTCAGATTTAAGACCAGGAGGTAAAAATATATTTACTGCAAAATAATAACAAACAGGTTTTAACATTGAAGATTACTGATGATAGAATGATTTCAACAGTCATGTCTTTAGACCATGACTTTCAAAACATTTATCAATTCCAAGTATTTGTAAAAAACAAAGGAACTCCATCATTGAATAACACAGTGAATGTGATTGTTAAGGTGAGAGATGAAAATGATAATGCTCCATATTTTACATTTCCCAGTGTTAATCCTTATAATATGGATGTAATATATTATCCACATCATACAAAAAACATCACCCAAATCAAGGCATCAGACAGTGATAAACAAGAGAATGCATTTCTCAAATATGAAATAATCAGAGGCAATAGCAAACAAATATTCAACATCAATCAGTACACTGGTTTGTTATCTTCAACTCTAAGCCAAAAAGATGCTGGATCCTATGAACAGGAATTTCTTGTAAAGGACAGTGGTAGCCCAGTTCTGTCAGCCAGAACAACTGTATATCTGACACTGACAATAAGCAACAAGACATCTGAAATGTTAAATGCTGTTAACATAAAGACTGATAATAAGATCCACCTGACTTCAGCAATTATCATTGTATCAGTAGCAGTGACAATAGCTGTGATCATTACAGCTTCAATCTCAGTGTATATCCTTCGTTGTTGTAATCTCGAAGAGTACCAGTGACAGAGGGTGGATATGTAACTGGTCAGAGATATTTGATAAGTCCTCTTTACCCAGCCAATCCTTTGTCTGGTGTTGCTATTCCTGCATCAAATTCTGAAAGTAGAAGAAAACAAACAGCATCTTCAAGAGAATCTCACGCTTATTCAACTAATCAGCTGCTCATTTCAACTCGGTCTACTTAACAACAAGAATCTGTACAGCAGGTGAATCTAAGAATTTGATTATTTGTTGTACATTTAGAAATCATTCTAAAATATTCTAATTAAATTTTCATGAAATTGTATGTTGTTTACTTGAAAAGTTTTAAATGGCATAAATGCATATTTACAGGTACAAGTAAGTAAATCTGCTGATAATTTTTATATATTCTAAGTATGTTGCTAATTATTTATTGAGTTTTTAAATGTAATATTTAATTGTACCTGCACAGGTATTTTTTCACATTTTCAAAATTACTGTCTCTGAAGGTGTTAGGAGAGATAGTTGTTAGAATCTGACATTTTTTATTATAAGCAGAGGTTGGTCTTTATTAATTCTTTTAATTGCAAAAGATTTCATGTAAAACATGAGAAAGTGAAATATTTAACAAGATTTTTGCAATATATAATTAACAGATGTGTTTTTCAAACACCCTTCTTTGAATAAGATGGCTCAAAAATCTCGACACTTCACTGAAAATTCGTCAGAATCTCATCAGCTGGTTGACAGACATAAATGGAGTCCAGGAGATTTGTGGCTTAGAGAGAAGATGCCAAGTATGTTGTAATTTTTCAAGTTGAGACTAATTTTGGTTATTTTATTTATAGTTTAATTTAAAAGAAATACAATTTTTATACTTTAAATTTAGATGGGCAATATTTTGCATTGTTTTATTTCCATTAATTTTCTGTGTGTAAATTCTCTGATGGTAATTAGCTTGAGAGGTAAAAATATTTTGCTACATGCCAAATCTGTTAACATTTGTAAATAATATATTTGTTAAGATCACTTGGAAATTAACTGATCAGATATTGCTTTTATTATTTATAGGGATACAAATTAAAATATTTACCATTTAACTTAGATTTTCTTGAAAAAGATATATATATTTAAACAGTTGTTTGACACCACAGAACTTATATATAGATTTTAAAATACAGGAAAGCATTCTTCTTTAAGGAACCTTTTCAACCAACACTTTGTCAGAAGAATATTTTGGTAAATATTAAATTGACAGAATAACAATTCACACTGTGAGAAAAGAAAATATAAGGAGGAGAAAAAAGGAACCATGACTAAAATACAAATTAATTAATAAAAACGAGGTGGGGGAAATATACTGGCAAAAGAGTCAATGTAAATAGTTCCTAGGGAGTACTAAAATGGAAAAAAATCACTCACATACCTCCTAAAAGACTGAGAGTGAACAAAATGCTCTTTTTGTCTGCACAGAGATGGTTAATGTAATTTAATAAAAACCACTTCTTATATGCATAAATGCTGAGCAGACCGAGGTTTGCACAAGATAGTAAACAAATTGTTACTATATCTTGCTGCATACTCCAGATTGTCTAGTAAATGCTGATCAATAGCGAATCATGAACAGACTAGATACAATGCATACTGCAATTAAAAATACCCTGTCTTATAGGACTACCAGGAAATTTCGATCTGAACCCCTTATTTAATCTACAGGGATAGATTGTTCTTATGCCACTGTTTCTGTCTAGGGATATCTTGTCTACTTATTTAGTACTACTCAGTTATTGTTTGCTATGTTTCATGAACACTGAAGAGTTAGATGTCTGAAAGAATCAGTGCATATGCTAAGCTATGAGGACCTCTTTAGTAAGCCTAGCATGAACAAAGATGAGATCAGTAGTCCTCATGTATATAACTCATCCCAGAAATTCAAACTGAAATTGTCTTTTATTTAGTTCAAACTATGGGTAATATATACATTTTTCTACAAAATTTTGTAGTCTGCTTCCCACCCATTTTACTTTTCTTTGTATATAGTGTATCTGTCACTGCTCCTGCTATTAATGATCTTACATAATTCATTCTTGTAAATGACTTGTTTTTACTTGAAGCAAATAGACAACTTTATAACAAGAGCATTTATTCAATTCAGTAATATGTAAATTAAAATTGACTAGATATTAGCAGATTTGAAAGGTTTTATTCTTGGAAGCATCAGATTAATCAGATCTTTTTATTTTCTTTTGTGGGCTATACAGTTGAACTGCATTTAAAACATGTAAATCTGTTGTTAGTGGGTTTTTTTCTAGAGATTTTCCTTATTTCATCACCAAAAACAATACAGACAAGATCAATCAGATTCATGTCAAGGGACTAAAATTGCTATGAATGTCACTTAATATGTTTTTGAATTTGCTGTTCTCAACTTGTGTGCCACTGCTGTTCATTCTAAATAAGATGTTTTTCCCCTAATTTTTAGATACATACACTTCTCAGTACTGTAATCCACCATCAGCAAATGAACCTACACTGAATGAAGGGATGGAACACTCAGGACAATCACTTTACTACCCCAGTGATACAACAATATTGGCCAGAGGCTTTTATACATCCTACATGAATGAAAATCTACTGACAAGAGAAAGAACATGGCCAAATTCAATGTCAGAAGATAATATTGTACAGATCATATATTCCCAATCCATGAGTGGGTCTACAAGTAGAAGCCAGAGACCTTTACCTCCAGTGCCCTGTGAGGACAGAGAAAAAGTAGCACTATAGTTACATTACAGTTATGGTCTTTATTATATACATAAGATAAGCATAACATTTTAATGATTGGAAAAATGAAACTTTTAGTTTGTTAATATGGATTAGATTAATGTGTAGACTTTTTTTACAGAAACATTTTATTTTTATTTCACATAAAAAAGCATAAACAATGTTTTTAGAAAGTTATCCAAGTGTGCCATTTTCTTTTGGATATTTCAATCCAGACCAATATACAAAATATAAAGATTACGAATGAAGATGCTTAGACATTGAACAGAAAATCTTTCAGTATTTTATGTAGTTTTAAGAGACAAATGTGTGACTGGATTAAGATATTTATGAAATGTCCCAACCTCAGGAACTATTTGTCAGCAGATAGCATAAAGAATGCTTGAAGCAATGAGAGACATACCTTTTTTCAACACTCGGTGGTTTACAAAACAAAAATCCAAGTCACAAGGTAAATACAAATTTCTTCATCAACATTACCTGTTCCGCATTTATGTATTAACATTATTGTGCTAAGTAATTCATTTTTTATTTATATATTGAGGTATAGAAGTTGTATTCAGTTCTTTGAACTAAATGATGGACAGTATGATTAGTTTTATGATTTTCCATATTTTGAATTTGAATTACAAATATAGGATTTACTATGATTTATCATAGAAAATAGTCAATCAATTGTCTTTCTTCCATATTTTATGCTTCCTAACTTCAGATTGTGTAATCAAAAATAGATTTACTGAAAAATAATTGGCAGAATTTTTGAACATATATTTATTTATTCACTTGTTGATAACATGTTTTGCAAAAAGAAAATAATCATTTTTCTTTTTATTGTGGTCAATTCTTTTAGTTGCTCATCACTGAATGTTTGTAATAATAAAACATCAAGCATTATTTCCGTTTTTTTCAACTACAATCAGCAACATCCTCACTATTTTCTTTCTTTATACATTAGATTTAGACCTTTGTCAAACTTGATCATTAAAATATTTGGTTGAATCATAAATAATTTCTTTTTTTTTTTTTCATCAACTTTATTCTTCAAAAATTAAAATGCAGTTACATTTTATTCAGTTATATATTTAACATTATTTGTAATGGATGTGTTGCCACTTGTCAGGCAGCTCTTTGATACCTTTTAAGTAAAATTATACATGTTTTGATGCGAAAATGTTTTTGATGCACTCTTGAATCTGGTTTTCGTTAGAGAAAGTTTTCTCCATCAAAACATTTTGCAGCAATAAAAAAAAGATAATAATTGGTTAGTGCCAGGTCTGGTGAATATACTGGGTGGGTTGGAACAGACCAACTGAGTTCCAAAATGTTTTCTTGCTGTATGCAGCCTTCTATTGTCATGGAGAACATTTTTCCTATTGACAAGTACAGGACACTTTTTGATCAAAGTTTTTCATGGACATGTTGCAGCTGCTGGATATATAAATGTACATTTAATGTTTTGTAGTGTTTTCAGAACTCTAAATGAATAATGCCCCAATGATCCCAGTGCATTCACAACATTATATTTCTTTCATAGAACTCTAGCTTTTGGGGTTAGTTGTGGAAATTTGTCTTTCTCAATCCACTGCCTTTTGCATTGAAAATTGTTGTATATAACCCATTTTTCATTAACTGTTATGATATATTTATGGAAGAGATTATTTCTATGTTGTGAAAGGAGACTTGTCGCTATAGAAAAATAATGTTTTGTTCTTTTTGCTAAGAGTTTATGAAACCAAAACATCCAGCTTGCTGACTTTCCCTATCTTTTCTAAGTGTTGGCATGTGGTAGATTGTGATGTGTTTAATATCTTTGCTAACTCCAGAATAATTTGTTATGGATTTCTTTCCACTAATGACTTTAGAGCCTTATCATCAAAGTTTGATGTGTGCCCAGGTCTGGATTCATCTTTCAATGATTTCTTCAAAATTAAACTTTGTAAAGAAATTTCATACTTACCAGTCAGTTATGACTCAACTATAAACACTACATATTTTTCTAGATGTCTCAATAGTATTATTCCCTTGCCTGAACTCCTGTAACATTATGGGATGTTGCACTTTCAATCCCTCAACTCCATTAAGGAAATGTATTACTTCATCCACTGTGTATGCTGCCATTGTCATGCAAAAAGTAAAAATATATTAGTATACACCAAATTTATTAACTTCCATATATGATTAGTATTTAGGATTAGCATTTATTTTTGTCATTATAATTGGTTCCCAAATATGGAAATTACTTATGATTCAACTTAGTGTTACCTCTGGTTTAGATATATTATTAACATATTTTAATTTTTATGCAAATTTCTATTTTTTTTAATTACTCCCCACCTTAAAGATATAGATCTTTTTAACATATCTCCCATTGGAAGTTGTAAAAAAATTTTGTCCAAAATGATTACACACTGATAATATTTGATACTACTGTTATGTTTATTTTTAGTTAATATGCATGTATTATTTTAGAATAAAAAAATATTTTCTTATACATCTCATCAGTTACATAGTCTTTGAAAATATTTTATTAGTATTGAAGCTAACATTCATGTGATAGGTATCATAAATTTGCAAGTCAGAAATAAAAATGATAATGTCTAGTTATTATCTGTCTCCAAAAGAAAAAAAAACTATATTGCAAATATATAATGATTTAAAATACTGGATATGAATGTTCACGACAGTTTTGTTTTCCAACTACCAAAGATTTTCTTGATTTTTATAAAAAAAATCAAGAAATATAAAATGCCTTTATTGAAATAAATCAATTTATAAATTTTATTACCAACACTTATGTTGACGACAATCTTACTGTCTTATCTCAAATATTTTATTGATTGAAATCAAACTATTAGAATTCACTTTTATAGTTACTTTGCTTGTTCTCTCTCTTTCATACACACACACACACACACACACAAACACAAGGGAAATTCTCTTATATTATATATTCACCTTATAATCATAAAATGATCCTATTCCTAACATTTCAGTTTTGAGTCATATTTGCATTTATCATATACAAAATCCAATTGCAAGAAATGTAAGTATTTTAAAGGAAATGCTTTTACATATATCAGTAACTTAAGCTTGAATATCTATAAAAGGTTCACCATTGCTGCTCTAAAGTTTTCATTTTTAAATATCACTATGCTTTGAGACCTTAAATGTTTATAGCAGAAAGATGACTTACTCTAGTTTTTGTAAGGAGAAATGAGCAATTAGCAAATTGGTGAGACATCAGAAAGAGAAAGGAATAATATGTTTTTGATATCAACAGAATTGATACTGTTTTTATACAGGAAAATATGTTTACACTTTGGATTTCTTTACATAAATGAAATTAATATTAGTCAACTGAAGTGTTCTTTGAGTTGAAATAAAGAACAAAACAGAAAGTTTACAGAAAAGATCTTGAAATTGTTCAAAAGGTTTCATTATTATTTCAGTGTAAATCCAAATTTTTCTTAAATTCTTTTTTACTTGAAATATAAACAAAATTGTTTATTGGTAAAAACTTGTAAGTTGAAGATAGATTTAAAGAGATTGAAAGTCAACAAGTTGTGAAGCAAATTTTTCTGTTTTAATGGAAACAAAACAAAAACTTTGTTGTATATCCTCTGGTAAAGACATGCATGGCATTAAAAAAGTTTTTCATTTTGAATAGTAAAAGTATGCAAATTACATATTGGATGACAAATTTTGAGGTGGGTGATGAAAATTTAAGATGGATTGTAGTCACTGCATGTCTCTGGTTGCTAACATCTGAAATCTTTGTGAAGTCACTTGCTGCATAGTAAATAATTTTGATTGCAGCATTTAAGAAGTCAATCTTGCCATTCACTTTTGCTATTTGAATGATTGAATCTATGCATGTGTGTGTTGACTTTTTTTCAGAGAGTTATTGAAGATGTGTCTAGGTGCATATGGCCTTGGTTTGTGTACACAACAAAGGCTTGGATAGTCATACTATTACTTCTTTAGAGTGCCTAAGAATTAAGTTAGTTTGAAATGAGTATGTATCATGCAATGAGGGTCTGGATATTCATGCTTCTGTGATTGACTGCCATTGAACAGTTGTAGGAAAAAGTTTTCTTTTTCTCACTTGGTATAATCTAAATTCAGCTCACTAGTGTCTAATCTTTTTTCCTCTGTTTCACGGCTTGCTATTATGTTTAAAAATAATTTTTGCTTAATTATTATTAGTTAGATAACATGTTTAGTTGTTGGGATTGTGATGTTGTGAATGTGTGTAACAACTTGACATCAGTTTATTTTTCATAAAAACTAACTTGGCCATCTGGAGATAAAAATGAAGTGTAATAAAACTAGCCAATTGTTATCTCAGTATGATTTAGGATTCTGAAGTGATAACTTTCAGTTTAAAGATTGTATACCCAGCTTTGATATATTTGCATGTGTCTGTGCTCAGTAATAAAGGTTCAAACTTTATTTATACATCAGTTTTATGTTTTCCTTAGCAATGTTAAAGATAATGCAACAATCTTGTTTGAAAAATTGTCATGCTGACAGAAAAATATTTGGAATTAAGAATATATAGTTTAAAATACAAAAGTAGAAGGTCTGTTATTTCTCATTCTGTTATCCCTATAGCACATTAGGAGAAATTGATAATTAAATTTTGGTTCTCTGAGTAACAAATGTACATATAGTTCCTATTTTGCTACAATGACTTATGGCTTACAGTCATATAATGTTAAAAAAAATGGTTCTTGTAAGATCACTGAAGTTAAGCCATGTTGATCCTAGTCAATAACTAGAATACCAGGTGCTGTAAACATTAATGTCTCAGTGATGTAATGGATAACAGCTTGAAATTGGAAATTGGAGAGTCAAGTACCAATCCAGATGGGTTCATTATCATCACTTATATGTGAATACCCTTGGGAAAGTTAAGAATTTACCTCTTATCCCCCCAGCTATGGGTTAATTAGTAGATCTTGTATCAGTAAATCATTATTTTCTCCCCAATCTTCTTACAATCTAAAAATATTTTATGACTTTAAATAACCAGCAAAGGGTTGATAGGCCATATAAAGAAACAAATCAACAAAAGAATGACTTACATTATGAGAGTAAATGAAATATGGCTAAACAGTAGATGAGATTGATGATGATGATGATATGATTGTAGATTTTTAATAGTTGATGGCCAATTTTATATCATGTTTTTTCATACCTCTCAGGTTTAAGTAGTAATATTTTAACATCACTATTTTTCCTATATGATGAGATATAAAACTCTTGGTTAGAATGTCTACAATTTCAGTCATACTACAATTATTATTACTCCATAACTGATCATCAAAATCCTTATATAGAAAGTAAAAATTGATTATTGTTCACAGAAAACTATGATTTTCAAGTTGATGTTTTATTAAGTAACTTGCATAGCTACATAACTTATTAAAGGCTTTCTGTAGTTTGAATTCTAACACTAAAATTAAAAAAAAACTTTTTAAGATATTGTATTCAGAAAAGAATTTAACTAAATATTCTATGAATTTATGAATTAATGAAAAACTGAAATATTTTTATATTTAAATTTTAATTATAAAATAATAAAAATTTTATTTTATTGACAATTTTCTTCAGTTTTTTTTTTTCAGAACCATGTCAAAATAATATTCTGACACACACACAGACACAATGTGCAAATTCAGCCTGTTTATTTCACTGTTTTTGTTACAAAAGCATGATGAGTGGCAAAAAACATCAAACTGAACTAAAAATATTTAAACTAATCTAACCTCAGTAAAATTAAAAATTATTTATCAAGAAGTAAACGTTTATCAATTAAATCACAGTATATATTGTTGTTAAACAAACCTTTCTACTTGAATACTTACTACAACTTATATATAAAACAGTCAGCTATGTCTAATAAAAATAATATCTCATATTTATAAGTTATTAAAATACATTACATAAGATTAGCTTATTCATAAATTGGCTTTTGAGAAAAAGAAACTAAATTTCATAATGATAGAAAAGTTACTTTCTCTATGCATTGTTTTTGAAAAATAAATATTGTTTACAAAAGTTATTTTTTTCACAAGTGTACTTATGTGTGCTTGCTAATTTGTTTGCTTTCTCAATCAAAATAAATTGCCTAAGAAGTACAGAAGTGCTTCCTGTTGCTCCCACCCCAAAATACATTTATGATTACAGTAGACATCACACACACAACACATCAAGTAGGACTGCTGTTCACACGAATCACACAAAGGCAAGCACTTACAGGGTGTCACCTCATGGAATATTAAGACTGAATTTTTTTAAGGGATACACCTCTATTCAACATCCTAAATGTTAGGTGAGTTCTTGTTTTATTTTAATATTTGCATCTGTATTAATAGTAAGTAAAAACTTTAAAATACTGCAGCATCTCATTTACTGATCATGCTTAAATATCTTTACAGAAGATTGCCTCCAATGAAAAAGAAAGTTTTACATTTGTTTTTGTTTTTTTTATTTTCATTTTTTAAAACTTAAGCTTAGTGCAACAGAATTTTTGTATTATTTTACATGTGAATCCAGTGTAACTAAAAAGGATAAATTAATAAAAAATTTAAACTGATTTATATTTTTATAAACTTTTTCTTGAAAAATGTTTTTAACAGTAATGAGATCAATACAATGTAAAAAGTATTTTGATATTGTTTTTATAGATATATTAAAGTAGATTTTATTAGTTTTTTTCACATTTAGACTTACAACTTAATCAACTGTTGGTTTTTTTCTTTAAATGCATCACTTGTTTACTGAACAATAAACATTTATGTAGGTATATTTTAGTTTATTTACAAAATGATCTCCAAGTTTTAAAGTAATTTATGAACTTTCAACATAACATTTTCAGTTTTCATTCAAATCATTATTTAAACTCAGGTAAGTATTAAAGGTTAATATTAAAGTGTATGGGAATTTTTATACATTATAAATGCAAGTGCATTAAAATTAAATCTTTTTCTTTGCATTTGTTTTTTAAATACTTAAAAAGTGCCCTTAGTGAAACCACAGAAAGCACATGAGGGAACCTAAAGTTTTGTAGATTTTTTTTCTTTAAACTGTAATTGGGTGAAAAATGGTAAGCGTGTCATATTACTATGGCACGTGGCAGACAAAGAGTAGTATTTCACAGTGTAGATTCCCCTTTTTCTTTCTTTCTTTTTTTTTTTTTTTTTTTTTTTTTTTTTAAGGGACCTTAAATGTAGGCTAAGTTAAGGGAAAGAAGCGAGTGACGCTTTATTGCTGATATGGATAACAGCTGGCACGCGACTTTTTTTTTTCATAACTGTGTAGTAAGGAGTTGCACCCCCACCACGTTGAGTAGGCAGAGAACTGGTCCTTTAAACTGACTAGTCGTTGGAACAAAGAAAAGGGGCTGTGAGGACGTCTTTAGACAAACCAGGCTCGTTTCCCGCTCCCTTTCTCATTGCTTCAGCTGTAATAAATATCTTACTCATGCAAGATGAGGTTTTGAAAAATCTTCTTCTTATCCCTTGCTGTTAAAAGAGAAATTAAGAGTAATAAAAATTAAAATACACCGATATAAAATAAAGAAGTTAAATAATTTTAAATTTTTAAACAAAAGATTTAGTTTTGTTTGCATGTCAGAGTAGTACACATTTTTGTTTTGAATTTTTCTTTGTAGATTTTTGACTTAAACAAGCTAATAATCAATAATAGTAGTCATGATAGGTCATCTTTTATGAGTAAAAAAAAAATGATTAATTTTTTTTTAAATACCCGAAACAATTTCGATCAATTCGCGGTTAGATTCGTTTTTCACATAAACCAGGGACTGTGAAACTGAAAAAAGTCACAAATTTGTATTTCAGAAATCAGCATTCAATTTTGGAGACCGTCGCAAAATTTTACTTTTTGCTTTCTTTCAAGTTACTTATGAAATTCACAAGTTATGCATTTTCTCAGCTAAAGAGATGTCACATCTCTTTTTTTAGCTGAGAAAATTTACAAAATAGACAAATTTAAAAATTTAATTTACTAAAAACAGATTTTCCAAAATATCCTTGTGATATGAGTCTTTTTTTTAAAGGAAAAATACCTTTTTTAGTTTTAAGAATTTTTCTATTTCATAACAATAACATTAACATAGAACTGCTGTTATGAAACACCAATTTTTAATATTATTAAACTAAAATGCTGTTATCTTCATTCAATGTTTGTTTATAGTCCAAGTTATCCATGATGAAACTGATGAAAAAGAACTTAAAAACTAAATGAGTTAGAATTGTTTTCTGCGATTCATGCTAAAAAAAAACCCTCGTATAATAACTTTTCAAAGTTATTTTCATTTATAACCAAATTTTCAGTGGAATGCCATGAGTTTTTTTTTTTTAAATATTTGAATAAAATAAAAAAAAAAAAGCAACCATTCAAAAATTGTTTTCGCCTTTATTCTTCCTATAGTCATTTTTTTTATCATCAGTATTTTATTTGTGACTACGTTTTCATCATTATTTTTAAAATGATAAAAAAAAGTCAATGAAAAATATTGGGTGGGGGAAATAACTAAATTAAAGATTTACTTTTTGGATTTTTTCCCTCCAATTTTTGCATAAAGTATACTATTTCAATCAATCTGTAAAACTTTGAAAAAAAATTATAGCCTAACACCAGCTCAATAAAAATAAAATATGGAGTTAAATGTTTTTGTTCGTCAGGATTGAAACGAGCCAATGTTTACAAATCAAAGAAACCATAGCATGGCTTTTAGTGTGTCCCCCGCCCGCGGCTTGCTTCGTGCGCGTGGCTGGGTTAAACATCCGTAGCTCTGATGGAGGCTTGGCGTGTGGCTGTCGTTTGATTTGGCAGCCGCCTAGCAAATGGCATCGCCAGCTGCTGGATTCCACTCTTTCATTCTAACTCTCCCTTCTTATAGTTTGTATGCCGTCGCATGGTGTATTCTGTAAGAGTACTACGACGTATACAAGGTTTATTTGACTGACTGAAGGAATGGAAAAAAATTAAAACGTCTGGAAAATTTTCTGGATGTTTAGTTTATAACTTAGAGATGTATTCATTTTAGACTTGTATTTCCATTCTTGAACATATCTTCCTTTATTTTCAATTGATAATTTATTTTAAATTATTGTCTGGCTTTTTGATACTGGGAACACGAAAACTGCACTGCTCTAAAGAACACGCCGCCATATTGTTTTTGTTTATATTCCGCGTATTTTGAAATCCAACTGCTCTAAAACCTTAAATAAAAGTACCAAATAATTTTATTCTCTTGTATTCAAAAATAAATCTGACATAACAGCATAGTTCATTTTTATCTATTTAGAAGCCAATTATCGTAATCTTGTATCACTTCTACAATTTTTTTTATGTTTCGGTTTTTTACTAAAGTGTAAACAAGAATGAATGAATGAAATTAGACAAAAATTACGTTGAAATATATTTTATTTATGGAATTAAACAGAATTGTTTGTCATTTAAGCCTCACATTGAAGATGTATTAAAAATGACAGCATTTTCTTCGAATTTGGAGAATTGTTTGTAATCAATCAATACTACAATACATCAACGAGATGCGCAAAGAAGAGACTGAACCTTAATTTTTTAAATGTGACGCAATGCATAGCAATTTTTGCCAATAAAACGATTTCTTATCTTAATTGGTACATTTAGTCTTTCGATTTACTGTTATTTTTTAATATGAAATTTTTATTTATTAAATGCTGAATTAACCTTACACGAGTGATTTTTCCTTATCCAATTTTACTACAAAAATATTTTTAAAAAATCAAATAAAAATTTTGGATGAGATTTTTCCACAGATTTAGTTTTTGAAATTAAAAAAAAATTCTTTCTTACACATACATACACAAATTCAAATATTTAGCAAAATTGTTTATGCATGCACACAAGTTCTTTTTATATTCAGATGTTTCAGTGGGGGGGGGGGTGATTTTGCCCTCACTCCTGAAAATGAAATTTTCTTATTCTCATGCTTGAAAAATCAAATGTTCAGTCATATTGTCATCGTCATTATTGTACAAGAAATTGTTCCAGTAACTGGCCATCATATTTCATACGCACTTTTTTGTTTGAAAAGCGCATAATGAAAAGAATATTTTTATTTTAATTTTTACAATGTTGCAAATTAAATTGTTTCCAAGCTAAAAAAGGACATTGCTATTGTATTATTGTTCATCATTTGTTTTTGCTTTTTTAACACTTTTAAGACTTAGTGACTTAATAATATTTATTGCTTTGAATTATTTCTTTACTTAGCTTAAAATCTTTTAATAAATTAATAATAACTAACGCCAATACAAAAAACGTACTAGTATAAAATTTCTAGTTACTACATTTTTTTTTTTTTTACATTTTTTTTATTTGTTTTGTCTCCCGAGAAGATTTTTAGGAACTTGTTTTTTTTGTTTGGTTCTTACGAATTACTATCAACCAATCAGATTTGTCTTCGTCTTCAGAACGTCATGGCGGCATACAGAAAAAAATAAAATGATTCAGTATGAAAATTTAGCATAAAGAAACTGACTTTATTTTTTCATTTTAGCTTTTTTAAATTAAATATTATGCTAAAAAAAGTTTTAATAATTTTTTTAATAAAAAAAAAAACATTTCTTGTTACTTTTTAAAATTTTATTCGAGATTAAAAAGATGGAAAAATGAAAAATAAATGGATTTATTTTAGAGCGGGAATATTTTTATACTTTTTTTTTAGTTTTGTATTTAACATGGAGATGAGTTCAAGCTAGTTTAAAAAACAATTCTTATTGTTTATTGGACTATACAAGAAAGACGTTAAGATTTTTCTTCATGAATTTTGTTTAAATTCATCTAATTTAAAAATGTTGTTGTAGTTTGTATTATTTGTGCCAAACCAAAAATTAAATAAAATTCAGTGTTGACGAATTGAAAGAAAAGGTGCTTCTGCTTAGCTTCTTCGATAAGAACATTGGTTTAAAAACAATATGGGTGGTGTGTTCAAGTTACTCGCTAAAAAACAAATTAAATACTGAAGAAAAGTAAAACTTAACGCTTTTTAGTTTTTATTCATTATTGATTGATAGTTTTTAATTTTTTGTATTTAAGTAAAGATTTTACAGCGCAATTTGATGAAAAATAAAATTTTCTATGCCAACATATTTTGTCAACTTCATGAAAGTGTACGAAACGCCTGTGATCTGGAAATTAAAAAAAAATCAATAATTTGATCGATTGAATCATTAAAAATCTTGAATGATAAAAAAAAGAAAAAAAAAGAGAGCTTCTTCACTCGTAGTTCATCGTTTTTTGCACCTTTAGTTTTTTGTTTTTACATTAAGAAGAAGCGACCTCTACATTTCAGTCAGAATGTGATCGCTGCTGTTTACCAGTTTATTTTTTCATTTTATGTGCAAATTTTAATATTTGATGCCAAGATTCGCATTGAGATTTACTCTCAGGAAAATGTAAATAAAAATAAAAGTTTGCATATAAAAATTGTAAAATATTTTCAAAATTCGGGAACCAAATAGATTTTTTTAGGTTCCACAGATTGTAAAATAAAGTGAAGAATCGAGAATTCAATGAAAAATAAATATTATTTTTAAAACAGTAAATTTTAGGAAAAACTTGTTTCTTCGAACATAACACAAGAAAGAACCAGTGACGATTTATCCAAAACTCGACATAACATTGGATATGGATGGATCAATAAACCAGAGTGTAAAATAAATTGTAAATGAAATCTGATACGCAGTTTTAAGCTGAATTTTGGTTTGAAATTTTCACTGTATGGTGTTTGATCTGAGAAATTATTATAATTGATAAATACGCTTTTTGCTTGAATTAAGAAAGAGATTATGCTGAAAAATTATTTTGTCATGTAAAAAAAAAAAAAAAAAATGGTTTTTCGTTTTTTTTTTTTTCACTATTAAACTGCGAACTTATTCGAAATACCATCTGACTTTTAAAATAATTTTTTCCCCTCTGATCATTAGATTGAAAAACTCATAAATGTCTTTATTCCGCATAACAGGAAATGCCAAAAAATTAATCGTTGGTTGAATAAAAACTGAAAACAGAAGGATTTTTGTTATTTTTATCCACTTTCAGTCATATATTTAATTTCCATAAGAAATTGAGTTCATTTTTTTTTACCTAAGTTGTAAATTCTGTTTTTACTTTTTTTTTAATTCTTCAATAAGTTTTTTAGTTGACAAGCATTTTTAGGTTGCCTGAATGTGGGCTAAAAATGGTAAGTGAAATGGTCCGCTTGATCATTACTACCACGAGTATAAGTTCAATTCTCAATAGTTGTCTCTTTAATAACAATATTTGCCCATTTATAACCCATATAAAGGAATAACACATTTACTTGTGCAATATACTCTTTTTTTTTTTTTTTTTTTTCAATCATATTCCCTTCGCTTCATTTTTTTTTACACATCAAATAAGCAAGAAGTAAAATGTAGATATATGTTTTGACTTTTGAACATATTAATAAATTCTGTATGATTTTCTCGAGATAAACATAAATATAGTAGTTATGCTGTTAATTTATTAATTTTTCGAATAAATTAAATTTCAATTTCACGAAGATGATATTTTAATACACGTTCCAGGGGAGGTAAGTAGTTATTCTGGATTCTGATAAATTGTCGACTTGCACAGGGACCAGATAAAATTAAACCTGTATTACAAAATACATAAATGTAATTACCGGTATATGTTTTTGTATATATGTGTGCATTTTTCCCCCTCTAAATTAGCAAGACCAGTAGGCCCACTAACAGTACTAATAATAAAATGTTGTTATATTACAGATGCAATTGGTATTTTCGGACCTCGTATAATTTGGACTGGAAGCATGTTGCTACAAATAAGTATCTTGCAGTATATTTTGCATATGTGCCTGTGTGCTGACCTCACCTATTATGTGAAAGAGGGGAAAAGTCCTGATGTCTACCTTGGCAATATTGCTTCTGATGCTCGGTTAATGGAGAAGGTGAAAGCAAAGGATCACAATCTAATAACATTTAGTCTTATTCAACAAAGTAATTCTCAATTGTTTTATATCACTGAAAAAACAGGCCAATTATATACTGCCCAAATTTTAGATGCTGAGTCCCTTTGTATTTATAATACTGAATGTTATAAATTAATTGAAGTGGCAATGAAGAAAGCAACAACTGTTATGGAAATCTTAGAAATTGAAATCGTAATTCAAGATATTAATGATCATCAACCAGAATTTCCAAACAAACAGGTTAACATTGAGTTGAAAGAAGATGTTTCTGTTGGAACCAAAATATCAATTCCCAGTGCTATTGATAAAGATGTTAGTACTTTGAATTCTAAGGTTTCATATAAACTGAAAAAAGTAAAAAATGAACCTTTCATTTTGTCTGCTTTTAAGAAAGTAGATGGAACATCAGATCTAAGTATTACATTAGAACAACGGCTTGATAGAGAAGTAAAAGACTCTTACTTGATTCAAGTAATTGCAAAAGATGGAGGATCTCCTCCAAAACAAAGTGTTTTAAATGTTCACATTTCTGTCACTGATGTTAATGATAACGCTCCCATATTCTCCCAAAATGTCTACAATGTTTCCATTAAAAATAATCCAAGTGAAACATCTTCAATTGCAACTTTATCAGCCACAGATTTAGATTCTGGTAAAAATGGAAGAGTCACTTATCATTTCAGTGCAAAAACATCTGATGTTGCTAAGAATCATTTCAAACTGAATGAACAAACTGGGCAGATATTTTTAAAGAAGAAATTCACTCTGACTGATCAGTTAATTCATAATTTATATATTGTAGCCAAAGACGGAGGAATATCTTCTTTGAGTTCTCTTGCAATGGTTCTAGTAAATGTTGTTAATCAACAAAATAATGCTCCTATAATTGATGTAAACTTTTTCTCTTCATCCACCATGAATGCAGTAAATGTTTTTGAGGATATAAAACTTGGCAGTTCTATTGCTTATGTGAAAATCACTGACTCAGATATCAAAGAAAATGGAGATGTTACATGTCAGCTGCATCATGATAAATTTCAACTTGCAAGCCTGGATATCAAAAAATATCAAGTTATAGTCAAGAACCCATTAGACAGAGAGACAGCAGATAATCATGATGTTGTAATTAGTTGTCAGGATAAAGGAACTCCTCCTCTTCAGAGTGAGAGTAAATTTTCTGTTAAAGTCAAAGATGTTAATGATGAACAGCCTCAGTTTGTGAAACAGTTATTTAAATTCTTCATTAGCGAAAATCAAAAGTCTAAATTTCCTATAGGTTTTATCAGTGCCACTGATCCAGATTTGGGATCTGGAGGTAAACTGACATATTCTATACTATCAAACAGTAATAAGCAGTTTCTACCTTTTAGAATAACAGATGATGGATTTTTATCAACATTAATGTCTTTAGACCATGATTTTCAAGATGTTTATACATTTAAGGTTTTGGCCAAGGATAGTGGTGAACCTTCATTTAATAATACAGTTAATGTGATTATTGAAGTCAGAGATGAAAATGACAATGTTCCTTATTTTACATTCCCTAGTGTAAATCCTTACAGTATGGATATTGTTTACTATCCTCATCACTCCAAGAACATCACACAAATCAAAGCATCAGATAGTGATAGCCAAGAGAATGCCTTTCTCAAATATGAAATAATCAGAGGCAATGATAAACAGATATTCAGTATCAATCAGTACACTGGTTTGTTATCTTCAACTCATGTCCTAAGCCAACATGATGCTGGTTCCTATGAGCTGGAATTTCTAGTGAAGGACAGTGGTAGCCCAGTTCTATCAGCCAGAACGACTGTATATTTGACACTGACTGTAAGCAACAACACATCTGAAATGTTAAATGCTGTTAACATAAAGACTGATAACAAGATCCACCTGACTTCAGCAATTATCATTGTATCAGTAGCAGTGACAATAGCTGTGATCATTACAGCTTCAATCTCAGTGTGTATACTTCGTTGTGGTAGTTCTCAAAATGTTTCATATAAAGAAGAGAATATTTCAAAAAGATTTAACAGTGATCAGAAGCATTTAATTTGTTCCCCTTATTTGGAAAACTCTTGGACTGACATGGCTAATTCAAGAAGTATTAGGCCAAAGACAGACTCATATGCAGAATTAGTTACAGCCTACAAGTCATTGGACAGAGCACATATGGTAAGTTTAAGCAAATGTTTCTTTATATTGCTCTTAAATTTTGATCAAGTATCTAAATCATTTAAATAATTATGAGAATATCTTTGATTTAATTTTGAAAATATCTTTTATGAATTTTCATTTCTTTGTTTTATTTTTACTTTTATTATGTATGTTTTATATCAAATTTCTTCTTAAAACGAAAATTACTCCTTACTAAATCATTCTAAATTTAGAATTTTATATTAAAAAATAGAATAAAATAAAATCCATTTTTTTAATGGATTTTAAGAAAAATATTTGTTTTTTTGACTTATTCATTACCTTGAAATTATTCATATTTTGTTTTTTCTCTTTTGCTATATATATATATATATATATATATATATATATATATATATGTAGTGAAAAAGATAGAATCAATTTGGTATTTTCAAAACTCATATCTTAAGTTTGTTTGAAATGAAACTCCAATTAGTAGTATCACTGATAATTTTCTCTTTAAGTTAATACCTACAACAAAATCAACAGAAGCATGGTTTAAAAATCTGTACTAGAATCATAAATTCTATGAGTTTCCTTCACTTGGCCAACATTAGCCTCTGCTACTTATCTGTTCTTTCTATGTTTTTTTTTTTTTTTTTTTCATCTTTCTCTCTTCTCACTTTAACATTTCTTCATATTTAGGTTGAACTTTTCAGCTTGTCCCTGAAAAATGGAAATATGTTATCTATTAGATTTTGAGTTTAAATATCCTTAACAGATAATTACTTCAAGTTATTAAAATAACCATTGAAAATATTTGTTTTATCTTGACAATTTCTTGTGATATCACCATTGAAATTATCAACAATTGCTTGCATATTTTGCAGAGTAATTTTTTTGTAGTTTCTAGTATTTCTTGCATGTAAATCTGTTAGTTCTTACTCTCACTCTTTTTACATTTAATAATTAGCATTTACTTAGTAACTGGGTTAGCTGTACATTTTCCACTAGTTTCATTCACTGACATTCCAGCCTAAATAAAAATAAAAATTTATGTTGGTTTTCAAAGCTAGCCGCCTTCATCTGAAAGACTAGTGCTACACAACCTCACTAATATGTAGCCCTGTGTCAGTCTAACCTATGTTTAGTAAACAGCTCTCAGATATAATTTAGAGTTGTATTTTTACACATTTTTTTCTTCTGTTGTATTTTTAGTATATTTGCATTCCATGTCTTATAGTCTCTTAATTTAGGCATATACCTGAAAAGTAATTTGTAAATTATCAAAAAAATCAAGTCTTTTATGTTTTGCTATATAATGCACACTACTTAATATTCTTACTTATTTCCATAATCTATTTTCCAACAGAGGTATGTGCAAGAGGTAGCAGTACCTCTTGGTAGTAAACAGTATGACCAAAGCACTGCTAGATCCTCTGACTACTCTACAAGGTCTTCAGCAAAATTGTCACACACTGAGAATGAATATCGTAGATGTAATGATCTGGTATCAGGACAAGGTGAAGGTATGTTGATTAAGCGATATTAGCTTAACTTCAAAACATATAAAATCATGTTACATATTTTATTTGCATAAAAACATTTAAAAATATTTGCATATTAACCTTTATAATTTGTATTATAATATGTAATATTTTTAAGATTGATATCATATTTTATATGATATAAATATATGTACTGATATATATAAAATATATTATTTCTCATTGATAGTACTGTCTTTCATTCTGAAATTTAAGTAAATATTAGTATTATCATTTAGAAATTGTTTGTCAATTGCAGTATATTTTTGGTGTGCCTTTTTTTCAGAAATGTATCATCACCAATACTGTAATCCTCCTCCATTGCAAGACGATCTTATGGAGACAAGGCTCACTGGACAGACTCTTAGTTATCCAAATGATTTGACAATCAAAACTAAAGGTTCCAACACACAAAAGACTGACAATGAAGAAAGGAATCATTCCAGATCACTGACTGGAAAAAATAGCACTCTGAATTCAAAACAACAGTCAACAAATTTAATAGGAAACACTTACCATAATTCTCGACCATTACCAGCAGTACCAAACTAAGAAAAATAACAGTTATGTTTAGTTGCAATGTTATATAGAAATAAGATTCTTTGTAGCATTTCATTCTTAAATTTGATTCATTCCAAAATTTGATAAACCTTGGGACCATTAAGTGTAAAATAATTTGAAGTGTTTTGTAATTAATTTAAATAATTTGAAACATAAGTGTATATGGTAGCTATTCATGATTTTGAAACATTTTCATAATTTTCTGACAAAGTCTAAATACTTCACCATTTTTTTTATCATTAAATGTGTGCAATTTATCATTCATTTTTTTGATTCCCTGTTTGTGAGTGCTATGTATATAAGCATTACCATTTAATGTGGAATATAATTGTTTGAAATGGTTTTCAATATATTAATATATTTAATGAGTGCCTTACATTGTCACTGCAATCATTCTGACCATGCTCTTCAATTGCACATTGAAATCAGTTTTTATCACCATTGTCTTTCCATAGATATTATATTGTAGAATATTTGTTTCCAATCTTTCCTCAAGTAAAAAGAATAGATATTTAATCTTTTTTTTTACTCATCAGCTTAGATGTATAGAATAAATATAACAATTAAATAAACAGAAAAAAATAAAAGTAACTGAAAATTTAGTACATTTTACTGATATATTTGTTTACTTTTTCAGATTGTAGATTTTTGATTGCTTAAATACTGATATTTTCATTGGGTGATGATGGAGATTTCCCATGATCTATCGATACCAACCTACTTGAAATAGAGTGCAATCCATTCATGATCATTATTTAATGCTTTGAAAATGAAAAATTAGAATTGTAGAAATATACCTTAAAAATTCTTGGAAAGTTTAGAAACTATACATTTCAAACAAATACAATATCTATGGAAGTACATTGATAAAAATGGATTCATTGTCACAATTTCAGAGATGTTGAGTGTGCTTGGCATTATATGGCTACTTAAGTTATGCTTTGGGGTGCTTATCAAGTATAATGAGTTTAAGTTTTAATTTTCAATTTTAATTCATCTGAGTATTTAAATTTTATGTTGCAATGTAGTAAATAATTGATTTACAGGTGATTTAATTATTAAATCATTTAAATAATTTATTGATGATACTACAGTTTTATATTGACTTCAAAATTTTACTTTTTCATAAAACTAATGTGGATGTGTTATATATTTTAGTCTTCAGTGTCAAGTCATTTTATAAGCTGTATTCAAAACCCAGACAATAATCTTGAAATTTCAGTTGGATTTTAATTTTTAAACATTTAGTGGAATTTAATTCCTATTTTTTTAAACAGAGTTAGCTGTTGAAAATTTGCTTTATTTTAGCTCATGATACATGAACTAAAGAACTGAATTAAAGATGACTGATTATATTTTGGAGATAATCAAAACATTAAAACAGAATTTTTGTTTTAAAAATATTTATATAAATATTTTTATGTATCTTTTTTGATAACTGAAAAACAGTTTAAAATTTCCTCTCTGAATATCAATAATTCTTATATAAAAAGTAATAGGACTATTGATTGTCTCCTCACATACAAACATGGACATATAACAGATGGATATGTACTTCCATTTTCATGGTTTTATGCATATTAAAGGTAAGTTCTTGATTTTTTTTTTGTACAGTTTTTGATCTGAGAAAAATTGCTTCATGTAATATTTTTAATGTATTTTCATTAACTGTTTGAAAGATTATTTTTTGAAAAATTAAAATATACTCATTTTAATCAAATGCTAATTATGATACTATTTCATGTTTTATTTTTGATGAAAATAAAGTCCTAAACTGTTCATAAGTTTTGAAGTGCATTTGACCAATTGAGAGGTTTAAGCCACCTTTTATTCATCTCTCACTAATCTAAAAGAAGAGTAATAATCTGATAAGTTTTATCATTCTCTTATCAAATATACAAAATTATTCTTGTGCATATGTAGGGAAATTGTTAAGTCCCTAACATAGCCAAATGCTGAAAAAAAAAACATTTTGTTTACGCTACAAATATTTATTTTTTAACATAATCACTTTGCTTGTCAATGTACTTAACCCCATTCCTCTCCATTAATCCCAGGCATTGGACATTATATAGTGAAATGTTCAGATCAAAATTTAGCCTATAACTGTTTGATTGGGGATTTATTTTATATTTATTGATTCATCCTTATACTATATGTAGTTTGTAGTATCTGACTTAAAAACTAAAACAATTTTATTTACATTGTTCACACTGTTGTCCTCACCTTTATTGCCATATTCATGATGTTTCGGCCATTGTAAAGATGAGGACAACAGCCTTAACAATGCAAATAATTACAATATCTCATCTTAGAAATATAGACAGATAAAACAATTTTTTATAAGAATCTAAGAAATTTATTTTCTTTTTTACTTTATTTGTTTTATGGATAATAGTAATGAAGATGTTGTTTTTGTACCATTACTCAATTTTTTTATGCTTTTTATACTTGTGTTATATCATTTGTCACTCTGGAAAATAAATGTTTCATTGAGTAGCACCTTGTTAGAATTGTATTTTAGGTTATAAATGAAGACAGCTATAAATAAATTATGATATTTCTAGATTTCATTTGCATCATATGATTTCCAAATAATAATAATACCAAAATAACTCCGTGGTACTGATGTTGAATGTTAGATTATTTCACTATTAGTTTATTTTCATATTATCTTTTCATGCTCAGCATAAAAAAAACTAATCATAAAATTTTCTTCTCTTCATGAATATGACAAAAAAAACAAAAAACAGTTTGAGACAAACAATTACATAGAATTAAATAATATGGTTATTTTATCTTTTTTTGTAAATTTAATTTTACACTTATTGAATTCTATAAAATCTAACAAAAAATCTTCATGTCTCTTTGTATTTTCAGGTGTATATGGTCCCAGTTGTTAATCTTCTCCTGTCACAAAACTGTCACTATCAGCATACAAATTGATAAAGTGATATTTCCCTGATTAATCCAACAGTTATAGCCAGCAACATCTTTCAAAAAAATGCACATAAAATACTTTAGAAAAAAAGAAAGAATGGAAGACAACAAAATGATTCTTAGATGACTTTTAAAATTTCTCAACATTTTATAAACTTCACAGCATATTCTTGCCATATTGGAAAAAATATTGCCCTTACTCATTTTTAATAAATTCACAATTCTACTTGATTTGAACTAAATTTCTCAAATACTGTCAAACCATGTTTTTGTTAATGCCCTCTATTTTAGTTTCAACACAATCTGTTTTTAAAGAAGAGTAATAATAATATTCAAAAAAGATACTTTACAATAGATTATTTGAAATTGCACAAATAAAACAATTTTTCTGTTCATTATTCTTGTAGCAAGTAAAAACAGGAAATTTGTGCCTGTATTTGAAATTGAACTTTATTGAATCATTTTGATTTGACAATTGTCAAATTCAAAGCTTCAAATGTCTTTTCTAATAATTTAGCACTTAAAATCTGCTTCACTTGAAATTTGCTCCCACAAATTAGAAAAAAATTGGCAAAGCAGCATTTATAAGATTATTTTCTTTCATTTTGTATGTGCTTATCAACATTTTGTAGTTACAGTTGAGCTACTTAATCTAGTTTCAGATTCATTGACTTTATTAAAACAACAGAAGCTTAAAACAAAATATCTCTGCATCCAATACTGTTTCAGTATACTATGTATGCAGCATTAAATATGGATAAATTAGCATTGATGTTGATACAATGAATTCTAAAATATCTATCTTCAATTTTAATTATTACTTAAGATTAGCAACTTGATTCATTAGAAAGATCAGGCCTCACTGCAGCCAAACATTTAAACTGATAAATATTATAAAAGAAATGTGATTTTCTTGTGTCTGTTTTAAATGAAAATGTTAAAAACATAATTAAAATTTACTTTTCATTTGTATTTAAACATGCTTTAGTATTTTCAGTTTAATGCAACTATAATTCAAGATAAAGAAATTGTTTGAATTGAAAAATGAATTTAGCATGTGTGTATCTTTTTCAAACAAGTTAACCAAGTTTTATTTATTTCTTTATTTATTTAATATATTTAATACTGAGTATATTTATGTGTGTGTTTATATCTATAAAATATATCTATATATTATATATTTGCAAATATAATGTGTAAGTCTTTTTGATGAATAAAAATATGTTCTTGTTTTGAGAATATGGAAAAGTTGCCTGTTTTTATTTCCTGTAAAGTTGATGAACTGGTGAATGAAGGAATGCTTATTAGACACAGCACAATGAACATGGATAAGTTTGTCAACCAATTGGCAAAAATTAAACTTACGACTATTGAACTTTGCACTCTCATTACATAATATTGCTAAATGAATACACAGGTAAGTTATTGTGGACATTATGTTTCTGCTCCCCCAACCTCAAGTTTCTCTGTCAGGGGAAAAGGTAAACAGACGTTTTTTTAATTTAGTTTTACATTTTATTTAATAAATTTTAGTACAGATAGACTCTGTTTTATTTTTAAGATTCAAAAATAATTTTATTGTTACTGCTTGTTTTATTAGGGATCTGTTTTTAAATTGTTCATATCCCATTGAAACCACTATTTATAAAATTTCTGTGAAAATATCTGCTCAGTGATAAATTGATTGTATTTTAAAATAAATAAAAAATATGATTTGGATAAAAGTTAGTTTGTTCCTTATAGGTATTGACTAAAGCAAGTATGTAGCCCATATTTCCAACAGATAATAGTGGCAATAAACAAATGAGTATTTCTAGGCAGCTCATATTAAAAAAATGTTCATATGTAATTGTTAGGTAAGCTCAGTGAGAATAAAGTATGCATGATTGAATATGTGAAATATCAAGAAGATGATATAAATTTTATAAAGTATCTTTCATTTCTTAGCAGTAGATTTACTTTTAAGCTGGACTTTCAAATTAATTTCTCTTTCCATAGCAACTATTATTTTACAAATTCAATAAAAAAAATCTATATAGTCTGCCTGATTTTCTGACCATTTGTTCCAGTGATGTGTGAAATTTTTAATACCCACAACAAAGAAATGTTTCTGGTTGGTCATCAAAAACCGTCTGAGTGAAACTGAATATCATGTATATGGCTACTAACAATCAGAAATGAGAGGGAGACATCAAAAATGTACGGTAGGTTGAGCAGAACCTCTAACTTCCACTTTTGGCATTTTAGCTTCTTCCTTAATTCCAATAACAGACTAACCTTCATTTTTAAGTGCTGTTGAGAATTTCAAGAAAATTGGCTGTTCTTGCATGAATGAGATTCAAACTGACATGTCAATAACAAATAAACTGAAGATGATGGCTAACATGTCAAAGCATGTAACCTTCTGTGTATTGATGTTAAAAGATGGGAGAAATGTGCCATAGCTGTTTAAATTTCTTTTATTTTCATTTCCCAAGTACTACCATAGTGTCAACCATTTTGCATTTAAAAGCATAATGAAAAAATTACGGTAATGGATAGCAACGCACAGCTTTGTATGAAGTACTTGTACCCCTTAACAACATATAGTTTTATACCACTTGCACTCCTGAAGATGAACTTGGAAAATTAAAATAAAAGAAATTTAAACAGTTATAGCACATTTCTCTCATCCTTTAATATCAATACATGGAAGGTTATCTGTGAGTATGAATGTATTTTGTTAAAAATTAGCAGACATAATGTCTGTAATTTATTCAATCAGACATGCCTTAAAGAAAATTTTCTGCCTAAATACACACACACACACATATATATATATATATATATATATAATGTCATCCACAGACAGACTGTTTCGCTGTATCACAGCTCATCAGTGCGGCTAGACATTCGGTTGCCTCTAGCTAGGATCGAAACCCGACTGAATTGGTATCAGGCGGATATTCTACCACTAAGCCGTTGGGATGAAGGTGGATTTATGGCGTATTTATTTTAGGAAACACGCCCAGTGACCGACAGTGACTCAATTCGGCTTGCGAAGAGTCTCGCTATATATATATATATATATTTTTCTGAAGTGTTTCAGTTTTTAAGAAATTATTACAAGATACAACAATCATGACTAAACTATAACATGGAACATTCAGAATTAGTTTTTTTTTTTAAAATAGATTTAATATCAAACATGTAGCATTTGATTTTATGCCATTTTCCTTCAGATTCCTAACTTCACATGTTTGTAGAACTAACATTTTCGGTTGATTATTTCTACTAAATCTAATATCTTTTACAAAATTCATTACTTTTATTAAGCTGTTTTTAGGGTTTCCTGTTGTATTTTATAAATTTGAAATAGTTTTAATATTAAATTTCTAATTTAGAAATAAATCTTATTTGATCCTATGAAATAGTTAAGAGTTGTGCAGAATTTCTGCTTTAATATGATTCCTCTGTAATATTGTTTCCATAGTTTAAAGTCAAGTTGATTTCTAATGTCATCAGAAAATTGAACCAAAGTTTTTTTGTTTTTTTTTTCTTCTTTTTATATCAACTTCTGTGAAAACAAATTGATGAAAATTTAGGAATAACATTTTCTATATATCTTACTAGTCAAAAGAAAGAAAAAAGAAGCAAACTCAAATTGCTACTTCATTGACTGGTAAAAATGTCTTTAAGTTAAAATATAATTCTAAACATTTGAAGAATGTTTACTTTAAAATGTTTTATATATTCCCACTGTAAGAAGAGTAAGTAATGTTATTGGCATTTCTTCAATTAAAAGCTGCAGAAAGAATCTCTTAATATAGATTTGGAAATTTATTAGAAAATTGGATTAAGTTTCTTTAAACTGAAACTGGAATTTTGTTTGAAAATGCATTTTTCTTAGGTAGTTTGGTCTGCTGTGTTTGAATGTGCCCTTCAATTCTTTTGAATTTTTTTGTTTTTAGAAAAAGAAAATGAAGCTTTAAAGTGGGTTTGGGTTAAGTGGCTTTGAAATAGGGACATGATTTACAACATACATACAATAGTTTACCATGACATTTTTTTCCATATTTATGACAATGGATATTAAATTTGCAATGTGAATTTTATGTAAAACTGATCCCTGGTTTTGTATCCGTTTTTATGCAAATGTATGTAATTTTAAAATTCAGAAACCTAAGAAAAAAGAAATTATTGTGTTATTTATTTTACTGAAAATAGTAACTTTGTTTTAGGAAGTTGAGCAAGATGTAGAGGTTGAAGTTTGACGTTTTCCAAGCAGTGCCAATTAAGAAACATATTTTATCTTTAATTTTATTAGACTTTCTTATTTTAAAATTATAAACATTACAGACTAACAACCAACCAAACCCTATTGCTTATATAAAAATGGGTACAAAATGAAGGTCCAGCTTAACCTTATAGGTACATTATCAACTAAACTCATCCTCTAAAACTTAATTTCTACAAGTAATAAACATCATATTCTTACAAAAATCTACTAATTCATTTTAATGAGTCTTAACCAATAATTGAAAATATCCTTAGCAGATAGTTTTAATATTTGATCATTAGTTTCTTCTTTGATGTACCGTGTCCTTTCAAGAAGTTGTTAATCAATGTTCTCCACAGTTTCCTCCCTTTCATTACTCTAAATAAATTTTTCTTCTTTTATCATCCCTCTTTGTCCTTGTTCTGTCATCCATTTACTGAAACTTGTCAAGTAGGTTACTTGCTGTTTCCCCTGCTTCTCTTGCCTTTAATATGCCCTGTGAGTGTTAAATTCTCCAAGCACTTACGCTCTAGAAATTTTAGAAACTGTAAAAATCAGTTTTAATCAATAATTTTTCTAAATAAGGTTTGAACAAGCAAAAATTAAAAAAAAAAAAATAAATGCATTGGATTGAGGAAGAAAAAAAAAATAACGAACTTAAAAGAAGCCATTATCACAATGGAAGGGAGGTAATTCAAATGAGGCACTGAATATAATAATGCACAATATTTCCTGTTTCTGATAAATCATTGGTAGTATAGGGTTTAATATTAAATATTTACAATGAATATAAATATAAACGTTTGAAATTTATTATCATTAATGCAGTTTTTTTTTATCTTAACGCTCAGACATTTTTAAGATTTCAAGAACTTTGCACTACAATATATTTTATGAATTATAATAAAATGATTTAAAAAATACTTCTATACTGAATCATTCTGAAAATTTTGACATCTTATTGATGGAAATGGTTATTCTAAAGATTTGCATTAATTAAAAAAAAAAAACTTACAAAAATCAGAGGAATAAAATTTCAGCATAATGCATATACACATTTAAGCTGCTATATAGTCAACCAACTAACAGGGAAGTCCTTGTCATATTAAGAACTCAAAACACTTTGTGGAATTGAACTGAGGTGCTCCTAGCTATAATAATCGGGTGCTAAATTTGAATGTGGGGATCCTATTCACCAGGGTTCTTGCAGATGAGGCTCTATCAATGATTTGAAACTATTGTAATCAGATCTTTGGAGGACCCATGCAAGAATTATTGAATTAAACTATCTCTATATTTGGAGTTTTATACCAGTTGCTATAGTTATATAGTATCTGCTCTAGATACTTATTTCTATTCTACTATGCCCATTCATAATCAAATCTTAAAACTCAATTTCTTTTATCAAAGAATTAAAGAGAAAGCATAAATTTTATAAATGCTGCTTTTGTTTACGGTGCCTTTTCACTATTGAAATATTAGCCTATATCTGATTTCATTTTCCTGACAGATAAAGATATTATAAAATCATAGCATCAAATTATTTCTTAACCTATATTTTCAATTTTTTCTTTTTTTTTTAGACTGATTTACATATGGCAAAGTTTAATCTTGAAATATAAACATTAGAAAGATTCAAAAAGTTGGCATTCCATTGAGACTTATTGTCAGCTATAGGGTTTGTCATGCCACCCACTGACCAGTTTCCAGGTAGATATAGTCAACCAAAGAAACAGAGAAGTCCTTGTCATATTAAGAACTCAAAACACTTTGTGGAATTGAACTGAGGTGCTCCTATCCATAATAATCGGATGCTAAATTTGAATGTGATCCTATTCACTAGGGTTCTTGCAGATGAGGATCTATCAATAGTTTGAAACCATCGTAATTGGATCTTTACTTTGGAGAACATACTAGCATCCTGATAGATAACCTGATGGAAATGTTGACATTCTGTTTACAAACAATATTTTTCCAATTGGGTTGTAACATATACCAACAGGAGTAAGTCTTGGCTTTGGGATTGCTGTTGTCATCAGCAATAGTGTGCATATTCATGAAATACTTTGATGAATGACTTTAGAAATGGTACAGCTAAAGTGGCTGAGATATGTACATGAGACATTTATACTCTGTATAAATAGATCTGGGCCATGTGAACTAAGTAAGACCTTTGATCCAGTTCACAATCGATGAAGAAAACAATAATAAGCTTTTCTTCCTTGCATCAAAAGTTTATTGGAAAAGATTCAGAAGATCTGCAGTCCATACATCAGAAGAATATTTGGAAGCAGCTTGACCATCTGGAAAAATCTCGCCAAGTCAAGCCTAACATAGAGAAGAACATGATCAGGAACTGTGTATTCCATCCCTGGCACTTAGGGCAAAGAATTTAATGGTGAAGCAATTTGCCTCTTAAAAACAAAGCTGGAAGGAACATTGAAATGCTGTAATTAATGGTGGGACAATGAACTTAGGCATGACTGATCATGTATGGCAGGAAAAGGGTAGTCACCAATCCCTGTGGAATGAGGGGTAAAAATACTAGACAGAAAAGAACACTGGAGAGTCAGACATTTGAAAGAATCAGCACATATGCTAGGCTATGAGGAACTCTTTAGTAGACCTTGTATAGAAATAAACACAAGATGCAAACTGTTAATAATTAAAGAGAAATGACAGCAAGGCTTCAACAGTAGCAGCACTAAGAAAAGAGAAGCCTCATTGAATGCAGTCAATTGTGACAAACAACAGTCTCAGCGGCAGGCAGATTAGATTTAGAAATAATAGATTATTAGTAGTAAAGTGTTGGGTTGTGAATTTGGTGACATAATAAGTGTGAGTTCAATCCCTGGTCTCGTTAGTATAGACTTAGACTCAGTGGAAACAAGGTGAGCAGTACTAACATAAAAACTAGACAAGATACCCCTAGACATTACCAGTGTAGATTAAATAAAGGGTTCAGTTTGGAATTTCCTGAAGGTTACCTTCAACAATCACCTGATAAAGGTTTAAGGGTACAACAGTCAAAATGTGATAATAACAAGAAAGATGAGGATATTAGTGTGAGTAAATAATAATATTGTGAGCATATGTTACATTATTTAGTTTATTCTATTAATTACTTGGTCAACCTGGTTGCTGCATGTGTATTAAAATTAAGAGAAGAAATAAACTTGTTTTTTTTTTTATTCCTTCTACTTTTCATTTTTTATTCCTTTTATTTTCATTCAAAATTTGGGATCAGCAGTTTCATGTCATTTGTATTTTTTTTAGTTCAGTTAATGTATAATTTATGTTTTAATTTCCAAACCAAAGTATTATTGCTATTCAATAATTCTTTCAGATTAGAATCTCAAATACCAAACTAAACATGACTGAAATAAAAAAAAAAAATGACACTGCTCATCAAAAAAATCAATGAATAGTTGACTTGTAATTGAACATGCATAATTCTTAATAGAATGTTTTGTCTTCTCATTGTCTTCCTGGGTCTTGATTACAGCTGGTTTTATTTAACTGCTGATCATCTTGGAATTGGACACTTATTTTTGATTACCTTCATTCTAATCATTAATAATGATCTGGATGGAAATCAGTTTTCTTTTATTAGTTAACAAAGACTTGATATATGACATAGATTAAATGCAGCTGAGTATTTGTCATGAATTTGTTCTAACATGCCTCACAAAAATGTATTTTGTAAATAGCTACAAATTTTTACTCATTGAAGTAAATCTCATGTAATTAATGAAAAGTAATTTTTTTTGTTTTGTATTCTTAAAAGAACTGAAAATAATAGGTACAGGGTGCAATGGATAAACTGTCATCTGAATTACGCAAAAATGAAAATAACACTGACATCTTATTTTAACAAATATATTTACCAAAATTACAGAAAAATATCTTCAAATACTAAAGAGTAAATTTATTCAATAAAATCACCATTGGCTTCAACCATGAACTCCAGATGACTTCAGAATCGCCTGCAACTCTTCTGGATGGTCTCCTTGTTTAAATTGATCAGTGCTGCCATAATCCTTGCCTTCAGTTCATCTTTGGTGTTACAAGGAGTTTTATTGGTCTTTCACTCAACCGCATCCCACACATAATTATCAAGGGGTTTGCCGTCTGGGGAGTTAAGTGGCTAGATGTAAGAGGTGATGTGGTCTTAGAAATTGTCTGACAGCCATGACTGGGTTTTCCTGCTTGTGTGGCATGTGCAGAGTCCTATTGCCAGACATAGAATCTTCCAGAAGCCACTCTCTTGACCCAGAGTAGCATTACCTCCTCAAGGCACTTGATGTAGGCCTCTGTGTTTAGTCTGTGGCTCTCAACAACAAATTCGGGTGAGTTTTTTGAGTTGCCGTACCTTTGTAATCACCATTAGACTTATCCAACACTTTCCAAGTCTTCTGTACTGTCTTCAGATTGACACCCAAACACTCTGAAATATTTGTATTGCAGCTTCCACCATAAATTCCAAACCATACAGCATACCATTTCCAAATTTCTGGTGGAGTGAATTGCATCATGGCCCTCTTTTTCTCATGGACAGTGCCCAACTGACCCTACTATACTGTGCAGTTGACAAAATCAAAAACAAATAACACACATGCATAAAATATAAAATGGTGACAATTTACCCATCGCAACATATATATATATAAACACAAACACAGCAATGAGCAAAAACATTACAACCATGAATGGTAATGTGGTTGTCTTCTGTTTGCCCACAAAATAGTTCTTACCTAATCAGGCATAGACTTTACAAAACCCCTAACTTTTTCTCTGTGATATAGTGCCATAATGTTAACTTCAAATCATTTACTTGTTTCAAATTATATGTTGGAGGTGCTGTAGAGGAAACTTGTTGGTCACATATATCCCATAAGTGCTTAATGAGTTTAAGATTAAGTGTTTGGTAGCTAAAACAAAACAATTAAATTTTTTCAGGTTCTTGAAACTCTTCTGGAATATGCTACTGATACCATAAAGGTCTGCTATTATGAAAGGATGTACCTGACCTTTAATGATATTGAGGTAGATGATCTGGGATACAGTGAATTATAGGACCCAGTGTTTCACAGCAGAACATGACCCAAATTATTGCACTGCCATGATTAGTTTTGTTATAGACAAGCGTATGGTTGCAAGAAAGAAATACAACAGCATAAATAGATTTACGTGATTTATTTCAATAGGAACGTGTGTGTTTGGGACAGCTACCTTGTGGTATAGTTCATAAGCTGGCTGCCGATCTGGGTTGATCTCTCATAGTAGTTCTCACTGGTTGGCATGGCGCTCCTCCTGCTGACTGCCCAGACTGACCGTGACAGATCTCTTCCCTGGCCTCCTGTTGACTGCTAGTACTTTCCCGTGTGACCCCTTTTATGGCTTAACAGGCTCAAAAAAACGACACGTGTATAATTAGGAGGGAAGCATTTTTATTTGTTGAAAAATAGAAACACTTTAAAATATTATTTTATTTTTCGACCGGAACTCGTGTGCCGGGCCAATGCGTAAACGATGATAATGGTCATTTTGTGACAGGGCCTTGTCCCATTTACATCCAGCTCTCACTCTTGAGTATTTTAGTTTATTTGCCTGCAAATCAGCCGAGATATGTCTTATTTTATTTTATAACAGTTTGTTTTTACAGTGTATCCTAGTGTCATTTACTTCCCCAGGAAAACAACACGTATATACCCTGCCATTTACCTTGTTTGAGGAAAAGTGCTTCCTTCCTCCCTATTAAATATTTTCATTGATATTTTGATTAGACTGTTTCCCTTACATAACAAGTAGAGATGAACTGTATATTGTGTGGCATTCATTAATTAAAGCAATCTGCAGTCTGTATCAAAGGGCTTGTAAAGAAACCTCTGTTCATTTTCCATATAGGTAAATGTCTTGTTGGTAGGTGTTGATTTTTCATTCCTCAGACCACTGCCAAAGGTACTAATCATAACTGAACATAAACACCATCCAAGTGAGGTTATTTCATAAATTCTTAGATTTAATCTTTTGGTTATAATAATTTGACCTTTGTCAAAATCACTCAAATCTTTCTTGTTGCCCATAACTGTAGTATTTAAAACATGAAATTAAAACAGTTACCTGCTTATATAGCTCTGACCTTGACATGCATATTTATTATAAGATAGTAGCTATTATTCTTATCACATATTGCTGGTCATAATGTTTTGACTCATGAACATATATATAAGGAGTGCTGCTGAAAACTTCTTGGGCCAACCAATAAGTGATTCAAAAAACAATTCTGGTCTTTGATCAGATTTGGAGAAGTGTCTCAGTTAATGTGTGTGTGTGTGTGTGTATATATATATATATATATATATATATATATATATATAAAAACCTTAAATATACAAAAACACATTCACAAAGGACCCTTCTCAACCAACATTCCTTAAGAAGAGTACGTTGGTACCTTCTTAAATAAACAAAATGAAAAAAATTTGCACAGCATAACACAAGAGGAACCACAATTAAAATTGAAATTTATTACCAAAAGAAAAAAAAGAATATGGCAATAAAACAAAGTATATAGGTTCCTAGTGAGTATAAAATAGAAATTTTTTTTTTACTCACAGAAACAGTGAACAAACAGAATTCTCTTTCTGCCTACACAGAAACGGTTGATGTAACTTTATATACATTGCTGCTAAGATTCACAAGTGTTTAGCTGACCGTGCTCTGCATAAAATGGTAAATGCTGTATCTGTGTACTTGACAGCACAACCTGGGTTATCTATCAAATGCTTTACAATAGCTGACTCACAAGCCATATATATTTATATACTTTGGTTTATTGTCATATTCCTTCTTTTTTTTCCTCTCGTTTTTGTAATAAATTTCAATTTTAGTCATGGTTCCTCATTTAACTTTTGTACTGTGAAAATTTGCTTAATTTTGTTTATTTAAGATGGTATTAATGTATTCTTCTGAAGAAGTGTTGGTTGAATAGGGTCTTTTAAGAATGTGTTTTTGTATATTTAAGGCAATATACAAATTGTGTTATGTCAAACTTTTGTTTAAATATATATATAAATGTGCATGTGTGTGTAATATGAAAGGTTAATGGGTATAAATGTTTAAAAAAGAAAGAAAGCATCACTCATGTTTAATAATGTAGTGACATACTGAACAAGGGAAAAGATGTTTTTTTATAAATAGGTGCCATCATACTTTGCGATGGGACAATGTTGTTTAAAAAGCTAGTCTCTCTGACAATTACTTTTGTTGAAAGTCTGATTTTTATTCAATGCCCATACTTGTGGCCTTGTGTCAGACAAACTTAAGCTTATGAAATACCTTTAAACAGTCATATAAAAGTATTTGGATTGAGTAAACTAAAATAATGAAATCAAATTTGCTATACTTTTTACTATAATATAAAGTAAGCTATTTCCTTTTCTGATTGTCTTTATAGATATTAAGTAAAATAAATGAACACAAACAAATAACTCAAATTCAAAAACAGAAACACATTCAATATATAGCAAAAGCTTTATTAACAAATACTTACATAAATAAAGTATTCCTTTTTAGGTATTCACATGTCATTTCTTTAATAATTGAGGTTTTTATTGTTGGCATTGAGAGTAAATGTTAAAATCAATATAGTTGAATTGATAATTAAAAGACACATGCATATTTCATATGTTCACTTTTGTAGGTTGTTAGGGAAAAGTATTAATGACTTTAGAGATCTTTAATCATAGCCAACCGAATCCAATGTTATGTTATTTCTCTGTTGGTATCTCCATATATATATATATATATATATATATATATTATACACACACACACACACAACTTTTAAAACTGATTTGACATTATTTTGTCCATTCAGTCATCAATGCCTCAGATTCTCACCTTTAGCCTTTCAATCATATTCATCAGAATTTCAATATTTGGTTAAGTTTTAACTTGTTTTTAAAAATTATGTACTTTACCAATTACATTCAAAGCTTAAGAAATGACCAATCAACTTAGACAAGTGTGATACATCCTTTGTAGCAGATTATTAGAGGGAGGCTTTGAAACATGCCAATTACATTTAATATTGAGGAATAAATTTTCTTCAGTCATTGTACTCACAGATTTTAAACTGTTATGGATCTAATTAAATATAAATGTATTTATACAGCTTTCATTTTAAAAGAAATTATTATTTGTTTGATAACACTTACGAAAGTTCCACCATGATGTTTATTAAGCTTGGAAGTTCCACTCTTCAAAATGTTTGACAATTTCATCTGGAAATAGATTCACTTTATTTGATTAATATTTAATATAAATCTTGTTAATGTAAAATATTAATTTAAATGTGTCCTATTTTTTTCTTTCCTAATCCCAAGTATTGACTTAAATTTCTAGATTGTCAGTATTTTTTTAAATATCTAAGACCAGAATACAGTACAGTTTTTCTTTCAGTATTCTCTTTGTACTCAAAAGTAGTGTAGAGTATAGAAACTTTATTTCTGAATTTTTGTAACAAACTCTAGCAGTATGATGGACAATGCTTTTCAGTGAAGAGTCTTTTTCAAAATCCAAGTGCATTTATATTAATAGAAGGGAGATAACTCTAGTTGCCAATTTACAAGGTGGACTTGAATACTAACAGAATACCCATAATGAAATTTAAAATTAATTTTACTTTTTTGTTCATTTATAATATAATGGCTGATGTTTTTATTTAATATATAACTAAAAAAATACTCTGAAAATATAAGGTTAAAATTAAGAAAGTGGTAATATCTACACCTTGGTTATATTAGCATTAAATATATACCATAATAAAACTATAACATCAAGGAATGAGTTCCCTTGATATAATTAATAAGAAAATGAATGATTTTAAAAAAATATCTTGTAAAAGTATGATATATTTATGATATGCAAATTATACTAAAAGAAGAATTTTTTTCATGCTATTACATCATGAAGAATCAGTGTTTTTGTTACTGATATTATAATTAAATTTGTTGCAATTGATATGCTTCTAAGCTATAGAAATATTTTATTTCACGATATGCCTTAAAGCTTACTATTAATAACAGTTTTAAAAATATACATTTATATACTTTAATATGTTTATTTAAATAAATTTTAAAAACTGAATATATACATGAGCTATTAATGATAATTGATTTTTATGATCTTTGACATAATACAAAAAAAATGTCACTATTTTTTTCTTTTTTATAGCAGGGAAAATTTAATCAGAAGTCATTCTAGGATTTCAGTACAGTTAGTCTTACATAATACTTTACAAATAAAATGTATGATATAGTTTATTCCTTAAAGACTTCTTGGAAAGCATAAGGCCACAACTATGTCATGCTATCAGTGGTACTATTGCATTTTCAGTAACAAGTAAGTTTTTACAAGGTGAAGTTGAAAGCCCTATGGCCAGTTCTCCTTTTTCCAGGCTTGGGACACAACTTGAATTATTCTTTGAGACTGGTTGATAACCAAGGCTAGAAAATCCAGTTTGTTCTTCTATTTTATCCATAGATGTGGGGAGAAGAGATGGATTCATATTTTTCTCAAGATCATTAGAGCAAATTAAATACAAACTGTCATAGTTGTAATTTGAACTCTGCTCATGAATTCCAGTTTCTGTGCTGTTAATTGTTTAACCACTCATACAACCATACTATTCCTAGTTTTTTATCCCTAAGAACTTAAGCTGGTTGAATAGTATCTGCTATTATTGCTACTATCAATACAAATATATAAAGATAATAGTTACTTGATATATAATATACAAAGGCAAATGGTATATGCAAGTAGTAAATTGGTGCATTTCAGAACACAGTCTTTTTTTAATATTTTTGCAATGTGCAGCTGGTGCAATGGATAGTAGCTTGGGATGGGAAATCAGAGTGATGAGTTCAAATTTCAGTAGAGTTCATTACATTCACCTACATTCAAATACCTTTGGGAAAGGTATGAGTCTCTTCTCCCTCCAGTTAAATAGCAGGGCAGACATGGATCTCTAACTGTTGTTGGCTAGAAAGTCAACTCTGATTTCAAAACTGTACATAGCCCTGACACTGTAATAAAGATACCTTAAGCAAGATCTCTATTAGGTTTTGACTGAAGTGCTTCATCAAAAACAACTCATTGAACAATTGTTGGGCAAGGATCTGCATAATGGATTATGCAACTGTTGCATTGCATTTTTGTCAATAGTTCATCTTTCTTAAAAGCTATTATAATATAATTTCCTTCAAATGTCAAAGATCTTAAAAATACTTATGGTATGTAGATTTTTTTATTTATTATAAAATGTTTTAAGGAAGTCTAACAAAAATTTAGTTGTTATTGCATCTGAAATGGAAACAAATTTGATTGAAAAAAAAAAACTATTTTACACTCACATGGCATTCTTGGAAGTTACCAGCAATTAAAACCTTACCATATATAATGATATAATAATCATTTATCTAAAGAAAGCAAATTATTGCAGCCAAATGTATGTAAGAGTTGTATATGAAAACTAATTTGAACACAATTCATGGTTAGACTGATTGATTAGAAATGTCAGCTAGACCAATTAGCTCTGGTGATAACTCACATAAAAACAAATTATCTGAATATAGTAATAATAAAAGGATGAAGATTATACAATTATAGTGATATGTTAATGATTTTCTCTAAGTTGCCATAATCTGGGTCAGGGATGAGCAAACTATGGTCTTCAAGCTGCACGAGGCCTGCTTGATGATTTTATACAGCATTACTTTTTGAAGTATCCATTAATAGATTTTAGTATTTTTTGGGTTACATGTATAAACAAAATAATAATATTTTCAAAACAGGAATAAAGATAACAAAGGTGCAAATTATATATATTTAGTTATGTTCCACCCACACTTTGCCTCTGTCAATGATCAATCATTGGCATAGTGACATAGGGATTTAGATGCCTGTGTGTACATAAGATGTCATTTCTGCACTTTGCTATTAAATGTCTCATGAGATTTATCAAGAATTTATTATTATATTCTTGTAAAATATTTTTCTTAGGTGTAAAATATTTTACAAGAATATTAATTTCTCGGTCATTTGTGCATTCTGTTCATAAAATGTGTCTAAGCAAATAAATGTACAAATAACTGGTGTGTATATGCTTGTTATTTATATTTTGTTGCTGTGAAACTTGTGTTGTGATACAAAGGGCCAAAAATTATGCAACCCACCTTGAAAAAAGTTTGCTCACCCTTGCTCTGGATAATGGTCATCCATCCAAGTGATTTTGCACTCAAAATGTTGAGATAGGAACACCATGATGTCCTAAATAAAAAAATTTTAAATAAATGATTTATGAATGATTTCAATATTGTAATTTTTGACATTATTATTATTTAAAAATTTTGAACATATACAGTTTCTGTAATAGAAATGTGAAGGCTGTATTGGAATAATTATTTACCTTATAATATTTTACCAATGGAAATATTAATAAAGCAACTTTTTGAGATAAGATATTGATGAGAAATGATATTAGATATATTTGAAAGTCACTTATAAACTAATATATTCTCTTCTCTAAAAAATGATTTCATTTTAAACATTTTCACTATAAGATTTTATACATTCAGTTTTTATTTATGTTTATAGAATATAAGCAAATGTAGCTTTTTAATGTTTCCTTTGTCAAGAAAGTGAGAGAAAAAAGATTTTAGGCATATTCAAATCATGTATGAGGTGAAAGTATAACATCTAACTTAAATATTAATGCAATCTCGAATTAGTGTTGAAAATAGACAAAGCAAATATCACAAAGAGGGAAAAAAATGCATACAGAAAGACATGAAAAGAAAAATCATGACTGAAATAAATTTTCAAGTTTTACTAATGTAGCATATGTTACAAATTTGAAAAGTAATTTGTTTTATTTTTTTTCTGAAAAATCTATAAAAGCTTAGATCTTTATAAATAATAAGTATTTAGTAAAATATAATTAAGAATTTAGTTGTTAATTTCATATATTTTTCAAAATATTAATTGTAACAAAATAGCTATGAAGGCATATAAAAAAGAAAAACAACTCTATAAAAATAATAAACAGCTAATCACAATAAACAGAGTTCTTGATAATGAAAAGTGATATCTATGCATATATTTTTAGATGTAATATTAAACATTTGAAGAGGCTTTCTTTCTGAATTGGGGATTGGAGGTGATTTTAAAATTATTCAGAAAAAAGTGAGAATTATATTAAAATACGAAGTTACATGCAGAACAAAGGAAGTTTTGTATGAATAAATATTTTTCTTCATTTTCTAAGCTATGATTGAAATGAAAAAAATAATTTCTCTTAATGTATATATGTGGAAGACTTTGAGATTCAAAGCAGAATACTAATTTTATGAATTAGAAAAACCTCCATGATTTGATTTATGTGAAAAGAAGATGGAAGGAAGAAAGCAGATCACAATGAATAAAAAAAAAATAGGATCAGTGAATTGAATTTTGGGAGGTAATTTTTTCTTTTTATACTTTTCTTTTATTTTTATATTAATGAAATTTGATATAAAATTGTATATATATGCACTTACAAATATTTAAAAATTAAAACTTGCTATTAAGTCAAAATTCTTAGTGGCAGTCTTAACTTGAATCCATGACACATAGCAGTTCCTACGTATTGAAGCAGCCATTGCACAAATGACATACACCTTAGGACTGCTGTCTCCTTTATTATATCAACCAAAGAAAGCAAATGTAAAAAGAAAAAAGAACAAAATAACATTACTCCCAACAAAGACTTCTAAAAGGAATGTAACTTTTATACGATAGCAAGCTTGAAAATCTGAGAGAAAAAGTAAGTGAATTTGGAAATTTTTGATTTTATATTTCTGATTTTAAATATGATAGATAAATGTATATATGCATATGTTCCATTGTAATGTGTTCAGTTTGACTGAAGTAAAAGCTACAATTCCTTTCAGTCATAAGAGACATTTAGGATATAAGAAGTAAAAAAGAAAAGAAAGAAATTGTAAAAAATAAAGCTTTTACAAAGAAAAGAAATGTCTTTGTTCTAGTTTTATTGCATGAAGCAAATGATATGCAAACAAAAAGACGATACAAAGAAATATTTATCAAAAAATTGGTTTCTCAATCCTATAAAGCTGTAAAAGCTATTTTTCTTAAAAGTCTTATCAGTTTAATAAAAGAAAGGATGATGAAAATGATGAAGTAAAATTGATGAAATAATGACTCTGTGAAAACAATAAATATGGCTGCCTCACTGCCTGTATTGTTTAGAAAGCATTAACATGATTTCTTTATTAAATAACCAGAAATATTTTAAAATTTTGTTAAATTTCTTTGGGTACAGAAAAACATTCAGAAAGTAGTTTTTAATGATGAATGTTTGATTATGAGCATTAATTCTTTTGTTGTCTTATCAATTCTTGACTATTGTCTGTAATTTTCACATTTTTCAAATTTGTAATGGAAATGATGTGTACAAATTATGATGTAATTAATGTTTGTATGAGAACATGAATTCTACAACTGAAAACATTTAGCATTACTTTCATTGATGTAATAATCAATTGGTTAATTATAGATAGTTGAACAATAATTTTATTTTATATTTCAGACAATTTAAGATTTATTTATACTCTTCAGAAAACATAGATATCTGTTAACAGAAATATGTTACTACAACTATATATACTTCTTTCTATTATGAAAGTTTGTCAAAGTGTAGACCTCATATTCAAAGTAGAAGAAGGAAAAAGTCCTGGAACATATTTGGGGGACATCGCTGCTGATTCTAATGTCATGGATGATGTGGCAATCCAAGATCAAAATCTAATCACATTCAGTCTTATGGAACAGGATGGTACAAGTAGTTCTCCATTATTCCGTATTTCTAAAAACACAGGAAAACTCTACACAGCACAAACATTGGACGCTGAGTCTCTGTGTACATTCAAAAAAGAATGTTTTGTAATGGTTGATGTTGCTGTACAAAAATCTAAAAGAATTATGAAGATTCTAGAAGTAAAAGTAAAAGTACAAGATGTAAATGATCATCAACCAGAATTTCCTGATAAGCAAGTTAACATTGAATTTGAAGAAGGATATGGCAAAGGAATGAGAAAGTTAATTCCAAATGCAATTGACAAAGATGTTGGAGAAATTAATTCTCAGATTTCCTATGAACTGAACAAAAAAATGAATGAACCTTTCACATTAGCTGTTTCTAAGAAAGTTGATGGGACATCTGAACTAAGTATAAAATTAGAAAAGATGCTTGATAGAGAAGAAAAGGATTCATATATGATACAAGTAGTCGCTAAAGATGGGGGATCACCACCAAAACACAGTATTTTAGATGTTCAAATATTTGTCACCGATATTAATGACAATACTCCTGTCTTTTCTCAAAATGTCTACAATGTTTCTATCAAAAACAAACCGAGTGAAACTTCTTCCATTGCAACTTTATCAGCAAAAGATTTAGATTCTGGCAAAAATGGAAGAGTCACTTATCATTTTAGTACAAAAACATCTGATGTTGCTAAAAATCACTTCAAGCTGAATGAACAAACTGGACAGATTTTTTTGGAGAAGAAATTTACATTGAGTAATATTATGACACATAACTTATATATTGAAGCAAAAGATGGTGGCAATCCACCATTCACTTCACTAGCTATGGTTTTGGTAAATGTAATTAACCAACAAAATAATCCCCCCACTATTCACTTGAAATTTTTATCAGCTTCAGGAAAAGATTCAACATCAGTTTCTGAAGATATTGAAATTGGTAGTTCAATTGCATATGTAAAAGTGACTGATCATGATGTCGGACAAAATGGAGAAGTGAGTTGCGATCTCCATTATGATAAATTTAAACTGCAAAGTCTGGATACAAAGAAATATCAAGTAATTGTGAAAAAAGCATTGGATAGAGAAACAGAGGCAAAGCATGAAATTATCATCAGCTGTCAAGATAAAGGATCTCCTCCATTGCAAAGTAAGAATAAGTTCTCTATCCAAGTGACCGATGTCAATGATGTAAGGCCACAGTTCTCTGTGGAGACATTTAAATTCTTCATTGAAGAGAATCAGAAATCCAGATTTTCTGTTGGTTTCATCAATGCAACAGATCCAGACTTGGGACTTGGAGGTAAACTCACTTATTCTCTGCTAACCAATAATAAACAATTTTTACCATTCAAAGTCAAAGATGATGGCATGATTTCAGCTATTATGTCACTGGATCATGAGTTTCAAAATATTTATAAGTTTCAAGTATTTGTGAAAGATAATGGAATACCATCTCTGAATAATACAGTGAATGTGATTGTTGAAGTGACTGATAAAAATGATAATGCTCCATATTTTACATTTCCCAGTGTTAATCCTTATAACATGGATATTGTATATTACCGGCATCATTCAAAGAATATCACGGATCTAAAGGCAGCTGATGGAGATAGTCAAGAGAATGCATTTCTAAAATATGAAATAATCAGAGGCAATGACAAGCAGATATTCAGCATGAACCAGTATACTGGTTTGTTAAGTTTCAATCGAGTGCTTAGCCAACAAGATGCAGGCTCATATGAGCTTGTATTTGTTGTGAAGGATAGTGGTAGCCCAGTTCTATCAGCAACAACAAGTATGTTTTTTACACTATCTGTAAGCAACAAGACATCAGAAAGGCTAAGTGCCATTCATACGATAACTGAAGATAAAGTTGATCTTACATCAGTGATTATTATTACGGTTGTAGCAGTGACGGTAGCAGTGATCATTACTGCTTCTATATCAGTATGTATCATTCGATGTAATGACCAGAGAAATGTAACCTATGCCCATGCAATGAATCCACCAAATGTGGTTGGTACACCAAATATTGGTCCAAGTGGTAGGTACATGAGTGACCAGAGACATTTGATGTGCCCTTCCAAGCAGGGAATATCTTGGCCAACTGCTGTGAGCAAAACCCAAGCTGATAAAATAAGAAATGCACATATAAACCAACCAAGCAGAGAATCGCATTCTGCAGAAAAGCTTCCCAATCAGCAGAAAAGATCAGCTTCTCTTCCACAAACTTCAACAAACATTGAATCTCAGGTTAGTATATGTTTACATTCTTCTATGAATAAAATTGAATTTAAAACAAAATTAGAATAAACAGTTCTTAAATGTATATATAACAGAGTTATCCCATCTTACTAATCTAGAACTTATTTGTTAATATTTGATATCATCAAAAGGTATAAAATTTAATTTAATTTTTTAATCTCAAGCTCAGAATAATAAAGCTTTATACTTTCATATTCTTTCTGTAATATTTCTTTTGCTCATAATTGTTTTCAAAGCATTTTCCTTTCCTTTTTTTTTTACTTCCATATAATTGATGTAATAATTGTTATATGTATTATCCTTATTCTATATTTATCCAGAATAACAATATATTTTAAATTTCTGTGCATTACAGTCACATGTTCAAAATGATTTGAGACTTCCAAGTAGTCCAAAAAATAAAACTCAGCAAGTCAATCCTTTGGAATATAGCAACCATCCCTCACCGAAGCTTTCACGCATTAATAGTGAAGAAAGTCCAAGAAATCCTAACACAAGTCAAAATCAGGGAATTGCAGGTATTTAACATCTTATCCATTTGTATTTTTGTTGAATCTTTTATTGTGATAGGAAAGTTGTATAAGAATTGCAATGACATTTTGAAAAAAGTAAAAGACCATCTAGGTTCTGTTATTTTCTTTTTCATTAATAATTAATTTTAAAACATTGGAATAATTTTTCAGTTTATTTCATCTCCTGAACATAACATAATGAGGAATATCCAGAAAGTAATGTACAGATATTTTCTAATCCAACATGTTTATAACAATACAAATAAACCATTCTGCATATATTAACTGCACTATTCTTTGATATTTCCACATATTTGTTATTGAAAATGATGTACTTGCCCAATCAGTGCACAGCTTCATAGAATAATATATAGTAATAATTGAGTCATACTACTTTTGCACTTCTGAAATCACTTACTGGATAATTGTTATTTGACAGGTTCAAAACAGTGATAAGCTGAAGGATACTAGGGTGGATGCAGTAAAAAAATCTTAAGTATATGACAGTCCTGCAGTTAGTGAAGAAATTGAATGCATCTGTGTTCTGAAAGGTTATCTATGTCTTGCTTGTGCATTTCATACGACATGGTCAGAAAGTTAATGTAATCAGATACTAGACAAATTAAAGGAAGGTCTTCATTAAAAATGACCAGGACATTTGTATAAAGATATCGGTCTGCTATGCTATATGACATTGTTAGTCTAACTTGGCCATGATGATAAAAGAATGATTCCAGTCATGTGCCTGGGATGCTTAATCATATCCAGCAACATTTAATCAGGAAACCATTCCACACAGATATTACTATTGTTTCAGACATGCAATGGTGGCTCTTGTTATTTGATACCACTTTCTTCACGTAGAGTATTTATAACCATATGTACTGTGGGGACAAATTTTTGAATTTGTATGGTAGTTGTGTGCAGTCACTCACATCATAACAGCAAAAATAGCCGTATGTTCACAGGAAATAAAGACACACTTTACAAGAATAAGCATACATCCAGATAACAGTGAAGGTATGGTAAATTGGACATTAATACCATACAATTTATTTATTTTGTGTGTATTTTTGGTTAAAAGTGTTTCATAGGTGCATTTGATAAAAGGTAGAAGTCACTCCATATTATTTTAAGCAATGTGCTGGAGAGAAGTTGGGCTATTTGTTGACTGTCCCAAGGTTGTTAGTGAAGACAGTGAATTTAACATCTTTTAGCAGGATGTCTGTATTTCTGGCAGGAACAGCTTTTGTTGTATGCTGGGAAAACTTTTTATTATTTTTATTTTTTCTCTAATTTATTTTATACAAAGTTTTAATGTTATTGTTTTAATTTATTTTATTTATAATTTTCATTATTTTATATTTTATTTTTTTTCCATACAATTGTCGGAAAATTATTATTATAAATAATAATAATAATTTTCCTACAATTGTATGGAAAAATAACATAGTAATTCTGATAATAGATCCACAATATTTTATTTGTAGTGTACTAAACCTATTGAATGTGTAAATGTTTATTTACATGGATGGTTATGTGTCTATGTTTGCACCATATTTTTTGGACATCGTTTTCTTTCTTAAATAATTTCATTAAGACAGCTTCTATTTCAGTAAAATGTGAATTATCAAAGAGTGAAATTAGAGAAATGTCTCTATTTTTTTTTAATATTTTAATACCTCCATATGAAGAAGTATATTTTTGTTTTCTAATAAATAATTAATGTATTACAACTAGGTTGGATTTTAAAGGTTAGATTATACTTTTAAAATGTAATAATTTAATAATTGGTCATTTTTAAGCAATAGAAAATACAATTAAACCATCTGTGTTCATTGACATTATTAAACTTGTAAAAAAAGTAGGCATTTTATGTCTTGTTAATAATATTTTTAATTTAAGAAAATACAATCATTAGAGTTGTGGAAGGTTGATGGGATCAAAATTTGGCTTTATCAAAATGTTTAACACTTCCAGAAGAAAATGTGAAAATAAAGTAGATAAAGTGCAAATACAAAATGTTATATTCAATAATATAAAGAATGTTTTTAGTTAAGTTTTTTGTTTTGAAAATCAATTTTTTTACAACTTGAAGATTTATTTTATGACTGCACTTCAACTCAGAATGAAAACTTGATATGTTGACATCTATTTAGACTAAAAGCAATATCCGAGTATTAAACACATGTTTATGTACAAATATTTAACAGAAATATATTAAATTAATAAATATATTAAAGTTTTTCTTAATTAAAGAGTATAAAACTTCTTAATAAAACTAAATGCCTAAAAGCTGAAATTTTGCATCATAATAATGTGACTTATGTTTTAAATGCTGAGAGAATTTTATCTTTCTCTAGAAGTTATATTAAATATTCTTTTAAATTGGTATCCACTTAGTAACGATATTATTAATTTTCATTAAAAAGAGGCTTTTATTTTGTCTGAAATTGATTAATTAATAAAATGTTTTAATAATGTTTCCATTATAATTTGAAGCTTAATAATTTGTACATTTTACCAAATCTTAATTTATATAGATTTTTGAAGCATTTCTTTACAAACACTAGAAAGTAAAGTACATTTTAATTTATAAATTGCAGAAGTTTATACATCCCAGTACTGCAATTCTCAACCAAAACAAAGTGAACAACCAGCACAAGAAACAGAGATGAGGCCATTGGGACAGGCTGTCAACTACCCAAGTGATACAACAATTGTGGCCAGAGGCTTTTATACACCAAGCCTCACACAAAATACTGACAACAAAGACTCTGTGACAGAGGATAGTAATTCTTCTGATATAAGTCAGCAATCAATGGGAAATATTTATCGTAATCCAAGACCCTTACCCCCAGTACCTCTCTAATCATAAACATGTACATTTTCTATAAAACACCTTAAAAAATTTATACTGTACAAAATACTACAAATACATGTTGCAGTAAAAATGTGATGCAGGTATTTAAATAAGGTATTTTAGAATTAGTGATAAATATCTGGATGAACCATCTTTCATATTATTATCATATTAAAAATATAATTTTGAGTCAAAGTAAGAAAAGCCTTAATGAGAAAAGTAATAATAATTTAAAAAAAATAATAATTTAAGTGATTTTCACTTTCATTTTATTTTTCATAATTTTTTAAATTCCTTTATAATTTTTTTTATGTGATAAATATAAATTAAAAGTTCTTAGTAAATATATTATGCTTAAATTTCTACATAAGTGTGTGAATAATTAAAAAAGGTAGAAATACATTTGAAATGAAAGTTTTTGCATGAATTTTCTCTGAAATTTGGTAAGAAATGTGAAGATGAAGTCAAAACTTATTTTTTGACAATTCTTTCTCCTCCTTTGACATCTTTAAAAAATTATATCATAAATTTTTAAACATTTATAAATTGTAATTAATTTAAATATCTTTTTTAAATACTGATTAATTATTTATTACTTTTAAGAGTTAGGGATTTGAGTTTGTTTTTTTTTTAGAGATATAAAATTTGTATCTTTCTTTGTTTAAAGAAAAAAGCACTCATTCTATGAGAAGAGCTGTCATTTTACGTTACACTTGAAAAATAAACTGAATTTTGTATGAAAGCAAAGAAGAAAGCAAACCATTATTGAGGATGAATACATAAAATAGTGAAGTGCATTTTGGGTGTTAAATTATGTTTTTGTATTAACTGACTTTTTATTTAAATATTTCATTTTCATTTCTTATGCTAACACTTACAGTTACTTGAACTGAAAAAATCAAATTCCGTTCATTGGGAAAATTATAGCTGTTTGATATTTCTCAGAGAACAAAGTAGCCATCATTTATATTGTTTCAGCCATTACGCACACAACATACTCACTAGGACTGCTGCTTTCTTTCTCACATCAGCCAAAGAAAGCAAGCATTACAGCCCAACACCTTACTTCTACAATACAAAAATAACAAAATATTATAAAAAGGATGTAGTTCCCATTTTAATACTGAGTCCACAAAATCTTCCTACAAAGGTAAGTACATGTAGTAAATTTCTATTTCTATATTGTTGAGCCTAAGAGATATAGCTGACATGATCTGGTGAACAAAAGAATAGCATAGAATATTTTCCAATGTTTTTATGCTTTGAAAAGTGGATGTATTGATGCTTCAATAAGTGAATGTATTAGAGTTGTAATAAGATTAAAATTTTTCTTTATAGTGTGTAGATTATTTTTATAAGAAAACTAATAAATTAATTATTGTATATTTTTTTTTAAATATGTGATTATTTGAATATATAAACAGTAAATTATGAAATGTCTTTTGTATAGTTTACACTTTCTCTTAAACAAGTTATTTATTTTAATATTTAAAAACATTTTCTCATATGTAACTTAATTCAAATTGGCAAGTTTTATTATTATTATTATTGTTGTTGAAGATTCCTCTTTGGCCTTCAAAATAGTCTCAGGAAGATATTTTACACCGTTAATTCAAACATGGTTGCTAGAAAGCAGTACAATAACTTTATACTCTGTATTTTTGCATACATAATTTGATATGCATATACACACACACACATATATATATATGTGTGTGTAAATTGTTTAAACTTAGCTATATTAGGTGAGAAGCATGCAGAGTGTCAGACAATAGAGAATTTGTAAATTCCAATAGTACAATAGTGCGAGAAGAGTGGTCTAAAATTCTTTGAATCATGTAAATGACAAAATGCAGTGTAGCTTTCTGTATATGCACTTTCTTTATCTATCACTTGCATACACACATACACACACACACACACACACACATATATATATATATATATATATATATATATATATATGTGTGTGTGTGTGCATGTGAAGTGGTGTTGAAAAATTCTCAGCCTGATCAAAATTTGGTGAAATATTGGAATTTGTATAGGCATCCCTTATTGATCAGTTTTCACCACCTCTTCATATATATATATATTTATATATATATATATATATATATATATATATGTGTGTATGTGCGTAGTAATTGCTGTTTGCCATTGTTTGCAAAAAAAGAACAAAATAGCATTAACTAAAAGATAAAAGTTTGTATATAGTTACTGATATTTTCATTATAAAAATATTTTATAAGTAGATATATAAAATGCAGTGTAGCTTTCCATATATGCACTTTCTTTATCTATCTCTCGCACAGACATGTATGTATATATATATATATATATGTTTGTGTGTGTGAAGTGGTGTTGAAAAGTTCTCAGCCTGACCAAAATTTTGTGAAATATCTGAATTTGTTTAGGCATCCCTTATTGATCAGTTGGTCATAAAGCTTTTCATCATCTCTTTATATATATATATATATATATATATATATATATATATATATATATGTGTGTGTGTGTATATAGTAATTGCTGTTTGCCATTGTTTGCAAAAAAAGAACAAAATATGATTAACTAAAAGATAAATGTTTGTATATAGTTACTGACATTTTCATTATAAAAATATTTTATAAGTAGATTTAAAATATATTTTTCAGTTCTAATTTAAACTTATGCCCAATTTCTTTCCATTTTTTAGATAAAAGAAATCAAATCAACTGTTGGTGAAATACAAATTATACTATAGAAGAATGCTACTCCATGTATTAATCATATTTTTATTCTTCAATCCCAGTTTGAGTGTTGATTTAACATTTACTGTGGAAGAAGGAAAAAGTCCTGGCACTTATCTTGGAGACATCGCTGCTGATTCTAATGTCATGGATGATGTGGCAATCCAAGATCAAAATCTAATCACATTCAGTCTTATGGAACAGGATGGAACTAGCAGCTCTCCATTATTTCGCATTTCTAAAAACACAGGAAAACTCTACACAGCCCAAACATTGGATGCTGAATCTCTGTGTACATATGGAAAAGAATGTTTTGTAATGGTTGATGTTGCTGTACAAAAATCAAAAAGAATTATGAAGATTCTAGAAGTAAAAGTAAAAATTCAGGATGTTAATGATCATCAACCAGAATTTCCAAATAAACAAACAAATATTGAATTTGAAGAGGGAGATGGCAAAGGAATGATGAAAATTATCCCTAATGCAATAGACAAAGATGTTGGGGAGATTAATTCACAAATTTCATATGAACTCAAAAGGAATAAAAATGAACCATTTACATTATCTGTTTCCAAAAAGGTTGATGGAACATCAGAACTTAATATAAAGTTAGAAAAAATGCTTGATAGAGAAATGAAAGATTCCTACCTACTAGATGTAATTGCTAAAGATGGAGGATCTCCACCTAAACAAAGTGTATTATTTGTCCATGTCTCTGTAACTGATGTTAACGACAATGCTCCCATATTCTCCCAAAATGTCTACAATGTTTCCATTAAAAATAATCCAAGTGAAACTTCTTCCATTGCAACTTTATCAGCAAAAGATTTAGATTCTGGCAAAAATGGAAGAGTCACATATCATTTTAGTACAAAAACATCTGATGTTGCAAAAGGTCATTTTAAACTGAATGAACAAACTGGACAGATTTTCTTAGAGAAAAAGTTTATACTAAGTCATGTCCTTACACATACTTTATATGTTGAAGCTCAAGATGGTGGAAGTTCTCCACGGAGTTCACTGGCAATGGTTCTTGTAAATGTTATCAATCAACAAAATAATCCACCAACTATTCACTTGAAATTCTTGTCTGCCTCAGGAAAAGATTCAACATCAGTTTCTGAAGATATTGAAGTTGGCAGTTCAATTGCTTATGTAAAAGTAACTGATCATGATGTTGGACAAAATGGAGAAGTGAGTTGCGATCTCCATTATGATAAATTTAAACTGCAAAGTCTGGATACAAAGAAATATCAAGTAATTGTGAAAAAAGCATTGGATAGAGAAACAGAGGCAAAGCATGAAATTATCATCAGCTGCCAAGATAAAGGATCTCCTCCATTGCAAAGTAAAAATAAATTCTCTATCCAAGTAACTGATGTCAATGATGTAAAGCCACAGTTCTCTGTGGAGACATTTAAATTCTTCATTGAAGAGAATCAGAAATCCAGATTTTCTGTTGGTTTCATCAATGCAACAGATCCAGACTTGGGACTTGGAGGTAAACTCACTTATTCTCTGCTAACCAATAATAAACAATTTTTACCTTTCAAAGTCAAAGATGATGGCATGATTTCAGCTATTATGTCACTGGATCATGAGTTTCAAAACATTTACAAGTTTCAAGTATTTGTGAAAGATAATGGAATACCATCTCTGAATAATACAGTGAATGTGATTGTTGAAGTGACTGATAAAAACGATAATGCTCCATATTTTACATTTCCCAGTGTTAATCCTTATAACATGGATATTGTATATTACCAACATCATTCAAAGAATATCACGGATCTAAAGGCAGCTGATGGAGATAGTCAAGAGAATGCATTTCTAAAATATGAAATAATCAGAGGCAATGACAAGCAGATATTCAGCATGAACCAGTATACTGGTTTGTTAAGTTTCAATCGAGTGCTTAGCCAACAAGATGCTGGCTCATATGAGCTAGTATTTGTTGTGAAGGATAGTGGCAGCCCAGTTCTATCAGCAACAACTAGTATGTTTTTTACACTAACTGTAAGCAACAAGACATTAGAAATGCTAAGTGCCATTCATACGATAACTGAAGATAAAGTTGACCTTACATCAGTGATTATTATTACGGTTGTAGCAGTGACGGTAGCAGTGATCATTACTGCTTCTATATCAGTATGTATCATTCGATGTAATGATCAGAGAAATGTAACCTATGCCCATGCAATGAATCCACCAAATGTGGTTGGTGCAAATGTTGGTCCAAGTGGCAGGTACATGAGTGACCAGAGACATTTAATGTGTCCTTCAAAGCAGGGAATATCTTGGCCAACTGCTGTGAGCAAAACACATGCTGATAAAATAAGAAGTGCACACATAAACCAACCAAGTAGAGAATCCCATTCTACAGAAAAGCTTCCCAATCAGCAAAAAAGATCAGCTTCTCTTCCACAAACTTCAACAAACATTGAATCTCAGGTTAGTATATGTTTACATTCTTCTATGAATAAAACTGAATTTAAAACAAAATTAGAAAAAAAAAACAGTTTTCCCACTTTACTAATGTATCACTTATTTGTTAATCTGTGATGTTATCAGCAATTATAAAGTCTAATTTTATTTTCTAATTTAATGTTTCAAATGATAAAACCTGATACATTTATACTTTTTTCTGTGTTATATGTTTTGGTCATAATCACTTTTAAAGTCATGTTTTATGAAATTCATGAAAAAATTCTTTTAATTTTGTGAAACAAAATTAAACATTAAGCAGTATAGCTACATATATTAAATTTCTGTGCATTACAGTCACATGTTCAAAATGATATGAGACTTCCAAGTAGTCCTAAAAATAAATCTCAGCAAGTCAATTCCTTGGAATATAGCAACCATCCATCACCCAAGCTTTCACACATTAATAGTGAAGAAAGTCCAAGGAATTCCAACTCGAGTCAGAATCATGGAATAGCAGGTATTTATGATATCTATTTTACTTCTCTTCAATGTTTTATTGTGATAAGTAAATTGTATAAAAATTGCCATAACATCTTTAAAAGAATAAAACTGAATTTGGATTCTATTTTTTTTTTTATTAATAATTTATTTTAAAATGTGAAAATAATTCTTCAGCTCCTGAACATAACATATATGAGGGATACCTAAAAAGTAAAATACAAATATTTTCTAATCCATCATGTTTCTTCTTCTATTTTTAAGTACTGTGTACTTTCTGGTTATGGGTAATCATTGCTCTTCCTCTTCTTTGCAGGTCTAAGTAACTTTTGACTCTTTCTCTTGCTATCTATTCACAAAAATTAAGTAAGTTGGTTACTCACTGTTTCTCCACAACTTTGGTGTGAGTGTTAAATTCACAAGACCCTCTCTGCTTATATATGCTCCACTGACAAGTTTCAGTTGTCTTTTTCTGATTAATTGTTCCTATTTTCTTTAAGATTTCTTTGTTGCTCACATGTTCTGTCTGTTATTCTTAGCATCCATCAGTAGAACCACATCTGTGAGGAAATTCTCTAGCATCTATTGCCATATAGAAGATTAAATATTACATAGCAGTTCAGTATTATTTTCTTCGTTTGAAACAAGATTTTCCTATCTCTTAAATATGTTTATTCTTATATGCATAAAACATTGTGCATGTGTTACCAGTACTTCTATGTTAATTGTTTACATAGCTGCCATTGACAATGATGCTTACTGGTATTTGATTATAAAAATACCCTCTTTGCAGAATGGGGTGTCAAATGACTTTAATTACCTTTGTCCTTCTGCAACAAAAATTATCATCTCTGTAGAAACACTTCCAGTCTAAATGTTATTTGATTGGCATAAACAGAAGAGAAGCTGAAGGAATCAAATCAAGATTATGAAGTAGATGTAGTAAAAAATTCTGGCCATATTACATTCAGTGTTCAGTGAGGAAATTGATAGCAATTGTATTCTGGGATGCAAGCAGTGTTATTGCTTGTGGGTTTCATACTGTATAGTCAGAAAGTTAATGCACTTAGATATTGTGAAACACTGGACAAACTGAGCAAAGGTGTTTGTTGAAAAAGACCAAGACATTTGTATAAAGATTTCAGTCTACTGCATGACATTGTTAACACAAACTTGGCCATAATGATAAAAGAATAATTCTAGTGATTTGCCTGTGATCCTTAACCACATCCAGCAAGATCTAACTTGGAAACCATTCCACACAGAAGATACTATTGTTGTATGCATGCAAGAGTGGCTCTCGTCATTTGATACCACATTCAAGGAGACTATTTATGCTTAAATGTACTGAGAGGATGAATGCTTGAATCTGAATATTAGTTGTATGGAAAAATAGCATAGTAATTCTGCTAACAGATGCACAATGTTTTATTTATATAGTACTAAACATGTTGAATGAGTAAATGTATATTTTAATTATTTACACTTGGACAAGTGATGAGTACATATTTGCACCATACTTTTTGGACATCTTTTTTATTTCTTAATTTCAATGAGTAAGACAGTTACTATTTCAATAAAATATGAATTATCAAAGATTCTTTTATTGCTTTCCATATAAACATTTTGGAATAAACTGATTGAAAAACAGAAAGTGAAATTATAGAAATGTTATTATTTTTTATATTTTTATTCCCCAGGATAAATAAGAATATTTTTTATTGTCCAATAACTGTATATCTGATACAAGCTCAGATTTTTAAATGGAAATTATTGATAACTTTTAAGCTGTGAAGATAATACAATTAAAACATCTCTATTTTCTCATATAAAACTTGTAGAAAAATTAGGCATTATACAATTTGTTAATGTCATTTTAATTAAAGAAAATGCAATCATGAGAGTAAAGTGCATCTTAATTTATAAATTTCAGATGTTTACACTTCTCAGTATTGCAATTCTCAACAAAAACAGAGTGGACAACCAGCACAAGAAACAGAGATGAGGCCATTGGGACAGACTGTCAACTACCCAAGTGATACAACAATTGTGGCCAGAGGCTTCTATACACCAAGCCTCACACAAAATACTGACAACAAAGACTCTGTGACAGAGGATAACAATCCTGATATAAGTCAGCAATCGATGGGAAATATTTATCGTAATCCAAGACCCTTACCCCCAGTACCTCTTTAATCATAAACATGTACATTTATTGTAAAGCACCTTAAAAAATTTATAATGTACAAAATACTACAAATACATGTTTCAGTAAAAATGTCATGTATTTAAATAAGGATAAATTAAGGGTAAATATTTGGTTGAATCATTTTTCATATTATCAGATGGAAAATTATGAACCAAAGAAATAGTAAAATCTTTAACAAGAAAAGTACTAATAAAAATAGTAATAATTATATCTCCTCTTTTATTTTATATTGTTAATAATTTTTAAAGTTCTTTATCATTTTTTATGTGGTAAATATATAAAATATTAAAATAAAATATGATAAATATGTTTTTCTTAAATTTCTAAATAACTGGTCTTTGAAAAATAATTAAAAAGTGTAGAAATACATCTTAAATGAAAATTTTCCATTAGTTTTATCTTAATATTTTGGTAAGAGATAAGAAAATGAAATTTAAGGAACTGTTCTTTGACAATGCTATATACTTCTTATTACATCTTTAGAAATTTATATTGCAAACTAATTGAAATTTAAATATTTTTTTTTATACTGATTATTTATTACTTTTAAAAAGTTGTTGAATGTTAAACTAATTTTTAATCATTGTGCAAAGAAAAAAGCACTCATTCTATGAGAAGAGCTGTCATTTTACGTTACACTTGAAAAATAAACTGAATTTTGTATGAAAGCAAAGAAGAAAGCAAACCATTATTGAGGATGAATACATAAAATAGTGAAGTGCATTTTGGGTGTTAAATTATGTTTTTGTATTAACTGACTTTTTATTTAAATATTTCATTTTCATTTCTTATCATGCTAACACTTACAGTTACTTGAACTGAAAAAATCAAATTCCGTTCATTGGGAAAATTATAGCTGTTTGATATTTCTCAGAGAACAAAGTAGCCATCATTTATATTGTTTCAGCCATTACGCACACAACATACTCACTAGGACTGCTGCTTTCTTTCTCACATCAGCCAAAGAAAGCAAGCATTACAGCCCAACACCTTACTTCTACAATACAAAAATAACAAAATATTATAAAAAGGATGTAGTTCCCATTTTAATACTGAGTCCACAAAATCTTCCTACAAAGGTAAGTACATGTAGTAAATTTCTATTTCTATATTGTTGAGCCTAAGAGATATAGCTGACATGATCTGGTGAACAAAAGAATAGCATAGAATATTTTCCAATGTTTTTATGCTTTAAAAATTGAATGCTTTTTGATGCCTAGAATTGTAATAAGATTAGTTTAATTTTTTATCAAATATAGATGTTTTTTATAAGATAAATTACTAAAAAGAAGTAAAACATGAAATCATAACTGAATATTTTCTCTAATATGAAATCATTTAAAAAGAAAAAATTTTATGCAGTAAATTATGTAATATGATTAGTTTTAGCTTTGAATTTCTTTAAAACAGTGATTTTTCAAAATATCTTTGGAATTATTTGAAACTATTTCATGTTTAATATCTATTAATTCAAGTGGAGAGTCTTTGGAAAATCCTTTTTAGTTTTCACAACTGCACAAATAGAATAATCTTCACTGTTTTCTAAACATGGCCACCATAGCAAGATAAAATAAATACGCAATGAAGAATATGATTTTTTGTTATATTTTTACTCTTCATGTATAGAGTTGTTTTTTATTTTTCATTTAATGTTAATATGTTTTAAGTGGAATAATTTGAATTTCGTTTTTTTATGGAGAAAAATTTGAGATGTCACTTTGTATTTGATAATAATGTTCTTTATTAAATAATTATTATTTTAAATGATTCTTTAAAAATTTCTTTAAAATTATCGTTATTTTAAACTCCACAATTAATTTGCTTCTCATTTTTCAGATATTTTAAAACCAAATAATTTAAACTTAGTACGATTCAAAAAATTAAAAAAATAATGAGACACTTTTGGATCATGCTTTCATTTTTGCATGCCGGTGTGTGTATTGACCTGACATTCAAAGTGAAAGAAGGGAAAAGTCCTGATACTTACCTGGGAGACATTGCTGCTGATTCTAATGTCATGGATGATGTGGCAATCCAAGATCAAAATCTAATCACATTCAGTCTTATGGAACAGGATGGTACAAGCAGCTCTCCATTATTTCGGATTTCTAAAAAGACAGGAAAACTCTACACAGCACAAACATTGGATGCTGAATCTCTGTGTACATTCAAAAAAGAATGTTTTGTAATGGTTGATATTGCTGTACAAAAATCAAAAAGAATTATGAAGATATTAGAAGTTAAAGTAAAAATTGAAGATGTAAATGACCATCAGCCTGAGTTCCCAGACAAACAAGTGCACATAGAATTTTCTGAAGAATCCACTCAAGGTACTAAAAGATTAATACCTAATGCAGTAGACAAAGATATGGGCATTGTTAATTCTAAAATAAGCTATCATTTAAAAAAGATGAAAAATGAACCATTTAAGCTATCTACATTCAAAAAGGTAGATGGAACTTCAGATCTGAGCATAATTCTTGAAGAAAGATTAGACAGAGAAGTCAAAGAATCTTTCATGATACAAGTGGTGGCAAAAGATGGAGGATCTCCACCTAAACAAAGTGTATTATTAGTTTACATTTTAGTGACTGATGTTAATGATAATGCCCCTATTTTTTCACAGAATATCTATAATGTTTCTATTAAAAATAAACCAAGTGAAACATCTTCCATTGCAACTTTATCTGCTACAGATTTAGATTCTGGCAAAAATGGAAGAGTCACTTATCATTTCAGCACAAAAACATCTGATGTTGCTAAAAGTCATTTTGAACTGAATGAGCAAACTGGACAGATTTTCTTAAAGAAAAAATTCACATTAAATAATATATTAACACATAATTTATATGTAGAAGCAAAAGATGAAGGTAGACCATCATTAAGTTCCCTTGCTATGGTTCTTGTAAATGTTATCAATCAACAAAATAATCCACCAACTATTCACTTAAAATTCTTGTCTGCCTCAGGAAAAGATTCAACATCAGTTTCTGAAGATATTGAAGTTGGCAGTTCAATTGCTTATGTAAAAGTAACTGATCATGATGTTGGACAAAATGGAGAAGTGAGTTGTGATCTCCATTATGATAAATTTAAACTGCAAAGTCTGGATACAAAGAAATATCAAGTAATTGTGAAAAAAGCATTGGATAGAGAAACAGAGGCAAAGCATGAAATTATCATCAGCTGTCAAGATAAAGGATCTCCTGCATTGCAAAGTAAAAATAAATTCTCTATCCAAGTGACCGATGTCAATGATGTAAGGCCACAGTTCTCTGTGGAGACATTTAAATTCTTCATTGAAGAGAATCAGAAATCCAGATTTTCTGTTGGTCTCATCAATGCAACAGATCCAGACTTGGGACTTGGAGGTAAACTCACTTATTCTCTGCTAACCAATAATAAACAATTTTTACCTTTCAAAGTCAAAGATGATGGCATGATTTCAGCTATTATGTCACTGGATCATGAGTTTCAAAACATTTATAAGTTTCAAGTATTTGTAAAAGATAATGGAATACCATCTCTGAATAATACAGTGAATGTGATTGTTGAAGTGACTGATAAAAATGATAATGCTCCATATTTTACATTTCCCAGTGTTAATCCTTATAACATGGATATTGTCTATTACCGGCATCATTCAAAGAATATCACGGATCTAAAGGCAGCTGATGGAGATAGTCAAGAGAATGCATTTCTAAAATATGAAATAATCAGGGGCAATGACAAGCAGATATTCAGCATGAACCAGTATACTGGTTTATTAAGTTTCAATCGAGTGCTTAGCCAACAAGATGCTGGCTCATATGAGCTAGTATTTGTTGTGAAGGATAGTGGTAGCCCAGTTCTATCAGCAACAACTAGTATGTTTTTTACACTAACTGTAAGCAACAAGACATCAGAAATGCTAAGTGCCATTCATACGATAACTGAAGATAAAGTTGATCTTACATCAGTGATTATTATTACGGTTGTAGCAGTGATGGTAGCAGTGATCATTACTGCTTCTATATCAGTGTGTATCATTCGATGTAATGACCAGAGAAATGTAACCTATGCCCATGCAATGAATCCACCAAATGTGGTTGGTGTAAATGTTGGTCCAAGTGGCAGGTACATGAGTGACCAGAGACATTTAATGTGTCCTTCAAAGCAGGGAATATCTTGGCCAACTGCTGTGAGCAAAACCCATGCTGATAAAATAAGAAGTGCACATATAAACCAACCAAGTCAGGGATCCCATGCTGCAGAAAATGTTTCACATCAGCAGAAAAGATCAGCTTCCTCATCCCATGTGCCATCATCTCCTCAAATACTATCTCCGGTAAATAGATATTGTTTTTTATTATGTTGTACATTATTAAGTATTTGAAAATAACAAATCCTTTTTCATTTTGAATTCTGTTGATGAATAATAATAGTCAGTTGTCCAAGTTTTTATATATAAAAAATGTTAATATTTTAAAATGTAATGTATGCTGATTTTATTTATGATTATTTCTGTAGTTCATTTATTTTATTTTTACAATAATTAAGAACAAGTTTATCTTGTTTAATATTTGTCAGAAGATGTAAAAAGCAACAAATATATCAGAGATGTTGAAAGGTAACAGATTTTCTCTGAAAATGATAGCTATGAGAAGTATTCTTTCATCTGTGTAATTTAGTTTAAATTGTTGAAAAAATATAATTAATTAATTCTGATCTATCAATTTAGAAGAGCCATTCATGAAATATTGTTATGTTTTTTTATTTCCCTTTAGCCTTTACTATTCACTGAATCTTTAAAAGAACATTTATCTAGCCTTTGATCAGAAGTATAAATATCATTTATGTTGTTGATAAAGAATTAATTCCTCATCATTTTTTTAAATATTATTTTAAAAAAAACTGTTCATCAATAAAAAACACAGAATCATTTTTAAATATTATTTTTCATTAACATTATATATTTGTGATAATTAATTGTATGTTTTCCTATTTTAATGCTTTCTCTAAATACCAGAGACATGTGCAAGATGAGATAATACTTCCAAACAGTCCAAAAATTAAACCACATCAAGTTACTTCTGAATATCTCAACCATTCTTCATCAAAATTATCTTGTACTGAGAGTAACCAAAATAAAAGTGAAAGCAGCACTGGACAGGGTGAAGGGAAAGAAACATCAGGTTGGTAAAATGAATAATTGTACTTTCCAAAAAATTATCACTTTTAATTTCATCTCTTCTTATAAACATCATATAATAGGTTTTATAATCATGAATATAGATTATGTTGTAGTATTAAATTAATAATTATTTTATTATTGTATTGAAAAATCACTTCAAAACTTAAAAATTCAAGAAGTAAAAGGTTTTCAAAGTTTGGACAAAATCTGAATAAATAATATATTTGAGGTATATAATTAACAAGAAATAGAAAAATATTTTCTGCATTTCATTTTAAATTTTTATAAAGAAAACTAATTTTTATTGTGATAAATTTGATATTTATATAATTTATTCTTCTTTTTAGAAATATACACTACTCAGTACTGCAACCCTCAACCAAAACAAAGTGGACAACCAACACAAGAAACAGAGATGAAGCCATTAGGACAGACTATTAACTACCCAAGTGATACAACAATTGTGGCCAGAGGCTTCTATACACCAAGCCTTACACAAAATACGGATAACAAAGACTCCGTGACAGAGGATAGTAACTCTTCTGATATCAGCCAAAATTCAATGGGAAATATTTATCGCAATCCAAGGCCTTTACCCCCAGTACCACATTAAACAATCATTTTGATTCAGATATAAGTAATGTATATTATATAAATAACATTGTTAGTACAAGCAATGAAGTATAACTTTTTTTTTTTTACTTAAATCCAATATATAGGAAATTTCACTTATGTTCCTGTTTTAAATTTATAACAATGGAACAAATAATCATTACAAAATTATACATTATGATTGATTTAATTTATGAATGGCATTAATTTTCTTTGTATCTTACTTTTATTTATGTCCTTGTACTTCAGGATTAAAATCATGCAGTTAAACTATTAGTAAAAATTAACACAGATTATTGTGAAATAAGTGACATTATAAATAGTATACAAGTGACATTAAAAATATTTATTTTTAAAGTGTAATATTTGCAATACATATAAGAAAGAAATAGAAATATTTAAGAAAAATAATCAATGACTGTTATTTCCCCAACAATTATACATTTACCTTTTTTAGAAATTATATAATTATTGCTAAGTATGGGCACAAACTGACTGATTTATTTTAAAAAAATACAGATTCTTAAATTTACATAGTGCTCAATATTATGAATGAGTATTTAAAAAGCATTTAAATTTGTTAGTGTAAATTGATACAAAAATTTATAAATAATTATAAATCTGCATTTATTAGTTTTGTGTACTTTTAGAACGTGTATATATGTTCATAGTGGGAAATACAATATAAAACCAGTATTAAATTTCTTCAGAAAATTGTTATATAAATAGAAAGAAGAAAGGAGTTAGTTACAATGGATGAATAGCATTTCTGTAAATTGCATCTTGGGAAGTCGGAGAAGTTTTAATATAAATATTATTTTTACATAAAAAAAAAAAAGAAAAGAAAAATTTTCAGTTGTTTTTATCCACATAAGCAATTTATATTAGATAAACTCAAATTTAGAATCGGATGAATTTAAATACAGTAAAAAATATAGCAGTAATCACTTATTGTGACAGCCATTATACATACAACACGCTGAGTAGGATTGCAATTTGATTTCTCTTTATTAACCAATAAATTCAAACACATTCATCCTGAAAAAAATTAATAAAAAAGAAAAATTAAGATAAGGATGTAATCATTTTATCACAAACTACAGATGCTCTGACATCAAAGGTAAGGATATTTGATATTTTTCTACTCTTCCTTCTGTGTGTGTGTGTGTGTGTATTAAAGTACAATCAAGGAATAGATACTAGCATGCATACAAAAGATGTGCAATGTTTCTATGCCAAACACTTTATTCTTTGTTATCTTTCATTATTTTTGAAATTAGGTACCTGTTTTAATTTACTTTTATGAGTATATCTAAAATATTATATATGCCATAATGAAATATATAACATTCAATTATTCCTTTGATAAAATATTACCTAGACAATATAAAAAAACAAAAGAATGTTTTTCCTTAAATACTTATTTATGTTATTAGTAAATTTGCCACATAAAAACCTTTGAAGAAAAAATTCAATAATATTTAAAATATCTATTTACACAAAGAAAAAAAAATTCTACTTTCAGTCATATAACAATAAACAGAGAGCATTGTCAACACAGCAAATATGGCTGCTACACCACAACATGAATTGCCTGCTTGAAGTCAGATTAATGGAGGCTGTTCATTTTATCAAATTTGTATCAGCTTACTACTTATACAAAAAGTTAAATATTGATGTAATTGGATTTGTTGAACAATCTAATATAATAATTGATATTTTTGAGTTGCATAAATATATTTCTAAGTAAATAAGATGGTTGACTTTCTGTGTAGTTATGAAGATTTAAAGTATATATGCCAAAAATATATTGATATGTTCACTATGAAAAAATGCATTACTTTGTAAATAGCAAATATATCTAAATTTAGTCATGTCAAATATGGAAAATATTATATTGCTGGTGTATCCTCATAATTATTTTATTTTTCAGGTGTATACTTAAATAGAATTAATCATGAGAGCAAAAAATTATGCAAGAATTATGAATGAACAAATCAGCTTACTGCTCTTGGTTATAAATATCTGTGCATGTGTGGATGTGACATATGTTGTAAAAGAAGGAAAAAGTCCTGGCACTTACCTGGGAGACATTGCTGCTGATTCTAATGTCATGGATGATGTGGCAATCCAAGATCAAAGTCTCATTTCATTCAGTCTTATGGAACAGGATGGAACAAGCAGCTCTCCATTATTTCGCATTTCTAAAATGACAGGAAAACTCTACACAGCCCAAACATTGGATGCTGAATCTCTGTGTACATTCAACAAGGAATGTTTTCTGATGGTGGACATTGCTGTGCAAAGAGAAAGTACAATAAGCAGGATATTAGAAGTAAAAGTAAAAATTGAAGATGTAAATGATCATCAACCAGAATTTCCTGACAAGCAAGTTAACATTGAATTTTCTGAAAGAGATGGAAAAGGAACAAAACTTTTAATACCTAATGCTATGGATAAAGATATTGGACTTGTCAATTCTCAGATTACTTATGAGTTAAAAACATATAAGGATGAGCCATTTAGTTTATCTGTTTCTAAAAATGTGGATCGAACTTCTGATCTCTACATTATCCTCAAAGAAAGACTTGATAGAGAAATTAAAGAGAGCTACATGGTAAAAGTTATTGCTAAAGATGGAGGATCTCCTGCTAAACAGAGCATTTTAGAAGTCCATGTTTCGGTTGCAGATGTTAATGATAATCCGCCAGTCTTCTCCCAAAATCTTTATAATGTTACAATAAAGAATGAACCAAGTGAAACATCTTCCATTGCAACTTTATCAGCCACAGATTTAGATTCTGGTAAAAATGGAAGAGTCACTTATCATTTCAGTAAAAAAACATCTGATGTTGCTAAAAATCATTTTAAATTAAATGAACAAACTGGACAGATTTTCTTAGAGAAAAAATTTGCATTAAGTAATATGTTAATACATAATTTATATGTTGAAGCTCAAGATAATGGTAGTCCACATTTAACTTCAAAATCAATGGTACAAGTAAATGTTATCAACCAACAAAATAATCCTCCAGCTATTCACTTAAAATTCTTGTCTGCCACAGGAAAAGATTCAGCAACTGTTTCTGAAGGTATCAAAGTTGGTAGTTCAATTGCTTATGTAAAAGTAACTGATCATGATGTCGGACAAAATGGAGAAGTGAGCTGTGATCTCCATTATGACAAATTCAAACTGCAAAGTCTGGATACAAAGAAATATCAAGTAATTGTGAAAAAAGCATTGGATAGAGAAACAGAGGCCAAGCATGAAATTATCATCAGCTGTCAAGATAAAGGATCTCCTCCATTGCAAAGTAAAAATAAATTCTCTATCCAAGTAACCGATGTCAATGATGTAAGGCCACAGTTCTCTGTGGAGACATTTAAATTCTTCATTGAAGAGAATCAGAAATCCAGATTTTCTGTTGGTCTCATCAATGCAACAGATCCAGACTTGGGACTTGGAGGTAAACTCACTTATTCTCTGCTAACCAATAATAAACAATTTTTACCTTTCAAAGTCAAAGATGATGGCATGATTTCAGCTATTATGTCACTGGATCATGAGTTTCAAAACATTTATAAGTTTCAAGTATTTGTGAAAGATAATGGAATACCATCTCTGAATAATACAGTGAATGTGATTGTTGAAGTGACTGATAAAAATGATAATGCTCCATATTTTACATTTCCCAGTGTTAATCCTTATAACATGGATATTGTATATTACCGGCATCATTCAAAGAATATCACGGATCTAAAGGCAGCTGATGGAGATAGTCAAGAGAATGCATTTCTAAAATATGAAATAATCAGGGGCAATGACAAGCAGATATTCAGCATGAACCAGTATACTGGTTTGTTAAGTTTCAATCGAGTGCTTAGCCAACAAGATGCTGGCTCATATGAGCTAGTATTTGTTGTGAAGGATAGTGGTAGCCCAGTTCTATCAGCAACAACTAGTATGTTTTTTACACTAACTGTAAGCAACAAGACATTAGAAATGCTAAGTGCCATTCATACGATAACTGAAGATAAAGTTGATCTTACATCAGTGATTATTATTACGGTTGTAGCAGTGACGGTAGCAGTGATCATTACTGCTTCTATATCAGTATGCATCATTCGATGTAATGACCAGAGAAATGTAACCTATGCCCATGCAATGAATCCACCAAATGTGGTTGGTGTAAATGTTGGTCCAAGTGGCAGGTACATGAGTGACCAGAGACATTTATTATGCCCTTCAAAGCAAGGAATATCTTGGCCAACTGCTGTGAGCAAAACCCATGCTGATAAAATAAGAAATGCACATATAAACCAACCAAGCAGAGAATCGCATTCTGCAGAAAAGCTTCCCAGTCAGCAAAACAGATCAGCTTCTCTTCCACAGACAACTTCTATTATAAATTCTCAGATGCAGGTAAATATAACTATATAACATTTTTTTTTTTTTTTACATTTGATTATTTTAAACCAAATTTCTCATGTAATTCTTACTTCTGCTTAATAATAAATCTGGAAGAAACAGATTGCAATATTTTGTATGTCTTTGATCTTATGAATGTTTATCAGTTAAGGCAGATACTGTAGTGTTTAAGAAAATTTGACATGGAGAATAAGAGGATGAATACCTGAGATATTTGGATCTTCATCTTTTATTCTTGATAAATTCATTTTGTATGAAAATGAGGTTAAATTATTTTTTACTTTTTTAATAAAAATTAAAGCAGTTGGGTAATTTATCTTATTCTCCAAAAGTAAATTCCCAGTTGTCTCTTTTAGGAAAAATGTAGAAGCAATAAAGTGATTAAATAGTGTAAACATAATATATATATATATATATATATATATATATATATATATGTTATGTGTATTTTAATTTTTTTTTATACAGACACAAAAATGAGTAACAAGAGAAGCAGCCAACATTAAATAAAGTATCTTTTTCCATAAAAATTGTATATTGACATGTGTATAAAAAATTAAAATACACATAAAAGTTCAGTTTGATAAGAGAATCAGCCTCTCTCTCTCTCTCTCTCTATATATATATATATATATATATATATATATATATATATAATATGGTGAGAGAAAGAGTTTTCTCTGTTGTACATAAGTGTCTTATAATTTTTTTAAAGATATTTGACCATAATTTATATCTAATTTTAATGTTGACTCCTACGTAAATATTAAAAAACTAACATTCTTGACTTACGATGATTTACATTTAGGAAAGACAAGTACAAGAAACTACATCACATAATAGACTAAACAACAGCCACTCCACTGAATATCTTAATCATCCTTCACCAAATCTGTCTTCAGTTGACAGTAGGACAAAGAAAAGTATAAGAAGCATTGGACAGGGTAAAGAATCAGCAGGTATGAACTTAAAAAATATTGATTCTTCAATCAATAAGATGATGCAGTTACATGATCGCTTTAAGATGTCTTTATTATATGGAATTGTCACTTAGTTATTTTAATGAAAATACTGTAAATTTTATTATCAGCTCTTCCTCAACTTTTGATTGTTGTCAAATATTTTGTAAGATTATTTCAAGACATTCATTAAAATATATTCTGTGGATGAATCTAGCTTCATATAAAGATAACTTACTTTGAAAGTTCATAATTTATATTATGTATTTATTTTTAACCTTTTTCCATGCATTAAATTTACAATATTAAGTATACTTTTTTCAATCTACTGATTAGCATCATATACAGATTCCACTTAACTATGGCTGTAAGCAAATAAAATGAACAAAATATGATAAAATTATGTTTTGAACAAAATAAAATAAGAAAAATGAATAATATTCACATTTTAGTTTACATTAATTATAACATCTTTTGCACTACTTCCTTAATCTTTTCCAGATATGTACACTTCTCAGTACTGTAATCCACAACCAAAACAAAGTGAACAATCAACACAAGAAACAGAGATGAAGCCATTGGGACAGACTGTCAGCTATCCAAGTGATACAACAATTGTGGCCAGAGGTTTTTATACACCAAGCCTTACACAAAGCTGTGACAACAAAGACTCTATGACAGAGGATAGTAATTCTTCTGATATAAGTCAACAATCAGCAGGAAATATTTATCGCAATCCAAGACCATTACCCCCAGTACCTAACTAAAAGCTCTAATTTCAATGGTTTATGTGTATACAAGTACTATGTAGCTTTTAAGTAATATCACACTAAACTTATATTGTATATAACTCCATGTATATTTAATCTTCAAAAAGTATGACATTCTCCTTTTTTGTAGTTAAATGTGAGAAATCTCACTGAGATTTGAGCAAAGTAATAACAATTAAATTTCATATACTGAAATTTTTATAGTTAAATCTTTTAGAAGAAATTCTTTCAACTTAGGCTTTCAAAAATCTGCAGAGCAAATGTATATGGGGGTAAAGAAATCTGTCTTATGTCAAGTCATTTGTAGTTCATTTGTTTTAGTTATGCTTTATAAATTAGATGTATTACAAATTTATTTACTTGTTTTGGATTTAAAAAAAAATATTGTTTGCACATATTTGTAACTTGTAAAACATATTGTTGAAAATTTAATGTAATTAAATGTAAAATTTTATAAATATGAAGATTAATAACTGCAAATGTACAGTCTTTTGTTTTAATTGAGAGGATACAAAGAGTTTATATTCAAGAAATGGGATTATTTCATTGACATTAAACATTTTGAATATGTGAAAAATAATATTTCTCTTCATAAATAATCTCTGACTTGAACTTAAGGGGTTAATTTCTGATGATTATAATTGAAATAATCTGTGCATCAAATGTCAAAATTTACCACATTTAATGTTGCATTAATTTTTCATGTGTAGGTAACCATGCAGCTATGATTATCTAAATAATATCTGTTATCCTTTTCATAGAAATAAACCTAACTTGAATTTAATCTCTTCGTTACATAGTGTGGGAGATAAAATGAAATTTATAGTTGGGAGACAACCCCCAAATAAATTTTGCAGTAAAAAGTGTAAAACAACACATACTACCCAGTTTAAAATAAAAGAATCAGAGAAAGCTGAAATTTATTTATTTATTTATTTATTTGTCTAAAGTAACATTAAACCAGAAATTATTTTTAGCTTGACATTTTTCCTAAGAATAAGTTTATTCTATTAATAATGTTTCTAAGCACTTTAAATTTAATAATGGGCAAGCTTTTTATTGGACAAGGTTAATACATTTATGAATTTTTTAAATTGAAAAATTATAGAGCATAAGATTTCTTTAATTACATTTATTCTTATGAACTGATATATATATATATATATATATAAAAGGGTTGGTCTTTATTTTTATCACAATCTTATCAAGTCAGAACAAAATTAATATAACTTCCGCAAGTATCATTAAGTATATATATTATTTTGTGACAATAAAGAGATTGTTAATCGTATTAACCTGAAATGAACAACTTGTAATAAAAGATCGAAACCAGTAAGTTAAAATTTTTAAACAGTTCACAATGTAATTTAAAAATACATGAATTAGGAAATTAATTTTTGTTCTTCTTAAAAAAGACATTTCTGATTGCCTAAAACTCATTTTAAAGAGGACTTTAAAATTCTTTAGGAGTATCTTGTCACAAGTCCTTATTAATTTATTTACTTTAAAAACATACATTTTATCATTCATCATTTGAATATTAAGTTAAAATATATTTTTTCAATAATTACTGAATTATATACAGGTACATTTGAAAAAATGTTTATCCCACACATTTTGTTAATTTGTTATAACCAAGGAAGGAGCATGAGATAGAAGAACTTACACTACTTTTGGGGAAAATATGCAAGTAACCAATTTATTGAAATAATCTTTAAGAAGGAAAATGAATAAATTTTTAGCATGGCATTAAATAATTTTTATGAAATATACTTTTTCAATCTTTGTGAGTATTTTTAATTTATTTTTAAATTTATTTGTACATAATCATAAGTGTTTTACAGCAAAGGACCAACAATATATGTTTGTATAAAGCATAGCAGTCATCACTTGTTGCAGCCATCATGCATTTAACATATTTCCTTGGTCTGTTGTATTTTATTTATTCCGACAACCAAAGAAAGCACTCTCAACAGAACTGATATTCAATCAGAATTACTGGATTAGCAGAGAAATATTTTACAGGCAGTTTATATCTTCTTTGACTCTGAAGATTTATAAAAAAGGTAAGAAAATTACTTTTTCTATCTTTTTCATAGATATGACAAACATAGATTCACTAATAAATATCTCAAATACTTATTTCTTGAATGCTTTTTATATATAAAGAGCAAATCTTTTTTTATTATCACTTTTTAAAATATTCATGTATGAATGAAGTTTATATATATATATATTTTGATATAATCTGAAGTATTGAGTTTCAAAAACAGATTTTTATAGTATTATAATAATTATTTTAAATATCAGTTTTTGTCAAAATAAACAAAACGTCCTAAATAAAAAGAAAAAGATAACCAAAGTTTCCTAGCTTTTAATTAATACTGTAAGGGAATTATAACTCTGAGTAAATAATTATAAATCCCCTTACATTTATATATGCAGTCATTCACTAGCCTCATTAGAGAGGCTAAGTACAGACTGTAGCTGCACAAAAGTGCTTTGAGATGTATCATATAGTGCTGGGTACATGAGGACCAGTCAAGGATGCCACAGAAGGCCATCTCAGAAAGGTACTACCCCTCTACATGGAATCCCTTAACCTCAAGCGGTCACCCATCTAGTTACTGACCAGGCTCTAAATGACATGTAATGATTTTTCCCTTTTTTTTTTTTTTTACAGATCTGCTATATTAAGTAAACATCAACGTAAATTATATGGATAATTGAAACTGACATAAATTATTTCTGCAAAAAAACATTATTATTTTCAATCCTTGCAATATGTCATATTCTGTGGAGGCTTTTATATACAATTTATACTTTCATAAACAAACATGATAATTCAGAACTATGAAAATGTAAAATTTACATAGCAAGAAACAAATGCTAAACAATATAGAATTGGAATAAGAGTAACATTATCTACTTGTTTGACTTTTTCAGAAGTCTACACTTCCCAGTACTACAATCTTTGATCAAAACAAAGTGGGCAGCCAAAAAAAAAAAACAAAAAAAAAAACAGAGATGAAGCCATTGGAATAGACTATCAACTAAGCAAGTGATACAATTATTGTCACCAGGAGATTCTACACACCACACATTACACAAAATACAAACAGCAAAGTATCTGTGACAGAGGATAGAAACTTATTTATATAAGTTATCAAGGGGAAATGTTTATTACAATTCTCGGTCTTTATCTAGTGTAATATAATTATATTGTCATATTCTTATGCTGTATAATATATGTATATATTTTAATGTACTGCACAAATACCACATCATTTATTTAGATGTCTTATAGTCATAAATTGATAAAACAGTTTAAATGTTTAAAAAAAAATGATGATCTAGAAATATGTATATACAAAATCCCTTATACATATCACATGTATCACACACTATGTACACAAAATATCCTGTCAGGATATAAATAAATTTCATTCTTTTATAAGAACAATTCAATATTGAAAGAAAGATTTTAGCAAAAATCAATTTCTAAAGGATTATCATTTTCATGTGTCATTGTATTACTTATAATTTAAAAAGTAATTAAACATATGATCATGAATAAATCTTTTCTAAAATTTTGAAAACAAAATAAATTCAAAAGAAAATTGTGAAAGAACAGAACAGGTTAGAATATAGTCATTTTGATTTTTAAGCTGGAGAATTTTTATTAAAGTCTAAGTTATTAAAATCCCTTTTTAATTAATAAAAAAATAGAAATTAGTTTTTAAAATACCCCACCCCCATATATTTAGATAAGTACAGATAAATTAACAGAGCTTATGTTACTTTAAAACACTGAAAGGTACTTATTAATCAGACATTATTTCCTACAAAAAGAAAACAATTGAATTAATTTTTTCAGACAACAATGATACTGAATCTACAAGCCTTTTGTTGTCAGCAAATCTTCTTTTAATTATCAGCAGAACATGTTGGGTGATATGTGTTTAAGACATATAAAAATAGAGAGAAGAATAAAGAGCACAATGGATAAGAATGTGTTCATAAAATGCATTTTGGGAAGAAACTGAATTTTTTTTTTATTTAACATTGTTTTTGAAAAAGCATGCTTCCTCAGATCTGTTTAATGTGTGCAAATATTTAAAATAAAATTGTATTTAGAAAAAGTCAAATATGTAATTTTGTCAAGAAATAATATTAGTTTTAAGATGATATAAAGCATAGCAGCCATCACTTATTGCTGCGGCCATTAAACACACAACACACTCATTAGGACTACTGCTTTCCTTCTCATATTAAGCAAAGAAAGCAGGCACACTAGGTGTACAACATTTTTTTAGAAAATTACAAAAATTTCACAAATATACATCAGGATGTAACTTATATCTTTCCAAAGAGTTTCTACGTCCCGGAAAAAGGTAAGTGATTGTTTTCTACTCTTTTCTTATATTTTCTAAGTGACATGCATAACTGCTTAGTCTTATGAATAGGCACATAGTTTTTGTGTTCCTTTGTCTTGTTGGCTGAATGCATAAATCTTCTTTCTCTACTCAGCTGTAAAGGAAATTTAATTTTTCACTTACAAAAAGAGGAACAATTACAAAGTTGAAATATTTGTTTGTATGAGCTTTGAAAATATCATATCTTACATACTTTATTGCCTTTTTTAATTAAGAGAATACAATAACGAGAGACAAAGCTTTTCATGAATTTATGGAAAGGTATTATTTTCCTTAGTCATTATTTATTTTATAAGAAATAAAATTTTTTTTTTCAACAATTACTGACAACATTTTTTCACTTAGCAAATTTTCCTTATAGAAACCAAATTCTTGATGTTGATTAATCATGGCTGCTCTATTCCATAAATATACAGCAATGTATCCAATGTTAAGCGTTCAACTTCAGTAACCATAGATTTATAGTTTCTCTTCTTTCAGGTATTCAATTTGATACTTCTCTTAGCATTTTTGTTTGAATATTTTATAACACATGAAGAAACTGCCTTCTTTTTAATTGAAATACTTATAGGCAGTGTTAAATACAAATATAAACATTTTAATGTGATCTTAAAATTTTAGTAGATAAAATATTTAAACAGGAAATCAGTTAACTGCAAACAAATATTTATCCAGAATAGTATTTAATATTATCATCAAAAATTAATTTAAAAATTTTCCTATTTTAGATATATTAGAATATTATCAAAATAAGACAATCAAAAATCAGTTTTTAAATGATAGTATAAAATCTTTTCATAATTTTTCAATTTTAAAGCTAACATTGATTTTTTTATGTACATTTCAGATTGATTAGAATTTTATCAACTGATTCATAATCTCAATAGTGTCTAACATGTTACTGAAGATATGTATCATCTTTCATGTACTACACTTTTCCTACTGTGTAGACTTGACATTTAAAGTAGAAGAAGGGAAAAGTCCTGGTACTTACCTGGGAGACATTGCTGCTGATTCTAATGTCATGGATGATGTGGCAATCCAAGATCAAAATCTAATCACATTCAGTCTTATGGAACAGGATGGAACAAGCAGCTCTCCATTATTCCGCATTTCTAAAAAGACGGGAAAACTCTACACAGCCCAAACATTGGATGCTGAGTCTCTGTGTACATATGGAAAAGAATGTTTTTTGATGGTTGATGTTGCTGTTCAGAAATCTAAAAGAATTATGAAGATATTAGAAGTAAAAGTAAAAATTGAAGATGTCAATGATCACCAACCAGAATTTCCTGATAAACAAACCAATATTGAATTTTCAGAAGATGATGGCAAAGGAGTAAAACGATTAATTCCTAATGCTGTAGATAAGGATGTTGGATTTGTCAATTCAAAAATTACTTATGAGTTGAAAAAAATACATAATGAGCCCTTTACTTTGTCCGTCTATAAAAAAGTGGATGGAAGATCAGATCTTAGCATAATACTTGGAGAAAGGCTCAATAGAGAAGTTAAAGACTCATATCTGATTCAAGTTATTGCAAGAGATGGAGGCTCTCCATCAAAAGAAAGTGTTTTATTAGTGCATATCTCAGTAAGTGATGTCAATGATAACATTCCAATATTTTCGCAAAATGTCTACAATGTTTCTATAAAAAATAATCCAAGTGAAACATCTTCTATTGCAACTTTATCAGCAACAGATTTAGATTCTGGTAAAAATGGAAGAGTTACTTACCATTTTAGTACAAAAACATCTGATGTTGCTAAAAATCACTTCAAACTGAATGAACAAACTGGACAGATATTTTTGGAGAAAAAATTTACATTGAGTAATATTATGACACATAACTTATATATTGAAGCAAAAGATGGTGGCAATCCACCATTCACTTCACTAGCTATGGTTTTGGTAAATGTAATCAACCAACAAAATAATCCTCCCACTATTCACTTGAAATTTTTATCAGCTTCAGGAAAAGATTCAACATCAGTTTCTGAAGATATTGAAGTTGGCAGTTCAATTGCTTATGTAAAAGTAACTGATCATGATGTTGGACAAAATGGAGAAGTGAGTTGTGATCTCCATTATGATAAATTTAAACTGCAAAGTCTGGATACAAAGAAATATCAAGTAATTGTGAAAAAAGCATTGGATAGAGAAACAGAGGCCAAGCATGAAATTATCATCAGCTGTCAAGATAAAGGATCTCCTCCATTGCAAAGTAAAAATAAATTCTCTATCCAAGTAACCGATGTCAATGATGTAAGACCACAGTTCTCTGTGGAGACATTTAAATTCTTCATTGAAGAGAATCAGAAATCCAGATTTTCTGTTGGTTTCATCAATGCAACAGATCCAGACTTGGGACTTGGAGGTAAACTCACTTATTCTCTGCTAACCAATAATAAACAATTTTTACCTTTCAAAGTCAAAGATGATGGCATGATTTCAGCTATTATGTCACTGGATCATGAGTTTCAAAATATTTATAAGTTTCAAGTATTTGTGAAAGATAATGGAATACCATCTCTAAATAATACAGTGAATGTGATTGTTGAAGTGACTGATAAAAATGATAATGCTCCATATTTTACATTTCCCAGTGTTAATCCTTATAACATGGATATTGTATATTACCGGCATCATTCAAAGAATATCACGGATCTAAAGGCAGCTGATGGAGATAGTCAAGAGAATGCATTTCTAAAATATGAAATAATCAGAGGCAATGACAAGCAGATATTCAGCATGAACCAGTATACTGGTTTGTTAAGTTTCAATCGAGTGCTTAGCCAACAAGATGCTGGCTCATATGAGCTAGTATTTGTTGTGAAGGATAGTGGTAGCCCAGTTCTATCAGCAACAACTAGTATGTTTTTTACACTAACTGTAAGCAACAAGACATTAGAAATGCTAAGTGCCATTCATACGATAACTGAAGATAAAGTTGATCTTACATCAGTGATTATTATTACGGTTGTAGCAGTGACGGTAGCAGTGATCATTACTGCTTCTATATCAGTATGTATCATTCGATGTAATGACCAGAGAAATGTAACCTATGCCCATGCAATGAATCCACCAAATGTGGTTGGTGCAAATGTTGGTCCAAGTGGCAGGTACATGAGTGACCAGAGACATTTAATGTGCCCTTCAAAGCAGGGAATATCTTGGCCAACTGCTCTGAGTAAAACTCATGCAGATAAAATAAGAAATGCACATATAAACCAACCAAGCAGAGAACCCCATTCAGCAGATATTCTTCCTGCTCAACAGAAAAGATCAGCTTCTCTTCCACAGACACAAACTCGAACAAACATTGAACTGCCACAAATGCAGAATTCATTACAAGAAGGAATACAGGTAATTTGATATTTTTATGTTGATGTGCAGGTGAAATATGAATTTCTAAAAATTTATGAGAATTTAAAAAAATAAACAATGATAAATAAATTCCAAATTCATATCTTATCATGCTATAATATTTTACAAATGTGTTGCATCTATAAAACATTCTTTTGAACATTTTATCAGGATAGAACCTAGAAATCATAATGAATTGCAAATTCTTTAAATTCACATTTTACACTCTCATTACATTACTCTTTCTTTACTGTATTTTATATTTACAAATCTATATTGTTAACTTATACTTTCCTTTTATAAATGAGTGTGTGATGAAAAGATCTTAACAAAGAAGCCTTTCAAAAAGAATTCTTATGTTTGATCATTTGGTTCGTTTTTTGGAAGTGAGTCAGGCTGCAAACCTTTTAGTACCCCTCATATAGCATGATTTGATATAATGATATATAATTTTGTATAATTTTATTTATCAACAAACAGCATTTAGAAAAAATATAACAAATTGGAAAGGTTTTATGTGACAGGTTTCATCTGATGAAATCCTAACGGATTTCCAGTTTGTCATATTTTCTAAATAGCTTGATTTATAATGGCTATTGACTTCAATTTTATTAATTTTTAACATGTACAGTTTCTTGCAAGTTTTTAGTTATGTCATATATTTGATCAGAATAAAAGTTTGTATTTTATTTATTCAGCAGTCTTCTGTCCGAGATGAAATTCTTTTAAATAGTCCAAGCAAATCTAACCAAGTTAATTCTTCTGAATATCTCAACCATTCCTCACCAAAATTATCTCAAACAAATATCAGAAAAGATGCAAATGCAAGACAAAAGGATGCAAGTGCAGGTAGGTTGATTTATAATGTTTAATAATGTTCCAATAATTGTATTTTCTCTGGAATAATAATATTTTTAACCTTTTCATCTGTGTGATATTTCAGTAAGATCAACTCATCAATAATCGATACATTTTTGATAATGTCCAGTTTTATTTTTTATTGCATCAGGAGCACATCACATGATATTGTGTTTTTTGCTGTTTATATTTATCTCGGACATTTACTATGAAAATAAGCCAAGTAGTTGCATAAATTCAGTGAAGTGAACAATTGTGAGAGATAATTATTGTCTGTTCAAAATTTCCCTCAAACAGCATTCATATCAGTGACTTTTAATATTATGATTGCTTCCCTTATATAAAGACTTGCTATGTAGAATATACATGTAATTTATTCTATGTTAGAAACTTACAACTTGACTTTGCACCATTATAATGAGTATGATTAAAAAATTTGATAGACTATATCTAATTGCTTTCTCTATATTATTTTTAATTGAATGATTCTAAATATATGAAATTAAAATTTTCCTTACTCTGTCGGTAATTTGTCTCATCTGATATAAAACTTAAAACAGTTAACTATTTCCAAAATAAAACTATTTTCATTTGTGACATATAAATATAATGCAAAAATATATATATTTTTTTATTTCAGGAGATAGGTAAAAATTAACCAAAAATGTTTCATTCCCAATAATAAAAATATACTAAATTTATTTTATGAATCTTGAATAAAAGTTAACAAAATAAATATAACTAAGAATTTTATCAAGACAAATTAAAGGGAGATAATAACAATGAAATGTGATTTATATCACTCGGAGATTAAGGCCCTCATGGTGAACATTGAATCAGCAACGGTTTCACTTTTCACAGCTGAAAACTTCAAGCTGAACTAAATTATTTGTTATTTCTGCAATATCAAGAATTTATTAAATATATGTATTTGATATTTTTAAAACAATGCAGACTGAAATATATTAACTCGTTATCTAACTCAGCTTTAACATGAAAAATTACTTTCAATTACCATGTCAACTTTTATTCAGTTTTAATTTATTTCAGCCAAATAAATTAGGTAAATTCTAAAGTTGCAAATTTTGTTATTTGTATTTTATTTTAGATTGGATTCTCATTCTATATTTTTTTATTATTTCTTATAATTTAAAAAAAAAATTAAAAATAGATTTATAGATTTTGGTGGACTCTCCTGTCGTATTCAATGTATGAGGGTCAAGCAATTCAGTTCTTAGGAACCAACAGCCATACGATTTGATTATAGTGGTGAAGGCTTTGTGCAGAACCAACCACACTTATTGAAGGGCCGAATACAGAGACCTGGTGCACTACATGCCACAAGATCCCCAAATGACCCTCCATAGGTTTTGAATTCAGAGCTGTCCTTCTCCTAGACCATTTGCCATCCAAGGCTATAGAACCCAGTCTGTCCTGTTAGCTGGAGGGAGAAGAGGACTCATACCTTTCCCAAGAGTAGTAGCACGTAAGTGGATGTAATGGATTTGACTGGAATTTGAACTTGGCTCTCTGATTCCTCTATCCGAGCCAATATTCACTAATCCACCGTGCATCCTATTGATTTTAACTTTAGTAAATATAGAAATGTAAACTCCATTTATGCTATAGATTTATGTGTTTATTATGATTAATAAAAAAGGCTTTTGTTATTCAGCTTTTGACTATTAGTCCAGAGATGAATATAAATATGTAACGGTCAGAAATAATATAAAAGTTGATTATGGATTTGATGTTCTTGTGTACTTTGAGATCTTTATATTGACTTGGGCAAAAAGTTAGTTTTATTTTTATTTGATGATACAAGGAGAAAAGTTTAACTTACTGATATTTGACTCTAAATGAACCACAAGACGTTGAGGAGCTGTTAAGCACAATCAATCAATCAATCAATCAATCAATCAATCAATCAACTTATTTGAATAAAGAAATTCTTTTAATGAAAAGAATTTCAATTCTCTGTCAAAATTACAAAAGCACCTTGAGCAGTTCTTCACTCAGAAAATAAAATGTTCTGAGAATTATAAAGTTGTCTGGAAGATGTTAGAACACAGTTGAACAAAATGTTGTTTTGTAACATGAATGATAAAATAAAAATTTTCTTTTACTTTTTAAACAGAACCAACTTTTTATAATCCAATCATTAAAAATAGAATAATAAAGAGAATTAATATAAATATATATTTTGTGAATCCTAAAATATTAAATTTAATCTTTGCATTCTTTTATGTCTCTAAATCAAAGTGCTTTATTTCTTTATGCCTTTGTAATGATAATAACATCTGATAAGAATACCAAACTAAAGTTTTCATACATAAAATAATTCTTTGTTCCCTTCTGGACTCTGCCAAATTCACATTCACTAAATCAAGGGTATGTGGTTTGAGGTCTTTCTTCAAAAGTTCAATCTTCTTGCAACAATATAAGAGATTCTCTTTCTCTTCTTGAATGTTGGGCATTTATATAACTTTCTGTTATCTGGTTGCCTTTTATATTCTAAGATTAGCTGTGTTCACTTGGTACATATGCTAATGTCTTAGGCACTATTCTGTACTTTAAGGTCACTTCAAAAGACCTAGGTCTTTCTGAGGTGACACTGAATACAAAACTTAGTTTGCTATCACAGTACATATTGGGATCACCATTGATCAATGTTCATAATGAATATTTAATTCAGTTAAGACTTTGGTATTTCCTGGTGTGAATCACACATCATATATTATTTTAATGCTTCTTTTTTGAATTTTTATATCTAGTTTTCAAATAGCTTTAAAAAAAGTTACATATTCACATGTCTATTTTTAACTTTAATATTATGAATTATTCTTTAAGCCTAATTGGCTAAACTTTTTGTATTTTTTACAGTTATAATGTTACATTTTCTTATATTTTGTATTGTAATTCTAGAATTTTAATGAATGTCCATATAGCTTTCTAATAAAATATAATAAATCCAATTTTCTTGCAGAGAATTATATATTTTCCCAAATTAAAATATCAAAAGATGTGTAAAAATGTTGTTACACTCTTCTTTCATTAAAACTTTCAGCAAAAGTAATCCTGTTTATACATTGATGTTATGCTTACAGTAATATGAACTGTTTCCTTATAAGGAAACATTTGGCATTCATTGACCATTACTACTCTTGGTTAAAATTTATAAAATCTTTTTCTTAAAATAATTTTTTAGAAAAATAGGTTTCTCAAGTTCAGTAACTGTTAATGCTCTTTCCAGTATTGATGGGTAGGGGATTATTTCTAACTTTTTGTTTGAAGCAGTGTGGAACATCAACATCTTGCTTATAGTCTTCATAAAGTTATATTAAAATGATAATCTTGTTATAAATTGACACAATTACATTTTAATGTAATTAAATTTTTACTTATTAATAATAGAACCATATTCTGTAACTTCTATCTTCTTTAGATTTGTTTATTTCTTTACTACTTCCATTTTAGAATTTTCAAATTTTAGAATTTCAGTTTTTCAGAGTTACATATTAATTTACTTTTGTGTCATTTTAAGTTGAATAAAATAATCAATTGGTATTTGTACAGTTTCCCCATTATACATTGTTTGACTCATGAATTCATATCTACTTACTTGCAGTTTCCAGAGAAAAAGAAAAAAAGGTGAAACAATATATTATTAGACAAAGTGTTACCTAAATACTCTGTTTCTATGACTTTTCCAGAAGTTTACACCTCCCAGTACTGCAACCCTCAATCAAAGCAAAGTGGACAGCCAACACAAGAAACAGAGATGAGGCCACTGGGACAGACAGTCAACTACCCAAGTGATACAACAATTGTGGCCAGGGGCTTCTACACACCAAACATTACACAAAATACTGACAACAAAGACTCTATGACAGAAGATAGTAATTCATCTGATATAAGTCAACAATCCACAGGAAATATTTATCGCAATCCAAGACCATTACCCCCTGTACCTCAATAATATTCTCCTACATGTTTTCTTTTACTGAAGAATAAATGTTTTGTGCACCCAAAAAATACCTTTATATACATAAACATATTAAAAGAGTAAAACGCATTCAAGTACTCATAAAAGCAGGAGTATAGTTTTATAGAATATCAGATATAGTCTATACATCACACTTGTCAAATATTATTATATTAATAAATATATTATAAAGAAAATTTATATTTTAAAACATCAAAAGTATGATTATAAAAAGTATTTAAAAATCCCTCAAATATTTCAGTATAGGACTGTCTTGAAAATTTAGTTTCCTTAGATATTTATCTTATTATAACAATAATTATTATAACTTAATGGGATTTATAATCATCTTTTTGTGTAAATAAATAAATTTTGTAAGTTAAAGCTTTGATAAAATTTAGACTAAAAAAATAATTAATCTAATTTTGTCATAATAGTAATGAATGACTGAGAAAATGTATAATTTTAATTCTTGACACTAACATCGGAAGCAAATAAGAGAAAACATTTCTAACTAGTTTAGCTTAGTATGCTTTAAAAATATACTTTGAATTTCTTTAGATAAAAATTCCTTACACATAAAATAATTAAAAAAAACAATATTTTCCACAAAAATAAAAATTTGAATTAATTTTTTAGACAACACTAAAACGAAACTTACAAAACTCTGTCTCTTGTAGTCAACAAAAACGTTCTTTAATTTGCAGCATAATGAATTAGGTGATATGCTTTCCTGACAGTGTAAAAATAGAAAGAAGAATAAAGAACACAATAGACAAAACATATTCAGAAACTGAATTTTGGGAAGAAATTTAATATTTTTTCATTTAACATTGTTTTTGTAAATGCATGCTTCATCAGATTTGTTTTTATATATGCAACTACTTGATAAGACTTATGCTTAAAAAAATTCAAATATATAATTTTGTCAAAAAATGACATTAGTTTCCATTGTGATACTACATGAAGCATAGCAGCCATCACTTATTGCTGCGGCCATTAAACACACAACACACTCATTAGGACTACTGCTTTCCTTCTCATATCAAGCAAAGAAAGCAGGCACACTAGGTGTACAACATATTTTTAGAAAATTACAAAAATTTCACCAAAAATCTACATCAGGATGTAACATCTTTCCAAAGAGTTTCTACATCCAGGAAAAAGGTAAGTGATTGTTTTCTACTCTTTTCTTATATTTTCTAAGTGACATGCATATCTGCTTAGTCTTATGAATAGGCACATAGTTTTTGTGTTCCTTTGTCTTGTTGGCTGAATGCATAAATCTCCTTTCTGTACTCAACTATAAAGGAAACTTAGTTTTTTCTTCAGTTAGGAAAAGAAAAATAACAAAAATATTGAGATATTTTGATTTTTATGTGCTTTGAAAATATCATGTCTTACATACATTTTTCTTTCTTTTAATTAAGAGAATAGAATAAGTACAGAAAGCTTTTCATTAATTTTTGAACTGATATTCTTATTTTCTTAAGTAATTATTTATAAGAAATTAAATTATTAGAAGAAATAAATTTATTTCTATTTGATTGCATTTGCTCATAGAAACAAATCTCTTGATGCTATATTTAATAATGGCTACTGCACTAAGTGAAAATACATCAATGCATTTGATTTCAGCCATTCTGGATTGATATTTTCTTGTGTTCCAGATATTCAAAGTTTTCACAAGTCTGGCTCCTTTAATTTTAAATGATTCTAATGGCAATGTAACTTCATTTGACATTAAAATATTGCACACATAGATAAACAAAATATCTAAATTAATGTTCAAATGAAATATTTAATCAAATATCTTGTAGAATGTATTTTTATAAAAGATGACAATAAGTTGTATTATATTTGTTTATATTTTTAATATTATATCATGTAAGAATGTTTTTTTTTTGTCTTTCAGATACATTGGAATTTTATCAGATATTCTATAATCAAAAGATGTTTATCATGCTGGTATATATATGTGTCTTCTTCTGGGTAATACAAATTTCTTATTGTGTAGACCTGACATTTAAAGTTGAAGAAGGGAAAAGTCCTGGAACTTACCTGGGCGACATTGCTGCTGATTCTAATGTCATGGATGATGTGGCAATCCAAGATCAAAATCTAATCACATTCAGTCTTATGGAACAGGATGGTACAAGCAGCTCTCCATTGTTCCGGATTTCTAAAAGAACAGGAAAACTGTACACTGCACAAACATTGGATGCTGAATCACTGTGTACATTCAACAAGGAATGTTTTTTGATGGTTGATGTAGCAGTTCAAAGGGAAAGTACAATAAGCAGAATCTTAGAAATCAAAGTTATAATTCAGGATGTGAATGACCATCAGCCTGAATTTCCGGATAAACAAGTTACAATAGAATTTGAAGAAGGAGATGGCAAAGGAATGAGGAAATTAATCCCAAATGCAATAGACAAAGATGTTGGAATAGTTAATTCACAAATATCTTATGAACTAAAAAAGAAAATGAATGAACCATTCACATTAGATGTATCAAAGAAGGTTGATGGGACGTCTAAACTTGGTATAAAACTAGAAAAAATGCTTGATAGGGAAGAAAAAGATTCTTATATGATTCAAGTGTTGGCCAAAGATGGAGGATCCCCACCAAAGCAGAATACCTTAAATGTTTATATCTCAATAACAGATGTTAATGATAACTCACCTGTTTTTTCCCAAAATGTCTACAATGTTTCTATCAAGAATAATCCCAGTGAAACTTCTTCCATTGCAACTTTATCAGCAACAGACTTAGATTCTGGTAAAAATGGAAGAGTCACTTATCATTTTAGTACAAAAACATCTGATACTGCAAAGAATCATTTTAAATTAAATGAACAGACTGGGCAAATATTCTTAGAAAAAAAATTTACATCAAGTAATATACATACATATAATATATATGTTGAGGCAAAAGATAGTGGAAATCCACCTCTGGAATCTCTTGCAATGGTTGTTGTTAATGTTATAAATCAAGAAAATAATCCTCCAAATATTCATCTAAAATTTTTGTCTGCCTCAGGAAAAGACTCAACATCAGTTTCTGAAGGAATCAAAATTGGCAGTTCAATTGCCTATGTAAAAGTGACTGATCATGATGTTGGACAAAATGGAGAAGTGAGTTGCGACCTCCATTATGATAAATTTAAACTGCAAAGTCTGGATACAAAGAAATATCAAGTAATTGTGAAAAAAGCATTGGATAGAGAAACAGAGGCAAATCATGAAATTATCATCAGCTGTCAAGATAAAGGATCTCCTCCATTGCAAAGTAAGAATAAGTTCTCTATCCAAGTGACCGATGTCAATGATGTAAGACCACAGTTCTCTGTGGAGACATTTAAATTCTTCATTGAAGAGAATCAGAAATCCAGATTTTCTGTTGGTTTCATCAATGCAACAGATCCAGACTTGGGACTTGGAGGTAAACTCACTTATTCTCTGCTAACCAATAATAAACAATTTTTACCTTTCAAAGTTAAAGATGATGGCATGATTTCAGCTATTATGTCACTGGATCATGAGTTTCAAAACATTTATAAGTTTCAAGTATTTGTGAAAGATAATGGAATACCATCTCTGAATAATACAGTGAATGTGATTGTTGAAGTGACTGATAAAAATGATAATGCTCCATATTTTACATTTCCCAGTGTTAATCCTTATAACATGGATATTGTATATTACCGGCACCATTCAAAGAATATCACGGATCTAAAGGCAGCTGATGGAGATAGTCAAGAGAATGCATTTCTAAAATATGAAATAGTCAGAGGCAATGACAAGCAGATATTCAGCATGAACCAGTATACTGGTTTATTAAGTTTCAATCGAGTGCTTAGCCAACAAGATGCTGGCTCATATGAGCTAGTATTTGTTGTGAAGGATAGTGGTAGCCCAGTTCTATCAGCAACAACTAGTATGTTTTTTACACTAACTGTAAGCAACAAGACATCAGAAATTCTAAGTGCCATTCATACGATAACTGAAGATAAAGTTGATCTTACATCAGTGATTATTATTACGGTTGTAGCAGTGACGGTAGCAGTGATCATTACTGCTTCTATATCAGTATGTATCATTCGATGTAATGATCAGAGAAATGTAACCTATGCCCATGCAATGAATCCACCAAATGTGGTTGGTGCAAATGTTGGTCCAAGTGGCAGGTACATGAGTGACCAGAGACATTTAATGTGCCCTTCAAAGCAGGGAATATCTTGGCCAACTGCTGTGAGCAAAACCCATGCTGATAAAATAAGAAATGCACATATAAACCAACCAAGCAGAGAAACCCATTCTGCTGAAATGCTTCCAAGTCAGCAGAAAAGATCAGCTTCCTTGCCACAGACACAAACTCCAATACAGGTGGAACCGCAGGTAAATAGTTTCATTTTTGTAAATTCGTCATTTCATAAAAATTAATTTGAATGCAAAATGTAGACTTATTGATTTTAAAGTTAAAAATTATAAAAGCAGAATGTGACATAGTAAAGTTAAATGAATTTAAGGATGCTATCCAAATTTACTTTTTATACAGCTTTATTTGTATAGACATGTTGTTTTGTATTATGCTATTGCTAATTAATCACTGCTTATCTCTAAATAGAAATACTTCCATGTTTATACTTAGTTTGGCTCACAACAACATTTTGCTATATGTTACCATATACATGATAAATCTAGAAGTATGCAAATGCACAAATATTCATAAACACACACAAAAATGATAATAAATCACCCAGCAGAAATTAAGATTATGATTACTTTTTACTCTGACAAGTTCTCTTCTGAACTCTTTAATTTTAAACAATATTCTGTCATTTCATACTCGGATTGACTGAAAATTTACAATTTAGTTTTTTAGCTTACAGCAATCATGAATGTGCAGGTGGTGTCATAAATAGCGGCTTAGAATGAGAAATCAGAGAGTCAAGTTCTAATTTCAGTTGGGTTCATTACATTCACTTGCATGCAAATATCCTTGGGAAAGGTATGAATGCATCTTCTCCCCCCAGCTATGGGTTAAGCAGTAGGACTTGTATCTGGAAAAAATCATTCCTATTTTCAAAACATTATCAATACAATATATAACAATTATTCTTACAGTCCCCAAAATATATTTCGGCTTTAAATAACCCAGAATGAGTTGATAAACTATAAATATTACAAATAAATCAATCAATACAGCAATCATTTCTTTTTTTAAGTTTTGCTCTTTCATTGCTTTTTTTAAGTTTTGCTCTTTCATGTTATTAGCATCTACACCACAAAATTGAATAAATCTATGCCAAATTTTGATATTATTTGAATGATATCAAATTTGATTAAAATAAAAATTTAACTTTGAACTTTTTATATTTAACAGACCCATATTCAAGATGAAATAATACATCCAAAAAGTCCTAAAAATAAATCCCACCAAGTTAGTTCTCCTGAATATCTCAATCATCCCTCACCAAAATTGTCTCGAACTAATAGCAGAAAGGAAACAAATTCAGTACAAAGTGAAGCAGCTGCTGGTAAGTAGACTTTAAAGATTTTGTATTTTGATAATTGTTCTGTTAATTTTATTTGCTCTCCCAAAAATTGGTTCAGTAAGATTATCAATTTTTTTAATTGTTAATAATGAAAATGCCGTACTTTTTACATCAAAATGCTTTATTATTTTCAACTTCAAGTTAAGTGTTTCTTATCAAATTAATATGTTCAATATTATAAATTAAAGTTATCAACTATACACATTTTAACTATTGTTCACTTTTGATGTTACTGACAAAAATTATATACATAATTAAACATTTAATTGTACAATAGTTAAAATATGTACAGTTGATACCTTTAATTTATGAAACCAGTTAGAATTTATCATCTGGTTAAATTTTTAAAAAGTTATGAGCCAAACAACATGAAATTTCTTTATTCAGCAAATCTTTTTCGTGAGAGAATTGATTCAAGTATAGATCTTTTTTTTCAAAATTCATTTTCTTTCAACTTTATATTTTGATCCAAATATGCTAATGTTGCAATTAAAATTTTGATATTTTTTTTTTTTTAGATATTTTATCAATAAAAATTCTAAATATTTGTAAAGTAAAATCTTATTTTTATTTCTTGTGAGGAAATGACTACTGAGGGATTTGATTTTACAATTAAAACTAGTTTTTAATTAATATAAGATGCTTACTTTTTGTACGTTTTTGGTATAAATGAAAAATTTTGAAATAATATAGTAATGAAAATTGGGTTTAAGGGAGATAACTAAGAAATGCAGTGTTTTTACTGAGTATTTAGTAAAATTGCTAGAAAATATTTTAAAAAAGTTATTGACTTTCAATCATGTAATGAACTTTAAATATTGATAGCTAAACTGTTATAAAATTTTTTGTATTAACATGTTATTGGTTTCACTTTGGCTATTCAATTCTTTTTTTATATTTTATAATATGATTCCATATTTATACATGGGGATGTTTTTTAATGCTTTCTCAGCTAAGCAAAGAAATTCACCCCAACCTGAGTAAAACAGCTGTTTATAATGTTGGTATATACTACTGCCTTCAATTTTCTCATTCACAAGTGATATTCTCAATCTACTATTTGGATAGAGAGGGGAATATAAGCATTTTTCTTTTCAGAACACTTCAAATACTTTGGCGTGTGGATCAGTTATAACAAAGTTAGTATAGGAGATAAGGAAATTGAGCACAAAATAAGCTGTTATAGGGGTAATATTGTCCAACATCGCAAGATGCTACAAAATCAAAACATTAACCTAAAAATTTGAGCCGTGTTCTTAAATAGCCTCATCAAATATAAACTCTCATATAAATGTCATCCATCTCATTCAGAAATGTCTAAACTCTCTCCAACCGTTCTTCATCAGGTCTCACAGTTGTTATATTCAATGGTGATAGCTACAGAATCACAAAAACCTTCACCAAATAACAGAAACGACATCACTTGAAGATTTTCAACAGTAGCAACAACTAAAATGGATAGAACATGTAACTTGAAGAGAAAATAATGACATAATCAAAATGTTGACTTTCCATACTATCTTAAACAAATGGTTAGGAAGGAAACCTCTATCAGTACTAGAAAGAGTGATACAGTTAGTGAACTTGAGAAATCTATTTTCCTGAAAAAATATTTTAGGAGAGAGTTTTTATAAATTTCAACTGACACTATACACCAACAGTTTGGTCAATAAATGCCAAATGTTTCCTTATAAGGAAACAGCTAATCTCATTGTTACCAAACCAAACTTTTCAACTTCCTCTTGGATATGATTTTCTTATGTTCCTTGATTCTAACTTTCAAGAGACAGCTAGTTTCTTCAGAGCATTCGTTACTACATTTGCATTAGATATTATAAATATACTCTTTTGTCAACCATTTCTCTCACAAAGGATCAACATTAGTGAAGCGGTTACAAATAGTAACTGCACAACAAAAAAATCCTGGAAGAATAATAACTATTTTTAAAATGTCCTCTTCTCAACTCCTGATTCTGTAATTCATTATTTATGTTACTTCTTTTTTAATAGGAAGAAATGCCCTAAAAATATAAGAAATGCTGTTATATCTACTTCTTGAGAAAAAAAGTTTATTTAGAATAATACATGGTGGTTATTTGATCCTCCTTAAAAACATTTAAAATTCAAAATGTTGATATTTTAATTTGATAAACTCTTAGAAGAGCAAATTATTATTTTAACAATCTAATCTTGATAACAACTTTATCAAATTTAAACATTCTTGTTTACTGTTGATTCAATAATTTTTTTCTAAGAAAATTTTATAAGCATTTTGCATTACATTGCACATGTATATTTTATCGGTTTTCTTTTAGTATCACAATTTCATAATCTCATGTTGATTCTAAATGAGAAAACAACTTCATTTCTACTTAATTTGCTGAACACAGAAAAAATCCTTTATATAATTTGCATTTTCATGATTTCTGTGTTTATATTCAATTTCAGTTTAAATCATTTTATAACTTTACTGTCACATGATCATTTTCTGTATAATCTATTTTAGTAATAATTTTTTCAACCCTGACCTACTTATAACATATATTAAAAAAAAAAATTATGGAATCAAATGAAGGTCTGTATACCTTTTTCAGAGTTGTACACTTCCCAGTACTGCAATTCTCGATCAAAACAGAGTGGACAACCAACACAAGAAACAGAGATGAAACCATTGGGACAGACTGTCAACTACCCAAGTGATACAACAATTGTGGCCAGGGGCTTCTATACACCAAGCCTCACACAAAATAGTGACAACAAAGACTCTGTGACAGAGGATACTATTTCTGATATAAGTCAGCAATCTATGGGAAATATTTATCGAAATCCAAGGCCTTTACCTCCTGTACCCCAATAATCTTTGTCTTCCATATGGAATTATATTAAGTATTCTTATACATTGAGCTAGTACTACTTGTCATCTTAAACAGTACAATTCTATTCCACACATTACACTTTATAACAATCGCCCATTGAATGTTTTTAAATCTCCAATAAATGTAAAATGTTAGCAACACTATACGTTCAAGTAGAATTTTGATTTTAAATTGTAAAATCATAATGAATAATTTAAAGGTTTAAAAGTTTATTTGAAAAGTCTAAAATTAATCTATTTTCATTACTGTAGTATTTCTTAAATGTAAGTTATAAAAATAATTTTATTTAAGTATTTACTCTTGGCTTAATTCAATATTCTGAATTTTAAAATGTTTTTACAAAAATACAAATTACATCAAGTTAATTTTTTAAAGAGAAAAATACTGACATTTAAACATTCTAAGTACAATATTGTACAATGCATTTATTACTAATTTAGCATCACTAATGGTTTCTTAAAAATCACTATTAGATTAATAAAATATCAATTAAAAGTACATCTTTTTAAAGGGACATATATTTTAAAACTGATTTGCAGATGCTGCAAGTTATTTCTCAAGCAATCATTAAATTCAGTTATAAGCTTTGTTTTTTTTAATGTCATCAAAATTTTATTCTTACTTAAAAAATATTTGATAAACCATCCTGATAAAACAACAATAGAAAGAAAAATGGAGATCATAATGGACAAAAAAGCTCTGTTAAAAATGAATTTTTGGAAGGAGGTTTATTTTTCTATTTATACTTTTTGTAAATATATGAGTTGATTAATGCATTTTTTTATGCATTTAGATATTTGTAAGTATTTATGTTTAAAGTAGTAAAATTTGTGATTTCATCACAATACATTAATCCCTGTACTGATACTACATATAACATAGCAGGCATCACTTATTGTTGCGGCCATTAAGCACACAACACACTCATGAGGACTGCTGCTTTCATCCTTATACCAACCAAAGAAAAGAAGTACACTTTGTGTGGATAAAATTCAAGGAAAATAATAATTTTACCTGGAAGCTTTGAGAGAACTTCTTTTGGATACAAACTTTGAATAATCTACAAGAAAGGTAACATACATTTGATGAATATCATATTATCTGTGCTTTATAATGATCCGAGTTATAGAAATGTTTAGCTTAAGAAATGCTTTCTTATTCCTTTGTTTTCTTTGTTGAGTGAGGAGAAGTTTTTTTAGATTGATAAAGATCTCAGGTTTTTCATTAATGGAGATCATTAGTTTAAATTTTAGCTTTGTTATGTGCATTTTGAGGCAGCTTTATTTTTGTTGTTTTTTTATAAAACAAAAAAATGATATATTAAGTAAAATGAACTAAAGAAATTTTTATATTAATCTTTGCATGATTATTTTAAACTATGTTTACATACATCCAAATGAACAAAATATTCCCTATTTTAATGAAAGAAGTTCTTGATATTGATGCTATATTCATCATGGCTGCTTCATTAAATGAACACTTATCACTGCACACAATATCAAGCATTTTACCTTTACAGATTGGAACAGATATTTTTCTTAAATATGAAACAGAAATATTTTTATTGTTACTTAAAAGTCTGATAATTTATCCAGTAGATATTAAAGAATATTTGGAAATGTGTTTATATGATTCTAAATATTTAATTTATTTTTACTCTTAGCATTAATAGATATTTATCAAATTTAATAGTTGGTAATTTGAAGGATAGAAACTGATATTTTTTTTTCATAGAATTTAAACAAGATTATCTAGAAAATATAGGTTTTTATTGAATAGAGCATGCATATTTTTTCTTAATTAAATATATTCCTTAACAAAAATTAAATATAAATGTTGAAAACTGAAATAAAAAAAACAATCTTTTCCTCATTTCAGATACATTAAATCTTCTGAGGAATTTGCTAAAATCAAGTTCATAAAAAGTAGCAACAAACATGTTGGATAAAATATGTATTATCTTCTGTATGCTACATTTTTCATACTGTGTTGATCTGACATTCAAAGTTGAAGAAGGCAAAAGTCCTGGCACTTACCTAGGGGACATTGCGGCAGATTCTAATGTCATGGATGATGTGGCAATTCAAGATCAAAATCTAATCACATTCAATCTTATGGAACAGGATGGAACAAGCAATTCACCATTATTCCGCATTTCTAAAAATACAGGAAAACTCTACACAGCACAAACACTGGATGCTGAATCTCTGTGTACATTCAACAAGGAATGTTTTGTAATGATTGATGTAGCAGTTCAAAGGGAAAGTACAATAAGCAGAATCTTAGAAATCAAAGTTATAATTCAGGATGTAAATGACCATCCACCAGAATTTCCTGATAAGCAAATCAATGTTAAGTTTTCAGAAGGTGATGTTGTGGGAACCAAAATATTAGTACCAAATGCAATTGACAAAGATGTTGGAGCTGTAAATTCCAAAATAATATATCAACTTAAAAAAACTAAAACAGATCCATTTATTTTGTCAGTATCTAAAAAAATAGATGAAACTTCTGATGTAATGATTATATTAGAAAAAAGACTTGACAGAGAAGTGAAAAACTCCTATAGAGTACAAGTAATAGCCAAAGATGGAGGTTCGCCGTCTAAAGAAAGCACTTTAAATATCCATATCACTATTGCTGATGTTAATGATAATACTCCTGTATTTTCTCAGAATGTCTATAATGTTTCTATTAAAAACAATCCAAGTGAAACCTCTTCCATTGCAACTTTATCAGCAACAGATTTAGATTCTGGTAAAAATGGAAGAGTCACTTATCATTTCAGTACAAAAACATCTGATGTTGCTAAGAATCATTTCAAACTGAATGAACAAACTGGACAAATTTTCTTAGAAAAAAAATTCACATTAAGTAATATTTTGATACACAATTTATATGTAGAAGCCAAAGATGGCGGAACACCAGCATTAAGTTCTATTGCAATGGTCCTAGTGAATGTAATCAACCAGCAAAATAATCCCCCGACTATTCATCTGAAATTCTTGTCTGCTGCCGGAAAAGATTCAACATCAGTTTCTGAAGGAATCAAAGTTGGTAGTTCAATTGCTTATGTAAAAGTAACTGATCATGATGTTGGACAAAATGGAGAAGTGAGTTGCGATCTCCATTATGATAAATTTAAACTGCAAAGTCTGGATACAAAGAAATATCAAGTAATTGTGAAAAAAGCATTGGATAGAGAAACAGAGGCAAAGCATGAAATTATCATCAGCTGTCAAGATAAAGGATCTCCTCCATTGCAAAGTAAGAATAAGTTCTCTATCCAAGTGACCGATGTCAATGATGTAAGACCACAGTTCTCTGTGGAGACATTTAAATTCTTCATTGAAGAGAATCAGAAATCCAGATTTTCTGTTGGTTTCATCAATGCAACAGATCCAGACTTGGGACTTGGAGGTAAACTCACTTATTCTCTGCTAACCAATAATAAACAATTTTTACCTTTCAAAGTTAAAGATGATGGCATGATTTCAGCTATTATGTCACTGGATCATGAGTTTCAAAACATTTATAAGTTTCAAGTATTTGTGAAAGATAATGGAATACCATCTCTGAATAATACAGTGAATGTGATTGTTGAAGTGACTGATAAAAATGATAATGCTCCATATTTTACATTTCCCAGTGTTAATCCTTATAACATGGATATTGTATATTACCGGCACCATTCAAAGAATATCACGGATCTAAAGGCAGCTGATGGAGATAGTCAAGAGAATGCATTTCTAAAATATGAAATAGTCAGAGGCAATGACAAGCAGATATTCAGCATGAACCAGTATACTGGTTTATTAAGTTTCAATCGAGTGCTTAGCCAACAAGATGCTGGCTCATATGAGCTAGTATTTGTTGTGAAGGATAGTGGTAGCCCAGTTCTATCAGCAACAACTAGTATGTTTTTTACACTAACTGTAAGCAACAAGACATCAGAAATTCTAAGTGCCATTCATACGATAACTGAAGATAAAGTTGATCTTACATCAGTGATTATTATTACGGTTGTAGCAGTGACGGTAGCAGTGATCATTACTGCTTCTATATCAGTATGCATCATTCGATGTAATGACCAGAGAAATGTAACCTATGCCCATGCAATGAATCCACCAAATGTGGTTGGTGCAAATGTTGGTCCAAGTGGCAGGTACATGAGTGACCAGAGACATTTAATGTGCCCTTCAAAGCAGGGAATATCTTGGCCAACTGCTGTGAGCAAAACCCATGCTGATAAAATAAGAAGTGCACATATAAACCAACCAAGCAGAGAATCCCATTCTGCAGAAAAACTTCCCAATCAGCAAAAGAGATCAGCTTCCTTACCCCAAACACAACACAACTCAACAAGTAATTTTCAGGTTTGTATAGATTTGTTATTTTCTTTTTCTTTTTGTTATTATAAATTTGAATGCTATATTTTAGAACTATGAAAATTGTTTAATGCTTTTATTTATGCCTTCATTTATTTAAAGAAAATCACCAAATTATGTATAAGTTTTAATCTAAAATTACATTTTCGTGTTATGTGCAGTATTTTCAAATTTAGGTTTGTGGATATATGTTGGTAATGAAACTGTTATCAGTTCAGAAAATGATATTGGCAGGCTGAGTTCCAGTTCCAGCTGAGGCTATTGCATTCACTTTGTACTGATGCCACTAAAAAAACATTACTCCCTTCTCCCCACAACTATGGCTAAATTAGTAGACATTACTCTTTAGCTGTGGGAGGTTAACCACTCCAGAAAAAAATGCTGTATTCAAAAGCATCAAATAGAGAAAAGGGAATCACTCCACAATTTTCCCCTAGGGTGGTCATAGCAATTCACTATATACAGATATTAATGAAAAGTTGTCATTAGCTCTGATTACCAATGATCTGAAATCACATGGATTTACAAAGAAATACATTATATCCAACAGCTAAACCAGTTCATTTTATTGCATGGGAAATTTTGGAAGATTAATCATTTAACCTTATTTTTCTTATTGTAAGTGACCTAACTGAATACTGTCTCAAAGGAAAAGTAATTTCTTCATATATATAATTCATTACTTTTCTATAATTTGCTATTTTTTAAAACTGTATGAGTCACTTTGCATTTTATAAGACCTATTTTCAAAACATTTACTTGTTGAATAGCAGATAAATATTTTATGCAAAAAATTTGTTTGAAGAAAACCTACTTCACAGTAAACTTTAAAATACTTAAACATATTTTTTCAAATAATTAAAAAAAGATGAAAGATGCTTTCTTCATTGTTGTTGGCTAGTGTGAAAATTTCTACACTATCATAGAGAATATATAGCCTTTGTTATACCCATTATTTTTAAACATGTAGTGATTCATTATTTTTTTAAAATTAACTTTCTTAACACCATTCTACAATAGAATTGTCATCTTTTTACTGAAATGACTTCACTTGGAATTATTTAATTATCAGATTTTGCAATAATTTTTTTTCTTGTACATTTGCTTGTGTTGTATGTGTACTTTATTATATGATTTTAAATGTGTACGTTAAATAGATTCATTTAATTTTTCTTTGTAATATTTTATATGAAATTCAAAATTTCAGCAAAGCAATACTGAAGAAAATATAAGGCTGCCAAATAGTCCCCAAAATAAGTCTTATCAAGTCAGCTTTCCTGAATATAACAATGAGTCATTATCTAAAATTTCACAAGTAGATAATGAACAGAACAAGCATAAAAGAAATCCAGAAGAGACGGAACAAGTGGCAGGTAAATCAAATTAATACTTTTTATTCTATTTGATTATTAGAATTGTAAATGCTTACCTTTTTAAGTAGGGCTTATTTCATTTTCATTTTTTTTAAAAATTCACTGGAATAAGATTTTCATTTTGTTTTGGTAAAATGTAATCAGGTCTTTGAAAATCATCATAAAAATTTGTCATGCTAATACTATTTGGATCCAATTAGCAATTCATTCAAATACTAGAATTAGATCATGTTTATCAAGATTATACAGATTTTAAATTATATTTTTTATTATTAGCAATATTTTTTTTTTAAATTTTTCATTATCATTTGTTTTACAAATAAGTACTAAAATAATCAAAGATAAGTTTCGTTAATATTTACTTGTAATAAAAGTAACATGAGGCACAGATAAATCCTCTTTTACTTGGAAAAATGAACTATCTGATTATTTTTTATGTGTAATAATATAAAAATAAAAGTCTTACCTACTGCCTATCTATGTCTTTTCCAGGGGTGTATACTACTCAGTACTGCAATCCTCATCCTAAAGAGAGTGGGCAGCTAACACAAGAAACAGAGATGAGGCCATTAGGACAGACTGTCAACTACCCAAGTGATACAACAATTGTGGCTAGGGGCTTCTACACACCAAATATTACACAAAATACGGATAACAAAGACTCTGTGACAGAGGATAGTAATTCTTCTGATATAAGTCAGCAGTCAGCTGGAAATATTTATCACAATCCTAGGCCTTTACCTCCTGTTCCCAAATAATATTTTGTAGACTAGATTTAACCCCTACACTATCATAGTCTGAGGATAACCAAAAAATACAATTAAATAAATTTTTATTGTGTACTTCTTCCAATGAATTTCATTGGTAATAAAATTTGAACACAAAATTTAATGAAGTATATTTATAATTTTTTTTTCAAAATGTAGTACTAATAATTTTTTCTATTTTATTTTTTAATTTAACAAAAATTTATATCATAGGCATTTTAAAAAAAAATTAGTCATTTTCTTTATACTTCCAAATAAGTCAGAATTAATAATTTGTGTAAAAAAGCTATAAAACATAGTGTTTAAATTTAAAACAAATGATATATTTTTATGAAAATTGATTTTATCTGTTTTTTAGTATCCTTTATATTATAAAATTACATCAGCTTATGTAATCATACAACTTGAATCTGTCAGTAGTGTTCATAGTTTTATACTGTGGTTTAATTTTGATTGGCTGGAAAGGTTTCTTTAAATCAGCAGAGATGGAAAGAAGAAGAAAAAAGAAAGAAAACAAATTCTCTAGATGAGTAATGTAAATAATAGTAAAAATTTGTGAATATAACTTTTAAAATTATGATTTTATTTGTTAACAGTTATATCAATATTTGTATTTATAACAATGTGTGTACATAAGCATGTTTTTATTTTAAAAAATGAAATGCAAAATATATGTGAGATGCAGTGAGAAAAATTTAAGCTTAGCACAAAGACTAGCAGCCATTACACACATTACACACTCACTAGGAGTGCTGCATTATTTTCCTCATCAGCTAGGGAAATAATATTCATTCGGAATAACAAAAGGATATAAATACCCTCTAAATTTAAGGAAATAAGGATGTAAATACCCTCTGAATTTAAATTTACAGTGGATTTTATAAGAAAGGTAAGATTTTATATTCCTCTTTTTCGTATGTTATATTTTTCACAATGTAACAAACATGAATGTAGGCATAAGGAAATAGAAAAAAAATGACCCTTTGTTTCTGCATATTTGGATCAAATCTAGATTTTTTTCTTTTTTATCTTAGGATTTGTCATAAAGATTGTGTCCATGAAATATTTAGCAACAAATAGAAATGCTTTTATTTAGCTTAAAAAATACTAATAGATTTAAAATCAAAAGACATCTTAATTACATTTTTCATTATTCTTTATATTAAGTTGCATTTTATATTTTTATTCAAGTGCAAAAAATTTTGTAACAAAGGTTATGAGAAAAATTAAAATGTAATCATATCATCATAAGATAGCATTTTTTATTTCTTAGGAAATAAGTAAAATATTAAAATTTATTTTGCAAAAAAAAAAAAAAATGAGAGCTACAATATAGTAAGCATTTTAAAATGATACACAAAATTATTTTAATCGAAATATTAATTTAAATTAATATGTTTTAGCATATATAATTATATTATCAATTATTGTATGTTTTATTTTTCAGATAATTTGAAATTTAAGACTATTTATATTTTTAATGAAAAATATGATGTTACACACATCTTACCTCTTGTGTCTAATCCAAATTTGTTGGACTATAGATCTTACACTGAGAGTAGAGGAAGGGAAAAGTCCTGGCACTTACCTAGGGGACATTGCTGCTGATTCTAATGTCATGGATGATGTGGCAATCCAAGATCAAAATCTAATCACATTTAGTCTTATGGAACAGGATGGAACAAGTAATTCTCCATTATTCCGTATTTCTAAAAACACAGGAAAACTCTACACAGCACAAACATTGGATGCTGAATCTCTGTGTACATTCAACAGGGAATGTTTTTTAATGGTTGATGTTGCAGTGCAAAGAGAAAGTACAATAAGCAGAATATTGGAAATCAAAGTAATAATTCAGGATGTGAATGACCACCAGCCTGAATTTCCTGATAAACAAATCAGTATTGAATTTGCTGAAGATACTGCAATCGGAAATAAAGTATCAATTCCAAATGCAATTGACAAAGATGTTGGAATAATTAATTCAAAAATAACCTACAAGCTGAGTAAAAACAAAGATGAACCCTTTACATTATTCATTTTCAAAAAGGTTGATGGGACTTCAGACTTAAGCATTACACTAGAAGAGCGACTTGATCGAGAAGTAAAAGATTCATACCTCATTAAAGTAATTGCTAAAGATGGAGGGACACCATCTAAACAAAGCGTTTTACTTGTTCATGTTTCAGTGACAGATATAAATGATAATATACCAATCTTTTCTCAAAATGTCTACAATGTTTCTATCAAAAACAATCCAAGTGAAACTTCTTCCATTGCAACTTTATCAGCAACAGATTTAGATTCTGGTAAAAATGGAAGAGTCACTTATCATTTTAGTACAAAAACATCTGATGCTGCTAAAAATCATTTTCAATTAAATGAACAGACTGGGCAAATTTTCTTAGAAAAAAAATTTACATCAAGTAATATACATACATATAATATATATGTTGAAGCAAAAGATGGTGGAAATCCACCCCTGGAATCTCTTGCAATGGTTGTTGTTAATGTTATAAATCAAGAAAATAATCCCCCAACTATTCACTTAAAATTCCTATCAGCATCAGGAAAAGATTCAACATCAGTTTCTGAAGGAATTAAAGTTGGCAGTTCAATTGCCTATGTAAAAGTGACTGATCATGATGTCGGACAAAATGGAGAAGTGAGTTGCGATCTCCATTATGATAAATTTAAACTGCAAAGTTTGGATACAAAGAAATATCAAGTAATTGTGAAAAAAGCATTGGATAGAGAAACAGAGGCAAAGCATGAAATTATCATCAGCTGTCAAGATAAAGGATCTCCTCCATTGCAAAGTAAAAATAAATTCTCTATCCAAGTAACTGATGTCAATGATGTAAGACCACAGTTTTCTGTGGAGACATTTAAATTCTTCATTGAAGAGAATCAGAAATCCAGATTTTCTGTTGGCTTCATCAATGCAACAGATCCAGACTTGGGACTTGGAGGTAAACTCACTTATTCTCTGCTAACCAATAATAAACAATTTTTACCTTTCAAAGTCAAAGATGATGGCATGATTTCAGCTATTATGTCACTGGATCATGAGTTTCAAAACATTTATAAGTTTCAAGTATTTGTGAAAGATAATGGAATACCATCTCTAAATAATACAGTGAATGTGATTGTTGAAGTGACTGATAAAAATGATAATGCTCCATATTTTACATTTCCCAGTGTTAATCCTTATAACATGGATATTGTATATTACCGGCATCATTCAAAGAATATCACGGATCTAAAGGCAGCTGATGGAGATAGTCAAGAGAATGCATTTCTAAAATATGAAATAATCAGGGGCAATGACAAGCAGATATTCAGCATGAACCAGTATACTGGTTTGTTAAGTTTCAATCGAGTGCTTAGCCAACAAGATGCTGGCTCATATGAGCTAGTATTTGTTGTGAAGGATAGTGGTAGCCCAGTTCTATCAGCAACAACTAGTATGTTTTTTACACTAACTGTAAGCAACAAGACATCAGAAATGCTAAGTGCCATTCATACGATAACTGAAGATAAAGTTGATCTTACATCAGTGATTATTATTACGGTTGTAGCAGTGACGGTAGCAGTGATCATTACTGCTTCTATATCAGTATGTATCATTCGATGCAATGACCAGAGAAATGTAACCTATGCCCATGCAATGAATCCACCAAATGTGGTTGGTGCAAATGTTGGGCCAAGTGGCAGGTACATGAGTGACCAGAGACATTTAATATGTCCTTCAAAGCAGGGAATATCTTGGCCAACTGCTGTGAGCAAAACACATGCAGATAAAATAAGAAGTGCACACATAAACCAACCAAGCAGATCCTCCCATTCTGCAGAAAAGCTTCCCAATCAGCAGAAAAGGAAAGATTTTCCTTTACCAGCTGAGTCACCTTCACTTGTACAAGCACAGGTAAATAGTATTTTTTCTTTGTTCTCTTTCTTTGACTGTATGTAATAATCTTTGAAAATTTTCATGAAATAAATCCTTTTTTAGCTGATTTCTCTTTAAATATATGAATAACATTTGTATTCATTGTGTTTTTTTCAAATACTTTGACATCGGATATTTATTTTCATTCACATCTAAGCATGAATATCACAGAAATTATATTGAAATTTGTACGTGTTTTCTGAGTGTATTTCTCTAACCTTATTTGTACTTTTACTCATCCATGTATTGAATAATGTTTCCATGTCTGGTCAGAAGCTCCTACTATATATCTTAAGATTCTTGACAAAATCCAAAGAAGTGTCTATAATATTATTGGTCCTCTCCAGGCATCTTTTCTATCAATGTAACAAAGCTTCCTTGTGTCCTTTCATTCAATATTTTCATGGCAATTGCTTTCTTCATTGGTACCTCAACATGAATTTAAGTGTTGTACTAGATTGGCAACTAGGTCTTATGATTTTACTGCTGAAATAGCCAGATGTAAGTTCTATTCTAATAGTTTCTTCTCTCACACTTGTTGTCTGTAGAACTCTCTTCAGGCTTCTTGCTTTCCTGTCAACTACAATTTTCAACAATTTAAATACAACATCAATCTCCATCTTCTGAAACCTATTCTTTTATTGTCTGCTCTCTTGATATCATCACCTTGCCTGGGGTGAAATGATGAAAAAAAATTCTTGTGTAATTATAATATAGAGTAAAATATATATTGTAAATAGTTTCTCATTATATTCTTGGAGGTTAAATATACTCTTCATGCTAAAATTATTTTTCAATATAATTTCTATCATAATATATTTTTAATTATTAATATTTTACCATATCAGTTTACTTTTGAACCAGTTCTTTTTAAATTATGTAAAATGCTTCACTATTTTATGGGTTTAACGGAAAGAAGTTAAAATGTATATTTCACCGGCTGTTTATTTGAAATGGAGTGAAATAAACGTGTTTGTGCACATATTTTTTCACCAATCTTCTATTATGATGTATGTTTCTATGCCTGTTATTCTGCATCTTAAAAGTTTAAAAATAATTATAATTCTTAGGAATTTCAATTATATTCTGCAATTGCATTTTGAATAAAAGTGCTTTGAATTGTACTTTAAATGCCAATTATATTCATTGTTATTTTTAATTATTTGTAAGTATTGATTATACTTTTTTTGTAGATTTTGTCATGTTTTAATGTATTCTGTCATCAACAGGCACATGTTCAAGATGAAATAATACTTCCAAGTAGTCCCAAAAATAAACCTTACCAAGTCAGTTCTGAATATCACAACCAACCTTCACCAAAACTTTCCCATACTGGTAATGGATATAGTAGAACTGAACAAAGCACAGATCAAAGAGAAAAAAATGAAGGTCAGGGACATCAGTAATTTTGGTTATTTTAGTCAGAAAAATATTTAAACATAATCAAAGTTTGAGATTTTGGTAATAAGACATTTTAATGAAGTAAGATGAATAGTCATAAAATTTCTACTGATTATTCTTCATAAAAATAAAAATTCACCTTGTTTAGCTTTTATCTTATTTCCTAAGAAAAGACTTTAAAACTGTTCATAAATCAGCTGTATCTTTTTATAAAAGTGTGATTAAAAAGAAATAAGAAAAATACAAATAACCTGAACAATAAAAGTAATTAAAATGCAATTTTTCTTACCTCTGATTGTTGTAATAAAATTAGTCTGTATATTTTGTTATATCTTCAAACTCCAAAAGTAATCTATGATCTCAATACATTTTTTTTTTACCAATCAACCTTTTATTTTAGATATGGCTGCTTCCCAATATTGTAACCCTCAACCAAAACAGAGTGAAGAATCAGCACAAGAAACAGAGATGAGGCCATTGGGACAGACTGTCAACTACCCAAGTGATACGACAATTGTGGCTAGGGGTTTCTATACACCAAGCCTTGCACAAAATACTGACCACAAAGACTCTATGACAGAAGATAGTAATTCTTCTGATATAAGTCAGCAATCTACAGGAAATATTTATCGAAATCCAAGACCCTTGCCTCCAGTACCTCACTAGACTGTACTAAGCACATTGTATTGGTATTCAATATAATTGCTTAAATTTTCTTTACATCATAAATACAAATCAAATAATAATACAACAATTCACTTAATTTAATCATCTTTCGACTTTTTTTATAAATTACTCCAAGAATAGTAATATAAATACATTTTTCATATTTTTCAAAAAGAATTATCTATAATTAATAAGTGATACTGAAGGATCAACATAATCAGCAATAAGATTAAATTGTTTTAAAATTTAAAGAAAAAATTTAAATTCTACACAGATACACAGAATTTAATGAGTAAATTAACAAGTCTTACTGAAAATTGCTTTCTTTCATCCAGTCACAGGAAAAAATCTTTTCACATCTGGGTTGTCTGGTTCTAGCAACAACAAAAAAAAATACATATATATATATATATTTTTTACTTTAGATACTTATGAAAGATAGCTACTGAAAATAATCTCCAAAATAAATAAATAGGCATAACCTAATGTATGTAAATGAAAATATGTTTTTAAAGTAACTTAAGAAAATAACTGTGGTTTTTAGATAAAATTAAATAAATTCAAGACATTTATCAAAGAAAAAATATTGTCTTTAAAATAAAATCATATACTCTTAACTCTTAATAAAATATATCTCTCACAACACATGTTTACAATAATATTTTCTCTGCTATATAAAAGAGATCAGAGTCAACTCTCTTTAAATTGTACACTGAGGTTGATGTCTAATTTGGTGTAGGGCTCTAGTTTTATATGAAAAGCCATGGTGGTTTCAAACTGATGGAAAGAAGAAAGAAAATCACAATGCAAAATACACGTATTAACTAGCAAATTGCACTTTGGGAAGACATTTTTTTTTTCTGAGTCCGTTTTTCTTTTTATAAATTTTCCTTTTAATGAATATATTTTTAATTTACATGTGTATTTTTTAAAGGTATTATAAAATTAAAATTCTTTCCTCAAATTTGAGATAATTGTTACAGGGGATGTGTAGCAGTCATCACATTGTGGCAGCCATTACACACACAACACACATGCAGAGAGTACTGCATTCATTCTTACATTAAACAAATAAAACATTTACAGAAAAAGCAATATTTCCATGGCATTTTTATCAATAACAAAAAGAATTTAAGAAGGATATTAATTCAGTCTGAAGATATTCTTCGGGATAAAGGTAAGTGAGTTTTTGATAATTTTTCTATTTTCATATTTTTGACAACTGTGCTAGGCATACATGTACGGACAAAGAATAGACATTGTTTCTCTTTGTGTAGTCTTTATTTTTACTAAAACACTTTGTTATCTTATAAGACTCTTTAGATTATGACTTTTAGATAAATTATATTGTCTTTTTTATCTACAAAATAGTAAATATTCCATTTTAATTAATATTATACAGAAACCAATAAAAAAATAAAAGAAATTCTCTATAATAACTAATTTGAATTAATATGACAAGTTCATAATGATAATAGTACTGATATGATATATGGATCCAATATATTTGTTTTACATTCAAAAAAGTATCACATTTCTCTAAAATAAATCTTAATTAACTAAATGCTTGGCCCAAAATTTATTATTTATTAAAAATAAAAATTTGACACGATTTTCTCAAATTCTGCAAACAGAATTAATTTCTGTTTTTGCTTTTCAGAAGAAATGAAAATGAATTCCCAGGAATAGGTAAAATTAGAACATAGGCAAAAAAATGGATTTTGCAATATATCTTCTTTTTTCAATTCTACACTTTGCCATAAGTGTAGACCTGACATTCAAAGTTGAAGAAGGGAAAAGTCCTGGCACATACCTTGGCGACATTGCTGCTGATTCTAATGTCATGGATGATGTATCAATTCAAGATCAAAATCTAATCACATTCAGTCTTATGGAACAGGATGGAACAAGCAGCTCTCCATTATTTAGGATTTCTAAAACAACAGGAAAAATCTACACAGCACAAACATTGGATGCTGAGTCACTATGTACATTTAAAAAGGAATGTTTCTTAATGGTTGATGTTGCCGTCCAAAGAGACGGGACAATTAATAAGATATTAGAAGTGAAAGTTATAATATTAGATGTAAATGATCATCAGCCAGAATTTCCCGATAAAAAAGTTAATATTAAATTTTCTGAAGATGTTGTACCTGGAACAAGAATTTCAATCCCAAATGCAATTGACAAAGATGTTGGAGCAATTAATTCAAAGATAACCTACGAGCTGAGTAAAAACAAAGATGAACCCTTTACATTATTCATTTTCAAAAAGGTTGATGGAACTTCAGACTTGAGCATTACACTAGAAGAGCGACTTGATCGAGAAGTAAAAGATTCATACCTCATTAAAGTAATTGCTAAAGATGGAGGGACACCATCTAAACAAAGCATTTTACTTGTTCATGTTTCAGTGACAGATATAAATGATAATATACCAATCTTTTCTCAAAATGTCTACAATGTTTCTATCAAAAATAATCCAAGTGAAACTTCTTCCATTGCAACTTTATCAGCAACAGATTTAGATTCTGGTAAAAATGGAAGAATCACTTATCATTTTAGTACAAAAACATCTGATATTGCTAAAAGTCATTTCAAATTAAATGAACAGACCGGTCAAATTTTCTTAGAGAAAAAGTTCACCTTAAATAATATATTAACGCATAATTTATATGTTGAAGCAAAAGATGGAGGTAGTCCATCATTAAGTTCCCTTGCTATGGTTCTGGTAAATGTAATCAATCAACAAAATAATCCCCCAACTATTCATTTAAAATTCTTGTCTGCCTCAGGAAAAGATTCAACATCAGTTTCTGAAGGAATCAAAGTTGGCAGTTCAATTGCTTATGTAAAAGTGACTGATCATGATGTCGGACAAAATGGAGAAGTGAGTTGTGATCTTCATTATGATAAATTTAAACTGCAAAGTCTGGATACAAAGAAATATCAAGTAATTGTGAAAAAAGCATTGGATAGAGAAACAGAGGCAAAGCATGAAATTATCATCAGCTGTCAAGATAAAGGATCTCCTCCATTGCAAAGTAAAAATAAATTCTCTATCCAAGTAACCGATGTCAATGATGTAAGACCACAGTTCTCTGTGGAGACATTTAAATTCTTCATAGAAGAGAATCAGAAATCCAGATTTTCTGTTGGTTTCATCAATGCAACAGATCCAGACTTGGGACTTGGAGGTAAACTCACTTATTCTCTGCTAACCAATAATAAACAATTTTTACCTTTCAAAGTCAAAGATGATGGCATGATTTCAGCAATTATGTCACTGGATCATGAGTTTCAAAATATTTATAAGTTTCAAGTATTTGTGAAAGATAACGGAATACCATCTCTGAATAATACAGTGAATGTGATTGTTGAAGTGACTGATAAAAATGATAATGCTCCATATTTTACATTTCCCAGTGTTAATCCTTATAACATGGATATTGTATATTACCGGCATCATTCAAAGAATATCACGGATCTAAAGGCAGCTGATGGAGATAGTCAAGAGAATGCATTTCTAAAATATGAAATAATCAGGGGCAATGACAAGCAGATATTCAGCATGAACCAGTATACTGGTTTATTAAGTTTCAATCGAGTGCTTAGCCAACAAGATGCTGGCTCATATGAGCTAGTATTTGTTGTGAAGGATAGTGGCAGCCCAGTTCTATCAGCAACAACTAGTATGTTTTTTACACTAACTGTAAGCAACAAGACATCAGAAATGCTAAGTGCCATTCATACGATAACTGAAGATAAAGTTGATCTTACATCAGTGATTATTATTACGGTTGTAGCAGTGACGGTAGCAGTGATCATTACTGCTTCTATATCAGTATGTATCATTCGATGTAATGACCAGAGAAATGTAACCTATGCCCATGCAATGAATCCACCAAATGTGGTTGGTGCAAATGTTGGGCCAAGTGGCAGGTACATGAGTGACCAGAGACATTTAATGTGCCCTTCAAAGCAGGGAATATCTTGGCCAACTGCTGTGAGCAAAACGCATGCTGATAAAATAAGAAATGCACATATCAACCAACCAAGCAGAGAATCGCATTCTGCAGAAAAGCTTTCCAATCAGCAGAAAAGATCAGCTTCTCTTCCACAAGCTCAGCTAACTTCAGAGAGACAACCACAGGTAAAAAAATTCCACTTTTTATTTAATATAATAGTAATTTTTTAATTAATAATCCCTCAAAAATATTGTACACAATTTGTAATTTTTGTGTTGGTTTATCTTGCTGTACACTTTAACCTTTCTTCAGAAATATAACTTTATTTGCTAAATTTTTACTGGTCTTTTTCTAAAACATCAATATACATTTCATTATTCTCATAATATAAAAATTCTGAAAAAATAGAATGATCAATACTTTTAAAAAGCCTTTATATTTGTTCAAAAAGAAAAAAGAACTTCTAAACTTGCTGATTTTCATGAATATTATTATTATTATTTTTTTTGTATCTGAGATTCTGAAAACAGGGTCCACTTGGCTTTTGGTGAAAAAATTTTGCATCTAAGGAACTGTGGAAAAATTTCAGTTATATATGTAATGGTGAAACGATTACTAGATAACAGTTCAAAATGAGGAAGGAATTGAGAACACCTGGGATCAACAGGAGAGGAATATGATCCAGGAATTTTGAGTGCCACTGTTTAATCTAACAGAAATGGTTCTTAAACTTCTATTTGTGATAACTTATACTACTCACTGAACATGGAACTTAGATTAGATATGGTGATTAGTTTCAATGTGCTTGACTTAAATATTATATTCTTATTAATTTCAGATTTTATGAAAAATACATCAATACTAAAGAGAAAACTTGATAATGATGTAGTGCAAAATATAAAGCAAATTTTGCATTGTTGAAATCAATGGAACATCAAGTGATACTCTCATCAATTTATTTTTAATAGTTGTGAAAAATAAGCTAAATTTTTTTGCATTTTATTTTGTTCACAAACTAATTGTTTCAGGTCTTTAATATCATATGTCCTTTTGTTTGAAAACAGAGACATACCCAAGATGATGTCATTCTCCCAAATAGCCCCCAAATTAAACCACATCAAGTCAGTTCTTCAGAATACCTCAACCATCCCTCACCGAAAGTATCCTGCATTAACAGTGAGCAAAACAGAACTGAAACAAACACAGAAGAGAGTGAAGAAAAAAATCAAGGTTAGTAACATTAATAGTCACACTGGTTGAAAACATTAACTATCATCTGATAGAAAGAAAAATTAAATTGTGAAACCAGTTTTAAAGTAATATAAATTAAGTTAAATTCTAAGTTTAGTTTGAGTATTAAATTCAGTTATGATTGTAACCAAATGAAAAATGTTCTGGTTAAAAAAAAAAATTAAAAAATACTTTGTATATTTTCTTATATATCTGCTTGTGATAAGATAATCATAAGAATGCAGCTCACCATTTCAATCAACTTTTTACCAGATGTGTACACTACTCAATACTGCAATCCTCAACCAAAGCAGAGTGGGCAGCCAGTACAAGAAACAGAGATGAGACCACTGGGGCAGACAGTCAACTACCCAAGTGATACTACAATTGTGGCAAGGGGCTTCTACACACCAAGCCTTATACAAAATGCAGACAACAAAGACTCTGTAACAGAGGATAGTAATTCTTCTGATATAAGTCAGCAATCAACAGGAAATATTTATCGTAATCCTCGGCCTTTGCCTCCTGTACCTCACTAGAATAGTCTCTTAAGCTATTAATATTCATTATTTTTTATTAGAGAGTAACTTCTTACTTCATGAAATCAAATTACGACACAGAACAGCACTACTTAGTGATCTACAATAATTAATGTCATTATTTCAATCACTGTTTATTTCCAAATGTAACTTTTCCAGTTTTTATAAAGGATAAAAAATTTTTTTTTTTTTTTTTTCGAATAAAAATAATTTTAAATATAAAAAGTCATGAAGCATTAGAAAGAATTTTTGTTTTGTTTTAGTGCAGCATATTTATAGTAATATTTTCAATTATAAAGACTAAGTTTTTAAAAATTCTCTAATATAAATACTGATCAATATGATGTTCAATGGCAGTCATTCCTGATCACACAGAAAAGTTTGTTCAAATCTCATAATACAATTGCTTGTAGATCATAAATTAAAAAAAAAAAGATCTTCAAATTATAATTTTAAATAAAACTCTCATAAATAAATAAGTTTGAACTACCAAAGAGATAAAAAGTTATATTTTAAAATACTACACCTTTCAAGGAGAGCTACAGCTGAAATGAACAATAAATAAAATTTGTTATTGTTTAAAAAGAGAAGAAAGGGGTAATAGATTAAGAGAGAAACCAGTAAAATGCATTTTGGGAGAAACCAATTTTTTTTTTAATTTGAATTTTTTCATGAATACATCAATTACTATTTCTATTTTAATACAAATAAATATTTAAAATTACTCTATTAAAAAATATAATTTTTTTATAAAATAATGCTTAGCATCATAGCCTCCTTTTGTATAAGAAGGCAAGCAGCCATTATTTATTGTTATAGCCATTGTACACTCAACACACTCACTAGGACTGCTGGATTTTTTCTCGCATTAAGCTAAGCAAAAACTGTAGCCCAATTTAATGTCAAACTAATTTTTGCAATTCAACATCTGTAGAAGCAGAAATACTTTCATTTATGTCTTCCATTTAACTGAAAAATTATGAAGGTAAGTAAAATTGAAAGATTTCTAGCTATGTATTCTTATGTTTGCTGAAGAGAGCAATTCAAAAATACTGTACTCGTATTCATTGTCTCTGTAACTATAAAATAAATGTATAAATATGAATGGTTGGAATTCTTATGAGACTATATTTCATAGTGATTTTTATATAATTGAATAATCATCATTAAAATCCATAAAGATATTTTGTAGAAACATTTTGCAACATATTTGATTTTTTTTAATGTCGACCATTAAACATGTAGCACTATCTTATAAAAATAAATCTGATATGATATAGTTTTAAATATACATCTTTGATTTCCAGTATTATTTCTATCATCTATTTAAGAATTTTGACTAAAAATTATATCAGTTTTATGAAATGAGTAAAAGTAAAATATTTTAATTGAAATTCCTTGAGAAAATAATATTTTCATATTATGAAATGAACAAAAATGGCTGCCATGAAAGTTGTATTATTTATCAAAAGTATTTCAATTGTTTTAGTTTATGAGTAAAAAAATAAATTATCTAAAAATTTCAGGAATAATTTTTAATTTTAAATATTGACTTTGGAAATGATTTTAAAAAATATTTAGAAAATATTTAAAATGTTAGTCCTAATTAATTTATTCATTCATCGTATTTTTAGAATAATTATAAATGTCTAATAATACAATTATTTATAAATATATATATATATATATATATATATATATATATATATATATGTGTGTGTGTGTGTAATTAATTTTTTTTTTAAATTTCAGATCATTTAAGAACTTCTCAATTTTTTTTTACTGAAACCATGCTACTACAAATATATTTCCTACTGTTACATCTGCATATTAGTCATGGTGTAGATTTGACATTCAAAGTAGAAGAAGGGAAAAGTCCTGGTACTTACCTGGGAGACATTGCTGCTGATTCTAATGTCATGGATGATGTAGCAATCCAAGATCAAAATCTAATCACATTCAGTCTTATGGAACAGGATGGTACAAGCAGCTCTCCATTATTTCGGATTTCTAAAACGACAGGAAAACTCTACACAGCACAAACATTGGATGCTGAATCTCTGTGTACATTCAACAAGGAATGTTTTGTAATGGTTGATGTTGCAGTTCAGAAATCTAAAAGAATTATGAAGATATTAGAAGTGAAAGTTTTAATTCAAGATGTAAATGACCATCAACCAGAATTTCCTAACAAGAATATTAACATAGAGTTTTCTGAGGGGGATGTAGTGGGAATAAAAATATTAATTCCCAATGCAGTTGACAAAGATGTTGGAGTAATTAACTCAAAAGTAACCTATCAACTAAAGAAAAATAAAGGAGAACCTTTTACTTTGTTCATTTATAAAAAAGTGGATGGATCCTCTGATCTAAGCATTACACTTGAAGAACGACTTGACAGAGAAGTAAAAGATTCTTACTTGATTCAGGTTGTAGCTAAAGATGGGGGATCACCACCAAAACAAAGTATTTTGAATGTGCATATTTCAGTTGCAGACATCAATGATAATATTCCAATATTTTCACAAAATGTCTACAATGTTTCTATAAAAAATAATCCAAGTGAAACTTCTTCCATTGCAACTTTATCAGCAACAGATATAGATTCTGGTAAAAATGGAAGAATCACTTATCATTTTAGTACAAAAACATCTGATATTGCAAAAAATCACTTCAAACTGAATGAACAAACTGGGCAGATCTTCTTAGAGAAAAAATTTACATTAGGTAAGATACTGACTCATAATTTGTACATTGAAGCAAAAGATGGGGGAAAGCCTCAACTGAGTTCACTAGCTATGGTTCTGGTAAATGTAATCAACCAACAAAACAATCCCCCCACTATTCACTTGAAATTTTTATCAGCTTCAGGAAAAGATTCAACATCAGTTTCTGAAGATATTGAAATTGGCAGTTCAATTGCTTATGTAAAAGTGACTGATCATGATGTTGGACAAAATGGAGAAGTGAGTTGCGATCTCCATTATGATAAATTTAAACTGCAAAGTCTGGATACAAAGAAATATCAAGTAATTGTGAAAAAAGCATTGGATAGAGAAACAGAGGCAAAGCATGAAATTATCATCAGCTGTCAAGATAGAGGATCTCCTCCATTGCAAAGTAAAAATAAGTTCTCTATCCAAGTGACCGATGTCAATGATGTAAGGCCACAGTTCTCTGTGGAGACATTTAAATTCTTAATTGAAGAGAATCAAAAATCCAGATTTTCTGTTGGTTTCATCAATGCAACAGATCCAGACTTGGGACTTGGAGGTAAACTCACTTATTCTCTGCTAACCAATAATAAACAATTTTTACCTTTCAAAGTGAAAGATGATGGCATGATTTCAGCTATTATGTCACTGGATCATGAGTTTCAAAACATTTATAAGTTTCAAGTATTTGTTAAAGATAATGGAATACCATCTCTGAATAATACAGTGAATGTGATTGTTGAAGTGACTGATAAAAATGATAATGCTCCATATTTTACATTTCCCAGTGTTAATCCTTATAACATGGATATTGTATATTACCGGCACCATTCAAAGAATATCACGGATCTAAAGGCAGCTGATGGAGATAGTCAAGAGAATGCATTTCTAAAATATGAAATAATCAGGGGCAATGACAAGCAGATATTCAGCATGAACCAGTATACTGGTTTGTTAAGTTTCAATCGAGTGCTTAGCCAACAAGATGCTGGCTCATATGAGCTAGTATTTGTTGTGAAGGATAGTGGTAGCCCAGTTCTATCAGCAACAACTAGTATGTTTTTTACACTAACTGTAAGCAACAAGACATCAGAAATGCTAAATGCCATTCATACAATAACTGAAGATAAAGTTGATCTTACATCAGTGATTATTATTACAGTTGTAGCTGTGACGGTAGCAGTGATCATTACTGCTTCTATATCAGTATGTATCATTCGATGTAATGACCAGAGAAATGTAACCTATGCCCATGCAATGAATCCACCAAATGTGGTTGGTGCAAATGTTGGGCCTAATGGCAGGTACATGAGTGACCAGAGACATTTAATGTGCTCTTCAAAGCAGGGAATATCTTGGCCAACTGCTGTGAGCAAAACCCAAACTGATAAAATAAGAAGTGCACATCTAAACCAACCAAACAGAGAATTCCATTCTGCGGAAAAACTTCCCAGTCAGCAGCAAAGATCAGCTTCTCTTCCACAATCATCAACAACTTTGCAGATACTTTCTCAGGTTTGTTTTTCATGTACATTTTGCATAAATGAATTTATTATAATGCACTTAATTGTTTATTTATAATATTTTTTGTAATTGGTTAATTCTAGTTTGCCTCTTTATTATGTATTGTGTATATTTATATTCCATATTGTCCAGTATTATAAGCTATCAGTAATGTTTTTGTGCCAGCCCTTAAGCTGAAGGTGTATGGTACTATGAAGACACTTTACTATACACTAAGACTAAACTTATAATAAAAATTGAAAATTGTCCCCGTTTGAAGCTTGGAATTTCCTCTCAGCCTATTTATATATATTTGTATTTATATATTATCAATATTCACAAATTCAATATATTCACAAATTATATCATTCTATTATTATGTGGAATTCTTTTTCCTATTAATGTTGCATAATATTTTATTATACAATTATTTTCCATTCATGTTCAATTGTTGTAAGCTTTTTTTTACTTAGTTTCTCAGATTTATATTTCTTAATTTTCTCATATCCTGATATTCATTTTTGAAGTATTGTATTTTGTTTTCTTTACGTGTCAATGATGTAGGAGAACAGTTGATTTATAAATTTATGTGATCTTTTGTCTGCAGAGATCCTTAAATGAGAAACCTGCTCTGCCAATTAATACAACAAATAAATCTCAAGCAGTAACCTCACTTGAATATCACAACCAATCATCTCCAAAAATGCTCCATCACTCTGCAAATGAACATAAAAATGAAGATAGCTCAAGCCAAGGAGAAGTGATGACAGGTAACTAACAAATAATATATCTTCTAATTATTCTGAATTTACAAAGTTTCAAATGACAATTATGAAAAAGTTTACATAAAGAATATTTTTTTCAGATAGACTAAATATTTGTAGTATGGTGTCAGTCATTTTTTTTTTCTGGAAAACTGACTAAAAGTATCACTCATCTTATCTGTGAACTTCAGGTATCTGGTAGGCTGTTTACCCACTGTAGTCTACCAAAATCTGTACCTAGCCTAACTATAATACTGCAATATTAAATAGAAACTGTGTGTGTGTGAAAGGGTTGGGGGCATATATCATCAAGTGTGGTAAATGTTTTAAATTATTCAGTTAAGTTGCTTAAAATAAATATCCTGTACACTCCAAGATTCTGAATCTTTATAATTCTGTCAAGTTTTTTGATAACTTCTACAATATATGTCAGTTTACTTCCCATCAGTCAGTTAAGTACCATATGTAATCCAAGCTTGGGTAATCATATCTCTTTCAATTCATGACTGACTAGGCAGAAGATTTTCTCACAGTAGGCTGCTGTTTCTTTCTGCAGTAGACTGATTGCCAACCAAGGCTATAGGGCCCAGTCTGTTCTGCTATATAACCCATAACTGGGGGTAAAAGAAATGAATTCCTATCTTTCCCAAGGGTATTTGTGAGTAAGTGAATGTAACAAACTCAGCTAGAATGTGGCTCTCTGATTTTTCATGCCAAGCCATTATCCATTACATCACACCACACATCCCAGTTTACTTTAGCTATTGGAAAATTTTTCAGGATAAATTCTTCTATCTGACAAAATGTTTAACTTATTTGAGAAAGAGTAACAAATTCTTTCTTTAGGTAAATCGTATTTTGCTTAGATGGATGATATAAAAAGAATTTCTCAATATTAATAGATTTTAGCAGTGATATGAAGTAAAGAAAAATGCTTTATATATTTATATGATGATACATCGACATGTAATAATAAAAAAAACATTCATTTTACACAACATATTTATTTTTCAATTTCTTATCAAAGCATGTAACCAAACACTTCATTATTAATCACATCTATTGAATATTAATCAGTGACAATTTCAAATCAATGCTAATAACGGTATCAGGTTTATTGATTTATTCTTACATTTAAAATGCATCATTCATGTGGTTGTTTTGAAAATAGATTCAAATTTAATTTATTTATTACAAGATAAGTTAAACAGAACATGTTACAAACAGTTTGCATAAACTGATAAAAGACACATTTTTAAATAATTAGTTTAATATTTTCATGATATTTTATCTTTCAGATTTATAGAAATTGAATCTGAATGTCTATAGTAGAATGTCATCAGATATAAAATAGCCTTCATATTCAAACAGCTGTCAGCAATAATAGTGAAGATAAAATCATTTCTGTCTGAATTTCTGGGACAAGGAGTTACCATTATTTATATGTGGACTATTTTCCTCCTATTTCCTTCACAATGTTTCAGCCGTATGTTGATCTGAGTAACCTACAGAGAATTCTGAACTAAACTACTAGACTGTTCTAATTTTCACTGCCAATGTTATTCCTCACCCTATTTCCATTGAGTCCAAATACACACTGCCTGGCCCAGGGATTGAACTCACAATTGCTATGTCACCAAATTCACAAATCAACACTTTAATCCACTAGGTTATTGTCCCATGGAAAAGATGAGGACAACAGTCCACATGTAAATAGTGTAAGTCATAAAAACACAAGTTTTAATTTCAACACAGACATACAAATGAAAAGTTCTTAAAATTTTCATGATAAAAATACCTGTTTAGTTTAGTTTTATTTAATTTTTAACACTGATAAACTGTATTGAGTCATCACAGTCTATAAGTGAATTGCTACATTATTACTCTTATAGAAATATATTAAATAATATTTTCATTTTGTATCATATCTTAAAAGTGTTTAAAATTACAAATAGAAGTGTTTAAGTTATCTGAAGATATTAAAAATGCACACAGAAACATACATTTTCATATTAAACTTTTATTCCTTATAAGAAACGACACCCAAATTAGCTTGCAACCAAACATATGTGCTAACAGATTAATAGCCAGTTCTTAAACTGAATGTAATATATGTTTTGAAATTTAGTCTGTTGGATGTTCTATAGTTATAATCAAAATTATTTCCTCGGAGCATTCAGAAAGTTTACAAATGTAAGTTTTCTTTTTTAAAATTTTTAATGATTAATAATAGTAATAATAAAAAGGGGGTTTAATTATTTTTTAAAAACTATCTTATTAAAATATTAACTGTACTAAATATATTTATATAAAAATTCTTAAGATGATAAGTAAGCAAATTATGGAAAATCTTTATTTACATCTGGACTATTGCTCTCATCGTCTTCTTATTATCACAATGTTTTGGCTGTTGTACCTTCCAGTATTTTTCCAGAATTTGTTGATCCACATAACCTTCAAGGAATTTCAAATTAAAAGGCAACAGGCACCCAAAGATGAGGACAATAGTCCACCTGTGAATAATGGGCTCCTCATCCCAGAAATTCAGACAGGAAATATAGAGAATCTCAAAGATTACAAGAAGCAAAAATAAAGAAAATTTATCATAAAATCAGTTAAAAACGTCTTTCTTTTAAACAAAACTATTGGTTAAAGTACATGAAAAATTATTTTTATATCCTGTTTCCAAATAAAAATATGTAATCAAATTTATTTCTTTTTTTAATAATGTTCAGGAACATAAGATATATTAGAGCTGTAACATTTGTATGGCTTTTTTGTTTGTATTTTCTCTTTCCTAGATGTTTACAACTCCCAGTACTGCAACCCTCAACCAAAACAGAGTGGGCAGCCAACACAAGAAACAGAGATGAGGCCATTGGGACAGACTGTCAACTACCCAAGTGATACAACAATTGTGGCCAGAGGCTTCTATACACCAAGCCTCACACAAAATGCTGACAACAAAGACTCTGTGACAGAAGATAGCACCTCTTCTGATATAAGTCAGCAATCTACAGGAAATATTTATCGCAATCCAAGGCCCTTACCCCCAGTACCCCAGTAAATTTTTCATATATATTTTGATTAAAATACATAATTATAGGTACTGAAATTTTAATTTAAAAATGGAAAAAATCTAGCAGCATTTGTTAATATTATAATCTTTACTCATTTCTTTTTTCAAAATATAAATTAAAATGAATCAAAAGTATTCTAATATTCATATTTTTTCATCAGAATTTTCATTAAATTGATTTTTTTTATATTCTTAGGGTTTTTCTTGAGCATTTCCTTGCAAAATTTGAAATAATTTATTTTAACTGATACATTCTGAATCTAACATGATCAACATTGACATATTGGCTATTAACAAAATTTACTATTTCTTGTTCTGTTCTCAAATGATTTTTTAGCTAAAATTAAAAAAAATCTATTTTTATCTTCTGTTTCAAATTAGCTAGTGGGATTGTTCTTCTCTATATATTCATCACAAAAGAAGACAACAGATATTCCAAAATTAATTTTACTTACCTTATGATGTGATGCATTTTCAAAAGTTGATTTATTCAAGCAATTTCACTTTTCTGTTTAAATAGAAAAAGTAGTATAAATAAAGTAGTACTTAAAATATCTATCATAAAATGATTTCATATATAGAAATTTGTTGGATTTACCTTAATTTCTTAAGAAAAAGTATTTTTAAAATTATAATACAAGTTAGAGATTTTGTTATTCTGTAATGAAATTATGAATGAATTAAACAATAAAACTGCACAATGATAAAGATTTATTTAAAATAATTAGTGTTTTTGATATATATGAATATAAAATACTTCTAGACCAGACAATATAAAATTACCTGATTAGAATTTTATTAAAAGCATTTATATACATGTAGTTAAGGTTAAATATTGGAAGTTATTTCAAAGTTGGAGACATTGTTATTGAAGGGATTGAGAGAAAGAAAAAAGTGAGCTGCCTTAACGGATGAGTAACAGAATTGATGAAAAGGATTTTGGGAATAAATTTATTTAAAAATTTTTTTTAATGTACTTAGGTATTTATTCATCTTTTCATGAATATACATATTTAAAAGTACTTGAGTTTAAAAATAAATAAAAATAATACATATAAATAGCTGTGAGGCTATCATTCTTTTGTAAGAAATACAGCAGTCATCATTTACAGTAGCAGCCATTATACACAAAACACACTCACTAGGATTGCTACCTTCCTTCTCGCTTTTACTAAATTAAGCATGTATCCTCCTGCTGAATAATAATATTCACAACAAAAGATGCAGAAATCATAGCTTCACTTTCAACTCTATTCATTGGAGTGAATAACAAAATGTAAGTAAACAATAATTCTTTACTTCTGTTTAGTCTTGTTACAAATTCTAATTGTTCAGCCAGCCTCAGTGCAACCAGTAAATGAATATGTATTATTATTCTTTTGTCCCTGGATATTGCTAGACAAGGGCAGAAAGATGTGTGTTTTAACTCAATCAAAAATTACTATATTTATTAAAGCTCTTTTATTATTATCATGCTGAAGAATAAATTTCTGTATATTATATAAAGATGTTCATATATTCTGTATATTGTGTAAAGATTTTAAAATATTACATTTTTATAATATTCCTAAAATAAGAAAGGAAATAAATATATAAAATTGCAAAGTTCATATTATTTACTTTCTATATTTTTCTAAAATTTATATTGCAAACTTAATAATAATAATAATATGTAGCACTTATCAATTTTAAAGAGCTATGATGATAAGATTCTGTCAGATCAACAAATATGGCTGCTGTAATAAAACAGAGTGAAATGAAATGTCAAATATTTCAAGATGGCTAGAATACTGTTTCTGTTTCAAAACTGAAATTACCAGCTCTTGACTAATTTTCTACATTTAGATTTAATTTTATTTTAATACTTTCAATGTTTTTCCATAAATATCATCTAATAAATGTATTCAAATCAAGTTAAAAAGAGGGAAAAGAAGTAAAAATAATAATTATTTTTCATTTTTGTATATTTCAGATCCCGAAAAAAAAACAAAAAAATAATCCTTTAAATTATTTGAAATTTACATAAGCAATATGTCACTACAAATATGTGTGTTGCTCTCAGTTCTTCACATTTGTCAGAGTGTAGATTTAGTCTTCAAAGTGGAAGAAGGAAAAAGTCCAGGTACGTACCTGGGAGACATTGCTGCTGATTCTAATGTCATGGATGATGTATCAATTCAAGATCAGAAACTAATCACATTCAGTCTTATGGAACAGGATGGAACAAGCAGCTCTCCATTATTTCGGATTTCTAAAAACACAGGAAAACTCTACACAGCCCAAACATTGGATGCTGAGTCTTTATGTATATATGAAAAAGAATGTTTTTTGATGGTTGATGTTGCAGTGCAAAGAGAAAATACAATCAGTAGAATACTAGAAATCAAAGTAATAATTCAAGATGTGAATGACCATCAGCCAGAATTTCCTGATAAACAAATCAGTATTGAATTTGCTGAAGATACTGCAATCGGAAATAAAGTATCAATTCCAAATGCAATTGACAAAGATGTTGGAATAATTAATTCAAAAATAACCTACAAGCTGAGTAAAAACAAAGATGAACCCTTTACATTATTCATTTTCAAAAAGGTTGATGGGACTTCAGACTTAAGCATTACACTAGAAGAGCGACTTGATCGAGAAGTAAAAGATTCATACCTCATTAAAGTAATTGCTAAAGATGGAGGGACACCATCTAAACAAAGCATTTTACTTGTTCATGTTTCAGTGACAGATATAAATGATAATATACCAATCTTTTCTCAAAATGTCTACAATGTTTCTATCAAAAATAATCCAAGTGAAACTTCTTCCATTGCAACTTTATCAGCCACAGATTTAGATTCTGGTAAGAATGGAAGAATCACTTATCATTTTAGTACAAAAACATCTGATATTGCTAAAAGTCATTTCAAATTAAATGAACAGACTGGGCAAATTTTCTTAGAGAAGAAATTCACTTTAAGTAATATGATAACATACAATTTATATATTGAAGCTCAGGATGGAGATATTCCACCATTAAAATCATTAGCAAAGGTACAAGTTAATGTAATTAATCAACAAAACAATCCCCCCACAATTCACTTAAAATTCCTGTCTGCATCAGGTAAAGACTCAACATCAGTTTCTGAAGATATTGAAGTTGGCAGTTCAATTGCTTATGTAAAAGTAACTGATCATGATGTTGGACAAAATGGAGAAGTGAGTTGTGATCTGCATTATGATAAATTTAAACTGCAAAATCTGGATACAAAGAAATATCAAGTAATTGTGAAAAAAGCATTGGATAGAGAAACAGAGGCAAAGCATGAAATTATCATCAGCTGTCAAGATAAAGGATCTCCTCCATTACAAAGTAAGAATAAGTTCTCTATCCAAGTGACCGATGTCAATGATGTAAGGCCACAGTTCTCTGTGGAGACATTTAAATTCTTCATTGAAGAGAATCAGAAATCCAGATTTTCTGTTGGCTTCATCAATGCAACAGATCCAGACTTGGGACTTGGAAGTAAACTCACTTATTCTCTGCTAACCAATAATAAACAATTTTTACCATTCAAAGTGAAAGATGATGGCATGATTTCAGCTATTATGTCACTGGATCATGAGTTTCAAAACATTTACAAGTTTCAAGTATTTGTAAAAGATAATGGAATACCATCTCTGAATAATACAGTGAATGTGATTGTTGAAGTAACTGATAAAAATGATAATGCTCCATATTTTACATTTCCCAGTGTTAATCCTTATAACATGGATATTGTATATTACCGGCATCATTCAAAGAATATCACAGATCTAAAGGCAGCTGATGGAGATAGTCAAGAGAATGCATTTCTAAAATATGAAATAATCAGGGGCAATGACAAGAAGATATTCAGCATGAACCAGTATACTGGTTTATTAAGTTTCAATCGAGTGCTTAGCCAACAAGATGCTGGCTCATATGAGCTAGTATTTGTTGTGAAGGATAGTGGTAGCCCAGTTCTATCAGCAACAACTAGTATGTTTTTTACACTAACTGTAAGCAACAAGACATCAGAAAGGCTAAGTGCCATTCATACGATAACTGAAGATAAAGTTGATCTTACATCAGTGATTATTATTACGGTTGTAGCAGTGACGGTAGCAGTGATCATTACTGCTTCTATATCAGTATGTATCATTCGATGTAATGACCAGAGAAATGTAACCTATGCCCATGCAATGAATCCACCAAATGTGGTTGGTGCAAATGTTGGGCCAAGTGGCAGGTACATGAGTGACCAGAGACATTTGATGTGCCCTTCAAAGCAAGGAATATCTTGGCCAACTGCTGTCAGTGTAAATAAAACACATACTGACAAAATAAGAAGTGCCCTTATAAGCCAAACAAGTAGAGAATCCCATTCTGCAGAAATGCTTCCCAATCAGCAGAAAAGATCAGCGTCTTTGCCTCAACAGCAAGGATCACCAATGAATGAATCTGAGGTAAGTACTTATTGTTGATTCTTTTTAGTTTTTTTTTTTTACAGTAAAAGAATGTTGCTAATAATTATGAAAATCAAAATAATTTACAAAACCAAAAGGAAAATTTAATTTTGTATATATTTATCTATTTCTTTTTGTACAATAGTTATTTTTATTATTTTTTCTTTTTTTATATAAATATTCCATTCTCTCTCACAATTTATGGTACTTTTTCCTTTTATCATTTTGTATGCTCTTTTTTATTCTTTAGGAATTTATCATATGTAATTTTTTTATGTTTCTTTTTATCATATACTTTGTTTGCTTTTGTCTTTAGGGACATTTTATATAGAAAATATATTTGATTTGAAAATATATTTCATTTGATAATATTAGAAAAATGGAATAATGCTTTTTCTGTGATTAGCAGAGACACATCCAAGAAAAGATAAGTCTTCCAAATAAATCACATGGTGTCAGTTCTTCTGAATACCATAATCAACAATCACCAAAACTTTCCCACAATGAAAATGGACAAAATGCAAGAGACATTCAAGGTGAAATTGAGGGAGTAACGACAGGTATGTAAATTTTATTGTTATTATTTTTTTAATTTGTTTGTAATGATTCAGGTAAACCTACTTATTCTTAAAATATTGTTTGAAAGGATATTTTAAACTTAAATTATATTGTACAAGTGTCTTTTAACTCTTTCTTTGGGACCTTGTTAGAAAATTTTACTTAACTACTAAAAATATTTCCCAGGCATACTTAAAAACTGTTTGGGCTATTGAACTCATTCTTTATTTTACTTTTGGTGTTAACACAACATTTCAGATAATCCATTCTGTAGTGTTCTGTAAATTTATAATCTTTAACAAAAATGGAAGGTTTCTTTTCTACAGAAAAAAAACAAACTTTTCATATAAACTGTACATTGTAGAATGTATCAATAAAAACAGTACCAACAAAAGCAGTACAAAAATAAGTTCATTAGTCTGAACAATACTTATATTTATTCTCTTCAAAGTTATAGACAGTATTCTTAAAATGTTTTATTTCAGATTTAAACTTTTGTAAAGATGTTAGATATTCAAATATCTTAAAATGAAGATTTAAATTATCCTTTAAAATCAATTAATCTATAGTAAATACTGATTTTTTTTGAGTTTTTTTTCATTCATTTATTTTACTAGATATTGTCTTCTAGCAAACAAATGAGAAATGTCATTAATCAACTGTTTCTGTTAAATCAGTTTTAGTAACAGCTGAAATTTGAATATGAATTTTGATGATTTTCATGTTTTTTATTGAAAACATAGGAATTTTCATTGAAGATAAAGTTATGAATCACATTTTTATTTTATGAAAAAAGGAAAATAGTAAAATAATTGAGAATAAAAAAATATTTGTTTTTCAAATCATACAAAATACAAAAACAAAGAAAATTTAATACAATATTTATTTTTATTTGCATACTTAGTTTTTAATCTTTGAAAGAAAACAATGTTGCATATGGTTTCATCTTTTTTTTATGCACTGGTATGGGCTTAAAGAATATTCAGTATATTATTTTTAATCTATCTTTCAGGATTTTAAAAATATTTTTAATAGTTATTTTGTAATTAGGTATGTCTTTATTTTTGTATCCCAGAAGTATACACTTCCCAGTATTGCAACCCTCAACCAAAACAAAGTGGGCAACCAACACAAGAAACAGAGATGAGGCCACTGGGGCAGACTGTCAACTACCCAAGTGATACAACTATTGTGGCCAGAGGTTTCTGTACACCAAATATTTCACAAAATATGGACAACAAAGACTCAGTGGCAGAGGATAGTAATTCTTCTGATATAAGTCAGCAGTCAGCAGGAAATATTTATCGTAACCCTAGACCCTTACCCCCTGTTCCTCACTAATTCTTTTGAAACATCATAAATCATATTTCATATCATACCTCATTAAGATTTCATCATATATCATAAAAATAATTCTTAATTATGTATAAAGATGTAGTAAATGTGCAAAGTAAAATTTGATTTCTGCTAATAAAAAAAAGGAACAAATTCACTTGATTAAATAACTGTTCAATGAAACATAAATATTTAAATTGAATGTAATTTGATGTCATCATGTATCTGTTTTAGAGGAAACTGTAGTTATTTTATGTGTAAAATTTATTTGTAGGAATGAACACATGGCAAGTTAGGATCCATTTCCTGTGTATTCACAAAATAAATTTGTAGGATTCGGAACGAATGATTAATAACTCTGACTTTTTTTGGAAATCACAAAATATCAATTTAAAGAAAATGTATTATTTAATGGTAAAAATTGTAAATAGCATTTTTAAATTAATTATTTAAAGAAAATAATTTTTTATATGTATTGTGATTATGACAATGTATCCATAAAAAGAAAATGATGTCCTTATGTCTTTATTTGAAGATCAGACTCTCTTCAATTTTGATGTCTTTCACAAAATAATTTCAAACTATGATATTCAGTGAACTGAATTTGTAATGAACAAAATAATAAATATTGTACTTTTTTAAAATTGTGAATAAATTGTGTCAAAATTTATGAGAAATAATGTTTTCTTGAAATCAAATTTTTCAAAATCATTTTGAATTAATACTATTTTGTATAATGAAATCCATGAACACCTTAAGTGTTTACATGCACACACACACACACACACACTTGCTGTCCTGCTCATCAGTCTTCTTTGATAAAAAGAAAAATCATTTCTACAGATAGATACTAATTTATAGAACGGAATTTTGGGAATAAAATTTGTCTTTTTTAAATTTATATTCCTTTTTATAGATGAACACAAGATCATTTGTCTTCTTTTTATAAGTAAACAATTTAATGTATTCTTATTTAAAAATCAAGTAATAGGTGGAGTCATTCTGTTTTCTCCACAAAGCACAGCAGTCATCACTCACAGTAGCAGCCATCACACATACAACACACTCACTAGGACTGTAAACTCCTTTCTTTCATCAATCAAAGAAAGAAAGCACCTGAACTGTGAATTATATTCCTACAAAACAACAGCAGCAGGGGATTTTACTTCTGGTTAAGATCTTAAATCAACACAATCATCATTGGATGTAAAAATGAAAGGTTAGTATTTTTGAAAATGTTCTCCTTTCATTGTTCCAACTTTTGTTAGGTGAATGGTTTTGAATATACAGAAACAAAAAAAATTCTCTGTTGATTAATCTATTTTCATAATTATGATGGCTTTACTTATTTATTTTGCTAGATTAATGGACAGAATAATTTGAAGATTTTTATAATGAAGCAGAGAAATTTTGTTTGATATGAAATACTTACATTTTTCTTTGTCATAAGGATTCTCTAATATTATATGCTATTTTTCATTGTCTATTCATAAAAGAAGTGTTTCTTTATTTATATAAAACATTGCAACCTTTGTTTTCATTTGTAATATTATTTTCATCCACATGTTATACATACAAGAAAAACTAATTAATTTGTTAGCTACTTTAGGAGAATGTAAATTCCAATCCGAAACATAAATGAGGAGAAATGTTTACTACTATTAAATAAAGATGGCTGTGGTATTACAATATATCAGTCAGTATTAACACATCAGTTTTTGTTTCAAACCAACATACATTTTGAAATAAAATAATATCTGATCTTTTATTTACATCCTCATTTAGAAAGTTCTAGATATTAAATGGATTGCTGTTCTTATTTAAAATGTGTAAAAATATAAAACTTAAACTTTTTAATGAATTACAAATTTAAAGGAATTCTTTTGACAATGAGTACAGATATATTTCTAACATAAATATTATAACTGGTATATATAAAAATAAGGAATGTTTTTTGTTCCAGATGCATTCATATTTTTTTCCTTTTGTTAGGTGAATGGTTTTGAATATACAGAAAGAAAAAAATTCTTAATTCAAAAGATGTATGAATTGAATTTCCATTTGATGGGAAGAAATATGCAATGTCAAATATGTATTCTGCTGTTTCTTATATACAATTGCCGAGGTGTAGACCTAACATTCGAAATAGAAGAAGGGAAAAGTCCGGGAACTTACCTTGGTGATATTGCTGCTGACTCTAATGTTATGGATGATGTGGCAATCCAAGATCACAATTTAATCAAATTCAGTCTTATGGAACAGGATGGTGCAAGCAATTCTCCATTGTTCCGTATTTCTAAAAAGACAGGAAAACTCTGCACAGCACAAACATTGGATGCTGAATCTCTGTGTACATATAGAAAAGAATGTTTTTTGATGGTTGATGTTGCAGTTCAGAAATCTAAAAGAATCATGAAAATTTTGGAAATCAAAGTTATAATTATTGATGTTAACGATCATCAACCTGAATTCCTTGACAAACAAGTTAATATTCAATTTTCTGAAGGTGACAGAGTTGGAATAAGAAAGTCAATTCCAAATGCAAAAGACAAAGATTTTGGACTTAAGAATTCCCTCATTTCCTATGAATTGAAAAGAAACAAAGATGAGCCTTTCAAGATGACAGTTGCTAAAAAAGTGGATGGAACATCAGATCTGAGTATAGAATTGGAAAAAATGCTTGACAGAGAAGTTAGGGACACTTATAAGTTACAAGTGATTGCCAAAGATGGAGGGTCACCTGTAAAGAAAACCATATTATTTGTACATATCTCTGTGATGGATATCAATGATAATACACCAGTCTTCTCCCAAAATGTCTACAATGTTTCGATCAAAAATAATCCAAGTGAAACTTCTTCTGTTGCAACTTTATCAGCCACGGATTTAGATTCTGGTAAAAATGGAAGAGTTACTTATCATTTTAGTACAAAAACATCTGATATTGCTAAAAATCATTTCAAACTGAATCAACAGACTGGACAGATTTTCTTAGAGAAAAAATTTACACTTGGTAATGTTCTAACACATAATGTATATGTAGAAGCCAAAGATGAAGGTAGTCCTTCATTAAGTTCACTTGCAATGGTTATTATAAATATAATCAACCAACAAAATAATCCTCCAGCTATTCACTTAAAATTCTTGTCTGCATCAGGAAAAGATTCAACATCAGTTTCTGAAGATATTGAAATTGGCAGTTCAATTGCTTATGTAAAAGTGACTGATCATGATGTTGGACAAAATGGAGAAGTGAGTTGTGATCTCCATTATGATAAATTTAAACTGCAAAGTCTGGATACAAAAAAATATCAAGTAATTGTGAAAAAAGCATTGGATAGAGAAACAGAGGCAAAGCATGAAATTATCATCAGCTGTCAAGATAAAGGATCTCCTCCATTGCAAAGTAAAAATAAGTTCTCTATCCAAGTGACCGATGTCAATGATGTAAGGCCACAGTTCTCTGTGGAGACATTTAAATTCTTCATTGAAGAGAATCAGAAATCCAGATTTTCTGTTGGCTTCATCAATGCAACAGATCCAGACTTGGGACTTGGAAGTAAACTCACTTATTCTCTGCTAACCAATAATAAACAATTTTTACCTTTCAAAGTCAAAGATGATGGCATGATTTCAGCAATTATGTCACTGGATCATGAGTTTCAAAACATTTATAAGTTTCAAGTATTTGTGAAAGATAATGGAATACCATCTCTAAATAATACAGTGAATGTGATTGTTGAAGTGACTGATAAAAATGATAATGCTCCATATTTTACATTTCCCAGTGTTAATCCTTATAACATGGATATTGTATATTACCGGCACCATTCAAAGAATATCACGGATCTAAAGGCAGCTGATGGAGATAGTCAAGAGAATGCATTTCTAAAATATGAAATAATCAGAGGCAATGACAAGCAGATATTCAGCATGAACCAGTATACTGGTTTGTTAAGTTTCAATCGAGTGCTTAGCCAACAAGATGCTGGCTCATATGAGCTAGTATTTGTTGTGAAGGATAGTGGTAGCCCAGTTCTTTCAGCAACAACTAGTATGTTTTTTACACTAACTGTAAGCAACAAGACATCAGAAATGCTAAGTGCCATTCATACGATAACTGAAGATAAAGTTGATCTTACATCAGTGATTATTATTACAATTGTAGCAGTGACGGTAGCAGTGATCATTACTGCTTCTATATCAGTATGTATCATACGATGTAATGACCAGAGAAATGTAACCTATGCCCATGCAATGAATCCACCAAATGTGGTTGGTACACCAAATATTGGTCCAAGTGGTAGGTACATGAGTGACCAGAGACATTTAATGTGCCCTTCAAAGCAGGGAATATCTTGGCCAACTGCTGTGAGCAAAACACATGCTGATAAAATAAGAAGTGCACATATAAATCAACCAAGTAGAGAATCCCGTTCTGCAGAAATCCCTGCTGATCAACAGAAAAGATCAGCCTCCTTACCACAACCCCAGATGCTTACACAAATTGGAGCACAGGTTAGAATTTTTTTATTTGCTAGCTTCAAGTAAAATTTCAAATAAATTTAAGCATTTATTTATCTACAAACCTTAATGTACATTTAATATTTTTGTGTGTATTAATTTAATATTTTTTGGATATATAATTTTTATTTCTAAATTTCCTTTTTTTTTTTTTTTTTTTTTTTTTTGTAGTATTTCAAATTATTCTTATTCAGTTTTTCTTAAGTGATATTTAAAAATTATTGCAACAATAACATAAACATACTTAATGTTCTCAGCATAAATCTTTAGATGATATAATTCAACTTTTGTAGTCTAGGATATCTCTTACATATTTTTCAATTATATAATTTTAAGTAGAATAACTTACTGTTGGTTAAATTTTTCCTTCAATAAATCCTTTCTCCTTTTTTTGTATTTTACTTCAATCAACAAATCATAGATTGCTTTTTATGGTGTTAAATATAGCAAAACATTTTTGTCCTCTAATCAATAGTGGCAAGTTCAAGAAGATTCATTATCAACGTGTAGCAAGTCAACAAGTTACAACAAACCTCACCCAGACAGTTCAGCTGAATACCATAACCATCTATCCCCAAAGTTGTCAAAAACTGACATTGAACAGAAGAGAAGAGGAACAAGTAAAGGACCAAATGAAGATGGGCCAAGTAAGCAGAGCAAATATTATTACTAACTTTAGCCAAAAAAATTTGCCCCAAATCACTACCTTGATAAACATAATTTGGAATTATCGGGAGGATAATTACAATTTATGTTTATCAAGGCATTGATTTGCAGGGGAAACAAAAAAAACAAAACAAAAATATACTTTTTTAAACTTTTACTGTGTAAATGAAATATCACATTGAAATGTATAGGGATATTATTCATTCCATCTTTCATTCATTCATTCATTTCAAAGTTTATTACTCATTTCAGTAAATACAAAATATTTCTCATATTTCCATATTTCATAGTAAATTGACTTTGCTAGAGGAAACAAATGAATTTTACTTTAAACTATTATTGTTCTTTTAATTCTATCCAGTTTAATTTTTGTTGATATTTTTAAGAAATGATAAGGAAATGAAGATTAAGTTTCAAAGAAGAATTAAAAAGAAAAGCATCAATAATTAAAACTGAAAATTGGTTAAAGCATTTTTAAAATATCCTTAATACCTACTTTGTAATTAGGATATGTTTGATTGGCTATTACTTTATTTTTGTATTTTACAAGTATACTCTTCCCAGTACTGTAATCCTCAATCAAAGCAAAATGGACAGCCAATGCAAGAAACAGAAATGAAGCCATTGGGACAGACTGTCAACTACCCAAGTGATACAACAATTGTGGCCAGAGGCTTCTACACACCAAATATTACACAAAATATGGATAACAAAGACTCTATGACAGAGGATAGTACCTCTTTGGATATAAGCCAGCAATCCACAGGAAATATTTATTGTAATCCAAGGCCTTTACCTCCAGTACCTCAGTAGAATTGCTTAAATTTGAAAACATCAGACATTTAAAATATTGCAAATCATGTTAAATCAAAAAAATTATTTTTGGTTAAAATGCAGTTGCTACAAATCTTTCAAGCTGTATATTAAAAAAATAATATGTAGATAAAGTCAAGCACTATATCATAAATAATCTCAATTTAAAATATATTGTATTAAGAAGAAATTGTTTAAAGTCATACTTTATAAATTTAACATTTTATTTTATATTTATAAAATAATTAATTCTTTTTTTATACAAAATAATAAGTGTCATGCTTTAAAAACAAATTATGGAATATTCTAGATAAAGAAAATAATTTTTTTTTCTTATTTGAATTGATCAAACAATAATTAATCACTTACCTTATTTTTAAATATAATAATTATTTTCAAATATAATTTTTGTAAGAAAATGCCTAAAAATGATCTCCTGTCCTCTCTTACACTGATAAAGAACAATTTCATTCTAATGATGAAAGTTTTCATTTTCTGATCAGTACTTTCTTCATTATATAAAAAGATTTAAACTGCCAGAATCCAAATTCAGTTTAGAAAAAATATAAGATTGTTAAAAATAAAAGGAATTTTAACAAGCAAATCATTATTTTTTTGTATAAGTTAACATTAGCTTTTATGTTACATTCATGCTTAAACAATATTCTATCCAACTCCTTTGTTTTGATAGGGCTTTTAGACTTGATAATGGATTGAAAGAAAAAAAAAAGATGATAAATGCAGAATAATAATAAACAAAATTTGAGAAAATTGTTTGATAATTTTACTTTTCTATTAATTCTTATAAATAAAATTAAAAATAAAATAATTATATATATTTCATTAATTCACAATATAACTAAAAAATGTAGTTAAATATTTTGTAGCTTCAGTCCTAGTTTTGCAGAAAGCATAGCAGTCTTCACGTATTGTAGCAGCCATTACACACTCAGCACACTCACTAGGATTGCTGGCTTGTTTCTCATATCAATCAAAGAAAGCAAGCTAGCACCCTGAGCATATTAGTATTCAGAACAATATAGCAAACAACAGCTGCATAAATTACAATAAAGATGTTGTTTTTATCTGGTTGCAAGCTCCAGTGTATTTAATAACAAAGGTGAGTAAATTTGACAATTTTCTTTGTTTTCTATCTGTTTATAATAGTCATATGTCAGACAGAAAATTGTCACAAATGTCTAGGTACAATCTCTTTGTTATTTAATTTACAAGTTTATCAGAGCATATTTTTTTTAAATATATCTATTTAAATAATATTTTGAAATTTCACTGGAGATAATTACAAATAGGGTTTTTCATTCCTCTCAACTTTATACTCATACTAATAATGTTCCTTAATTAAAAAGTCTCAAAGATACTTTAGAAATTTATTTTCATCTTGAACTTAATAATTCTTGTTTAAAATATTGAAATACATTCTGTTGGGCTCTTTTAAATATTAGTATTTCAAAGGTACAAGATTTATATTTTGAATTACAGTTTTTTATCTGAGAAAAGATAAAGAACTGTAGACTAACAAACATGGCTGCTCTTTATAATGCCATTATGTATGAGACTTTGTATAAGTGGTTAACTCAAAGCCTTACAAAGTTATCTTGTCAGGGAGTAGGCATCTTATTGAAGTCATGAAATAAAATGTTAGAGAGATGATTAGAAAAAAATTTATTTATAATAATGCTTTAGTCATTATATAAAGTTTATATAAAAGGAGATGTTTACTTGTCATTTTTGTTGATAAAATATGAGTTTATAACCATAGTAGAATTTTTCACTAAAATGAAAAGTTTTATTACAACTAATTATCAAAAGAATTAATTTGCTAAAAAAATATTTGTATAGTAGATAGTGAACATGTTTACAGTGTTTTAAAAATGGTTTATGGAGGTTTTTCAGATGTTCCTTAAGATATTTTTGAAAAATGAATAACCAAAAAGTATAAAAATTCAAATTAAACTGTATATTATCATGTCCATGATAGAAATAAAAATTTATTTCTACAGAATATACAAGAAAAAGAAATGGATAAAATTTGTAAACATAAACAGTATCAAGTAAATACTTTTGAAATAACATTTTAAAATATTGACATAATTAATAAAATAGGATGAAAAAATACTGAAACTATTAAACTTTAAATAGCTTTCTATCTGCTATATTCTTACGATGAAAAAGAAAAAAATTATCTTATTATACAGAATTTTTATTGCAAAAAATAGTTCATATTTAGATAATTGGTAGTTTGACATTGTGTGTGTGTGTGTGTGTGCGCATGCATTTCATCCTCAATTGTGATTAACTTGATGATTACCTCCCTTCAACACATTTCAACCAAACTTGCATTTTAATGTTTTCTTATAATTCAAATGGCTCTTGCTTTGGTTAATTTTAGAGTAACATTAAAAACTAATTTAAAAATAGAAACACGAATAATTTCATATAGATTGAAATAATAATGTTTTGAGTATAATATTAAATCAGTTCAGTCATAAAAAACTGATAATGTTTACTATGTTGAATCATGTTAATTTTTTTCTTTTTCAGATATTATCAATTTATACAAAGATTTCAAGATCATTCGATAAAAATGAATTTCACACTATACATATACATCACATTATGTATAATATATATATGTCAGAGTGTAGATTTGACATTTAAAGTTGAAGAAGGGAAAAGTCCTGGAACTTACCTTGGAGACATTGCAGCTGATTCTAATGTCATGGATGATGTGTCAATCCAAGATCAAAATCTAATCACATTCAGTCTTATGGAACAGGATGGTACAAGTAGTTCCCCATTGTTCCGCATTTCAAAAAACACTGGAAAACTCTACACAGCACAAACACTGGATGCTGAATCTCTGTGTACATTTAAAAAAGAATGTTTTGTAATGATAGATGTAGCAGTTCAAAGAGAAAGTACAATAAGTAGAATACTGGAAATCAAAGTTATAATACAGGATGTGAATGACCATCAGCCAGAATTTCCAGACAAGCAATTCAATATTGAATTTTCAGAAGATGATGGTAAAGGAGTAAAACGATTAATTCCAAATGCTATCGACAAAGATATAGGGCTTGTTAATTCACAGATTAGTTATAATCTAAAAACATTCAAAGATGAGCCCTTTAGTTTATCTGTTTTTAAAAATGTGGATAGAACATCTGATCTTTATATTATGCTAAAAGAAAGACTTGACAGAGAAGTGAAAGATAGCTACATGGTAAAAGTGATTGCTAAAGATGGAGGATCTCCTGCTAAACAAAATGTTTTAGATGTTCATATTTCTGTCACAGATGTTAATGATAACCCTCCAGTCTTCTCCCAAAATCTTTATAATGTTACAATAAAGAATGAACCAAGTGAAACTTCTTCCATTGCAACTTTATCAGCTACAGATTTAGATTCTGGTAAAAATGGAAGAGTCACTTATCATTTCAGTACAAAAACATCTGATGTTGCTAAAAATCACTTCAAACTGAATGAACAAACTGGGCAGATCTTCTTAGAGAAAAAATTTACCTTAGGCAATGTACAATCACACAATTTGTATGTCGAAGCACAAGATCAAGGCAGACCGTCTTTAACTGCAAAGTCAATGGTTCTGGTAAATGTCATTAACCAACAAAATAATGCTCCAACTATTCATCTCAAATTCCTGTCAGCATCAGGAAAAGATTCAACATCAGTTTCTGAGGGAATCAAAGTTGGCAGTTCAATTGCTTATGTAAAAGTGACTGATCATGATGTTGGACAAAATGGAGAAGTGAGTTGCGATCTCCATTATGATAAATTTAAACTGCAAAGTCTGGATACAAAGAAATATCAAGTAATTGTGAAAAAACCATTGGATAGAGAAACAGAGGCAAAGCATGAAATTATCATCAGCTGTCAAGATAAAGGATCTCCTCCATTGCAAAGTAAGAATAAGTTCTCTATCCAAGTGACCGATGTCAATGATGTAAGGCCACAGTTCTCTGTGGAGACATTTAAGTTCTTCATTGAAGAGAATCAGAAATCCAGATTTTCTGTTGGCTTCATCAATGCAACAGATCCAGACTTGGGACTTGGAGGTAAACTCACTTATTCTCTACTAACCAATAATAAACAATTTTTACCTTTCAAAGTCAAAGATGATGGCATGATTTCAGCAATTATGTCACTGGATCATGAGTTTCAAAATATTTATAAGTTTCAAGTTTTTGTGAAAGATAATGGAATACCATCTCTGAATAATACAGTGAATGTGATTGTTGAAGTGACTGATAAAAATGATAATGCTCCATATTTTACATTTCCCAGTGTTAATCCTTATAACATGGATATTGTATATTACCGGCATCATTCAAAGAATATCACAGATCTAAAGGCAGCTGATGGAGATAGTCAAGAGAATGCATTTCTAAAATATGAAATAATCAGAGGCAATGACAAGCAGATATTCAGCATGAACCAGTATACTGGTTTGTTAAGTTTCAATCGAGTGCTTAGCCAACAAGATGCTGGCTCATATGAGCTAGTATTTGTTGTGAAGGATAGTGGTAGCCCAGTTCTATCAGCAACAACTAGTATGTTTTTTACACTAACTGTAAGCAACAAGACATCAGAAAGGCTAAGTGCCATTCATACGATAACTGAAGATAAAGTTGATCTTACATCAGTGATTATTATTACGGTTGTAGCAGTGACAGTAGCAGTGATCATTACTGCTTCTATATCAGTATGCATCATTCGATGTAATGACCAGAGAAATGTAACCTATGCCCATGCAATGAATCCACCAAATGTGGTTGGTGCAAATGTTGGTCCAAGTGGCAGGTACATGAGTGACCAGAGACATTTAATATGTCCTTCAAAGCAGGGAATATCTTGGCCAACTGCTGTGAGCAAAACCCATGCTGATAAAATAAGAAGTGCACATATAAACCAACCAAGCAGAGAATCCCATCCTGCTGAAATGCTTCCCAATCAGCAGAAAAGTTCATCTTCCCTTCCTCAGCCTCAGATCAATTCTGCGCATCGGCCTCAGGTTGGTTTTCTATTTTTTTTTATCTTACATATTTGATACTGCTGAATTTTTTGCTCTTTAATCCATTTATTGGATATTGTCATTACAATAATCGTTGAAGTACATTTATGTAATTTCATTATCCTCATGCACACTATAATTTTCTTAACCCAATTCTTGTATATAAATAAAATTAGAACATTAATCTCTGTTTTCACATGAAATTCCCATAATATTTAAAAAATTTTATCATAAAAATTTTTCTTTCACTCATTTGCATTTGTTTTTTTCTTTTCAAATTAATTTCTCATAATAAACCCAAAGTATGATTTTATTTTATTTGGTGAATTATTTGTACAATTAACAAAAACATTTTATCTTTCAACTTTCTGTTCCCAGCAGACCCATACTGACACTGAAGTAATACTTGCAAATACTTCGAAACATACAACACATCAGATTACTTCTGCTGAATACCTTAATCATCCTTCACCAAAATTATCTCGAACTGACAGTGGACACAGTAGAAAAGAAACTGCAAAACAAGGTGAAGGAATTTCAGGTAGGGAATAATATTGTAGATTGTAATTATTACCTTTTGTTGCTTTAATGATTATTTTCCAAAATTCATAAAAAATATGAACACTTTAAATTAATGTTTTCAGCAGTAATTTTACTTTTAGTACATTATAAAAAAATGTACAATTCCTTCTGTAAATCAGTTTTTATTATTCCATGTGTCATTTAGAATATAAACTCAAATATTGGCATTAACTAACATAGAACTTTCTTTTATACTGCAAAGCACTTTTAATGATAATTATCAGATAATGTTTTAAATAAAATTTTATCTTGATATTTATCAAGTACGTTTTTTTAAATTTTCCCTCTTTGTAAGCAGATGACTCCATAATAGTTTTTGAAGCTCAGCTCAGTATTTTTTTAATATTTGATATTAATGAAAAAGATTATTCCAAGTTTTTTATTGGGTAAATGATCTAACATAAAAGACCATACTGGCTGATTTTTCTCTACTAGGATTATACACTTCCCAGTACTGCAATCCTCAACCAAAACAAAGTGGGCAGCCAACACAAGAAACAGAAATGAAGCCATTGGGACAGACTGTCAACTACCCAAGTGATACAACAATTGTAGCCAGGGGTTTCTACACACCAAACATTACACAAAATACTGATAACAAAGACTCTGTGACAGAGGATAGTAATTCTTCTGATATAAGTCAGCAATCCACAGGAAATATTTATCGAAATCCAAGACCCTTACCTCCAGTACCACATCAAAGTTAGTTTTGCACAATACATAATAAATAAAGCATTATACTTACATTATGTTTTACATTTCACATTTATACTTGTACAGTATGAAATATTCAATGAATTTGTACATTATCTTAAAACCTTTAAATAGAAACTGTGGTGCATAATATTTTCAATTAAATTTTCATGTGATAAAATTTATAATTTTTAACATTGTCAAATATTAGTACCTGTGGAAAAAATGAATGTCAGAGTCTGAAGTAATGTTTTAAGATTTTAAAATAAAATTTTAATTGCTGAAATATTAAGAAAAACAATTTATAATATAACTTAACAGCTTGCCTCTAACTTGACTAATAACAAAGAAAATTGGAATTTCAAAATGAACCCTTTATTTCGTCCACTGGGGGGGGGGGTAGATTGTTCTAGTTCCACGTGCCGTGCCTCTTCCGGATGTCTCAGTTATTTCCCCTTTAACTCAATCATAACAGGGAAATAACCGAGACATCTGGAAGAGGCATGGCACGTGGAACTAGAACAATCTACCCAAGTGGACGAAATAAAGGGTTCATTTCGAAATTTCAATCACCTGAAGAATGCTGGAGGGTACAATGGCCAATACTTTGTGAATATAGCAATTAAGATGAGGATAACAGTCTGAATAATGTAAGTAATCATACTACAGAGATATAGATAGAACCAAAAAAATATACTACTGAATTTTATACTTGTTATTCTGAAAAGATATTAGTTATAAATACATAAAAGCTTCACCACTAAGGAAAATATAAACAAACAAATGTAATTTCCTTTCTTCCAAAAGATATATTCTTAAGGTTGTCAATAGAGTTAGAATTAAAACTCAAAAATTGAAGCTTATACTTGTAATAAAATGCTATATTCAGCAACTATATTTTCTCAAAATACATATTTGATTTGCATCTAAAATGAAATTTCAATTTCAATTTCATAATAAAATCATTATAGACTTACTTTTTATCTAATTTTTAAGCATTTTGATGCTCATAAATAGTTAACTATGACAATTTTAAAAACAAAACAGTAAAACAACAAAAATTTATAAAGATTAAGTGATGGAAGTAGACAAGAATGGATAAATAGCCATGTATACAAATGCATTTTGGGAGCTATTATTCGTATTTTCCTACTTTGATGTTTTTTTATATAATAACTGAATATATTTTCATTTAAAATGATCCAAAGAGTTATCATGTTTTAATAAGTTAAATCTGCTAAAGGTATAGTGAACAATGTCAGTAAATTTTCTATATGGAGCATAGGAGGCATCACACACAGTGGTAGCCATTGCATACACAACACATACACTAGGACTACTGCCTCCTTTCTTTCACCAACTGAAAAAAAGCAAGCTCCCTTATTCTGATTTGTTTTCATACAAAAGAACATCTGCATTAACCTTATAACAAGGATATAGTTTCTATATGACCCAAAAATACTGTGGATCAAACAAAAAAAAAAAGGTAAGATTATTTGATAATTTTCTTTTTATTCAAGTATTGTAGTGCAAAATATTCAAGAAGTAAAAGATTTGAGTAATTGATCTATTATTTTCTTTATATGCAAATAATGAATCCTCAGCTTCACATTTTTTATATTATTAGGATTAAGACTGTGGTTGCCTGAAATTACTTATAATAAAATATAGTTTTCATAAATAGAAAAATTATTTTTTTTATAAATATCTTTTGTATATTGGAAATATTCATATTTTTAAAATGGCAGAAGAACTATACAAAAAGATCTATTTTTTATCCTAAATTTGAAAAAATAATTTAAATTATTTTTTCCTGAAATCATTTGAGAAGTGGTGGTTCATAAGAAATTCAAAAGTAACATTTCTAATTTCTAGCATAGAAAGTAGCCCAGCATAATTAATGCTGTAATTCCAACAAATATGGCTGCTCCATGAGAACAGGAACTCTTCACAATACACTAAAAGTGCATCCTATAAAGATTAAATATCAAATGGTTAAATCAAAATCTTTTGAAGAGATTTAAAATTTTTAAACATAAGGTAACAATATTAAAAAAATTTAACAAAAAAACAGAACTGACTATTAATATTTTTTTTACTAATATTCCCTCTTGTTTTAATTTTAGTTCCTTTTCATTGTCTACTGTCACAAGTAAACATTACAGATTAGAAATAAAGAATAATCTCTTAGTAAGATTCAAAGTCTTTATTTTTTATCTAATGTTTAATAATAGATGTAGACTGATGGCCTGAGTAGTTGCAATGAAAAGCAGGTAAAATTAAGATGAAAGTATTATTAGTCAAAAATCAATATTGGTTGATAATACTTCACTTAATAAAAATAAGATAAGTTAGACCATTATTTTAAAATATGAGCAACATAATTCTTTGCAATTCATAACAATGGCTGTATTTTAATGTTACATTTTAAATTACTATATTTTGAATAAAAAAGAAATGTATAATTGAAAATTTGAGTATTTTTATAGACATGAGTAAATTCTATTTGAAAAGTATTCATTTTTTTTCTGGATTTAATATGCACTGAAAGAAAATAAACTCACAGTATCCTTTAGGATGAGCTGGGTACATTTTGTGGATGCTAGGGATTAATAGATATTATAATAAAACTTTCAAAGTTATGTGCTTTCTTATCATGTAGTAACGTGTAGTGCTGTGCCTGTTTCTGAACTTTAGACAGAAATGCACACTACAGCAATGTCCAGGTGAAAGAGTTCAATGAAAGCATGTGTCTTTCTACAAGGATACACTAGAGCTAGAACTCAGAGTTGTTTCACCAGGTTTGGATCATGAGCCTTCAGAGAAGTGGATACAACACTGGTGGTGTTTTGATGTTAGCAACAGTGGTTGAATGAACATTCTTATACCTGAAGAACAGGTTTTGGATGACCACATAGTACAGATGATTGCCAAGATCAATGCATTATAAGAACAGAAGTTTCAGACCATATAGTGTCTCCAGTAAAGATGAGATATCCAGTATATCCCCAAGAATGTCAACATAGACTGTTTGAAATTGTTTCCTTGCATGCATGCCATGAGCCAAACTTCCACTCAAACCACAGCACTAGTGTGCATATCTCCAATGGTGCCAAAAAAATCCACTTGAAGGATTAAATGGTATTCTTTAGAGCTCAATGATAAGAGAAGGTTCTGCCTTCGTGCAAATAACGGTTATTTGCATGAATGAAACAGACTTGGGGAGCAGTTTCTTCCACAGTGTATTTATACTTGACCCACAGATCCAACATCTGGCATCATGGTGCGATGTGCCAAAAATTAGAATTTCAGCTCACATTTAGTGTTTGACGGAGAGTAATGAACAGCATCATGAATGTCCAGAACATTATTCAATCTGTTCTTCTGCCATTCCTGCAACAGAAATGTGATGTACTGTTCTAACCCACCCAACATGCTCTGTAATATGTTTAAAAAATTCTCTGGATGGCATGATAGCCATACCTGTTCCACATTGAACATGTATAAGACAACATGGGACAACTTTTGCTGTATTGCCTCAGCAGATGTAGGAGATATGGAAACATGTATCCCAGGATGGTATTCACTGTTTGTATGATTTTTAATTTGGGGTCTTCGTACTATTGATATGTCTATTTTTTTAGAACCTGTGCATTTATTGATATGTATATCTATAATTTAGTGTAATCCAACTATATTTATTATCTAATAAATTGAAACATACTGAAAATGTTGTAATTTCATTTTTTTAGTTTTTTCAGAGATGAAAATCTGGTAAATTTGATCTTAAACGAGGAAACATGTTCTTACAAGCAAATGTCATCTTCTCTGTTTTGTACATTTGTGAAGCAGTAGATCTGACATTCAAAGTTGAAGAAGGAAAAGGTCCTGGAACTTACCTGGGAGATATTGCTGCTGATTCTAATGTCATGGATGATGTGGCAATCCAAGATCAAAATCTCATTTCATTCAGTCTCATGGAACAGGATGGTACAAGCAGCTCTCCATTATTTCGCATTTCTAAAATGACAGGAAAACTCTATACAGCCCAAACATTGGATGCTGAATCTCTGTGTACATTCAACAAGGAATGTTTTTTGATGGTTGATATTGCAGTACAAAAGGGAAGTACAATAAGCAGAATCTTAGAAGTAAAAGTCATAATTGAAGATATCAATGACCATCAACCAGAATTTCCTGATAAACAAATCAATATAAAATTTGATGAAGATGAAAAGAAAGGTGCCAAAAGGCCCATTCCAAGTGCAATTGATAAAGATGTTGGAATTATTAATTCCCAGATTATTTATCAAATTAAAAACAACAGTAAAAATCCATTTACTTTATTGGTCATTAAAAAAATAGATGGGACATCTGATTTAAGCATAGTTTTAGAAGATGAACTTGACAGAGAAATGAAAGATTCCTACTTAATCCATGTCATTGCAAAAGATGGTGGATCTCCAACAAAAAAGACTATTTTAAATGTATATATCACTATAACTGATGTTAATGATAATCCTCCAATTTTTTCTCAAAAGGTCTACAATGTTTCTATCAAAAATAATCCAAGTGAAACTTCTTCAATTGCAACTTTATCAGCAACAGATTTAGATTCTGGCAAAAATGGAAGAGTAACGTATCATTTTAGTACAAAAACATCTGATGTTGCTAAAAATCACTTCAAACTGAATGAACAAACTGGACAGATTTTTTTGGAGCAGAAATTTACATCAGGTAATATGATAACTTATAACTTATATGTAGAAGCACAAGATGGAGGCACTCCAGCCTTAGAATCTCTTGCAATGGTTTTAGTAAATGTATTCAACCAGCAAAATAATCCACCAACAATTCATCTGAAATTCCTGGCAACATCAGGAAAAGATTCTACATCAGTTTCTGAAGATATTAAAATTGGTAGTTCAATTGCATATGTAAAAGTGACTGATCATGATGTTGGACAAAATGGAGAAGTGAGTTGCGATCTCCATTATGATAAATTTAAACTACAAAGTCTGGATACAAAGAAATATCAAGTAATTGTGAAAAAAGCATTGGATAGAGAAACAGAGGCAAAGCATGAAATTATCATCAGCTGTCAAGATAAAGGATCTCCTCCATTGCAAAGTAAAAATAAGTTCTCTATCCAAGTGACCGATGTCAATGATGTAAGGCCACAATTCTCTGTGGAGACATTTAAATTCTTCATTGAAGAGAATCAGAAATCCAGATTTTCTGTTGGCTTCATCAATGCAACAGATCCAGACTTGGGACTTGGAAGTAAACTCACTTATTCTCTGCTAACCAATAATAAACAATTTTTACCTTTCAAAGTCAAAGATGATGGCATGATTTCAGCTATTATGTCACTGGATCATGAGTTTCAAAACATTTATAAGTTTCAAGTATTTGTGAAAGATAATGGAATACCATCTCTGAATAATACAGTGAATGTGATTGTTGAAGTGACTGATAAAAATGATAATGCTCCATATTTTACATTTCCCAGTGTTAATCCTTATAACATGGATATTGTATATTACCGGCACCATTCAAAGAATATCACGGATCTAAAGGCAGCTGATGGAGATAGTCAAGAGAATGCATTTCTAAAATATGAAATAATCAGAGGCAATGACAAGCAGATATTCAGCATGAACCAGTATACTGGTTTATTAAGTTTCAATCGAGTGCTTAGCCAACAAGATGCTGGCTCATATGAGCTAGTATTTGTTGTGAAGGATAGTGGTAGCCCAGTTCTATCAGCAACAACTAGTATATTTTTTACACTAACTGTAAGCAACAAGACATCAGAAATGCTAAGTGCCATTCATACGATAACTGAAGATAAAGTTGATCTTACATCAGTGATTATTATTACGTTTGTAGCAGTGACGGTAGCAGTGATCATTACTGCTTCTATATCAGTATGTATCATACGATGTAATGACCAGAGAAATGTAACCTATGCCCATGCAATGAATCCACCAAATGTGGTTGGTACACCAAATATTGGTTCAAGTGGCAGGTACATGAGTGACCAGAGACATTTAATGTGCCCTTCAAAGCAAGGAATATCTTGGCCAACTGCTGTGAGCAAAACCCATGCAGATAAAATAAGAAGTGCACATATAAACCAACCAAGCAGAGAATCCCATTCTGCAGAAAAGCTTCCAAATCAGCAAAAAAGATCAGCTTCTCTTCCTCAGCCCCAGATGGCTACACAGGCAGATTCACAGGTTTGCTCCTATATTTATTGTTGTTGTTTTTTTTTAAATATTTGTTCATATTTATATATTTTTAGTGCTTCAGTTAATTCTTTCCTGTTTCTTAATGACCTTGGCCTTAATATTACAGTCACTAATTGACATTGGAATAATTACATCCTGCAGCAAGTCTTATAATAAAATCCCAAGCATAAATCAACCAAATAGAAATGTGTTTTCTACAGCTTTCCATTAATGATACATTATTTCTGACACAATTCAGAACAAATAATAAACCAAATATAGAACTGTCTGCTTTCTTTCATGAATAGAACTGAAGTCAAAACTTAAGGAATAAAGTATGTTTAAGCACTTCAAAGTATACAAACATAATATTATTAAAGAAAAACGTCAGTGTCTCTCAATATGATTTCAACTTCTGACTCTGTTAGATTTTATTTGATTATCTGAAGATGTGTCAAATGTAATAAGTGGTAATGTTGAAAATGATTAAACATCTAACTTGTGTAATATTTCCATTTTTAGCAATTTATTTCAGAAATATTTGTTTTGGTTTAAATTTATAAAGAATTGAATTAATAAATGTTTTATTCTCTTCCTAGTTGTACAAATCTTTTTATGAATGCAAAACTGCTACATATTTTTCATTTTCCCTTGTTGTAGAGACAGCTCCAAAATGATATAAGTCTTCCAAGCAGTCCAAAAATTAAACCTCAACAAGTCAATTCACTGGAATATAGCAATCATTCGACACCCAAACATTCCCGTATTAATATTGAAGAATGCACAAGGAATCCCAGCTCAAGTCAAACTCAAGAAATTGCAGGTATTTAACACATTATTCATTTTACTTTTTGATAGTTGCATAAGTTGTGAAGAGAAAAATATAATTGAATTTATATCCAAGTTCTTCATCAACATCTTGTTTTAAAATATGGAAGAAAAATTCTTAAATTTTATTCCCTGAACATATATTTCATAAGACAGATTTTCTTTTAACAAAATGTAAATTATCAAAGAATGTATTTAAATGCTATTTAAATAAATTTGAGAATGAATTGGGTGAAAAGCCATATTTTTAATTGTAAATATTAATATTTTAGAAATAACAGCAAATGTTCGTATTACAGAGGCAAATGTGAGGAAAATATAAAAACTATAATCTATGTGACTTGTAAAGAAATAATTAAAAAGTTTATAATTGTCAAATTCCTAAAGATTAGGAGGATACTTAATTGAATTTGGAAAGATGGTATTTATTTAAGTGATTAAACATCAAGAAATAAATGAAGTTAACAAGGTATACATTGTATTGTAGATCATTCATGTTAATTGCTTGATGTTTGTTTATGAATTTCAGAAGTATACACATCTCAGTACTGCAATTCTCAACCAAAGCAGAATGGACAGTCAACACAAGAAACAGAGATGAGGCCATTGGGACAGACAGTCAACTACCCAAGTGATACAACAATTGTAGCCAGGGGTTTCTATACACCAAACATTACACAAAACACTGACAACAAAGACTCTGTCACAGAGGATAGTAATTCTTCTGATATAAGCCAACAATCAGCAGGAAATATTTATCGTAATCCTAGGCCTTTACCACCAGTTCCCCAATAATCATGCTCTGCAGTGATATTTTTAATGAGAATCCAGTAATTGTTTTGATAGAAAATTTTCCAGTAATAAATTATTTAATATTTCTCAATTTTAATTTAAGAACATGATGCTCTAATATATAGTAGAAATAAAAGACAATATCTATAAGTATGAACAATTTAAAAAAATCTGTCACTAATTTTTATATGATAAATTACAGTTAAAACAAATTCTTAAGATTTAACTGAATATTTCACATTTTTTACTTGAAACAAAGGCTGGCCAGAAACAAAATCCACATATATTTTTTTCCTAAATCTTTACAAATTTATGTTAACTTTAGAATATCAACAAATTTTATCCAATAGAGTGTTTGGTCATTATAAATATTTATCAGTATGTTTTTATACTTACATAGCATTTACTTTGATGCGGTAACCTGAGGGAAGCTTCAGGATGTTGGAGAGAGAGAGAAGAAAGGATAGTGTAAAGGACAAAGGAAAATTGCATTTTGGGAACTAGACCAGGCTTTTTTTAATTTAATTTTTGTTTTAACTTTTATTCAAGATTAAGATTATTTCTATAGTTTAGAATATTCATAATTACCACATGAAAAAAAATCCATTAAATATAAACAAATTGTGTAATGGTTTATTTTCTTTATGATGAATAGTAGTCATTCGTTTGTAGCAGCCATTGCACACACAGCACGTACAATAGGACGACTGCTTTCTTTCTCTCAACAATCTTGGAAATTAAGCCTTCAGCTCTTATTGAATGAATATAAAGAGATTCTGCCATAAATAAAATGGGATTGTAATTTCTATCACATCACTGAACTAGATAAAGGTAAGTGCATTGGATTATTTTCAAATCTTTTTCTTTTCTCCCTCAATGTAAATTAACACATGCGAAAATAAACTCATAATGCTATGATCTTTAGGTAGAATTTAAGAAATCAATTTTAATTTCTTTAACAATATATTTATATGAGTCATTGTCTTCTGTAAAACAATTTATCTACATTTAAAGATTTAGATGGTTTTAATCTTCATGCAGTTTTTAGATACTGTGTACAATTATAAAACCTTGTGTGTGAACATACATTAAAGATTTTATATTATTTTTATAGAATTAATGTTCCATCCAAAAATATTCCTTTCAAATTATTACTCAGGATTTTATAATTTGTTCTTGTTAATATTAATTTCTACTGACTTTATAAATATGTTATTTTGAAAACTGAATATTTGATGTATTTTTTTTTTCTTTATGGAACTCAGTTTCCATATATTTGAGAATCATTGCAATGTTTTTTTCTGAAGAAATATGGCTGCTTTAAAGCAAACTGAAATGCTAATAAAAATAATTTCATTTTATCACATCATAGGATTCAGAATTTTTCTCATGAATGATATTTAATAAAAACTAAAAAAAATTCCTAAATAACCATATTATAATTTTTTTAAAACTGTAT